>JARYHS010008074.1:123394937-123453563 GCA_031002005.1 Vandiemenella viatica | reverse complement strand
CAAACCAGTCATCAGTCCATGCATTGTTCATCAAAGAAAATACCCTCTCAACTGGTGCTGATGTCCCAGGTAAGCAGAAGGCATACTCAACAATGTTGATCAGATTGGGGCTTCTATCTGATTCTCCTTGAAGTGACGAAACAGCCTGAGCCATTTTTCTTCACTTGAAATAATCACATTTCTGGTAGCCTCTTGCTTCCACTGTTACCAGTTTGACTGCAAGTACTGCTTAGCAAGCACAACTTCGTCAAACAACTGATCATTGTTTATTTTCATACCGGGTACATCAAGAAGGCTTCTATTAATAGTGTCAGCAGAAGTTTCGGCGTCTTTCCAATCAACAGCATTTGTTTTGGTCAGATTGATCCATGAAAACTGTTCAGCGTTTCCAAAACTATTCTCCCAGAGGTCCAAGTATGCAATACATCTTTCATAAAAGCCATCAAATTCTTCTTTCACACTGTTTTGGACTTGCTCATCTAGATTCTTGTAGATGTTCTTTGCGGCCATAGGGATAAAGTTTGAAGCCTTTCTTTCTGTCAGGTTTCTTTTAAGAGCTTTATGAGCTTCAGAAACCTCAAAAGCTGTAGTGTTATTTTTTTCCATTCCCAGAATGGCCTTGTTAAACAATGCAAGCTGTCCATGGACAAACCACAAGTAGAGCTCGCCCTTTGAATCAGTAAAAAATTTTTTTTTATTGCTGATGGACACATTTCTTGGTCTAAAAAAAAATACTTTCAGACCTTCAAAAATTTGTAAAAGTCTTTCCAGCGAGTTTGTGGTACTCTACCTCGGCATATTCACAAAATTCTTTTAGTTTTGTTACACGGATTGTGTATAGTGGAAGTATTTATAAATCTTCACAAGCAAGGCTTCAATATCGATTGGGAGACTATCTACTGCAGTTTGCACACAGTTGTGCACAATGTGTGCTCCACATCCGATTCCATTGATTTCCCGCCCTAGGCTATTCTTGAGTCGATGAAAAACGTTGTTTTTCCCTGCTCTTTTCACCACCTCCGAAGTTAGTGTTGCAGTTATCTCCACAAAAGCCAACTACTTTGTTGTTCAAATCGTTTTGCAACAGGACAGAGCATAAGTGATTTGTCAGGGTTTCCGATGTTTCACCCGCCACAGATTTGAAATCTAAAAGCTTTACTTGCACACCTGAATTAGGATTAAAATAGCGCAAACAATTGGCACAAGTTTTATCTCCTTTCTGTTTGATGCATCCATGCTTACAGATACATAGTTTGACTTCCTGAGCTAAAGGAGCTATGACATTTAAAACTATTGCCTCACACATAGTTTTTCCGAGTGAGAATTTAGGCTCAAAAAACTTGGAAATCAGTTTTGATGAACAAGAGTTCGAATTGAAACTTAGGCTATGGTTTGCTGTCTGGTAAGCAAAGGTCACCTCTTTCGCTGCTAAGTCTAAGTTTTTGTCATTAGAACTCGCAGTCTTAAAAAACTACTCATTTTTGACGAGCGAGCAGCACATGCTAAACTCTTTTTGTGTTTAACAGACTGCAAATGATCTTTTATATCGGCGCCCACCGTGAGCAACCGAAAACTCAGAATTGCAATGTAAGCATATAACTCTATCGCCTTGACCACCGGTACATACTGTAATGATCCGCGAGAGACAGAGGTGCGCGTGTTTCTTTTCTCGTCTGGTGTGTGTCGGTCCCCGGTCCCAGGGGAGGTTCTGCTGGTGTTTTGGGAACGCCAGCCTCTGAGTGTTTCCATTAAATGTGACTTATGGCATAACAGCCTCGTGACAAGGCCTGCGACTCAAGATGGAGTGGGAGCCTGGGCTGTTTTAGTAAATAAACAAAATAAGAAGTAAATCTGTATCCTAGAACGAAGGGTAAGGGGAAGCCAGGAGTACAGCCATGGGAACAATTTGTATTTTTATTACAAAAAAGGGTGGTTTTGTTGCATGTCCTGAGCCAACCAGCAAGAAAAAGCTTCCCTCCAAAGACAGTGATTGGCAGACGTCATCAAGAGTGGGGGTGGAGAAACGACGCTTCTTCGAGGCAGCGCGAGAAGACAGGGGGACTTGTTGACTACCGACGGAGAGGTGTGGATCGACCGAACAGCTGACTACTGGAGGCAGCCGGCCGTGATGGAGAGCTGGTCAACCCACCGACTGCACAACGTAGATTCGCCTGCACGGTAACCACCATTCAGAAAAAGGAACTTTTGCATCATCGTCGTTTTTTTACCCTAGTTATCGCCCCGAGACAGACTCTCTTGCTCCACCGAGAAAGTTATGTACCCTTGTGTTGCAGAAAGAAAATTAATCTTTGTAAAATCTTGTCAAGCAAACAATTAAAGTAAATCGTAAAGTCAGATTTGAACCTTGTTTTCAATAGATCCCATCCAATAATGTAATGTGTCATTTGAGTTTATTAATAATTCTAGTTGTCCAATAATTCATGTTTAAGTAACAATACTTTGAGATCTGGATGTCGCTTCCCTCAGAATAGGGTACGCCCACCTGATTTTTTTTAATCTTAATATTATTTGGAAATTAATAACTGGTAGTGAACGGCCACAGTAAGGTCGAGAAGTCGCTTTCCTAACATAGGGAACACTTCAAATTATGACGCCCAGAACGTGGGGCTAACGAAAAAAAAAGTAAAAGTATGGATGCAAAAGTTTCAATTCCAATATTATTTTAACATTATTTTTTATTTCAGTGCAGAGTGCCAAACCAGTGGAGAATTTTTTTTAAAAAAATAATCATATGATCTATGTTAAACATACATGTTTTGTTATGTCATGTGAATTTTGTTTTATTTAGTTTGGGATGCAGATGAAAGCAGGATGGAGAATACTTATACATGTTTGATGTTTTGTTGATTTTTTTTTAAAGTCGATGTTCAAAGAGTGTTGAGTTGGCATAGGACTGAAATTTGATTTGTTGGTTTCTGTTCGCCTTTTGTGTTGTCTTGATTTGTTGTGTGATGGTCTCTTATTTTGTGTTGTCATTATTAAGGATTTTTTTTGGAAAGTTACGTTGAAACAACTTCCAAGGTTCATGTCTGAAGGTAAGAATTTTCATCTGACCGGCGTTGAAAAATTCTGTGTTTGAGTATAGAATATCTGTTTGACTATGCTGAGATTTGTATGAGTTTTTTGCTTTCATTATATTGGTGCGGTCCAAATCTGTATGCATTTTGGTAATCGGAAAGTTTTTTCTTGGTGTGTTTTACTGATTTTCCGGGTTAAATTCGCGGTGTGTTTTGCACTGATTAAAATTGTGATGGTCGTAAATGCGGTTTACTGATTGGTTTAAGTTAACGTTGTTTGTAAAGAATTTTATTAGTATTTGAAATTTAGTAACGCGATCTTACGCTAATGAATTAAGTGAATGTTACTCAGGTCAGGAAAATCAACAAACATGTCGCAAAGTACTAATCCGTCAACTTCGGAAACGATAGACTCTGTGAGTGTAGAAAGCGCACAGTTTCCAGTCGATGCCGGGATAATGGAAGTTAGAGAAAATCCTTGTCAAACCGGAAGTGAGGACACAATCACGGGCCCTCCTACTAATGAACCGATTCAACAAACGGTAGCTCAATCTGAAACTGATGCTCAGAGTACGGGTTGCGTAAATGTTGCATGTAATCCCATGATGTTAATGTTTAAAACTATGCTGGAACAACAGTCGAAGATTATTTGCGAAATGAGCGCGAGAATGAACGAAAAATTTGGTTTAATGCATGAAAGACAAAATGAAACCGAAACCCGGATAAGCGAAAAATTTATGGCTCTCAGTGAAAGCTTGAAAATTGATATAAGTCTACAGTTGAATGAACAGCGAATCGCCATTTGCGAACAAGTAAGATCTGACTTCAGAAGCGGGGATGCCGATATGAATAAGATCGAAACTGAAACTGCACGTCAGTGCATGAAAAAAAAGTTTGGAGAGACGGATCGAAAAATGACGGAGCATTCGCGTAAAACAGTAGACCAGGAAATAAAATCTACAATGAGTGTAGTGGAGCATGAAGACATTAAAAACACTGTAGCTGTGGTTGTTGATAAGTGGAAAAACGAGGTGTGAATGAATTGAGGAGCAGTACGAGGGAAAATCAAATGATTGAAGATGAAGTTTCTAAGGAAACGGAAACAACTGATCCTGGAAGACAATCTGAGGATGATTTGCGAACTGTAGAGTCTTGCGGAAAATTTGCTGAAATTGAAAGTATCGTCGGAAGAAAAGAAGAAAACAATGCGTGTGAAAATAGTAGCTTTTCACGTTCGATTACCGAACTCGAAAGGAGTATGTTGATGGATGAAATTAAGTCGATTCGGCTACAGCTGTCTGTCAGTGGAACAATGAAAAAAAAAAGAAAAGAACAGAGACTAATACACCAAAGATCAACAGTCTGCAGCGAACGAGAATACATAAAGTATGTCGAGTTCTTAAAGGTAAATGAAACAGCTGGCGGGATGCGGGGAGATGTCGCAGGTAGAGGACCCTGCGAAAAAGGAAAACATATGTGTGAGTGCCTCCGGGTGTTTGACCTCGCAGCTGGAAGAACGGTCGACGCAGGCACAAAAAAATTTCTGGATAGCAGGTCCCCGCTAGAAAAGATATTCTGTCGGGATTTCTATGGAAATATTACGACAACAAACAGAAAACGAAGCTGTAAAGGATTGGCGATCGGAAATGAAAAGCACCGCTTGAAGTATCAAGAGACTAGGAATAATGCTAATTTGGAAAATGAAAAATGGATGCAGATTGTGCATGGCCGCTTGAAGTGTTAACGAATATATGAAGCAATTTTGATCGCCAGATATTGGAAATATGACCATGCAAGATTATCATGTTTGTAGTTAGCAATAAGTGAGTATATAATAGTAACTGTAAAATAATTTTTTTTTGTACTGATAATTAACCAATCATTGTAGTATGTTATATATAAATCAGGTAGACGTTGTTTCATCAAAAATAATATAGAACGGAAGTTAATATTGTAACGAGCCGCGCTGTCGCCACGTTACAAGGTGCATTTTTATTATATATGTAATAATATAAGAGTAATTTACATAAATCTTGGGCGACCACGTGAATAGATTTTTGTTGTAATTTTATAAAGTACGCAAGATTCCAAGTGAGGACTGTAATGAAATGGTGAACTTATACAGTGTATCGTAGCAAAGCGAATATTAAAGAGTTATTGAGCTATGTAGGCTAGAAGCTAATCTTGGTCTTTCCGATCATGGCGACAGGACGTCGCGGATTTGGGTTTTGCCGGACCACACACACTGCTCCCTGGGGATGGGTCACTCACCGAGCGGGAAAAGCCTGCCGTCCGAAACCCGAATGTTCTCTCGCCCCGGCGAACTTAGCCGAATATGTCCGACCTCTGTTGGATTCTTTGGCCAAATCACATATCGAGGATATCACGTGACATTAGGTGCCGACCTGAAGATCCAATCAAAATGAGCGTTATAACTTCAAAATCCTGGGAATTTTTGTTGTATGTGAGCTTCGAGGACTACAAATGGGCGGAGCAAGAAGTTTCCTCGTGGACCGAAGAGCAAGGAGCTGACATTCTAGATTCTAACTTCGATCGCACCAGTCTGAGGTTGACTTGGAAAGTTGACTTCTTTCGCTAACTGCAGCTTGCCTTGCTGGAGCGAGCGTATCACCGCAACACAGCCGGTAATGCGATGATGCGCATTGCCAGACCAGAGATGCCTATAGCCGACTTGGTGAGATAATCTCACATATCGTGGGTCCGCTACACTCATCACAGACATCAGACGCAGAACTACAATGGTAATTGATTACGACCAAGCCATGTGATTGTGCATTCCGTGAAACAGAACCCGTAAGCGACTTTGAGAGGATAGGTCCATGTTCTCACTTTGTAATTGTAATAACCCCTGAGCTAGCGGCATAATTTGCCAGAACTAGTTATTTTCGAATGATATTGTTCATTCTGGCGCCCATGATTTTCCTTTTTAACTGTAAAGTCACAGTATCATGATACCTTTGTCTGAGGTAGTCATAACTTGTATTTTTTATTGTTCCAATTGTCATTATTTCTTGCATTTTGATTCTGAGAGATATTTAAAAGTAAATATACAGTTGTTTGCTTGCTCATGACGGCTAATTGTAACTCTGAGCGTTGCTTTTATGATTTTGCCAATTTGTGTTAATGTTAACGGTAATTCGCTCAGACTTGTAATCGCCAGTGATAAGAAAATAAATGTCATATTGTGACAATTTTTCCTAAATTCCAACTAACGTCGAGATTCTTGCAAAATTAATAACTTCCCACTCCTTCATAAAAAAATAAGATTAAAATCCACAATTATTAATCATAAAGGTATGAAAGATAATGTAACGTGGTTTGCCCACCAAGGCACACACCACAATATAGCTATTTTCGTTGAAAAACAAATAATAATTGAGATGTATGAGTGGACAGAATACGGAAAAATTTATCAATTGGTGTTCCCAAGTTTAGAAGCTTTCCATAAAAAAAGACCCCATTATTCATAATACTAAAAGAAAATATCCTCGACGAATTATAAAAAGAGAGAGATCTGGTTTAATTGCGTTATGTTATATTAATTCGAGACGGGTTTGCTGAAATGTTTACAAAGGTAATCAAATCTAAAATACTACGTGGCATTAAGATGTAGTTTATAATCGGAATGATGATAATTGGCGGTGTGTTGATGTTGAAAATCGTAAGAGACAAGAGAAAGGAAGTGCTCGTGATAGTGAGAATGATGACAAAAATTTGCGAGAAATGATATTGAATGATTGGTAAGGATATATGCTGACCGAAAGACCGTTGAAGGTAAAAGGGGCATAAATGATTTGTTGACGGATAAAGTCGTCAATTATAATTCAATAGATGACAGAAAAAGTCATTTCGTCGTGGAACCTAGAACGAGCGCGGAACTATAGTCGCATTATGAAAGTAGAGAGTGGTCCAACACGCTGAGAATTTTCTGAAAAGAGGATTGTAAACGCTTGATAAAGAATATACATAGAACACCGGTTAGAAGATTTCACGAAAGAAGTAATTGTGGCTTGATAAAAATTAAAGTGGTTTGAAAAGAAATGTGAATAATCATGAACCCGTCATGAAAGATTTTCCGAGGATGCAATAAGAAAATAATTTGAAGATGTGGTAAACAATAAAAGATAATTATATTTACTTGAGAAGTAAAAAGTAACTGGTCGTACTAAGATTGTTTTTCTGTCTCAGAGTCCGGAAATTTTAATTATACAGATGGGAAAACGCCGATACAGAATGAGTTGATTGTAAAATAGTTTGAAAAACCTAGAAGTAAAAATGGTTAAGCACTAGAATTAAGCCAACGGATCATTGAAGATTTAAGTAGTTGACGATAATCTAGAACCTATTTTATTATTGTGATAAGAGATTTTAGGATTAATAAGATTAATTTTCCTGCTCTAGCAGTAACGAAAACTATTCAGTTTTGTTTCACTGGTATTGTTTGAATCAACTTCTTTAACAACGGCGTGGTAAGTGATACGGTCGGTGACACACAATAAAAAAATCAAACACGGGGAAGGAAGAGTTATTCCCGAAAAAGAAACCAAGGATCTTACAAAACTCAGCTAGATAAACATTAGAAAGACGTGCTTCTGTACTGGTCAGAGGATAGACATTCATGTAATTACGCTACACATTGCTGTGTGAGAACTCAAACTGTGTACTAATCTTGGAAGTTGGTTCAATGAAGGTATGTGGTCAGAGAAACCACTGGTGAAATAATAAAATTAAAAAAAAAAGAGAATAAAAAAAAAGCTTATTTAGTAAGGTTTTGTAGAAAGGGTACACTCATCACAAATGATTGTGTGAAGGATTATAATCATTGAAAAAAAAAAATTGTTTAATGAATATAGAATTGTTAGAAAACATTAAGAGAATGTGAATGATAGTGTATCTTCAGTGAATTAAGAATTTTCAAAGTTATATGTCCATTTATTTTCATGTTTAATTGTTTAATTATAGATGCAACATTGTTAGATAAGTAATGAATGTAATATGTTTATAAATTAGATGACGTACTCCATCTGGTTTCGCTCCACACTTGTTCGGGGGATTGAAACGGATGCTCAAGGATAATACGCTCTTGAATCATGTTAAATGACATATTAGTTGGGATGATTGAAAGCAGGGTATTTTATTACTCAATTTGATATTTTGTTGGTAGATATGTGGAGTGGTCACAGGGCATAATTAAATAGTGATGCTAGCTATCGCGAGTGTGTTTAATGAACAATTATTAAGGAATTTAAAATTATTCAGTGAATAATTTTAAATTATCGGAGTTGGTGGATAAAGTTGTAATGATCCGCGAGAGACAGAGGTGCGCGTGTTTCTTTTCTCGTCTGGTGTGTGTCGGTCCCCGGTCCCAGGGGAGGTTCTGCTGGTGTTTGGCGAACGCCAGCCTCTGAGTGTTTCCATTAAATGTGACTTATGGCATAACAGCCTCGTGACAAGGCCTGCGACTCAAGATGGAGTGGGAGCCTGGGCTGTTTTAGTAAATAAACAAAATAAGAAGTAAATCTGTATCCTAGAACGAAGGGTAAGGGGAAGCCAGGAGTACAGCCAATGGGAACAATTTGTATTTTTATTACAAAAAAGGGTGGTTTTGTTGCATGTCCTGAGCCAACCAGCGGAAGAAAAGCTTCCCTCCAAATACAGTGATTGGCAGACGTCATCAAGAGTGGGGGTGGAGAATGACGCTTCTTCGAGGCAGCGCGAGAAGACAGGGGGGACTTGTTGACTACCGACGGAAAGGTGTGGATCGACCGAACAGCTGACTCCTGGGGACAGCAGTGAGGCAGCCGGCCGTGATGGAGAGCAGGTCAACCCACCGACTGCACAACGTAGATTCGCCTGCACGGTAACCACCATTCAGAAAAAGGAACTTTTGCATCATCGTCGTTTTTTTACCCTAGTTATCGCCCCGAGACAGACTCTCTTGCTCCACCGAGAAAGTTATGTACCCTTGTGTTGCAGAAAGAAAATTAATCTTTGTAAAATCTTGTCAAGCAAACAATTAAAGTAAATCGTAAAGTCAGATTGTTAACCTTGTTTTCAATAGATCCCATCCAATCATGTAATGTGTCATTTGAGTTTATTAATAATTCTAGTTGTCCAATAATTCATGTTTAAGTAACAATACTTTGAGATCTGGATGTCGCTTCCCTCAGAATAGGGTACACTCCAATCTCTGGCGCCCAACTGATTTTTTTAATCTTAATATTATTTGGAAATTAATAACTGGTAGTGAACGGCCACAGTAAGGTCGAGAAGTCGCTTTCCTAACATAGGGAACACTTCAATACCTTTTTCAAAAAAGTAAATTCATTCCCTAAATCTTCAGTGAATTTACACGAACGTTTTGGCATTTTCACAGAGAAAGCATAAACTTAAACTTGAAACATAAATACTGTAAAACAGCGTTAGCTCACTAACACAACAGGCACCGTTGGCTAGGCAGGAACAGACTGACATTTCTATCGCAGGCGACTTTCGCCGGGGTGAAGGTGGGCGAGTCCAATGTTACAGTAACACGAGGAGTGTAATACTAATACAATACTGGACTCGCCCGGAGAGCGCATGCGCATGGTCATGATTGGAGAGACAAGGCGATGTGATGACAATATTTATTTATTAGCAGACCCTCATTCTTTTATAGTTTTCACTTTTAATACAGTACAGTTAAATAAATGACAAAGTAATTATCCTAAGTTATACTTCACAGTTAATTGTTTTAAGGAATTTTTGGTCATCTATATCTATAAATTATAGTTTATAACCAAATTTAATTTTTACCGGGACGGAAGGTAAACCGGCCGGGACACCGGGACTTTGTCTAAAAACCTGGACTGTCCCACTCAAACAGGAACGTCTGGCAAGCCTAGTTATACCAGTCTTTTACAGTGCTATATGACGTGCTTTATCGGCGTATAAAGAATTAAGTTCATCGATGCACTCTTGTCTTGATAATCTACGTCGACAATTGTGAAAAATAATCGCACTAAAATTTTCACGAGTTAATTCCATTTTTCGCCAGAAATGAATTTTTAAAGTTACTGTAAACAACAAATCGCGATAAAATGACACATTGTTGTGAATAAGGCTATGTTCAACAATGTCAATGTTTCCAATGGAAACGTCAGATGGTGCCTGGCAACACTTATTGTTGCCAAGACCAGAAATATAAATAGCATCCCTCGTATCCACGCACGCTGCCCGTGTAACGGGCTTTATCCTAATACGAGTAATATTAGCGAATATGACACTGTCGTTAGTGTGGTCCCAAATGATAGTATCACCTCGTACATGAGAAGGTATGAATGGGATTCGTAATTCACAAAGTTCTAATGCAAGCTAATAATCCTACCAGTTAAAGGGAGGATACAGTATTCCGTGGAATCAGAACCATGGAAGTGTTCTGTTGTAGTTAATCTGTATAAGAGCAAAAATTTCTAGGCGAAGTGCCCCAAAAACCCCAGACGTACAGAAGGCTCGAACTGAAGACTATTCTCTGGTCACTAACAAAAAGTCTAAAACTCAAATACAGAAAATATTCCCCTCCAATGCTAGCAAATTCCTTTTTGTTGTTGTTGTATTAAGTCTTTAGTAACCTCCTCCAAAAAATACAACCATACAAAAAAAAAAACAAGCGAACGGGAAATCCTAAAATCAGCTATGATTAATTTAACTCTAACCCACAAACATAACTTTGAACTTCTGGCCGAAAACGTTATAAGTAGAACTGTTCTTCAGTCATACAAAGTACTGCGAACAATACATATTTGTTCCTTCCTGTCTAATTCATCCCTTCGAATAGCTGAAAGCTATTACTACTCTCACCTGATGACAGGAAAATTCTGTATAATTGAAATTTTAATTTTGTAATATTTTTACTTATATGCACCAGCATCTCCTTCAATTCCTCTCCAGAGATCGTATCCAAGACTTGCTGCAGTGAAAACAAAATTAGTATTGTTTTTAACCACCGTAGTCACCAGTCCCCAGTCCCCATTAATTTTTCGGAGTAAAACTAAAAAAAATTAATTTATCCCTAATTTAAAATTATCGGGTATTAGATAGCACAAATCTAACATCGAAATAAACTTTTGTTTATGTGATTAAACAATGGAACATTTTTAACAGAAAATACGTGAGCGTAGGTCGATTTACTAACTATGTATAGTGACATGCTTGCTGTCCTCTCCGACAGTTCGGTAACTTTTCATTCAACCAGTTTTCCTTAGACAGTGATTATTGCGAAATAGAGACTAAAAACTGAGGTGGTTTGGACGAGTCAGAAGAACGACTTGAAACAGTACGAAACGGAAACGGTGGGTAGAGTGGAGGGAGAAAAAAAGACTTGTGTGAAGATAAAAATTGCGATTTGGGGAGGGAGGGGGGACCATGACGGGTAATACACGAGGAAAAAAAAAAACTATGACATGGGAAATAAATTATGGGAAAGAGAGGTGGATAAAAACTGTAACAAGCTGATACAAATCTGTCGTATAATGATGATGAATAATTAGCCTTAGTGAGAATAGACTTCCTTTCGGTTAGCTCACTGGTAACTTGCAATTATGATGTTACACATGAAACCAGAAAAGTATGATAACGTGGCGTGTAAAAATATTTAATTGGGATGAAGTATTACTTTACAATTCGAAATTGCCGTTTTCGATTAAATTATCCTGAGAAACAATCATAGGATTTGTAAATGCAGGTTTTCCAGGCACTCTCCTCGATATGGTGTATGGGGAAGTACAGACATGAAAATATGGCATTTCTAAGTCTGCTAAGTTCTACAGGGAAGAAGAAATTCCAGCGACATAATACCAAACGCAGTATGGTGACACGGTGTCTTGTTAAAGCATTGCAGTAGTTTTGCATTTAATATAGGCAGGAGATTTGTCAGTCGACGCGTTGCGATTTGAGATTATTTGTGGTTGAACTGTGGAGAAACTGCAGCTATAGAAGGTTTTTTTTATTCTGTCGTACGAGCTCCTCATTTTATTTTAAAACTAAACTGGACCAAGTAATTGTGGATTTGTATATTTTTTCGTGTGATTAGTTATGAATTTGTGTATATTCGTAATGTAAATTAACATTGTTTTATGGAAAGAAATTATGTAAATGATGTATAATACGATCAATGACCGTATTATGTATGAAACATTAATTAAAAGTTTGTAATTGTAAGTTCTGATGTGAGCTACGACGTTTGGGGGTCAATTCTCAACTTTTTGGACTGGTTTATGTTGATAATTTTGTGTGTAAATGCATTTAAAATAAATAAACATTCTATTAAGTTATAATCTAATGATTTTTAACAATTTGTAATTATTTTTCTGTGGATTTGGTAGTACTGTTAACGCTCGAGAAACGTCAGTTGGAATTCTTTGTGGTCTTCAGGATATTTCTCTGGCGCCTATTAAAACGCGCGGAAATAGCGAGCAGAGTTAGTTGTTTTAGGAAATTTTCGTATTTATGTTTGAGTCGTCAAGAAGTTATACAGTGGTTTGTGAGTTTAATTGCAGGTATATTTGTGTATTGTGCTTTGGTATCTTTGGACGAATCTAGTGCCTTATCCGCGCGTAATGTTACTATAGAGCTCACGGAGAAATAAATATGAAGCGAAAAGTGATGCGTCAATGTTGTCATTTCATAGAACTATTCAATTCATTCAAAGCAGTGGTCATTCACCTTTGGAGAAAGATAAAATCCCCTGGCGACCAACGACAGTAACCTATGATTTGAAGTTCGAAGCAATTAACGGTAATAAGCATTAACTGACGACATTACAATTATTTTACTAGCGAAGCGCATATTATGGGTTCCGCAGGAGAACTGAATAGCAAGAAGTATTAAACACGGAGATGCTTATCAAATGTCACAATTAACTATATTCTGAGCATCTGACGCTTTACGTCCTACCCAACAAATATATAAATCTTTCAAATATCACATGTCGCTAACAAAGATTTTGAAAAAGTAATCCGAGTTATTTTTTTCCTAGACTTGCGACCGTCTGAAATTCTGCAGACGAGTGAAATTAATTTTTACCCTCGCGCTAAATAACGGCGTCACTCACGTAGCACCTCGCTAATAACGCGAAACTTGCAACGGGCGGAAACTTTGTCGCGTCTTTGTCGAGTTGGTCGTTAAAATTAACGCCGATAATTTAGGGCGACTGGGCTGAGGGATGGCGCCCGTCTCCCCACGAGCTGCCGTCCTGGCCTGGGACCGATATTCACATTGCTCCTCTCCTCACATCTGGCACCGTAAGCGCCACGTAGCGTCTTTAAGGCGCTGCAAAAACAGGAATAAATACTAAACCAACATCACTCGCCACTATGAATTCATAGGTATTGATCTATCATGTCAATTGTGACTGACGAATTATAAATTTCGGGCTTGACATTCAGGCCATCCCGATATAGAGACTAGAGATGCCACGAATAATGATTTTGCCGAATACCGATTACGGAATATTCGGCCACGCTCTCGACCCAAGCGCCGAATATTCGGCAGCCGAATGTTCGGCAAAAATGCGTACTGTGTAGCTTCACTACAAGCTGAGCTTGATACAAGGTTCAACTTTGATGAAAATTATAAGTATCTGGTTGCCACTTTTCTTGACCCGTGTTTCAAAACCAGTTTTCTCAGATTGTTTCAAACGCAAAGAGCAAAAAAAAAAAAAAAATTCTTTTAGAAACTCTGAAAATTAATTGTGAATATTCTAGTAGTTGTGGTAGTGATTCTCCTCCGCGTAGTAAGGAAAGACATATTAATGCAAATGATGAAACCACTGAAATACATAAAAGTTTCTGGAACTGTTTTGAGGAAGTTGCTACTGTAGGCAAAATGGTGATGATGTGGAGAAGAAAAGTGTTACTGCAAATGAGATTGATTTTTATGTGAAAACGTTCGCCTACATCGAACTGCAGATCCTTACTAGTGGTGGTCAGCAAACGATGAACAGTATCCAAGACTGACAGAATTCGCTCCGATTTACTTATCGTCTCCTGGCAGTACGGTATATAGTAAGAGCCTATTTTCAGAAGCAGGTTTAGTTTATGAGGAAAAGCGCAACCGTTTGCTATCAGAAAATGCTGAAATAATTGTTTTCATACGTCACAACTTACCGCTGGTAGATTTTAAGTATTAAGTGTAATAATTTGGAATTAAAATAAATGCATATTTTGGTAATATGTGAGTTTTCTTTTTTCATGATTTGCTATTCGGTATTCGACAGAATAGTACGCAACATTCGGCCGAATACCTTATAGTAGCCGAATATTCGTGCCATCTCTAATAGAGACCGACCGTGGTGGATGAGCAATAGCGCTCTGGCCTCGCATTCGGCAGGGCGCGCAAGATGTTCTTCACCTTCGGTGGTGGCAGGAAAATGGTCTTGATTCCACTTTTTGCTAGAATCCGTCCTATCTTGGACGTTGTGGCGCCAGAGTATGGCAAGAAGGCTAGACGATCAGGTGGCTCCTTGTTGGTGTTGTTGAGCCTACGTGTCGGCTCTCGGAATGCCAGTATTATCTGATAATCAGTGTACCCATTGCGTCGAAAGGTCTGACGCAGATGACTCAATTCACCGGGTAGACTGTCAGCATCGCATATCGCTCGCGCCCTATGTATTAGCGTGCTGAGTACCGTCTTGCGCTGTGCCGGATGGTGATGGCTACGCGCGTTCAGGTATAGGTCTGTGTGCGTCGGTTTTCTGTACACAGAATGCCCGGGCGTGGGTTAGAATCCCCGTCCGGTAATCCAGATTTAGTTTCTCTTTGGTTTCCCCAAATCACTCCAGGCGAATATCTGGATTGCCCCTTGAAAAAGGCCAAAGCCGAATTTCTTCACTGTAGTTACCTCCAGTACCCCCCTAGCCTCTAATGACCTCGACGTCAACAATGCCTAAAGCCAAATGGAAAAAAAAAGCACTTCGAGTTACTAGAACTATCACAACCAGTTTCTATTACAACACCTGACATATTCATAGCTTCTGCATCCTTCCTTGGGGTCATCATTGTTACAGTTACTGATACCACTGGGAGCGTCCATCTTACCGTTTTCCTACAAATCGAGGCTCACTCTCGTCAATACATTACCCAACTTGACGCTTCACATCGACAGTTTTAAGGCTATAATAGGACCAGTTAGACCAAGAATTGACGACGCATTAAAAAAGTTCCAACCTGCCTGCCAGAATATTGGCGACACACCCGTCACAGCTTGCTTCTTTCCAGAACGCTCACCTTACTATTTATATTGTGACATTGAGCACACCATCAGTTTTAATTTAGTATTATTATTTTTTCTTTAAGTAATAATTGTGACGGTCGCGTTGCCGAGGATTTTTCTTCGAAGCTGAACGTCCGGAACGGCCCTCCCAGGCCCATTCAGCATTCTATCAAATGAGTACCGGGGAGAAAACTCTGAGGGAAGGTAATGGAAAAGGGTCAAACCGTGTCGCCAACCACGGCATGTCCACTATAATGCCTACGGTCAGGAAATAGGAATGCGCTGCTCTACCTCCGCTAATCCTACGGGAACATGGTTTGAAAGCTGTGAAAACCTACTGAATTTTATTAATAATCGTACAGATGTACATTGCCGTAATGCACAGGCCGCGTGTCAATAACATGGAGACTGTAATAGATGTGTAATTAGGATTTGCAGTATTTCAAGAAGCAGTGATTTGCTAACAGACTCAGTGAAAAATAAATAGAATAATTATTTGGGAAACAGTGACTATCATTTCATCTTCATAATAATTGCCATCATTTTTAGCTAATTAAATTAATCAACAGCATTTTAATTTAAATCTAAATGAACCACAGCTTGGATGTGTTAGTGATGAAATGGGAAACCTCATCCATAACATGCTGCGTTTTCCTACAGAGTGAAAATGTTGTTACACCGTCTAATTCTTCTCGAGCTAATCTGGTGATTGTGGTCAGCTAATTAACCATACTAAGTGAGGAAAGTTCATAACTGGCTACCTCTGCCAGAATTTATTTATCGTATGATTATTTAACAAAGTACACAATAGGAAATGTACATATCACAAACTTTTACAATTTCATATCTCGAGATCTAATGTTTTAATCCAGTCAACTGCACTGATCGACACACCATGTATTTCCGCCATTGTTCCCTTGTAGGCCCGAAGAGGACAGTCAGAAACGATGTGATTGATTGTCTGTAAGGTGGCTCCACAGTCACAATTTGCAGAATCTACCCAGCCCCATTTGTATAATAAGTAGGCGCATCTGCCTTGTCCTGTTCGATTGATGATTCTCCACTGCCGTCTGGGAAGATCGAAACCTTGTAACCTTACTGAGGGGTCCTCAACTAGATTTTTATTGCCTACTGATGACTGCTCCCATTGAGTTGTCCACAACTTGTTGATGCTGAAAGAGGACTCTGTAAGGTTGATTTCAAGCGTTGGTGTTTTGCTTGAATCATGTCTTGATGTACAGGCAGTTAAGGGTTCTTCAGGATATTTTTCCAGATTTTTAAGAGAGGTTTTAAATTAATAGCCTCGTAATTTGTGTCAAGAATGATTTGCCAAATTACCAACTCCTGTCAGTAAACTCTGCCAGAATTATGGAAGCTCATAGCACCTATATTACTCAAAATACATTAATCCAATTAAACGGGCTCTCCTTTCTCTCGCAGTATTGCTTCCACACCCTACATGTTCCTCAAGACGTCTTATCCTCTCTTCTTTGCCAACAACGGCAGTTGTTCGTTTGCGAGGTGTTGCAGGCGAAGGTAAGAAAGCCCGCTACACAGTGCTGTCAGTTCTGCTGCCTGCTTCCAGGCGCCGGTGCTCGTTGTGCGTGCTATACGCCTGGTAATTGGTCTCGTCTGCACGCACAAGGAGCCTCTTTGCGGTATGATGGGGGACTCTCTCTGCCTCTCGGTGGAATGTGGCCGAGGAACGCGGCGCATTAGGCGGTACAAAAGCAATCCCATCAGTGCCTCACTGGCTGCTGCGGTTTGGTGGCGGTACGAATCTGAATAACGAGGAAGCTGGATGACGTGAAACTTATTCATGTGAAAACACAGTTAAACCATTTTGTCAATACGGTATTAGCAATAACATTCATAATTTATAAATGGTAGTTTTTTTCAAGGCAGCCATATGAGGCGCAGGTCATGCAGTTCTCTTTCGAAAATAAGTATCGCTTTTGAAGACGCATCTACCCAGCTTAGGGCAAAGGGAGCGTCCATAAACCACGTAGCTCCATATTGACCTCCTGTGATCTCCCCTCCCCCCACGTAGCCTGCCGTGACTTTAGCCTCTGCCCACACGTAGCACGTAGCTTTTTTCCCAATCGCTTCCAAAAGAAATTTTAAAGTTAATGACTTGTGGTTGTACAAAAATATTGTATTATGAAGAAGTAACTGTAAGGAAAATCGGTACGGTAGTTTAAAATAACCGAAGCGTTGCCTTCCACGCACTGAAGTCGCTTTAATGGAGTCTAGAAATAAAGAATATGCGAAGTCAACCTCTGTGTGATATTCGATGTTCAAACTCGACATACGTTTCTCGAAAATAATGGTGCCTTATGTTCATGTCCTAAACCATTATGTTTGAGCTAAGCGCAAACAGGACACAAAGAAGGTTTTGAAAAATATAGAAATACTTTAAGATATTAATGAGGGGCAAATATTAAGAGAGAAATATGCATCTGGCACAGTGTTTATCGTTACTACTTTGCGCTCTTTTGGAAAAAGTCAATCACGTAGTGAAACACATAATCTTGAAACGTATAGATTTTTAGTATTAAGTTTTTCTATGGTGTATTCTGGAAACATGATTAAAAAATACTAGTTGGCCCGTGTGAAACTTTGCGAATGATATACGACGAATAGTGAGGTTAGTGGTTTATAGTAAGATGAAAGAAGAACCGGTTCATTTATATGCCCTGTTCACTCCGAAATGGCGGCTCAAGGTCATATTCCCTGAACCCGCTCCTCAGCTCGCCACCTCCTCCATGCTACCTTTCCGAGCTGAACGCTGTGCTTAAGTATTAGGCTGGTAAACATCCCCTTCCCATGTAGGGGTAAAGGATAGAGCAGGCTAACCTTGAGCCGCCTGTGTTAGCTAAACGGGCTGTAGCAATCGTTTATTTGTTAACTGACATACAAGACGAAGAAGTACACGAAATAAGAAAAATACTTAGAGAGCATCACCTGATCAGCGTATATTACACCTTGTATACGATACTGGTTTTTTTTTTTTTTTTTTTTTTTTTTTTTTTTTTTTTTTTTTTTTTTTTTTTTTTTACACTGCTGTGCGCTGGGATAATTTAACATGACTGCGAGACTTGGAACATTGTCAAAACAACGAGATTGAGTTCTGAAAGCGACAGGACGTTACGTCTTGTAATTTACGGTACAAAAAGTTCCAAGGATAATTAATACATTCTGGACGGCCTTCACTTCATCATGACGCTCAGCCTTTCTCATAAACTTTCTACAATCTAGTTTTATTAAGTCATCTTTTGATAAATAAAACTCAAGAAAGGAACATGTCCAAACATGGCGAAGGAGTTAGAGACTTGTTTCAAAAATCGGACGTCCAAGCTCTCTTCCTGAATTGGTGTCAGTTCAAATCAGCTTTGATTCACTATCAGAAAATATTACGACAAACACAAAAAAGATTTGTATGTGGTATTCATGAACTAATAACTAAAAGTTGAAAAATTCTTGTGGCCACACAGTTTAAATTTGCTGCGAATTCCGCCTCGTTTGTGACTGAGCCTACAATCTAGTGTGGGATCTTATCCACGTAGCAACTTGGCATATCTCATATTACCAAAGAAAGCTCTGAGAAATCATTCCCATACCAGGATTCGAACTAACCTAATAGTGCATAGTATTAAAGACATAAATAATCACCTAAAATCGCTCTTTCTGTTACCTATTCTATTTAGGGATACTAGGCCAGCAATAAATACCTTATAGCAACAATGTGCGAAATACGCTAAGGGAAGAGATTAGTTTTGGGATGGAGTATTCTCAAATTTTAGCTGAAGCCTGCCATGCAATGAAGGGATTATAACAAGGAATCGTATTATGATGCATGAAGATAAAAATGTATGTAAAAAACATGTCTAAGAAAATAGGATCTACCTTCACTGAATTATATCAGCAAAATTACTCGTCAACAATATATCACTCTCCTTGCAGCTAAGTCTTAATTTTATTTATAACTTAATACTTGTTTGCCACTGTTTATTACCGACATCTCGGTAACATGTACACACTTTGACGATAAATTTGGCCGCCGCTGAAAAATTCTACCAATCATATTTTGCAAAATCTGACATCAATGATATCCCAGGAAACAGTAATGTAATACTGGAAAGCCAGTATTGCGTTACTGTTACTTAGGATGACTTTGATGTCAGATTGTGCAAAATAAGAGTGATAGAATTTTTCAGCGGTGGCCAAATTTATTGTCAAAGTGTGTACTTTTATGGATATAAAAATCAATTTCGGACTTCTTTTTACAATATCGCTTTCGCAATATGAACAAATACTTCTGTAGTAATCAAAGTTGAAAGAAGTAAAAAAAAACTAGCATGATCAAAGTAAAATGACACATTAGAAGTAAAATAGCATTTTTTAAATAACTGTGGCCCTGGAAACAATGGATTGTGAATAAAGCCAATTGCAGTTGAGAAATTTACAACAATTGTCAGTTTCCTGATGACTTTCTCTAATGAACAGTAAGTATTGCAACCCCCACAAAATTCACCTATGCGCCATTGCATTTCGTACATTTAACGGGTAAAGCGATTGACTAGGATCTAGATCTCAGGTTTTAAGCCACGATGAATTGGAAGTCCTTTACTAAAGTTGGACTACCGAAACTCCCAGGGTCAATGCTCCTCGGATGATAAATAGACTAGGACGAGGTGTCTAGCACACCACCAGAAATCTAGGTCTATCTCCACCAACAACGTCTCTCGACAAGGAAGGTTATTGAAATTACTAGCCTGATGCGTAATTTCGTAGCGTTTTTGTTTCGCATGATGATACTCTGGTTACTATGGGTTTATTTACAGAGTGTCATTTTTTAAAAGTTAAATTGTTCTAATTGAGATTACATACTCGACTGACGTTGTTCAGATACTTACTAATTGCATGCTAAATCTAAAAATTACTATTTTTATATTATATAATGTTGCATATTTTGACACTTTTCATGCATATTTTAAGCATTTTTCGCGCATATTTTTTGCTTTCTGTGTTGCATATAATCCGATCTATAGTTATGGCATTGCAACAGCTTACCTCTGTGTGTCCTATAGGCTGTATCGAGGAACAAAGTTCTTAATCCACGGTGGTTAACATCAGAAAGAGACCGCATACAATATCATAGTGAACCATCGGTCAAAATAAGAATATTAACGGCCTTTTCGGTGGCCATTGGTGAGTCTCTACCTCTATACTGAATGGAATTTTCTACAACTAGGACCTATGAGAGTAGTTTTACGAGTTCATATAAGGAAGTTTCAGAATTATTACATTTAGCAGCATTATATTAACCAGTAAGAAAATGAATTTCTCCTTTAATGGAAAGAAGGAGACAATTGCGAAAGGGTGAAGATAAACGCAGCTTCACAGCACTCACGCATGCCATTACGACACTAGCTTCCAAGCCCGTCAGAAATGGCGGTCTGAACGACAGTTCATTTCAAGTTAGAGCTTACTATAACAGTAATAGAGAATATAGCGAAAACATCTACATCAACTATAAATACCTTCTAATGCAGTTAAAAAAAGTGGAGTTCCTTAGCTAAATACAATTGTTACTTAATAACGCTTATAACTCTAAAACTAATGTAATGTGGTAAATATTTCTTAATCTACTGTAATGGCGACATCTCCGGACAGAGGATATAAGAAAACATCAACATAGATTGAATATAAATAAAGAAAAAACAACTATGATTTAACATGTTCTTTTAAACGAATTAAAAACGTTTCTTTCAGTGTTCTGTTAATTAATATCTTTGCATTTGCTTAGGTAAATAGAATAGAGATATTTAATGACAATTTTGAGTATCAAACCTCGAGTTTGCAGAAACATCTATTGCGGTTGTTAGTTCGGTAACGAAGTTAATGATTATGATGTCAGCGGTACAAACACGATGGCACAGTGAACAAAGTATCCTTTTATACATATTGTATACTGCTTCTCGCATTAATTACGAGTACAATACATATTTTTGATGGTATCCAATTCCTTAATTTTTAATTCAGTAAATATATGATGATATCTGAATGTATGGTGAAGCTGTCATCGGAGGTTGATTTGGAGCTGCAAAAGAAGAGGCCAGTACCAAAATGAAACCAATGGAAAAGTCAAAACTCGTGAAAATGATGCAATTCAAAGTAACCCTTGATTGTATATCTCTTCCGCAACTGGTAACATCACGGGAATTAATTGCCACCGCCGCATTTTCTCTCACGATTCGCTCTGTTCAACCTTCCAACGTATCCTTGTATCTTAAGGAAGGGAACATTCAGATCAAATGGAACGCCTTTCGATCCCGGAATACTCTCCATCAACTGTGATGTTCGGTTATCACGAACACAGCGAATCTGCTACTCTACAGATAATGATGCAAAATGATGAGCTCGAAAAATTGAAGCATAAGCACGGATATTTCTCGCTCCACTGAGTTGAGAGTGACGCTATATTGTCACTAATTTGCGGTAGCAAATGTAAGGCTAAGTTCTCCATGACCTGTTATCGTGCACTGCGTAATGTCTCCAGGGCCGGCGTTAGGGGGAGCTAAGCGGGTCAAATGTACCCGGGCCCGCTCGACAAGTTGTAGAGCTAAAAAAAGAAGTATCAAATTTGGTGCGAGGGCCCTAACCGATGAATTGGCCAAGGGCCCCCAACTGCTTACCCCGGGCCCCAAAATCCTAGCGCCGGCCGTGAATGTCTCTCAGTCGGGCTTACAACAGTGACGTGATTTGAGTTCTGGGAGCCTGCTGTCTCCAGCTGTTGGCGGAGACCTGTTCTCGAAGTAGTCACGCCTACCGTAGATAAACATGAGGTGAGCGACCGCGCCGTTGCGTCATCGCGTGGGAAGTGGTACGAAATCTTTGTGAGAAATCAGACCTTGGCCACCAAGGTGGGAAAACGCTTTCCATCTCCTTAGCTTTATTTGCAGTAAGAAACTCTGCTTTCCTGCAACACTTCACAGTAAGAAAAGGCATTTCAAATACAGACATTGTAGACCTCTATCGCAGCGCGAGGTCAACCCGATTGTTTGTTGTGATTAAGCTTGAAACTTATCTCATTTTCTGTTGGGATTTAAAAAATATAATTTCTAGTTGTTAAAATTTCGATCACAGTCAAAGAAAAGATTTTTCTAAAATATTTTATACTAATAAGGAGCTAAGGTTGGTTATCGTGTCCTTGACGACAAGCACCCACCGAGCGTGGCGGGCGAACCGTTAAAGCTCTGGTTTCAAATTCGGGAAGACGCGGGTTCGAATTCCCATCCGTGCATCCAGATTTGTGTTTTCCATGGTTTCCCCAAATCACTCCAGTCGAATGCCGGGATGCTTCCTTCAAAAGGCCATGCCCGAATTCCTCCCCGTTCGTTACCCCCATCTTTCCAAGCCCCTAATGACCTCGACGTTGACGAGGCGTAAAGCCATAATTTTTTTAAAAAAGAGACAAGCACCTGGTTTTCGCTGCTGGATCAACAATGGACTACGGGACTACACGCTTGGCACTTGCCACAAACTCCAAGCCTCTACAAACGCTTGATTAATCTTGGGGAGCCAAACATCGTCATCCACACGCTTGCTAATGCGCTTGTATGTTCTGGAGAAGCAATCATGACGTACGTCGAGGTTGTATCGCCTATAACTTTAGGCTAACCTGTTTTTATATAAAAACAAAACCCCGAGAAAGACGGCTAAAAAGATCGTGGATGTTAAAAATCCATAGACTAGGTAATTATTATAATTTAATTCACGTAACTATGATTACAATGTAGCATCATGTATGTATTTAATTTAATATAAGTATATTGTTTTATAATTAGAACTGTATAATAATTATTGTTTTAACGGCATTATATGTCTGAATCAATTATTTTTTGAATGCATAAAATTTATGGAAGAAACGTTTAATGAGCTTCTTTTTGAGCCATCTGGGCAATTTGACAACTTCTGCCGGATGAGCTTGGCTGATTCTGAATATTCGGTGAATGAAATTTCACCTACGATTTCTAAAGAAAATACAGACTCCAGAGAAGCTATATACTATTCAAGCTAAATTAATAAATATATACCTGAGCCATAGCGAACAGAATCTTGTTTTTTTCTTGAAATGTTTACGAAACGTGACAATAAGAATTTCTATATTTTATTGTAACTAAATGACACGTTTATTTAAAACTTCACTAAGACGACTCCAAGCATCAGCTACTTTTTTTTTGGTCTATTATTCTTCTTCCGCAAATGCAGGATTCTACTTGGTACTTGGTAGCATTCGGGGAATTTTAATATATCCTTGCTGGGCCATTTATTAATTTTACCTGCAGCACTTCCATCACAACAAACAGGAACGCCTGTCTGTCCGCCGTCAGTGCACAACCGATAACTAAGTCCGCACAAACGTGTAGACGCTTCGCAAGAGCTTGTCGCAAACTTCCTTTGATTTCTGCCAAAAAACCGACACTTGATCGCAACTCAAGTGTTAACAAGCCTACACAAGCCAAGCCAAACGCCCTATCCACACGTTTCAATGTGTAACAGTTTGACGAGGTTTAGCAAGCGTGTGGTTCTGCCTTAACAGAGATTATGAGCGTTTTTCAAAAACAGTTGTATTTAGTTGAGCATACTCGAAGGAATGATTTGCCAAAATACTGAAAGGAAAGTAGATATTTTGTTTAAATCAACATATTAATTAATAGTTACTTCATATACATTCATTCGATGCAGAAGATTTCGCTGTATTTTCTAATCCGTGTTATACTAAGCTAAGAAATATGCGATCACGTTTATATTGCGATGCAATGAATATATTAATGCGTGTGCGGTAAAAGCTTTCATTTCAGTACATATATATTAACATTAGTCGTTACAGAAGAAGCAAGGAGTTGGTTAAGTTTTTTAAAGAATAATTTAAGTTGCTTTTATGAGCGTCATTTTACGGAAATGTTGCGTTCTGTGAAGCGTTGGCTACGATTAAAACTAATATTACGTGGCCTAACGTAAGTTGTTAAGATTTTTTTAAATTTTATTTGTTTTCACCGACGTCATATAACTGAGGTCATTATTTCAGACTCTTGTAAGCAATTCCAACTTTATAAGCCGTATAAAGGTTGTTAAATGGATCTGAAACATAGGTAATGAAAGATGTAGAAACTCGTTAAGATTTAGGTTCAAGTTTATATCGCGATGCCTGATGTCACTAATATGCGCTACAGTAAATGTATTAATTTGCATATGATTGAAGTTATCTTTTTATAGTGGCAATGTTAGCGGAGTTTGTGGATCCTTGTGTATTTTCATTTGTTAAGCCTGAATTGTTGAACCTGACGATAATCAATATATTATTACAGTAAACCTGTAAAAACCCTGATCGGGATTGCCAGTAATCAGGTTGCAGTATTTATTCGTTGATCATGCTGTCGATGACCTGTTAATTTATGATGAAAGAGTGATTACACTAAACACTCTCTTAGAAATTACTTACGTCATGGTTTCCTAAAACCACTCCAGGTGAATGTCTTATTGATTCATCCACAAATGTAAAGACCGAATTCGTTCAGATGCCCAGAAAAAAAATCTCATATCTTCTTCTAATTTGTTCTTACGACAGCAAATCACGTAAAAAACTGGTAGTTGAACCCAACGGTGAGAATATAATTACATAGTGTTATTCATATATGTACCACCATGTAATATGATCATTATTTTCTTTATTATTAATATGTAATGATTCTACAGTAATTTATATATTACTGTAATCAATAAACATCCAGGTGAGACAGAGACTTTATATGACTGTATTTAGTGTATATACACATACAACAATAGATACATGTCAACTATATTCATATTATATACGAAGACTACAGGCTATTTAGGGGGACAAAATAGGTTGAAACACAACTTACAGGAAAAATATGAAACTTTGCTTATTTTTGAAAAACTACAGCTCGCTTAATTTTGAGTTTAGAATGAATTTTCTGACGCAATAGTTGTAGGAAATTATGCCCTCTTTCAAAGTGGAAATAAAGTAATTCTTGCTACGATTCATCAGGAAGGAGTTACAGCCGAGAAACTGAAAATATGTGCCAAAATTTCGCTATTTTTTGGGCACAGAAAATGGTTCCAAAGGTGTCAGAAGTTGAATTCTTGGTTTTTGCATACTCTCACCAAAGTATACAAGAAAAGAAAGGAAAAATCTTCTGCGTGATATAATTTTTGCCAACACTTTTATGGCTACACCGTGAACTAATTGGCGTTTCTTAAATAATAATTTATTATTTCAAAATAAAATTAAATAATGTTCTCACTACTTCAGTTTTTAAAATGAAATGCCATTTACAGTAAGCATTCATAGCTGGTGCTGCCTAAGGAAAAGAGGTGAAAAACTATTTAAAATAATTAGTTGCTTCAGACGGCGAAGAAAATGTAATTTATTTGCCGCAGAAATAGCGGAGGAAATCACTGTGTTGAACATGCAGACTACGAGCAACTCGGAGATAACAACGAAACCGGTCTATGGTGTCCACATCTCAGCTGTCTAAACTTGACCTTTCAAGTCCAGCCGCCCAGTGCCACATACACCAGATTCCATCACTGTCACTTTTAAACTGTTCCCTGCCTGTTTCGAAACTGTCAGCAAGGTTTTTTTTTTTTTTTTTTTTTTTTTTTTTTTTTTTTTTTAAAAATGGCATTTGGCAACGGAGGCCATACAGCCAGCTCAATGTTATTATTATTGCTTTCAGTGTATAAGTCGTCATCCAGTATATATATTGTATTTTTCCAATGTATGGACGCCACAGGACGGACAGGACATTCACACAGACACACAATACTTAACATCCATGCCCGCGGCCGGATTCGAACCGGCGACCTTCGGCACGCGGAGCTAGCACTCTAGCCCCTACGCTACCGAGGCCGGCGCCTAGCGCTTTACTCCACCATTCAGTGGTAGCAGAGTTTGATTACGTATCATGTTTCATAGTGCTGTCTATCTGCAGAGTGTAAGTGCAATAATGATATTCGACTGGTTAATAATTCCGATTGTTGAGAATATATGAGCGAAATTATTGAAAAGAACAATTAAAACTTAAACTCGCTGCGAAGTACTGATTATCTGGCACACATAATAAAAATTCTGTTATATTATATTTTTTAAATAATAAAGCAAGGATAAAGATATGCCATAATGCTGTTCTAACCTTAATTTTGTTGTAATACTTCAGGTTTTCTATTCGTTGTCTCGGATGTAATAACCGAGTGCATCCACTTTGTGAAATACGACGTTTCGGCGATAATAGGCCCTGCCGCCATCAAGTGACAGTCACTTGAGACAGAGACTGTGTGACAGTCACTTGATAATGGCGGCATTGACCATAATCGCTGAAACGTCGAGTTTCACAGACTCATTTGACTAGTTATCCGTAATAATTTTATCTGTATAATCTCATTGTAGTTAAAATGATTGACATTGACGCTTCAAAGTAAATTAATACTTATCATACATGAAAGAAACATATTGCATGTAACCAACTGATAGTTAGATTTGATTTAATTGTAGTTACCTGTTTGAAGTTGATCTGTTGTGATTAAAAACTGCTGTCAGTTATATTTCAAAAGAATAGTTAATATGGGAAGACTGATAGACATCTAGCAGCTGATATGGGAGCGCAATATTTCGGCCTTTGGTAATTGTGTGTAATGCGTGCTATAGTGTTTTAGTATCCATGGAGATTTCCAAGTTATAATTTACACCACTTGTAACGTGAAGGAAATGTTGATATACTGTATATTCGTTAAATTTATTGAATCATTCCAGAATGCCGAACTATTGCACTCTGCAACACTGATATGAAGCAGGTTTTTTTTTTTTTTTTTTTTTTTTTTTTTTTTTTTTGTAAATTGTTTAAATTTTTAGTGTCAGGCTTAAGGGCCCAGAAGGAGAAGAATGAAGATTTAAAATAAAAACATTGGTTAACCGAAAGCGTTAGAGAGATTTAGTGGCATAAAAATATATAAAAAATAAAAAGATCTGGGAAAGATCATTCTGACCAGGCGAGCGCAGTTAAAGTAAACTGGCTACACTACATTTGAGAATGAGTACTAAACCTAAAAGGATCACAATAGACACTCTAGTTTTTGCCGGTGACATCGCTATCCTGTCAAATGACTTAAGAACTGCTAGTATCCAAATTGATTTGCTGAAAGAAATTGCCAATCAAACCATTATATACGTATCTTTTTTTTTTTTTTTTTTTTTTTAAAAAAACGGAAGTAATGACTAACATCACAGATGTTCCACCAAAATTTCAATCCAAATACGGAGACATTAATCGAGAGGAAAAATTTATGTACCTGGGTGATATCGTCATGAAAAATGGATTGGACAAACAAGCTATTCGGTAAACTGGACAAAGCCTACCAAATTTCGCGAGAGATGAAACGGCAAAAAATGTCTTTGACAAAGTACTAAGCTACGTCATTTAGAAACAGTTCTGAAACTAGTTGTTTTGTGTACAGCCAAAACCTTGTTCCTGAATGCTGACAAAGTACTCTTGGAGACTTGGAGAAAAAAGAGCGAAATTTTTTAGAGGAATTCTGGATTCCACTTCAAGAATGGCGCCCAATAAAGGAGAACCAACAAAGAAGTCTACAGCAAAATAGAAAAAAATCACCAAAACAATCCGTGAAAGACGAGAACGATTCTTTGGTCACCTCAAACGAATGGAGGACAACAGACTGACTAAACAATCTTTAATTTATTTGATTCATAACCAAAAATTGTTTGTAAATTTTAAAGAAGACGTTTATTTGTTAGGATTAAAACGCGAAGATGTTTGCGATAGAGATATCTTTCGGAAGAAGTTAGTGCCAAACCGAGACGAACACTTCAAAAGAAGACGCGGTATCCTTGGTCAGAAGACCGCAAACAGACCCACTCAAAACGAATGAAAGACTTCTGGGCTCCAAAGAAGATGAAACTCGCTGCCAATTATAAGAAGGCTTAACACGGCTTCAACGAATATGTAAATAATAAAAAAAATCAAAAAAAATCGAGTGTATGATCTGAGAGAAAAGAAAGTACTGGATTTCTTTTCTCAGACCAACTTTTATGGCCATATTGAACTTGTCAAACAAAGTTAGGACTGTAAGTTTGTATTATCCTACTTGTAAGATATCTACTACACAATACAATACAGGCTATATGCTGTATACATAACACTGTTCATAGTTTCATATTTCTCCTACGACACTGGCGCAGATTTGTTTGTTAATAATCTGTAATACGAACAACCCAAGGCAGCGGTTGTTTCGGATAATCGGTGCCCTACTGTATTATAAACTAGCAATTGACCTCAGACTTGTTTACGTGGATTATTAATTTACCGATCATATCACAACATATCACCAGCAAAAAAACAAGGTAACTTAATATTGCACATAATAGGATGCCGTTCGTAAGCTGAACTCGCAATAAGAACTACGAGAATTAACGAAATCCGTTAAGTAGTTACTGCTTGAACTGCGTTCGACGAAAAGGACACTTTTATAATAAATTTCCGAGTTTTCAGACGCCCCATCAAAATGAAACATATCCATTTTGACATCTTGACTATGGGCTGTACATCATTCAAAACTCTATCAGAATCCAACCGTTGTTTTTTGCGGGAATTCCGTTCATTAAAAGAGACAAATTGTAAAGCTATAGGTCATCGACAGCACCACGAATTCATTTTTAAAGATATTTTAAATATACAGTCTTCATTCCGATACAGTCTTAGTGTACATTATATAGTTTTGTGTAGGCTGAAAATACTCTTTCGCCATTTTTTAAAAATAAGTTGGTAGAAAAGACTGTTGAAATTCCTTGTACCCTGCGGACGGTCAATATATAAAAGCTAACATAAAACCATTACATCATATATAATAACTACTTTTACTATGTTAATAATCTCCCACAATCAAAAGAAGACCAACAAATCTACAAGCAAACACCAAATGGCCTCGTAGTGGTGGAAGTAATATTAAAATAATGGAGGACACCTCTTTATTTATCTCATAGAAACACTATTCTAGCTGCGAGAATGTTTAGTTAGCACTTATAAATTCTATATTGCTGTATGTACGAACTGTATTGCTGTGGTCACAATTCACGATGAAACCAACAAAAGCTAGGTTTAATTATGAATTAGAATGTCATTTGTTTCCAGGTTACAGTACGGTTCATTGCGCATGTTGATTGCTAACAAAATTCATAGCTGTCTATTCGTATTATTGATTATCACCGCGAAGAGAAGAAAAAAAAATAACTCGACCAAGTGCGAGTAGTACAATTCGAGCTCCGTAATTACCATATTAAAGGGAGCATCCATAAACCACGTAGTTCCATTTTGTCCTCCTGTGAAACCCCACCCCCCTCCCCACTCCACGTAGCTTTTTTCCCTTTCGATTCCAGAAGACATTTTGTACTTTCTTCTCTTGTCAGACTATTTCAAATTACATACGGAGATAATTAAATGAAGGAAATAATTATTCACATGCTGTTGTATGATCTGTACCTCATTGTAACTGTGGAAAATAATATGAATGGTGAGCTACGTGGTCTGGCTTGGAATGCCCCATGCCCCTCTCCCCACGTCGCGCAGCGTAGCCTTCTAGCCAACCCCTCCCCCGCCTAGACCGAGCCACGTAGTTTATGGACGCTCCCAAATCAGATAGGTCAGGCGTCAGCCACCAGGTCCAAATTCAGTGCTTCAGATATGTTCGTTTTACGTAGCGAACACCAAACCACATTCCCTTAACACCACTGCCCGTTGTCGCTCGCCCCAAAATGTGTTAGGCACAAAATCACGAAGGTGAGAAATTTGTAAGACTTTAAAGAAACCATAATATTTTCTTTTGTTAAAAATAGTTATTGAAGATTGTTTTGTTATTTATTAATATTGCCACATATGTCAGTCCATTAAGGAATTGAGTAACGCGTCCCTAAGTACTGGTTTTCCAGAATAAAAGAAACTGGACTATTGAAAAATGAATAAATAACACTGCTAACGCTCGGTAAATATTTTAAAACTTAATGCTGCACGAATTATTTGATTTAAAGACCGGTTCTGAATTTATTTTGTCATCTCGGGAACGCCAGAGTCATTTTCGAGAACGTCCCCGAAAGGAGCAGAAAAATTTTCCTGTTTATCAATTCAAAAAATTAAAAAACTTCATAATGTAATTCTATGTTAAGGAAATTCAACACCAAACATAATAGATATTTTACTTGAGAGAAACTTTTGTGCCATAAATACGTAATTTTTCAACAGATATGACTAATGTTATCGCTAAACCTAAAATACATTAAATATTTTTAGTTTCACTTATTACTAAAATGCACATTTATCGAAATTAACAGCAGTTTCATTCATTAATAATTTTTTATTCAGTTTTTGAAAACGTTCCCGAAATGAAGATAACTACGAAATGTCCGATATAAAATGACTTTTATTCAAACAATTTAAAATTTGTGTGCTACTTGTGGATAACATTTAATCACTAGTTTAGTAATTATCTAAACCACTTTTTGAGTTTAAAGCATAAAATAAATTTTCTTAAAAACCGACTTTGAAATTTCCCACTTTGGTGATTTTGTGCCGTAAACGTTTAGTTCTAATTATGCCTATTATATTATTATAAGTTTTTGTAGAATGCTGAATATATGTATTAATGTGAAGAACAAATTTATTTTCTCCGAAACAATATTTCTTGGTACTGAACTTCTTCACCCGCACCTCTGCTTAGCTTCGTATTAATCCGCAGCAGAATACGCCTGTCCTGTGCGGCAGAAAAACATGTCATGCTAAAACAGTGGATATTGCGCTCCACAGAACCGTCGCCTGTGGCAGATTTGGAGATATTGGGTGGCATCGTCCCAGGAGACATACGCCGTAAAGTTTCTACCAACACGACAAGGCTCAAAGTGGAAGAAGACACCTGACACCCTCTACAAGGTTATGCACCAGGCCCATCGAGATTGAAGTCCCGATCAAGCTTCTTAAGGACCTCAACGCCACTGAAAGGAAGGACCAAGCAGTGAACGAATATTAGCCTGGAAGAAGAGAAAGCAACACAACATCAACTGGATCAAGCCGAAAGACAATCTACCACCCGGGTATGAACAACCATGGCTCATATCGAAGTCGGTGAACAGACTTCGAGTTGGAGTTGGTCGCTGCAAAAGACACTTCACGGGGCCAGGTGGGAGAGCGATCAGATACCACATGTCCCTGTGGCGAGACAGAATCTATTTTACATTTGTTGTCATGCTCACAACTCGGAATAAATATATCTCAAGCAGACCTTCAATGTGCTAGTGAGAAAAAATTCCTTGTATCTGATGCTGCCATCAACACGAAAAGAAGAAGGAGACTGGACTTCTAAGTCAATAATTCCTGTCATTAACATTGCTTGTAAATTACCTGTGTTGCTATTCGGATATGGTCTTTTGAAATTTAGCGAAGAGAGTTTACGAAACCATGGAAACCGGGGATTTGAACCCTCGTTCTTCCGAATTGGAGGCCAGAGCGTATCCGCTAATCCACCACACAATAAAAATACTACCGGCGAGCGCCGTGAAGATAATATTACCGCGTCTTTAAACCAAAGCCGACAACACGTGGTCCTCCTCGTACATGTATACACTGCACATTGTGGGTGACAGAGGGTGCTTTGCACCAAAACTACCTATAGACATTATGATAGCGAATAACAAGTAGGAAGAAAGAATTCTTATAAGAATCAGTACGGTACCTAATTTCTCTACTCTTATCTCTCCTGTCATTGGTACCCAAACATTTTTATGGACGAAGTATTTCATCGCACTTGTTCCTGTTTGGAGAAAAAAGAGCGAAATTTTTTTAGAGGAATTCTGGATTCCACTTCAAGAATGGCGTCCAATAAAGGAGAACCAACATAGAAGTCTACAGCAAAATAGAAAAAAATCACCAAAACAATCCGTGAAAGACGAGAACGATTCTTTGGTCACCTCAAACAAATCGAGGACAACAGACTGACTAAAAACTCTTAAATTTATTTGATTAAAAACCGAAAACTATTTGTAAATTTTTAAGAAGGCCTTTATTTGTTGGGATTAAAATGCGAAGATGTTTTCGATAGAGATATCTTTCGGAAGAAGTTAGTGCCAAACCGAGACGAACACTTCAAAAGAAGACGCGGTACCCCTTGGTCAGAAGACCGCAAACAGGCCAACTCAAAACGAATGAAAGACTTCTGGGCTCCAAAGAAGATGAAACTCGCTGCCAGTTGTTAGAAGGCTTAACGTGGCCTCAATGAATATGTAAATAAAATTAAAAAAAACGAGTGCCTGATCTGATTGAAAAGAAAGTACAGGAATTCTTTTCCCAGACCAACTTTTATGGCCATATTGAACTTGTCAAATAAAGTTAGGACTGTAAGCTTGTATTATCTTACTTGTAAGACATCTTCCACACAATACAGTACAGGCTATACGCAGTTTGGTGTTAAACACAAATCACTGTTTCTGGGTTTCATATTTCTTTTACGACACTGATGCAAATTTTTTTGTTAATAATCTGTTATACGAACAACCCAAGGCAGCAGTTGTTTAGGATAATCGGTGCCTTCTGTATTATAAACTAGCAATTGACCTCAGCTTTGTTTACATGCATTAATTCATATCACAACATATCACCAGCAAAAAAACAATGTAACTTAATATTGCACATAAGAGGATGCCCTACGTAAGCTGAACTCGCAATAAGGACTACGAGAATTAACGAAATCCAATAAGTAGTTACTGCTTGAACTGCGTTCGAGGAAAAGAACACTTTTATGATAAATTTCTGAGTTTTCAGACTCCCTATCAAAATGAAACAAATCCATTTGGACATCTTGACTATGGGCTGTACATCATTCAAAACTCTATCAGAATCCAACCGTTGGTTTTTGCGGGAATTCCGTTCATTAAAAGAGACAAATTGTAAAGCTATAGGTCATCGACAGCACCACGAATTCATTTTTAAAGATATTTTAAATATACAGTCTTCATTCCGATACAGTCTTAGTGTATATTATATAGTTTTGTGTAGGCTGAAAATACTCTTTCGCCATTTTTTTAAAATAAGTTGGTAGAAAAGACTGTTGCAGTACCTTGTACCCTGCGGACGGTCAAGATGTAAAAGCTAACATAAAACCATTACGTCAAATATAATAGCTGCTTTTACTATGTTAATAATCTCCCACAGTCAAAAGAAAACCAACAAATCTACAAGCAAAATCTAAAAGGACTGGTAGTGGTGGAAGTAATAATTAATTGATGAAGGAAACCTCTTTATTTATCTCATAGAAACACTATTCTAGCTGCGAGAATGTTTAGTTAGCACTTATAAATTCTATATTGCTGTATGTACGAACTGTATTGCTGTGGTCACAATTCACGATGAAACCAACAAAAACTAGGTTTAATTATGAATTAGAATGTCATTTGTTTCCAGGTTACAGTACGGTTCATTGCGCATGTTGATTGCTACCAAAATTCATAGCTGTCTATTCGTATTATTGATTATCACCGCGAAAAGAAGAAAAATAAAAAAAACTCGACCAAGTGCGAGTAGTACAATTCGAGCTCCGTAATTACCATAGTAAAGGGAGCGTCCATAAACCACGTAGCTCCATTTTGTCCTCCTGTGAACCCCCCCCCCCTCCACCCCACTTAGCTTTTTTCCCTTTCGATTCCAGAAGACATTTTGTACTGTTTTCTCTTGTCAGACTATTTTAAATTACATTTGAAGATAATTAAATGAAGGAAATAAATATTCACATGCTGTTGTATGTTCTCTACCTCATTTTAACTGTGAAAAATAATATGAATGGTGAGCTACGTGGTCTGGCTCGGAACGCCAATTCCCCCCACATCGCGCAGCATAGCCTTCTAACCAATTCCTTCCCCCCCCCCCCCACTTAGTCCGAGTCACGTAGTTTATGGACGTTCCCAAATCATCAGGCCAGGCCTCAGCCACCAGGTCCTAAATTCAGTGCTTCAAATATTTGCGTTTTAGGTAGCGAACACCAAACCACGCTCCTCCAACACCACTGCCCGTTGTCGCTCGCCCCAAATGTGTTAGGCACAAAATCACGAAGGTGAGAAATTTGTAAGATTTCAAAGTAACCATAATGTTTTCTTTTGTTAAAAATAATTATTGAAGATTGTTTTGTTATTTATTAATATTGCCACATATGTCAGTCCATTAAGGAATTGAGTAGCTTCATTCATTACAATTTAAAACAAACACAAAAAGTCATTTCGCTAACGCGTCCCTAAGTACTGGTTTTCCAGAATAAAGGCAACTGGACTATCGAAAAATGAATAAATAACACTGCTAACGCTCTGTAAATATTTTAAAACTTAATGCTGCACGAATTATTTGATTAAAAACCGGTTCTGCGTTTATTTTGTCATATCGGGAACGCCAGAGTCATTTACGAGAACGTCCCCGAAAGGAGCAGAAAACTTTTCCTGTGGATCAGTTCAAAAAATTAAAATACTTCATAATGTAATGCTATGTTAAGGAAATTCAACACCAAACATAATGGATATTTTACATGAGAGAAACTTTTGTGCCATAAATACGTAATTTTTCAACAGATATGACTAATGTTATCGCTAAACCTAAAATAAATTAAATATTTTAGATATTTCAATATTTTTAGTTTCACTTATTACTAAAATGCACATTTATCGAAATTAACAGCAGTTTCATTCATTAATAATTTTTTATTCAGTTTCTGAAAACGTTCCCGAAATGAAGATAACTGCGAAATGTCCGATATAAAATGAATTTTATTCAAACAATTTAAAATTTGTGTGCTACTTGTGGATAACATTTAATCACTAGTTTAGTAATTATCTAAACCACTTTTTGAGTTTAAAGCATAAAATAATTTTCTTAAAAACCGACTTTGAAATTTCCCACTTTGGTGATTTTATGCCGTAAACGTTTAGTTCTAATTATGCCTATTATATTATTATAAGTTGTTGTAGAATGCTGAATATATGTATTAATGTGAAGAACAAAATTATTTTCTCCGAGACAATATTTCATGGTATTGAACTTCTTCACCCGCACCTCTGCTTAGCTTCGTATTAATCCGCAGCAAAATACGCCTGTCCTGTGCGGCAAAAAAAACATGTCATGCTAAAACAGTGGATATTGCGCTCCACAGAACCGTCGCCTGTGGCAGATTTGGAGATATTCGTTGGAATCGTCCCAGGAGACATACGCCGTAAAGTTTCTACCATCACGACAAGGCTCAAAGTGGAAGAAGACACCTGACACCCTCTACAAGGTTATGCACCAGGCCCATCGAGATTGAAGTCCCGATCAAGCTTCTTAAGGACCTCAACGCCACTGAAAGGAAGAACCAAGCAGTGAACGATTATTAGCCTGGAAGAAGAGAGAGCAACACAACATCCACTGGATCAAGCCGAAAGACAATCTACCACCCGGGTCTGAACAACCATGGCTCATATCGAAGTCGCTGAACAGACTTCGAGTTGGAGTTGGTCGCTGCAAAAGACACTTCATGGGGCAAGGTGGAAAAGCGATCAGATACCACATGTTCCTGTGGCGAGACAGAATCTATTGTACATTTGTTTTTTTTTTTTTTTGTTTTTTTTTTAATTTAATTGCAATGGAGCACAGGCTCCGGTGGCAATTTTCCTACACACCCATCTTCCCCCTATCCTGCACCTACCTACATTTGCCCTCTACAAATTTTATCTTTAAATTCCTTCAAAGTTTTGTCATGCTCACCACTCGGAATAAATATATCTCAAGCAGACCTTCACTGTGCTAGTGAGAAAAAATTCCTTGTATCTGATGCTGCCATCAACACGAAAAGAAGAAGGAGACTGGACTTCTAAGTCAATAATTCCTGTCATTAACATTGTGTCGCGGTTATGCTGGTGGTTCGGCTAAAATACTTACTGTGAACCTTTAAAGCTTCCGCACACTCACTAGATTCTGGTTCTTTCTCTGACCGTCGCCAACCAGCTCTATGATGGTAAATGAAATGAAAATGCAACTTCTTATTTGAAACACTTGCATTTAATAGTTAATAAGATAATCTCGCTCCAACTCCCAACTTTTATGAAAGTTCGCTATCGGTACTTCGACCCTTTAAGATTACAGGTAATGCCTCCGATAAATTTAGACTGAATAACAAGCACTCTTTTCATTCATACAACACCCTTTCTAGTTCTCAGACCATGCCTATGGCTCACCACGAAACAATTCATATAAAATTCTGCAAATACTTTCTTCATTAATAAAGTTCCTTCATATCACCAAAGAAATCACCTTCTACAAAATCAATTCTTTATCATAATGAACACGCGTTCTCGTCGACTCGACTGATTGTTCACTTTCACGACGGACTCGCCTATTCCACGGCCAACGGCAGACTGCCCGCCCAGAAGCCTAGGTGCGTCTTTCTCCCAAGCGCACCATGCTTCCGAATTTGGGGTTTACACCCCCTAGTTCACGGACCCGGCAGATGCTGACGTCACTAGACGACGACCAGTTTCAACCCATGCTTTAAAACTGGGTCCTACCTCCCTAAACCCACGGACTTGGTGGATGCTGACGTCACCAGACAACCACGCAAACCGCCAATATTTAAAACATCTCAAATTATCTTCCAAAGTAATGGGGAAATGCCATTAACCCGTTACAATGGCTTGTGAATTACCGGTGTTGCTATTCGGACATGGTCTTTTGAAATGTAGCGAAGATAGTTTACGAAACCATGGAAACCGTGGATTAGAACCCTCGTTCTTCCGAATTGGAGGCCAGAGCGTATCCGCTAATCCACCACACAATAAAGATACTACCGGCGAGCGCCGTGAGGATATTACCGCGTCACCAAAACAAATCTGACAACACATGGTCCTCCTCGTACATGTATACACTGCACATTGTGGGTGACAGAGGGTGCTTTGCACCAAAACTACCTACAGACATACTGATAGCGAATAACAAGTAGGAAGAAATAATTCTTATAAGAATCAGTACGGTACCTAATTTCTCTACTTTTATCTCTCCTGTCATTACTCCCCAAACATTTTGGTATTTCATCGCGCTCGTAAAAATTAAAGGAGTAGTTCGCATGTTTACCTGTTTGCCTGATAATACCAACCCTATTTAAGTAATATTTTTGTGACACTTTCGTAACGACTGTGACAAGCTGTCACAAATCAAGCGGCTCTTCTCTGTACTATCTGAATTTTTTTTTTTTATTGCTTTACGCCTCGTCGATGGCTAAGGTCATTAGAAGCGGGATGGGAATGGGTACAAGGAAGCGGAAAGAATTCGGCCATGGCCTTTTTGAAGGAAGCATCCCGGCATTCGCTTGGAGTGATTTGGGGAAACCATGGAAAACCTATACCTGAATGCCCGGACGGGGATTCGAACCCGCGTCCTCCTGAATGCGAGGCCAGAACGTTAACCGTTCTCCCACTACGGTCGGTTGTATACTATTAATCTGGTTTAAGCGTTTTTATGCAGTTGTTGATTAATAAAGTATATAAATAGAAACTCCGTTTTCAAACTAATGTTGTGGTGAATGTTATTGTTTCATTCCCCAGATGCATTTTGTCCTTGTGGTGTGGAGCATCATCAGTGGAATTATAGTTATAATCCTCACATTCCGGATTGGAATAGCACTTAATGCACTTTACAGACCTGTCTATTCTAGCTGAACATTCTTCCCTTTGTTGTTTTACTTGTTGATATAGTTAAAGATTTCATTTACAGCCTCATTGGTGGGTAATTTGACATATGAAAGTCTTACAATGCTCCATCACGTGTCATGAGGCGTAGTGATCCCCTGGGGTTATGTAGTCATCATATCATGGGTTTACAGCCTCTTCCAACCAAATGTCAACCTGTCCTTCACGTGGTGCCCCCCGTTTGCACGGATGAGGCTCTGGCAAGTGAATGGTTCCTGGTATAAGGGTCACCCACTGCTTCCAAACAGCCTCCTGAAAGGAGGGCGGAAGAGCGAGGAAAGGTCCAGGGAACACTCTTGCTCTTGGGGTTGGAAATGGCCCCTAAAGGCGGATCAATCATAAATCAATGGAATCGGAATGCAGAAAGCAACCAGAAGTCACTGCATTAAAGACCCAAAGGGTATTCTTTCAAATTTCGTATAGAATGATGGCTTCTTGCCGAGTAAAATATTCCGGAGGTAAAATAGTTCCCCATTAGGATCTCCGGGTGGGAGGAGTCATCAGAATTTATAGAAACATTCTACGAGTCGGAGCGTGGAATATTAGAATCTAAATAGGGCAGGTATATTACAAAACTTAAAAAGGAAGATGGAAAGACTTAAGGTGGATATCATTGCACTTAGAGAGATTAAGTGGGACGACGCACAGTATTTCCGGTCTGCGGAACACAGGATAACTAGCACAAAAGCTGTCAGTGGAGTTACTGGCGTAGGATTTATTATCATCGTGAGAGTAGGGAAACGGTTGAGTTATAATGAACAGTTTAGTGACAGGATTATTTTGATGAAAGAATTAACTAAACCCGCCCTAACCACGTTAGTACACGTGTATATGCCAACGTCACATGAAGATGATGAACCAGTAGAGAAAATGTATGATGAAATTGAAGAATTAATCCAATATGTGAAGGTGGAGGAAAATCTAACAATCATGGATGATTAGAATGCGATTGTTTGGGAAGACAATGAGGGGAGTATTGTAGGAAGTTTGGTCTAAGTGAAAGAAATGAGCTAAAAAGCAGGTTCTTAGAATTTTGTGAAAAATATAAACTAGTCGTGGCGAACACACTATTTAAGAATCATGACGGATATGCGTCTGTACATGTCCGTAGGGTACAGGTAGATATCAGCTAGATTATATCATGGTCAAATAAAAGTTAAAGAATCATGTTCTAGAATGTAAAGCATTCCCAGGAGCTGACATAGACTCTGACCATAATCTGATAGTTATGAAGTATAGGCTGAAATTCAGGAGAATAAAGAACCGATACAAGTATAACAAACTGGAAGTGAACAAATTGAAACAAAATAAAAATGAGAGAAAAATTGACAGACTTGGGTCTAAGAAACAACTCTGAAGGAGTTCTACTGAAGACGATTAGAATGCACTGAAAAGAGAAATAATGAAAACTGGCAAAGAAGGCTTTAGGAAAAAAGCTGCCCGAAAAACTTGTATCAGAACAAATTTTGTTGTGGATGAGAGGAGAAGGCTTAGGACGAAGCAGGAAGAGAGCAGTACAAACATTTTAGAAATCAAATAAACAGAAAATGTGAAAAAGCAAAAGAAAAGTGCAGCAAAAAACAGCGAAGAAGTAGAAGAGGAAATGGTCGTAGGTAAAGTAGAGGTGGTTTATAGAAAGATCAAATATGAGAATGGAGAAATGAAGATAAGAACATTAAAGCTGCAGATGGGAATCCTCTTTTAAACTCAGAAGACAGAGCGAACACATGGAAGGAATATGTAGAGAAACAGATTGATGAGTATGATTTAGACAACAGTGTACTGAACAAGAGGGCGATGTCAACATTGATGACTTAGGTGATCCAGTTTTAAAAACAGAATTTAACAGAGCTTTGAAAGATCTGAAATCAAATAAGGCAGTTGCAATTGAATAGATTCCAGCAGAAATTCTGAAATCCCTATGAGAAGAAGGAACACAAAGATTATTCAAGCTTATATGAAAAAATTACGAATCAGGAAAGATTCCATCTGATTTTAAAAAAAGTATCATCTTCACACTTCCGAAGAAAGCACAAGACGACAAATTTGAGAATTATCACACCATAAGCCTAACAACACATGCTTCAAAATTACTTACCAACCTTACAGGAGAATAGAAAGGATAGTAGAAGAGATGGTAGGTGAAGATCAGTTTGGGTTTAGGAAAAACCGCGAAGCAAGAGAAACAATCCTGACCTTAAGAGTAATACTTGAAGGGCGAATCAAGAAAAACAAAGATACTTTGTTGATTTAAAAAAAAGCTTTTGATACTGTAAAGTGGAGCAAGTTGTTTTAAAGAAGTTGGTTGTAAAATATCAAGATAAAATAATATATTGTAATCTATAATAATAGTAGAGATTCACGAGAAACACGCTTCAGTTAAAAATGGTGTAATACAAAGTTGTAGTCTGTCTCCATTAATATTCAATTTGCATGCAGACGGAGCAATAAAAAATGTAAAAGAAAGATTTGAATGCGGCATAAGTGTTCACGGAGAAAAAATCAGTATGCTGTGATTTGCTGATTACATTGTCTTGTTAGCGGAACAGGCTGAGGATATTGAGAAGTTACTTAATATCATGAAAAAAATACTGAAGGAAGGTTTTGGACTAAATACAAATCAATGGAAGACAAAAGTCATGAAATGTGGTGGAAATTATAGCAATAATACTGGACTAAATATAACAATACTATCGCGTTCGATAGAAGAAGTAAATGATTTCTGCTACTTAGGAAGTACAATTCAACTGCTGGCAGGAATGATGTTAAAAGCCTAATGAACTAGCGTAAAAGAGCATTCGTGAAAAAGAGAAATCTTTAAGTTTCAAATAATGATCTAAGGCTCAGAAAGAACTTTTTAAAACTCTTATGCGTGGAGCATAGCACTTTATGGTAACGAAGCATGGACTTTAGGAATACCAGAAAGAAAGAAAATTGAAGCATTTGACATGTACTGCTATAGAAGAATGTTGAAAATTACGTGGGCGGATAAAGTACGAAATAATCGTGTTTTAGAAATGATGGTTGAGAAAAGAAGTTTGTGGAAGAATCTTACAGAAAGAAGAGACAGGGAGGTGGGTCATATTTCAAGAAATACAGGATTGGTTAATTTGTTATTCGAGGGAACAGTCTGAGAAAGTACTGTAAAGGTACACGAGGTTTAGAATATATGAAGCAAAAAATTGAAGATGTGTGTTGTAAGTGGCATGTTGAGATGAAGAGGTTAGTTCAAGATTGGATGGGATGGAGGATGTCATCAAACCAGCCGAAAGAAGGCAAAAAACATAAATAAATAAATAAAAATTGTGCAGAAATAGATGCCTTCCTAGCGTCGCTTAATTGTGACATTTTTGCGCAGCTGGAAGCCCGAGATAAGTTTATTTAATTTTCTGTCTGTTAAAATGATATAAATATTATTCAGAACTTTTCATTTATATGCCTATCACTTGTAATAACGATTATATAACTCTCTGGTTTACGAGTCTACTAACTGTTATCTTCTTATCATGATCTCATAACTGTTAGTGTGATTTAACACTAGAAGTGGTGGTTTGTTTAGATATGAATATTTGTATAAATGAGGACCCATCTTGTATTTCTCTGCTTTGAAGTGCTAGTCTATTGATGCTAAGTTCCATGTAGTGATAACACAGAGCTTGGAAAGCGAAAATAATTTATTAATTATCGAATGCGATGATGCTTGTGCCCGGGTGACCAATACCCCAATTACGCACATTTCAGTTAAGGGGTACTCCTAGTTTAATAACTTCACTTTTTGTATTTGACTGTTACACATCTTTCTTGATAACTTATTCCAGTCCCAGACTTCCTTATTTATGCCTGAAATGAAGAGGTAGTAAATGGCCATAGTCTCTTACACATAATACACCTAATTATTCCACCAATATACACCCAGGCCTCATCGCCAATTTGTATGCTTTATTTCCGAACTCTGTCTTCACCCTCCCACCGAGAGTGGTGGGTGAGCGGTTAACGCTCTGACCTCGCTTTCGGAGGACGTCGCGCCGGCGCCGGCTGGAATCCCCGTCCGGGCATCCAGATTTAGGTTTTCCATGGTTTCTCCAAATCACTCCAGGAGAATGCCGGGATGCTTCCTTCAGAATGCCATGACCTTCCCGTTCCTTATCTCCAATTCCAACCCGCCTCTAATGACTTCGGCAAGGCGTAAAGCCATAAGTAAAAAACAAAAACAAAAATTCACTCTCCTTCCATCTTCTATTCGCTATTAGACAGTTTTCCTCATCGTACCATTGATATTGTGCTGCCGTAATTTCCACATACAAATTAAGCTTTCCTTTCTTGCTCCTTCTCCCACTCCCGTACATAATGTTTACAAAATTAATTTTTTTTATTAAAAAATATACAATTACATTTATTTTGTGGAACATGCACGTTAGCTGCATAAAACAGGTGTATTGACAGTATGACTTGTATTTTTTTTTACTTGTAACCGACAAATGAGCGAACCTGTAAAAACATGTTTTTCCGGTAGCATCAGTAGTTTTTGTCGAGGCCGGAAAATTATAAACCTCTTGGCATTGTAGCAGGTACGTAAGTCTTCTCAGGTTCGTGAGGCCAGAGGTTCTGGGCTCGGCGTCGGGTAGCCTTGTGAGGCCGCACCTCACGGCCCGCCAGCTTCAGGTCGATCAAGGTCGCAGTGACGGGCAGAAAAAAAGAGACCAGCCTCGACCGGGCAAGCCACAGTGGCCAGGGCTCCGCTATCAACTTTGCGATACACGTGTTAGTGTTAATAGATACTAAAAAGCCAGCAATGAACACTGAAGTAACTTCCGGTCAAGCCTCATCTCCAGGACATCAGTGGTTACCTTGGAAGGCGTTACGAATAACGTGAGAAAAATTCTTACCGCGGTGGTTTTCAGTTCATTTTCCAAAAATGATTTACGTAGATATCTATGATGTATGTGTGCTAAATGTATTATGAGGAATTCGGCCATGGCTTTCTGAAGTAAACATATCGTCATTCTCCTAGAGTCATATCAGGAAACCATTGATAATCGAAATCTGGATGTCTTGACGGGGATTTGAGCCAGTGTTCTTACGAAGGAGAAGCCCAGCGTTAAAGATGCCCTACTTCAAAATAACGAAAGGGAGAGTACTGTTCTTCCGAGAGAGACCAACGGAGTTTGTTTGGTTAAACGTCCCTCTAGAAAGGTCAAATCAACATCAATTGTGTCGTAGTTCCCAATCCATACTCACAGTGAAGAGGAGTGGGACTTGACTAAGTACTTTCCCACATACAAAATTGTACTGCATCAGTAAGTACCGTAAAGATAAAAAAATTACATCACCGAGTTTCGAAGCAGCTACAGTGCGTTCAGTTAACATAGGCGGCTCAAGGTCAGTCTGTTCTAACCCCAATCCGCTGACTTTACCTGACACGCGACGGGGAAATTTGCCACCAGGTTACAAGGACACAGCTCGGAGAGGTAGTAAAGGAGGAGGCGGTGAGGTGAGGAACGGTGCCAGGGGAATACGGCAATGAGTCGCCAATTCTAAGTGAACAGGCCATAACAGCCTAACATAGAGAGCCCAGGAACAATTACTGAGTCTCAAAGAGGAAGAGTTTTCAAGTAAACGGTACGTCGAAGCAAACTTTCTTAGAATCTTATGATGATTATAAAAAAAAAATCAAAAAAAATCAGTACGGTATAATAATAATTCCGTGTGGTCGTAATGACCTGGTGACAGGGTTTCTATTGGCTGCGCATTCCGCCCCTTTCGTAGCCACCTCAAGTTAATCTGGCAATTCTACCGGGTACAGGGGACCTACAGTTTAACGTGGAATCCGAACCATGGAAGCGTTCTTTCGTACTTCACATTACACAGCAAGCTGCGACAGAGGTGAAGGTCGGGCTAAGGGCCCTTGAAAATCCCCGCCTAGACAGGGATTCAAATCGGGGACCTTTCGATCTACAGTCAGACGTCTTAACCACTGAGCCACCAGACCGCTCCGCAGTATGGTAATATACGAAGACCAACATCAATTCATTTCAAGAGTAATAATTGTGAATTACAATGCTATAACATTTGAAGACATAATTGAAAACTTATATGCAGAATTTTTAGGTTGGTAATTAACCAACTCTTTAACTGCTACCAACATATTTCGGTCACGATCTGCTATATCTCTTAACGTTAGAAATAATGACAGTTCTGGGACTGAATAGATTATCTGATCACTGACAAATAGCATAACAGTACATTTTTTTCTCACCGGCTGTAGTGTGACTTCCTTCTTTACAAATCAAATGAACGGAACAAATTTGAACACAAAATGAAATTCGTATGATGTCTTCGGTCGGGAGACAATACAAGTGATAGAGTTTCCGCCTTTTTCATGGCTGCCCACTGCCCAGTCTACCCCGACAATTCTATCGGATAACTGAGACTTGCCGTTTCGTGCATAATCCAAACGAGGCTAGCGTTCTAGGTACTTCATATGCGCAAATCCATCATTCCCAGATATGATGGTCAGGTTAAGGGATTTTAAAAATCCCAGCCAAGATCTCGTTTCGAACCAAAGCCAATATCCTTGATCATTTAATCACTGTGTAAGAAAAACGTTCCTTAGGTTAAGTGTCCTGTTTATTCTTGTTGCCCTGATCAGTATATCTGCCATTTTGTAGTTCTGTCCGGGCGTAAATAACCGTCATATACACTAGGTCTGATGAAAAAATGAGTCTGGGAACAGATTGCGATTTCAGGCAAAGAGATTTACGATACCATGGTTCACAATCCAGTAATACTTCGGATGAAAGGGATATATACTCGTAATTTTAGATAGAATCGTGGAGCGTGCTAGCTATTTCACATGAACAAAGAAAAGATGTACCGAACATGACCAGGTTAAGGGCTTGTGGAAAATCTGCCAAGATTATGATTCGAACCGGGTACCTCTGTAACCCTAGACAGGCACATATAAAGAACTGATACATCGATCAGTTCATTTCCGTGTATGATTTGGGTTTTCCTAAACTAGAATTCTGGGTGAGCGGTAATGCCTATGCGTAGCATTAGGAGGATTTGCTTCGATTCTCAGTTGAGCAATACAGATTTCGAGTTTCACTGGCTCCACAAAATCATTTGAAGTGTTGAGACTGTTCCCTCGTAAATACAGAGAGGCATATCCTTCCAGTTCCTTGACACCAGTCGTACACAGCTTCTAAGGACGTACCGTTTGATGATGCTAGATTACCTAAAATACCGCCAAACGGGAACCGATCTGATTCATGTTGGACATCGTTACTGAAGATGTCCATCATAAGAAATATTTCTCAAATGCTTCCGCCATTAGCAGGACTGCTAGCAAAATATGTGCAGAGTCCAGAAGAGTTTTTCTAAGTGTAATAAAGTTCCAGTCCTATCAGGTTAATATAACCTTTGCTGATGACCAGCCTGATGAAGTCGACTCCATTTGGCTGGACTCCCACGAAGATGATATTAGACAGATAAAGAGAGTCTATCTGGGAATTGTCCAAAACGTTCGTGGACTGACACTGATGCACACGAGTTAAAAGAAAAGTACAGGTATGTTTATTAAGTCTCATTTGAGTTTTATACAAATCCTTCTACAATCCCTTCTACACCATCCTCTTAAAAGAATATCTCAAGGATGTTAAAAATGAGTTGATAACAGTTATGACTCATCATTTGAAATGAAATTAGTGGCAAGCAGAAAACTTTCATGGTTTAGAGTGTAATTGCGAGGTTACCAAAACAGATGAATTGGGTGATTAAGGACCAATAGATTTCTGACCACTTTTCTCTCTCTTTCTCTCTCGGTTTTAGTTAATCATATATTTAAGTAAACATCTTAAAAACGCTTTAAAAACCTGTTTGGCAACCTTGGATTGGCTGTAGTTGTATCTCTTGAAACATATAATGCTTAATGTCTTCACATTTGAAAGTGCGGGGCGTATATTTAGAACCATCACTGCTGAATGACTCGTCTTGTGCCGATATTACAGCGGTACCTGGAATCGACTATAAGGAAGAAATTTCCACTGTGCTATACACGGCCATCGGGGTAAAAGAGGCGGTGATGATCAATTTCTAACCACCACATTATTTACAAAAGGCCTGGGTTAAATACGAATTGTTCCGGAAGAGTGTATAGAGTTATAGCATACAGGGTGGTCCCGAATTCATGGTACAAACTTTAATGGTAGGTACAGGACATTGTAACAATGATTTATTGTATAGGAATGTATGGTCGCAAGTGACGCGGTGTGGCATAAACAGGGGAAATAACAGCCGAAAGGAAAAACAAAGCTTTTATTGAGAGCGTTGTTGACAAGTGTCATGTTTACATTAAGTGTTCAAAATTGCGTCCACCAGTAGGGATACATGCTTCACAGCGTCGGTGGAGCGATTGGCGTTCACGTTCAAAGATGCCTGGTATTTCACGCACACCTGCAGCAACTACGGATATGCGTGGAACGAGATCCTCATCTGAGTCAACTGGAGTCTCATAAACAAGATGCTTTAGATGTCCCTATAAAAAGTAATCGATGCTCGGTATATCGGGAGATCGGGGTTGCCAAGGCTCTACCGGCAATGCTACCAACCGATCACTCCATTTCTCTTTCCTTTTATTTCACCTGTTTAAGCCTCACCGCGTCACTTGCGACCATACATTCCTATACAATAAATCATTGTTACAATGTCCTGTACCTACCATTAAAGTTTGTACCATGAATTCGGGACCACTCTGTATATCACTCTGCGTGGTGATTCCTCCACCGGTTGAGGACTTTAATTTTAGCGGCACCCTTTATGTCTTTCAGAAAAGACTGGAATCTAAGTGCAGGCTCCTTGTTTTCCACCTTTCATTTTCATACACAACGCAAAGAAAGCACTACCCTTTACACAGTATCTTCACATACAGTAATATTCTTCTACGCAAGGGATGGAAAGTGAAAGGAATTCCATAAAAATTTCTGGTGGAGATTGTCATGGAGGGGTAACATTCTTCGAGATAACTTCTTGTACTGCTAGATCGGGCGTAGGTTAAAGCTTTAACTTCTGATGATTTATAGGCAATCAACAGCTTCCAACCCTTGATTCTAAAGAGAATTTCTCAGAGAGTGATGGTGTCTAAATTCACAGAAAGCTAGGAATACTCTGAAGAATTATTTTTTGTTGTTGCCACTATTGCCGAATAATGTGTATGCCCTATTATAGAATATGAAGGTAACCCGCCAGTGTGCCTCAATGCGCTGAGGCGCCACACACTCACTGGCTTGTAGGGATAAAACGGACTGGGCATGAACCCTGGTCTTCACGTACAGACAGTTTTCCGCAGCCATCAAGGAGAATACCGGGATGGCTCCCTATTTCCGACTCATAGACTACACATTTCAAGAACAAAAAATACACTTATCACACAAGGAACAAGTTCCACTTTTCACAGAAAGTTGGCAATACTTCATTTCCTTCATTAGTATGTAGTACGACCTGGCAGTAGTTGTATAATGATCCGCGTTAGCAAGGGCATGCGGCCGGAAAACTATGGCTCTGAATTTGACTATGCCAACGATCAAAGCTGGGCACAGTTAATCCAAAACTTAACTTCGTTTATTCGCTACTTAAAAAGTTAACTTCGATAATCGTTAAAGCGTTACATTTTTTTGCAAAATTAACGCAAGTTACAGTTATCAGTTAAAAGTTAACCTTCAACAATACATCTACCCAATGTTCTCTGGAAAGTGACTTCTTACAGGGGTTCAATGGTTTAATCAACTTCTCAAACGTATCGGATTCTACAACATGTAATTGAATCATGTTGGCAACGAATACGTTTACGATGCATTGGTCGACGCCAGCTTGAGATACTACGATTGCAAAAGATTTACCAATGCTTTGCTGACTTAACCATTTATTATTGGATAGAGAGGGAAAGAAAACTTCTGTTGCTATCTACACCAGGGGAATCAATAGCACTTGTAGAAGGCTTTGAATTGTTTTTCCTTTTCCAACTGTAAATATTTGGATGTTTGCTTCCTCCTCTTGTGTTGTTTAAGATTATTAAGGCTGGAAATGTGAGCCTTGTTTGCAAAAAGTTTAGGCAAATCCGGTTTCAATTAAAAAATAGTCTGTTATCCCAATCTTGATTTAAATAAAAAATAACCGCATAAATGTAGCCAAGGATCTTATCGTTGCTATTGCTAGCATTGCTGTTTTCACTAACAGTGTCTAGATCTTCAGTGTCCATGATGTAATCACGTAATGAATATTAATTTATTTCACTAACAAACCAAACGAAAACAAACTAAGAAGTAGAACTATATTAGTAAAAACTTTACCGAGAGTGGTGGTGTAACGGTTAGCGTTCTCGTCTCGCATTCGGGACGACGCCGGTTCGAATCCCCGTCCGGGCATCCAGATTTTGGTTTTCCATGGTTTCCCAAATCACTCCAGGCAAATGCCGGGATGCTTCCTTCAAAAGGCCATGGCCGAATTCCTTCCCATTCCTTGTCCCCATCCTTTCCCGTCTCTAAAGACCTCGCTGTTAAGAGACGTTAAGGGAGCGTGCATAAACCACGTAGCTCCATTTTGGCCTCCTGTGAACCCCCCCTCCCCCCCCATGTAGCCCTACGTGGCTTTTGCCTCCCCCCCCCCCACGTAGCTTTTTTCCCTTTTAATTCCAGAAGACATTTTGTACTGTTTTCTCTTGTGAGATTATTGTAAATTACATACGGAGATAATTAACTGTGGGAAATAAATATTCACATGCTGTTGTGAGTTCTGTTCCTCAATTTAACTATGACAAATTAATGTAATGAAAGGAAAGCTACGTGGTCTGGCTTGGAACCCCCCTCGCCCCCCACGGTAGCCCAGCGTAGCCTTCCAGCCAACCCCTCCCTCTCCCCCCCCCCTGGACCGAGCCACGTAGTTTGTGCACGGTCCCTAAGCAGTTTTAAAAAAAAGTAAAAACCTTGAGTTATGAAAATATCAACCTCTTAAACTGATTGAATTTGAAACATATAGTGAGTGCCGGTTTATAGACGTAAAATACTAACACTTCATAACTCTAGCGTTCCTGTTCAGACCCACGCCATGCCTAGAATAACAGTTAAATATGCACCACACTCGCACTTGCACTTCGCATTACCTAATTTATTCGCTGTTCAACTCGCTGAACATTACAACGTGCCGTGACGCGCAATTCAAACAAAAGAAATGACATCAACAACTAATGTAACGGACTGAAGTTAACGAAAGCTCAGTTTAACGGGAGTTAAGAAGAACGTTAATAATGATTTTTAAGTTAACTTAAAAGTTACATTTTTGCAATTTTGTTCACTTCGTTAGGTAACGATTAACGGTTTTCTGCCAAACTGTGCCATCGACGAATGAAACTCATGGAAGGCAGCCAATCACAAAATGTTGGTAAAAGGAGATGAAGAAGACTCCCTTTTATGGAAGAGTATTCTGTGAGAGACGTTCCTTTTAGCTGCGGAATTTTATCGATCTTCTCCGTGCTGGTAGTGAATGACACATAAAATTACCAAATCTGGTAAGTCGTTAACTGTTTCAGCACTTGTGAAATACGCAGCTTTGAAACTGGATCCGTTGTTTTGAAATCACTGTCTTGGTGTCAGTGGCCGATGCGCTTGCTGGACTATTCGTTTAGGGCGTGGGCACGGCTGGCTGAGGCAGACCTCCAGATATGGCAGTGTATCAGTGGGCGACTGGTTTCGCCACTGCTGGGCTGAGTGCAGACGACTGACTGGCTCAGCGCGGCCCACGAGGAAGCAGTGACCTTGACGGGGAAGTCTTCGGCAGAGAGAGGCTGCAAGTGCAATCACCGCGGCAAGTATTGCAATGAGTAAAATTTCGACTCATTGCTTTTTTTTTTTTTTTTTAATAATAAAAGAGCTTAAGTGCAACGCAAAAGCTGTGGACAGGCAGATTTCGTCTCGCCTCACTTATTCATGTGAAGCCTCCCGTAAATAATTTGGACAACGGTCAAGGCAGACTTCAAACAATTCAAGCGGTAATATACGAAGTATAATGTTTCCAATGCATTGCTTCATTTCGAGTGAACCGAACACGCTGTGCCAGATCGCCCTGCGCAGATGAGAATATTTCTCAGTGGCTCTACCCTTTTATTGTAATGATAGTAAATCTGAGCTTTGCTGAGTGGCACCCAACGTTTTTTTTATTTGCAAGTTTTACTTATAAAAAAAGAAGAAGATTTTGTGTGTTGATTTTGATTCGTAATTTTCGTGTGACAAGAATAAATAAATGTTAAATTGTCAAATCTCAAACATTATAGTTTTCAATGTAAAATGTGAAGCTATCCCATCACAGTTAATAATTTAATAATAACAATCAATAATTAATTTCCAGCATAAATCTTTTTATTTTTATTTTTTTATTGGAAATTTCAGTATTGGACTGTATGTTTCATTTATCGCTCATATTTGATTTTACAGGATGTAACTATCACAAGGGACATTCTCTTCCATTACTATAAACAACTTCAACATTTTTCTTCCTGCATCCAAATCCGGATTTTTTTTTGGAGTTAAATGTCCTTTGTCTGATCTTATTATAGGTAGGTGACCTCTTCTGAAGAGCATGACATCACTCTGATTGTCAGTACAGTTGGATACGTCACCAGTTCACTGTAATAATGCTAAGAGGCGGTAGTAGGTTCCAGCTTCAATCTCGAAATTGTAAACGAAGACATTTCTGTGTTAATGTGAAAGAAACTAAGGATAAACACTCTCACAAAAATTCAACGGCCTCTAACTGCAAATTAACCTTTTTCACATTAAAACACAGTTTAAAACTGCAAGGATCGTTTCCATTCTCTTTTTCGGCAAAACGCTTTCCATTTCACCGGCCACAATAACCGCGGGTGTTGCGAACTTTGATTATGCAAATCTAGTGGTTTTACCTCCAGTGGCTTCGACATTTTTATGAACTGAAAAATACAATAGAAATGAGCCATTATTGATTTAAGTATGTATGTTATTTTACGCCAATACCTTCCTCCTACTTTCCATCGACCACTCAGCAAGTGGCAACAACAGTTCCACTCGAACAGCCGAGGAGGCAACTTCCTCATACGGGTTAAGTCGGTCTCCACGTTTCGTTTACAGTGCAACAGTGTTTCTACCGCCTGTTTATTAAAAGTGCTATAGAAGTAGCAAGTAAACAGTACAAAGAAATCTTAATATTACGCTCGTCAGCACCATAGTGTTCCAGAGACTTAGTCTCGGAACACTATGGCAGAAAACTCCGAACATTCACCTTCAATCAGTCAGTCAGTGGGCGCGGCGATACAGTCGTATTACAGAATGGAGAATGCAGCAGAAGAGACAGCTTGGGTCAACGAAGAACTACAAGCCCCTCTCTCACCTCAAGACAACAGCCAATCTCCAGCAGCTCATCTACCACAACACGGACAAGAACCAGCATACCCTGAACTCCACCCGCACTCAGCCACCGAAGAGATGCAGCTCGACAAGTTGGAAGTTCCAACTGCTCCTCAACAAATTCGACAGACTCCAAAAGGGCGACTCCACACTCGCCCACGTTCACGCTCTCCGCAGGAAATCAACCAGCCAAATCCAGTGAGTAAACGAGCGAAGCAATTTGACTTAAAAGTGCAACAGGTAGAAACTTTAGAAGCAATGACGCAGCCTAGTGTTGTAATAGTTCCACCAACTACGGAAAGTACACCAATTTACGATTCAAGCTCAACCCCAGTACTAACAGCTCAGCCGCAGCCGGCTTCAACTAGTAACCAACCTAGTCCTAATAACCTTTTAATTCAAAACAATCAAAGCAATAGGTATTCACCTACAGACAATGGGCCCTACTTGGTGATAGTGGAAAGCAGAAATAATAATTTAGGCAGACTCCACCCCATGGCAGTAGGGAAAATACTTTTTCAAATTAACAACCAACTTAGATCAGAAATTATTAATATTACATCTACCGGTCGCAACAGAATTAGGATTGAAACATACTCCAGTGCCTCTGCTAACTCAATAGTTGATCTGAAGATACTTAAGGACAACCTTTTAGACGTATACATCCCTTTTTATATGACCAGGAAGCAGGGGAGTAATTCGGAATATTGATACCAATTTATCCCCAGATGAAATCCTAAGCGAAATAGCCTCTCCCCTTCCCAGTTTTAAAGGTTAGGAGATTCACAAAAAAAAGCCATAGTTGAAAATGGTAGCCAGATCCGCCCTCTTCCAGTGTGCCATGCTAACTTTTCCAGTCACAAACACTTCCCCAATTTGTCTACCTGTTCGGAATGCGATGCGAAGTGCAACCGTATGTACCACCTGTCATCCAGTGGCTACCAGTGCCTTAGATATAATCATACCCAAACCCAATGCAAAAGCCAACCCCGATGTAGCAGATGCGCAGGGCCCATATCTTAAAAAAACTGTACGGCAGATGTCCAGCCACACTGTATTTTATTGCCAAGGAAACCACCTATCTACAGACCGGGTGTGCCCAGAATATAAACAGCGAGTGGAGAGAAAGCAAAAAATGGTAAATAACAGTACTCATTTCTGGTTTCCCACCCGTGAATCCACGATCATTTGCTAACATAGCAGCATCAACCCCGCATCCTGTCGAAATAGGCAATCAATTCCTAAAGGAAGCTCCTACTCTTGCAGTACCCAGCCACCCGCCCCCGCCAACTGCCCTTCCCACTTCCTCTATAGCGCACGACCGGAACAGCGGCCAAGTATACCAATCCCATATTCATGATAATATCCGAAATACTATCTCACGCCGCCGGACAAAAGCAAACCCGGTCCCTCCCAAAGCAGCGGGAAACAGAGTCAATATCCCCAGTCATCTTTTCTGGAGGAGTGATGGCCCAATAAACCCAATAATCAATAACCTCCGGGAACCAACAACCCATTCTCCAACTATAGATTCAACTCAAACTCTAGGGAGTACAGTAACTACTACTCCAACTAGCAAATCCTCTCCACTAATTGAAAATCTTCTGTTTTTTATCACTTCCATGATCGAAGTGGCCAGATCAGGAGGCCCAATCGACCCGATTTCCATCGGCAATCAACTACAGGAAATACTAACCAACAACGGAACCTAAACCACCCAACTATGGACAGCAACACAAGCAATTCTTTAACCTCTCAGCAACTAAACATACTTCAATGGAATGGGAGGTCGGTATGGTCAAATAGAGAGAGCCTTATTACAGAATTAATACGTAGCAGAATAGATATAGCAGTGTTATCTGAAACATGGTTTAAACCAAACACAAAAATCACGTTTAACTCATACACCCTCTACAGAAATGATAGAGCAGACGGAAAAGGAGGAGTGGCCATAATGGTACACAACACCGTGCCTCACGACCCAGTCCAACTCAACACGGACAATTTACCTTTCCAAGCAGTGGCTGTACGGGTCCGAGCCAACCAATTATCATTCACTATAGTGTCTATTTACTGCAGCCCTAGCTCAGTAATCAGACCGAACGATTGGTCAAAACTGAACGGACAAATAAACCCACCATTAATTCTGGCCGGAGACTTCAACGCACACAATAAGAGTTGGGGGTGTCATTACAACGACCCACGTGGTACGATAATTACCGATATGGCGGAAGATTACAACCTGATAATCGTAAACGACGGTAACCCTACCATGCTCCGCAAACCAGGTAAATTTCCTTCGGCTGTGGACTTAACCTTATGTTCACCTAACCTGGCCTCTATTTCTAACTGGGAAGTTCAGAGAGACCCAATGGGATCAGACCATTTCCCTATTTTATTAACAATTGGCTGCTCATACACGAAGGATATCGCAAGCCACCCAACTATCCAATGGAACATAAATAGAGCGGACTGGACCCATTACAGGAGACTAATGGAGGAAAAAATAAGCCAAACCAATGAATACTCCACGGGCACCGAAACTTACAGAAATTTGGAAAATATAATTTCAGAAGCAGCTGAAATAGCAATTCGTCGGAAAAATTTTGACAACACTAGGAAAAACCGTCCACCTTTATGGTGGAATCCATTATGCTCCAAAGCAGTGGCCCAAAGACGTCTCGCACTATCCGCATACAGAAAGAATTCTGATCTGCACCACTACATAGCATTCCTACAGACCAATGCCAGGACCAAAAAGATTTTAAAAAACCAAAAACGCCTAAGCTGGATCAGTTACTGCGAAACCATGGGAAAGAACTCAAACGTTTCCTCTATCTGGGCCACAGTGAGAAGCCTCAAGAATAATAAATTCAACACGGGCGCCCCTGCTATCAACGCATCGATTTTGGAAGAGATCTTGGACAGAATCGCCCCTGCGACAGTACCGAGGGAAGAACCAAACTTCAGATTAACCCCTGACGAGCCTTCCGACCACTTTCTGTGTAGGCCTTTCGACATGAAAGAACTACATCAAGTCCTCAAGCGATCATCTGACACCTCTCCTGGGATAGATGGTATCCACTATTCGATGATATCAAACATGCCCCAATCTGGCCTGCAGCTACTTCTAAATACTTTCAACCGGATTTGGATGAATGAACCAATTCCACTAGAATGGAGAACGCAAGTCATAATTCCTGTGCTAAAACAAAACAAAGACCCCCTGGCAGCAACTTCATACAGACCCATATCTCTTATGTCCTGCGTAGGAAAAACGCTAGAACGACTAATAAAAAATAGATTAGAATGGTGGGTGGAAACGAAGAACTTGATACCTAACTCCCAAACAGGATTCAGAAAAGGGAAAAACACAACAGACAACCTTGCTATATTGACCTCAGACATCAACCTCACATTTCTTAATAAACAATACCTCGGAGCGATCTTCCTAGACATACAATCCGCATACGACAATGTTAACATATCCATCCTCATGCACAAATTGCAAATGCTAGGAATCCCGAAGAAATTTGTGGCAGGACTTTTCTCCCTCCTGTCAGAGAGAATAATATACGTCAGATCGAAGAAGAACAAACTAGGTCCTCGCATAGTCATCCAAGGACTGCCTCAGGGAGCTATATTAAGCCCGCTTCTATACTTGATATACTCAATGGACATTAATTCCCATCTTCCGACCAGAATCATTTCTTTACAATTCGCAGACGACGTGGTGATCTACGCCATTAGCGATACTCAGGATGAAGTCCTCACTCTTTTGAGCGAAGCTATCTCAGCCCTTACTATTTGGCTACATAACAACGGACTAGATTTATCAAGCGCAAAGTCATCAGTGGTCTTCTTCTCCAAAAGGAAAATCCTCTACAACTCCAGCAACCTACAGTTGGGGCCATATAGTCTAGCTTTGAAAAGACAAGGCCGATTTCTCGGGATGATACTGGATCACCGCCTCAACTGGGCCCAACATATAGATCAACTGATAACAAAAGCCATCTCCCGCCTCAACATAATAAAAACGGTATCAGGTGTCTGGTGGGGCGCCCACCCCCAAAGCTTACTCCTCATATATCGATCTCTGATCAGACCACTAATCGACTACGGCAGCATGTTTTATCAAAACGCTAGAAAAGATGCCCTGAACAAACTGGAGAGGCTACAATCACGCTGCCTAAGAGCCTGCTTAGGAGCCGTTCGGTCCACTCCCACAAATGCATTGCTAGTTGAATCAGGCGAACCTCCGCTCCACATTCGACGAGCATACCTATCTGAAAAGTTTTTAACTGAAAGACTATCACTCAATAATCACCCAATTCATGAACGTCTCGAGAGACTATCAACAATAGCAAATAGAGGGAAAAGTCGAGCTCGTCTTCCCCTATTAAATGCCTACAAATTTTGGCTAAAATACAAAGACAAATTATCCTCGTATAACATGCTACCGATCTTTCAAGAACCTTTCGAGCTTCGTCTAGAAAGAGTCCATACAATCCTCTGGGAGGAAGACAAATCCGGAAATTTGGTCCACAAGGTATCCAGATTCCTATCAAAATCAGACAATAGCACTCTTAAAATATTCACAGACGGATCGAAAACCACTGGAAATAATAGAGTAGGAGCGGCATACTTCTGTCCCAACACAGGTAAATCGTCTCAATTTTCGCTACCCGAAGAGGCATCCATCTACACAGCTGAAGCAAAAGCCCTGCTGGAAGCCATCAGATACAGTCAAAGTACCTTCATGGACAAAGTCGTCATCCTGTCGGACTCCCTCAGCGTACTAAAGAGCTTAAAAAATACTACGTGGAATAGCCATACTCAAACTATTGTATTGGAAATTCTTCAACAGTTAAAACGGAACAGGGAACTTGGCATTACGACGACTCTGATGTGGATCCCATCTCACTGCGGCATCGAGCATAACGAACGGGTGGACGCCCTGGCAAAACAAGCTATCCATGAAGGAGAGGTAATCGACATGCAACTCCCGATCTCGGATATAACACATAGCATCAAAGTAAGAGCCAAGGAAAAATGGCAAGAGGAATGGACGATCTCCTCAAAAATCAAAGCCTCATATTATGCAATCATTCAACCGATCATATCTCCAAAACCTTGGTTTTACAACTGGAACAGTAGCAGACGATTAATCACCACGATATCAAGAGCCCGCTTTAACCACGGTAACTTCCCCAGCCACCTACATAGAATAGGGTTGAGAGATTCCCCATATTGCGACTGCTCAGACCAGGCAATAGGAGACATCAATCACACAATATTTTCATGCAATAAGTACCAACAACTTCAGGACCGAATGATGATAGATCTTTCCAAGAATGGCTTCCCCCTGCCGACAAACGTAACCCTCCTTCTTTCCAGCAACAACAGAGTAGTACTTAATATCCTTGCCAGATACTTAAAAGATGGAGGGATAGAATTCTAGCCAACCCTGGAAGTTAAAACAGGAAATGACTATACTTCAAACCCAAAGCCCAAACCACAGCTCAACCCCATATCCGCGCAAGCACAATAACCAGCATGGCAAAATCAACAGTATCCTAGATTCAATAAGATTGTAATAATTTAACTTAATAGAGATAAGGAAAAGTGTAAATAAAAAAAAAAACCTTTTACTGTCTATAATATACTATTTTGTTATAATTTCAAAGTGTTTAAAAAAAAAAATATGATCTCTAGATGTATTTGTAAATTGTTTTGAAGATGGTGTTATATGAAACTCATCAGCTTTAGTAGTACAATGTAATAATTATGTAACTTTGTGCTGGCTGTATGGTCTTGTAACCAAGTGCCAATAAAAAAAAAAAAAAAAAAAAAAAGTGGCAACAAATTGTAACTGAAACCTTCTAAACCTTCTTAAAAAAATAAGCAAAAGGTGAAGTTGTATCTAACAATACCATGTGGCAATGCATTAGAAATTTGTGAAAGATTTGAAGTTATTTCTGTGAAGAAATTTTGTCCAGCATAAGGGCTTAATACAACGAGGGCTGCATTAAGAAGTCATATATTCTGTTTCTATATATCCCTGACTGATGATTACTCTCTATTCCTCATTTCACAACACACACAATATGTCATTAGGTACGTTTCTAAACCGAAATCAGTCATCCAGATCACGTTAAAATTCGAAGTCATGTGAAGCAATCATTAGATGCGTGATATCTTGCAATGTTGTATCGAATTGAGCCGGCTGCCCGATCCTGGAGATATAAAAGCAGAGACTGAGACGAAAGCCGAATGAGTATTTCACACAAGAAATATCGAATGTTTCAGAGCGCGCAAGAGAGAATATCCACTCATTAAAAATGTAGCTACTGTACAAAAGCATCTTCATATGTAAAAAGTATAAGAAACCTCTATTTCAGATTGCACAATTAGATTTATGTATACTTCTTTTAATATGATCAGTTTAAGCTAGATGTAACTTCGCGAAAAGTCAATAGGATAACATCAAACTGTGGCCACAGAAAAATGTTGAATTAAGTGCAGTAATCAACTTTGAAGTTGTTCTAATGTAATGTACGTATCGAAAACTCTCTCAGTACATTGAAGATGATTGAAACATACGTTGCTCTGGTACATCACTTTTAGTCCAGCCGTTATGATGCTGTAAAATTCGCAGTGTTTTCGAATGCGTATGCGAGCAGCTCAGTCCTTAATTTAATTGCGACTCGTTCAGCAACACCGAAGCCGACATTTATCACGCTAATGTCTGTATTCGCAACCGCGTTGGAGCTTTAAGCATCATCGGGTCGAGGGTGAATGGATCAAGAGCAATGGACTGCGAGGACACGTCATCGGTTCACGAGATGACGTCAAATACAAAGGCTGTCACATTGCTCCACTGATCCACAACACCACAGATGTCGTTGCCTATGGGTCACTGACATGCGGTGCAACCGCCTGTCATTCGCCAATAGCGTAATTACACTATCCAGGTCCCTGGGCCGGCCTCGGTAGCGTAGGGGCTAGAGTGCTAGCTCCACGTGCCGAAGGTGCCGTTCGAATCCGG
>JARYHS010008074.1:123360597-123393937 GCA_031002005.1 Vandiemenella viatica | reverse complement strand
CTTCTCAACCATGGACATGCAGACAGGCTACTGGCAAATCGAGGTTGACGAAGCTGACAGAGAAAAGACGGCTTTTATTACACCTGATGGCCTCTATGAATTCAAAGTAATGCCATTCGGATTATGCAACGCTCCGGCCACATTCGAACGCATGATGGACAACTTACTTCGACACCTTAAGTGGACGACGTGTCTTTGTTATTTAGATGACATTGTTGTTTTCTCGAAAACATTTGAAGAACATCTGAGTCGCCTGTCAACGGTGCTGAAGTGTGTTCAGACTGCAGGACTCCGCCTCAATCCGAAGAAGTGCCTCTTCGTCGCCAAGAGATAAAAATCCTGGGGCACCTGGTCAACGGAGATGGCGTCCGCGCTGATCCAGATAAAGTAAGGGCAGTCATGGAATTTCCAACTCCTCAGCACATTCGTGATGTGAGAAGCTTTCTTGGGCTGTGCTCATACTTCCGGCGTTTCATAAAAGGATTCTGTAACATGGCACGTCCACTGCAAGAACTTTTGCAGGGAGACGCCAAGTTTTACTGGGATGAAACTAAAGAAAGATCTTTCCAGGCACTTAAGGAGGCTCTAACTTCCGCACCAGTTCTAGCCTTATACGACGAGAATGCAGAAACTGAACTTCACACTGACGCCAGCGGTTATGGGATCGGTGCAGTGCTTGTGCAAATTCAGGAAGGTGCTGAGAAGGTGATAGCCTATGCATCAAGAGTATTCTCTAAGCCCGAGATAAACTACTCTACAACCGAGAAAGAATGCCTCGCAGTTGTCTGGGCTATCAACAAGTTTCGTCCGTATTTATTCGGCAAACCTTTCACCGTCGTAACAGACCACCATTCTTTATGTTGGCTAACCAGCTTGAAGGATCCATCAGGTCGACTAGCAAGATGGGCACTTAGACTTCAAGAGTACGACGTCACGGTGGTATTCAAAAACGGACGCAAACACAAGGATGCCGACAGCCTTTCAAGGAATCCTTTAATAGAACACAACAGCATGAATGGAATTTCAGCCCTCGCTGAATTAGGTGACGTTGCAGCTGAACAGAGGGAAGATTCAGAGTTATTAAGAACCATAGACGCCTTGGAGAAAGGAGAACCGGCCAAAGGAGGGTTTCAATTGATAGATGGGACATTGTATAAGAACAACTACGATCCACTAGGCCCCAAGTGGCTTCTGGTCGTTCCAGCTCCATCTCCAGCCAGCTATTCTCAAGTATTTCCACGACGCTCCAATATCCGGTCACCTGGGATTTGTGAAGACCCTGGACCGAATCCGACGCAGGTATTACTGGAAGGGTCTCTACCGATCTGTCAAGCATTATGTGAGTCACTGTAAAGAGTGCCAGCGACGGAAACATGTGCCGCAATTACCTCCAGGTCATCTAGTACCAATTCCGCCTGCAGCAGTTCCATTCCACCGAATTGGGATCGACCTTTTAGGGAGGTTCCCGAAGTCGACAGCCGGTAAACCGATGGATAATAGTCTGCACCGACTACCTCACGCGCTACGCTGTCACCAAACCTGTGCCGACTGCAGAAGCTCCAGAGGTTGCAAAATTTCTAGTAGAAGACATTATTTTGAAGCATGGAGCACCACGTGTGATGATATCCGATCGTGGAAAGGTATTCCAGTCAAGACTAGTATCAGAGGTCATGTCAAGATGCGACGTTGTCCACAGGATGACAACTGCATACCACCCTCAGACAAACGGTCTCACAGAACGCTTCAAACAAGACATTAGCCGATATGCTGTCGATGTATGTGGATGTTGAGCAGAAGGATTGGGATACAATACTGCCAGTGGTCACATTTGCTTATAATACAGCAAGGCAAGATACGACAGGCTTCACTCCGTTTTTTCTGCTCCATGGCCGTGAAGCTGAGACCACAATGGATACGCTGTTCCCATTCCAGCCGGACGACACTCAGGATGACTATATAAAACAGCTCATTACCAGGGTCGAAGAAGCAAGACAGCTGGCTCGCATACGAACACTGGCCACCCAGGAGAAGGACCGTCAGCGGTATGACGGCAAGCACCGACCTGTTGCGTACAACCCAGGAGATCTCGTATGGATTTTTACCCCTGTCCGGAAGGTTGGGCTATCAGAAAAGTTACTGAAGCGGTACTTTGGTCCGTATCGTGTCATACGCCGCCGGTCAGACGTCACATACGAAGTCGAGGATTATGAGCCGTCTTCGAAACGACGAAAACGAAGGGACATTGTTCACGTCCTCCGCATGAAGCCTTACTACAATCCTGACGAGCAGCTAGGCACAACCAGCTTCTTGTTCAAGGACTCTGAGGACGGTTTGGATACTGAGGAAGTCGGACAGGAAGATAATAGTACAACCGGGAGGGGCCCTCCAGAACTGCCATACAGAGGACCCACGACAAGATCAAGATCCAGGACACTTCAGCGTGCCCCAAAGAAATCTAACAGCGGGACGCTGTTTTCCTCAGGAGAGGGAGCAATGCCGCATGAACGCCAGTGTACCGTCTGCCAGCATGGCGCAGCGGGTAGCGTCACGAATTGCGGTACCGAAGGTCGCCGGTTCAATCCCGCCCACTGACAAAAATTATTTAATTCTGTTTATTATTTCCAGAAGATTCTACATGTTTCCTAAGGTCACTTGTAACTTCTACACATTTCATTTGTTAACTACTCTTGTAATCTCTAGTACGTTCTATCTGTGTATAAATAGAAGAGCATTCTGCCCAAGAGGCAGTCAGTGCTGCGTGTATGTTTGAGTTCTCAATAAACCTGTTCTCAGTTTAAGTGCTGTGTTCATTGACAAGTAACCTTCGAATTCACACCTGCCCCGGTTGCAACGCGACAATATTATATTCTAATGGTCGAAGCTATTCTGTCGGTTACGGACATGCGGACAAGATGGCGGTCCTCGCGCACTGTGATCACATTTTGTGGTCCAGTACCGGTTCGTCGGGATGTACGAACCCCTTCTATCCACTGGTTCCATACATGCATCACTGCCTTTAGCGGGCCGCAATGTCACCGTACGACAAACCAGTTCTCCGGAGACAAATCATTTTGCTACGTTCAAACTCACTAACATGCTGATATTGTGCCCTTTGAGATCAATGGCGCATACTGTCACACTGTTTCACGTTTCCACTTCGTTTAATGGCTCTCCACCGACTGAGCTTGGCGTAACATTCACCTGTCTGGTCACGCAAAAGGAAGCCCTGCTGAGCCTACATGCACGCCATCTCTCTGCCATCTTAATCACTTATTAGGTTTCACAGTTCTACACATCCTCTAATTTTGGAAACATTTACACCATTCCTCCTTGTTGTTGCAATTTTCACAAACAGAAGAGAATTATAATGGTAAACAAATATATATGATATTTATGAATTAAACTCCGTCTATTAACAACTGTATTTTTATTAATGTTTATTTCACCAGACGCGTTTCGCCCTTTTGGAGTGGGGCATCATCAGTGGTGGCTATAAATATATACATACTGTTGTAATGTCAGTACAGAAAATAATAGTATAAAAGTAGTTCATGGAAGGGAAAATATGACCATAACCACAAGCTGGCACTCGATTTCAGACACAAGGGTGTGGTAAGATTTTCTTTTTTAGGTAAGGGTGTCAGGGATTGGAATGAGTTACCAAGGGAAATGATGAATAACTTACCGAAAACATTAAAAGAATTTAAAGTTGAAATTTGTAGAGGGCAAATGTAGGTGAGTGCAGGATAGGGGGAAGTTGGGTGTGTAGGGAAATTGCTACCGGAGCGTGTGCTCCATTGCAATTAAGTTAAATAAATAAATTATTTCTGTATACACGATTAACTATTATAAATGTATTAATCCTACAATGTTGTGATGTCTGTATACTATTATGTTGGTTCATTCTACTACTACTATTATTCTACATAATGTTTTCATATTATAGGTACAAACAAGTATAACTTTGTGTTATATATAAATAAAGTATGCAACTGTACAGATAATTTAATATTATGAAGTTACTTTATACAAAGTTATACTTGATTGTACATATAATATGAAAACATTATGTAGAATAATAGTAGTAGTAGCATGAATCAACATAACAGTTTACAGACATCACAACATTGTAGGATGAATACATATATAATAGTTAATCATGTATACAGATATAATTACAACAATATGTAGAGGAAGTGTTACAAATATGGAATACCATTTTGTTTTTCGTTCATAATTTCTCAGGTTTTCAAGTTAAACAAACAAAATGCCTGCAGCACATACTTAGGGATGTATTTTAATGCTTTCTATATTTTCTAATACATACTACATTCGGAACATTTTCTAAATTAAGCTTCACACATAATTAGACATTTTTGGCTCTTCGGATTATGGGGTACAAATATGGAATAGTCCATTCGTATCAGGTTTGTTAAAAAAAATGTCACTTGCAGTAGTCACACACATATCGTCCTTTATCGTAACCTGTACATTCACTGTGCGAGCACATTTCGCACATTAGACATTTTACCCATTCTCCCCCTGCCAAAATTTTCCTGAGCAAAAGAGACAATCGGCATCTTCATTAGTGGGTTCACTGCCACATTTTCTCTGTTTTCTCTTGTGAAACCTAGAGATCTATAAAATGAGGTTGCTGCCGGTTTTCGGATAGAAATTACCTTTTTGTGCCGCTTCAAGAAAAGGCGTAACCACCCTCCTCCAGCCCGTTCACTTAAAAATAGATTCTGGATATTATTGGCTTTGGCAAACTGGAATGCCATCTGTTGGAGATCCTTTCGGGTAAGTCCAAAAAATTTACTTTCAATTGTCATGCTATGGTCAATAAGCTGTTGTTCTTGTTCGGGAGGTGCAACAGCATTTCGCCCAAGTTTGGTCTTTGTCGGTAACTCACGTGGTAAATCTGATTTTACTAGCCTAAATAGAGTGGCCCTGGGAACTTGGAAAGTTTTTTGCCGCCTTCAGGAAGCTCATCTTCTTTCCTCTGACATTTTTAATTTCAGTTCGCATAGCAGACTCATCCCACTGCTTTCGAGCTTGTGGAATAATTTCTGAAGCAATGCCTATAAATAAAAAAGGTTATGAATACTAGGGTAGAAATATGGAATTCTGGTATTCCATATTAGTGACACAGCCATCTTGAAATTCAGAAACGCAAATAAAATCTAAAATTAAACGTAAATAGGCAACAAACACGCCATTTTACAGCTTAATATTTTAGCTAAAAGTCTGTTTAGTAAATATGTTAATAATGTATGTATTATGACAGGAATGAAACTAAAAACCACCGACCTCCAAGAATTATTCCTCCTAGTGAATTCGTTAAAACAGCTTCACTCACTCGGAATGGCTGACAATTGCGATATGAATGTATGCCAAAGAAGTTTACAGTTAATGAAAGTAGGTTTTAAGCAGTTCATCAGAATACAGCACTTACGAGGCGAGAAGCCATAGTATTTTATATTACCACCCCTATTTCACTTTTTTACCTCTTCCTCTACATATTTATAGCCAAATTCATAAACATTTTGCAACCACTGTGGATCATGGCCAACACCAAAGTTAAATATCTATGAACTCTTATCGTTAATTTGTGTATTTTAACGTTATTATCTATTACTTCCATACAACGAAAAGTGTTCCGGTGCTTATGGTTTCGTGTTATTCTCGATTATTGTTACAGTTCAGATATTTAATATATTCAACTGATCCTTTTTAAAATTTCTTTTCGGTCCTTTATAAACGGCGTAGTGGTATTCCCCAAGATTTTTACATTTGTATCTGCAGCACATGCGCTCAAGAACTGTAAAAGTAGTATTTGACCCATTTTTTGCTATGAGTGTAATGGTCTTGGAACTTTATGAAATTTTCGCGTATTATGGCAGTCTTTACGAAAGATGCAGCAATTCCCTCGGCTTTGTATCCAGCCGTCATCTACTGTTTTTGTGTAAGTTGACAGCTTCATTATTTAGAAACGGTTGAACTGAATAAGTACTCCCAGTGCTTTATCGTGCCTCAAGGCTCTTGCAGAAATCTCGTTTAATCACTGCGATCTCTCGTATTTTTATTTTTAAAAAATTTCTTTTAATAAAAACAATTTATTTGTAAAGCATCTGCATCTGTATATTAAGATACTTTTTTATTCTTAAAGTAAGGAATTGAATTTTTGACAACTTACTGCAATTAATATTGTTAGAAAACAATGAAACCTTGGCAGTATTTTGAATAAATGTCTTGTATGGCGCGCAGCTTGAAATTATACGTGTAATGATTGAGACGTAAACTTAATCGTTTACTATCCTCTTAGTTATAAAATAACGTATAAAACAATCTGCTTGACGTGTGTAAGATGTTTACATGTGAGATTGATACAGTGGGAATCTGCGGCACAACCTACAAATATGTAAACAAACGATAATTTTAGGGTAGAAAAATTGTGAGCTTATCCTGAAGTGGTAACCATATGTAAGCTAGCCTGACATTCGATAACGGCATGTTATTTAGAGGAGATAGGCCCAAATTCCCCTCTTTCAACACATGTAAACCGTTAGCTCTGATAAACAAATTTGGAGTAATTTTGACATAGTATGAAACTGAAAATCTCACTGTTCTTGTAGAAATATTATTGAATTTAATTAATAACCTTCAGTGTCACAACATTTAAGATAATTATGTTACATTGACACAAGATATTTTATATTGTGTACGAAGCGGCATACAACCTCCTCCAAGCGGCATGACACACCAACTGCCTCGGGCCCTGCAAGACAACAAAGCAGGCGTCCAATCGACAATCGTTGCCCGCCAGCTGTGTTAGCCAGCTTCAAGGACTGTTACTTAAATATAACAACACTATGCTACCCCGGTTAGTAAACAAACTACAGACTGCGGAAACCCAATAATACTACAAATCAAATTACAAACATCAATACAGTTCTTTAGTATACTTACAATCTATATATATAAAGATGAATGTATGTATGTTTGTTGGTTTGTTTGTTCTTCATACAAATCCACAGTTTTCAGCCGATCTCGATGAAAGTTTGCACACTTATTCTTTGAAACAAGGAGAAAAGTACTGTCTACATTTGGTTTATCTGTATAAATAATACATGTTGTCTTATAATTTCGAAAAATTAATGAACGGTGATAGACAGACGCGTAGGATGTGTAGGTCTCTGCACTTTCTTTCCACATAGCGGTCTGGTAGCTCAGTGCTTGAAGCGCTTGCTTACTGATGTTTGGATTGTGGTTTCCGGTTCAAATATCCGCGCAGGAAAAGATTTTTAAAAATTATTTTTGATCGTAAGATTCACGCCTGGACTGTCGGTTATTCGGATTGAATGTTAAACTGTAGATATCACAAATTTAGGGGTTCAATGCCAGTCAAATCGTAGATAGTCTTGCAATGCGATAGGTGCACACTTTTGTACGTTATAATGATCCCTCAGGGGTTGTTCGCAATCAGTGTGTGTGTGTGATCTGCAGTAATAATACTATAAATGCGGAAGTAAGTCTCTGTCTTATTGTTACGTTTTGACGACTACATGGCTATATCGATATTGATGGAATTTGACAAGAAAATGAAAATCTGTTGGAAGGGCACAGGAAATTTTTTCCGGTGTGATTAACAGTTGTAGTCACGAAATTTTTAGAATTATTGAATGGTGAAAGAAATATGTTGGAAATCGATTCTCTTCAAGGGACAGGTTCGACGGTAGAATGATATAATAATAGCTTTCCTGTCACTCGGTGTTGTTTCGGATCAATCCTTCGTTACTAAAAACTTTCTATATTCAATTCTGACAAAGAAATTCTTAATCCACGCGTACGAAGTCGCGGGTATCAGCTAGTTAATAAATGTTTCTTAATTCAGTATTAATAACAATAACAAAAGATAATGATTCTTAAGACTTCCGCGGCTGTCTTTGTACATACTTTATTGCTTTACGGGCTATGCCGCGTCGTTTATTTGATTACCTTAGCTTTCGGCTGCTATACTACAGCCTTCTTCAGAGATACTGTTTTTATTTAGGTTGACATAGCAACCGTCGCCAAGCATCACAGAAACATCTCTGTGATGCTTGGCGACGGTTGCTATGTCAACCTAAATAAAAACAGTATCTCTGAAGAAGGCTGTAGTATAGCAGCCGAAAGCTAAGGTAATCAAATAAACGACGCGGCATAGCCCATAAAGCAATAAAGTATGAACAAAAGATAATGTTACAAATTTCATCTTTTTTATCTTATGGCTTGTTTAGCGCGGGGGCCGTCTTGGGGAAGTGTGATTTGGCCAATTAATGGTAGCGTTATAATTACTCTCGTCTTTCGCCTATGCCTTGAGCTTTATTACTGTATAGAAGCTAGAAGATGGTCCTTATGGCTGGGAGAGGATAGGTGCAAATAACGGAAGGAATTCTTCCATAGCGTTTTGAAGGAATCAGCCCGCCTTTAGCCTGGATTTCGAGAAACGATGGATTAACCAAAATATGGATTGTCGGACAGGGATTTGAAACCGTGTCATCTTACTCAGCCACCAGACTCTGTTCTGATTGTGAAAAGATTAATCTGTGTTCTGTATGACCAGCATATATTTATCTGTGAAATGTATAATTCTGAGATGGAAATTGGGGTCCATTCATGTATTTTCGTATATCATTACGGGTAACATGATGCACTAGCGACAAACTTTCACTGGGTCAGTTAGATTAGACAGAGCCATGATCTGAAACTATTAACCATGTTTAGAGAGCCTAAAATATTAGTTAGGTGTAACGTTCGTAACTTTGGTTTAGGAGGATGTTATGGTGCGCGTACCACACTACACTACCTCATCGTTATCTGGTACCTATTCATATTAATGCAAATGACAAATCCCAATGAATTAAAGGTGCTCGTATGAAAAGTTTAACACAACGAAATATAATTACTGTTACATTTGGAGAGAAAAAACAAGATTCTTTATAGTTACAGAAGCATCAGAATATTATGAAGTCTATATCTACATCTATCTTCTGCAGTTCACAAAACTGTGGGTTACAGAGGATGTTTTGCATCAGTACTAATCTCGGCTATGTGTATTCCAACACCCAATAACCCGAGAGAAGAAAGAATTCACATAAGCATCAATAAGGTACCTTACTTCTTCCATCTTAACTTTGCTGTTATTGTGATGCAAATAGATTGCTACATGAAGTCTTTCACGGAACTCATAAATGAAAGTAGATGTTCAAATGTTTGCCAATAAATTCAAAATGCAGACCAATCTATTTATCACAACAGCCTAATGCTCATATTAGTAAACATAAACAAAATGAATTGCAAATAAAAAACTGGAAAAAAGTAGCTTAGTCCAAAACACGAGGGTAAACCATTGTGTCAGAGGTAGAACGCCCAGTTCCTTTACTGTTGGGGCCTACAGTTTAACGTGGAATCCGAACCACGGAACGTGATGTGTAGCTCATCTCTTAAAAAATTCTTCGTCCCACCGGGATCTAAACCAGTCACAGGACCCAAAATTATGGAAGAAACGCCTTAGCTACTGAGCTACTAGACTCTGTAAAATAACTCACAACCAGACGCAATGGAAAAAATGATTAAATTGTTCCCGTTTTTTCTAGTACCTTCTTATTGCGGAACACTGGATGCGAAACTTTGCCACTTGTTATCTAGAACAGAGTCAAACCGACGTTGATATAATGTTGTTTTGCTGTTAACGAAAGACGGTGCAGCTTATGTGGTACGGGGGGAGAGCTCAGGGCAAGTGAAACATGAGCCGGCCACCCTGACACCCATGCGAGAGGCCTTTTACAGCTTGTAAAAGGCCTTTCCCTGGCTGTTATATTTAGCCCGGGACTGTAAAACGTCGTAATGTGTTCCAGCGCCCCGGCGGACTGCCCTATATTGGAAACTAATAAAAAGAGAGGCTTCAGCGGATGAGCCTGCAGGGTGCCAATATGAATTTGACTGGGATGAAGATGTTGACGTAGGCCTAGCGGATGTTATTTAGAGGTAAAACAGGATAGATGGTGACAGGTCGTCAAAAACTGTAAAACGTGCTGTCTCAGACTGGTTTTCAATAAATACAGCAGTATATATTGAGGCAATACTCGTATACTATCTGTGCTCCGTTAGGGTTTGGACGGGTTTGGACTAGAGTTGGTTGATATGAGGCTTTTGTTTTTGTTTTGTTTTTTTGTAGTTGATGGATGCAAAGATCCTGTGAGGTATGCATTGCGGGAATGTAAGTAAATGTTAAAAAAAAAAACTTACGTAAATTTTTATTTCTGGAAAATTTTCTAAGAGGTTTAATTTAAAAAAGGATTAATTATTTACTTATTTGTTCCACATAGTATTATAATAAAAAAACAATAATTTAATCTCATACATATTGCAAAAAAATTAAAAAATAACCTATTAAATACGCTGTATATTTTGGTTGGATTGAAAATATCAAACATATTAAATCATTATAAACAGTGTAACATATTAGACAAATATAAACAGTTACCTTCATTCTTGGTTTCCTGAATCAGCGCAATCTTTCGGCAGAGCACCTTAATAATTAATACGTAGAATTATACGAAATACTTCTTTATGGTTAGTTAGCAGTTTAAATTTAAAAGTGAAAGATATAAATCCAGAACACAATCATCATACTTTTTTCTTAACTTGCTATAACACCTGTGGACAATAGGGCGAAAATATCTCCGTCCGTCATCGGGCCGCCGAAGATGGTCGGGAATCGTAACCAGGGATGTACAAGATACCTCATAAAAATTATTTGGAATACAGATACTTTTAAGTAATGTATATGAGATATCAGATACAAGATACTTTTGGAAATGGCATTGGAAATACAAGATACAAAATACGTATTTTCAAAATACGTATTTTCAAAATACTTTATCAAAATAAAATATTCTTATTACATAACGTATTTTTATTTTGAATGATTTTAGTTTGTCTACGACCTACAAAAAGTTCTTTAAAGTTTTAAATGAGACTTTAAAACCAGTTCTTCAAATATCTGAACACTCAATTTCCTTCGATGGGTTCTCTCTATCACCTCCTCGAAAGAGAAAATTCGTCGCACAGGAGTGGAACTCGGCAAAATATTTTTCTTTTTTTACTCATGGATAAACATTCAAACATTTCAGACATATGTACTTACTATATGAGTATTGAAGCGTTTCTAAGACAGGGGTGCAGCCAGTAGATGCTGTGTTGTTGCTGCTAGTATTACTAGCAACAGAGGAATCGCAGTCCCCTAAAAATATGTAATAAGATAAGTCTTTTGTCTATTTTATGTCCTCTCCGTTAGTCTTTTTAGTTAATGTTTTTTTGTTGTTTTTTTTTTACATCGATTAATTTTCAGTGATTCAATAAAGATAAGCTTTTTTACATGTTCTTTAAATACTTTTGGTACCAATTTCGTTTAAAAAAAATACAGCAGGGACACTAAGGCTAATATACCATCATTTGCTACTGGCTCAAACTGCAAAAACTTTTCTAATCATTTATTTAGATTTTCTTCGATGACATATAACAAAGTGCCGCAATATTTTAGATTTAACTATATGCTGGATTCTTATAAGTACGGGCAGTAGACATCTGTAGAAGGTCTCTTTATCCCCTGACAGACTCTTAATAACTTCCATTGGATTACGCATGGAGAAGTTGGGGATTTTCTCCAAATATGTTTCCCATGCTTTTGATGATCTAAAATATAAATTCCAGAGTGCTTGGCACTTTTCCGAGGCCTCACCTTGCAGGTTTTTTTATGTAATAATTGTATTTCAATCTTGCTTTTTCAAAATCTCTACCGCCAATCAAATGAAAAGTGGTCGTAGCGCATCTTACACGTCCTGACAGGCAATCATCACTTTCCGGTTCTGTGTAAAGATCTATAAAAGGTTCATGATTCAAATAATCTTCATTATCTTCATCGAGTGGTGTTCTTTCAAGATCTACTTCATGTGAAATGTTTTCAGGACTTGTGACGAGAATATCTAAATCTGATTTTCCAAACACTTCTAAGGCCTTAACCGTATTTGATCCATTATCTGTTACTGTTTTAACATTATTTTTGATAGCTTTAAATCAAACTTTGAATGTATAACAGTTATCATTTCGGCAACTTTACCATATGCGTAATCCCTTTTGAATCTTCTGTATGCAATCGCGGCACTTTCAATCCAATGGACTGTAACCCCCAAATAATTTCTTTTAGAAGAAGACCATATACTAGCTGTGATGTATACAAACTCCATATCTTTATTTTTTTCTCTCGATTCATTTCACTCATTATTAATTTTATTTTGCATTGAATAACGGCATAAAACTTTTTGAGTCTTCGTTAGTTGCTGTAGACTTTGAATTAAAGTTTTAAATGATTGTACTCCTCTATTCATACTGATTACATAAATTCAACAATAAATTCCACAGCCAACTTGTTCAAATTAACAGACTTTATAAGAGTAGTCTGCTTTAATTTCTTACAAGTTCCTGCTGATTCTGAACTGCTACTATACTCAGTACATATATATATATAATTTACTAACACAGAAAGATGCTTGAAGAAAAAGGCGAGAGGTTTTTACCCTGACATGGAACTGCTTTTAGGATTTTTTTTTAAAAAATATGGATATATATTTTTAAACATTATTTGAACCAGTATCTGTGTTTCAGATTGTTATTCTATTGTCTTTAATTTTTTAATGAAAAAATCCATAAGTTAACATTGGTAAATAAACAATATTGTAAGTATACCAGCATTTAATATATTTATAAAAATAATTTTTCCGAAAAACCATTCAAGAAGTTTGTAATAGAAGTATTATTACCTTTAATTACTTTCCAACATTATTGAATAATGCAGAAACATTCACGTCCTCTTCCACCTTCTTGATTAATGTCTTTAAAATAATGCTTTAAAATAAATGGTCTATTCATATAATTCTCATCCTTGAAAACATAAATAATAATATAGTTAAATCAAATAAAAAATTAGTCACGTTATGTTAGCAATGGAAGCAATAACATGTAACGGATCACTCCGATTCAAGCATGTTACCCATCGGGATCTATTATTCATATCATATAAATAATTTAATGTAATGAGCAAAATATACTAGCAATTTTATTAGCTTCATTTTTTAAAATACATACGGGATTCATGTCTTTATGATGCCGTAACATAAAAAAATGACTAAATAGCATTTAGTATTTACAAAATACAAAGATATCAAAACAAAAGTATGTAAATAATAGATGCAAAATTAAGATTAAGAAAAGTATTTAAGATACAAGATAAAAATACGTATCTTGTATCTGTATTTCAAATACTTGTATTTTAAATAAGTCACATCTCTGATCGTAACGCGTGCCAGACGTACTATCTGTTGCTCACAACATCGCTTACTTGGGCTGTTAACGTATGGATTAAACCAATCATGTCACATTTCGCTAACAAAAAGAAAGGCAACTTAATTCTTCAGAAAAATACGATGACAGAAACACTATTTTGCTCCCAGGACCAGATGCAGCACATTATTCAAAATCCGAGCAGTTGCATTCGTGTGACTTCCGTTCATCGAAAAATTTATACTTATTTTTGTACAAATTTTTCCTAAATTTCTCATTTCTCCTAATTCACACAAAAAAGAAAAATACCGTACCGTACCCCCGGGAGCAGATGCTGTACATTATTCAAAACCACTCAAAATCCAACCACTTCTTGCCTGAAATCCAGACAACTTCTGAAATTCTAAAAACAACAAATATTTGATTCATTCTTATGGGTCATTACTAATGTCCAAAACTAATGTTTTCAAAGATTCCTAAATGCAAAAACTTTTGCCAGTTACAGTCGAATTATACGTATGGGTAATGTATTATATTATGCGTTTAATCTTAGTACTGCATCGATATAAGTCCATAGATTCTCAGATTTTTCTTCTTTTCTCTTTATGCAGCAAATATTCTCTGTGATGTTATATGTATGTTGCTAAGTAATGTTGAAGGTTGGTTGGACTGTGAGCTAGAGGGAGGTTAATGTAAGCATCTTTGGTATTATTAAAAGATGGCTATTAAATATTATGAAATAAGAATTAAAATCTTTGAATTTCAGATCTAAAATGCTAAGAAATAGGATAGAAAACCGTTAAAAAAGTAGTGAAAAAAACTGTCTAACGTTTAATTTAAAATAACGATATTTTGAATGAATATGTTGTTGATTAAAATCGTAGTACAGTTAGTCCAGACCTGTATATAAATTGTTATATATGTACAAATAGGACAGGAGTTCGTGTTTTCGAACTTAATTAAACTGAATAATTGAGAAATATGTCTTGGTTTCCAGTACTGGTGGACAAATTCTTTTTAGATGAAAATACGTTTTTTATTACATGGCACCGCTATGCTCAGTAATTCCACTCCGTCGGTAGTAATCCAAGAAAGGATGCAGTACGGCTTAATGGGTGATTAATTTTTTTCCATTAAAGAGGACTTGCGCACCAAGAGCCTTTCGATCCATTTATTTAGCTTACGGCATAACATATTACACTGATAACACTTCATACCAATAACCGAGAAACATAAATTAAAAATAAGGGATCAGATACAAGTAAAATTAAACAGAAAAGGAAAACCTTACTATTCAGTCTAGTTACCAGATATAACTCCGGTCGATATGCTTGATGAAACTGACCTGATGCTATCCGACTACTGAAGTGAGGCGTAATCTAAGATCATTTTTGTCATGTTCTATTACGAGACCCTCCTAGACGACTCTACAGTGTCGCGTAGCTTTTTAAGGTGCCGCCATATTGGACATAGAGAAATAAAGGAAAGGAATTTAAACCTTTTGATTAGAACCCGAGCCATCCTGATTACAGATTTTAAATTTTCCGTTAGTCTTCTAGTCTAATGTCACTGTAAACCGCACTGTCCATATTTAAAACTACGCGTTATCAAAACACTACGGTGTAATAACACATTTTCCCTAAGCTTAATTATTCTCATATTTACGGCCTCTCCTCTGGATTATGTAGCTCTTAATGACCTTCTAGTCTACAGAATCTCAAATAGCAGAAGGAGAAAATAGAGAGAGATAAGAAACTTTCTCAGCGAAATGCATCAGAAGCAGGGGTGATGTAAAACAGGTATTTGTATTAAGATGGTGATGTCAAATATGGGGAGAGAATTCCGGCGAATTGTCACCAGATCTCACCAAGGGTGGGGGAAGGAGGGGTCAACAGAAATCTTTCGTCATCTTTCTACTTCCTGGAAAAACAGGACAGAAAAAAAAATGTGTCTCCGAAATTACGGGGAGGGGAGGTGGGGGTGTCTCTTCAAATCTCGCTAAGGGGAGAGGGGATCCGGATTTCCGAAAAATCATCTCACGTAATCAATGGACGCCCGTCTCTTAATTGTAGTTGTGTGAAGTATTTATATTATTTCTACTATGAAGGAATTATACAGCTCAATTCACAAGTTTCAGTGAGCTACCCTCCTGCAAATCGACTGCGGTAATCCACTGGCTCATAAAAACTTTGGTCGTCAGCTAATATTCCTTGGCTACAAAAGCGAGTGGTTGAATGATTCCCACTCTGTTGTGAGTCTCAGAAACACACGTTAAATAAATAGGATGACTCAAACAGCAGTATCACTAAAATGAAACCACATCACTGACCGACAGGAGAAGACATTTTCTTCTTTACAATGTATCTGTACATCTGATCTATATTTAAAGATTTTTTTTATAATGCAGTTTTATACTACGGCAGTAAAAGTTTGTCAACAATACGCAAAATACAATAATGGATGTTCCGCGAATTTGTCTCATAGGAGTCGTACTTCTCGTTTAATGGAACATCACAGAGATCTTCTATAATAGAGGTGCGGTGAGCAAAGGAGTTTCGTGTTGAACCAGTAGGTAGGGGAAATTTTTTCAGTCTGTGGTTAATGCCGTTGACGAGCATCTGTGTCAGCATGGTTCTGATTGGAGACTTCAAAGAGCCATTCTGTTAACGATGCTGCCAGACTCTTATATGCTGCCGAAAGAGAGTTAACATTTCCCATGTTTCATTCATGACGCAGTCTAGAACAATGACGTCACCAAGAAATTTTCAATGTATCATAGATCCTATCAAATCTTAACATTCATTTTTCATCGCAGAGTACTTTAAGAATCAAATTGTTGTACACGGATTAAGAACACGACGCAGGATTCTGAGAGCAATATAAAAATAAAAGGAGCTTGGTGACTTCAGCATGTTAATTGTGTATTAAATATCGTTTTTACATCTGAAGAAATTGACAAGCCTAAATGCATAGAAATGGAACTCAATTTTCATGTCTTGTCTTGTAACCAGGAGTAGAGACATGTCTGAAATCTTTGAAACAGATTGTGCTCCAAACTTGTAAAATAACTAGTTTCAATATTTATTTGGTGGTTACATAAATACATGAATATACGAGTATTTTTGAGATGTCTATATTCGCATAATTTCAGTGAAACGTTTCAACACAAAAGTTGTTGGAAACAAATTCAGAGTGCTTAAGTAACTTGTTTGTGGCAGTGTTCTCATTTAACACACACGCATTTATTTCTGTAGAACTTACTTGAAACCAAACCACGAAATACTCATTATTAATGTGTATCAGATTTCATTTCCGCAGACTTAAAAGCTCCTACAAGTGATTAATATGCCGTTTGATTTATGCAAGTTGTTTTAGCAGTAACTTGTAAAAATTTGTATGTAGTCATTTGACATACTGTTTGTACATTTAGTTTGTTAAAAAAGATCTCAATATATTTCCTTCGTGCGTAGACTTGGTTTCAGTTTGTTTTAGTTCTTCTAGTAATACTCCAAGAAATTTGAATTATTTCCATTTAAATAGAGCAAGCAGATAATCTTGCCACCATAAATTTTATAGGTGATTCAACTTCTATACACTGTTAATAGTCTGTGTATTTATTACAGCTTCTGTAGCAAAACATTCAATTTTAAATCTCGATATGACACAAAAATTTCCACCACTTCTTCATAAATTTAAGATAGTATTGTTTCGGAAAAACAGGTCGCAACACTAATTATTTATAATATTCTTCGGCGTTAATCCTACTTTTACATTTTCATGTTACATATAAATACTTCGTACCTAGCGAATAACCTCTTTTAGACATTTCAATTAAAAAAAAAAAAAAAAAAAAAAAAAAAAAAAAAAAAAAAAAAAAAAAGAATTTATTATTATTTTTTATTTTTGCTGTCGTCAGTTTTTCGACTGGTTTGATGCAATCCTCCATCCCTTTCTATCCTGTGCTAACCTCTTCATCTCTACATACCCCTTACAAACCACGTCCTCAATTATCTGCTTCATATATTCTAATCTCTGTCTTCCTCTACAGTTCTTACCTTCGACTGTTCCCTCCACTAACAAATTAACCAATCCAGCATGTCTCAAAATATGACCTACCAGCCTGTCTCTTCTTCCTGTAAGCTTCTTCCATAAACTTCTTTTCTCACCCATCATTTCCAAAACTCGTTCATTTATTACTTTGTCTGTCCACTTCTGTAGCACCACATTTCAAATGCTTCAAGTTTCTTTCTTTCCGGTATTCCTAAAGTCCATCTATCGCTACCATAAAGTGCTGTGCTCCTTCAATAATAAAATAATTGATATTTCTTGTTACGTGGTATGTCATGATGATGCATCGGCTACATGTGGGAAGTTGAATTTGTTGTGCCCTGGTGATAATGTCGCGTGATCTTGTCTCATCTGATCTTATAGTTTTTTTTCCTTAACACTCCGAAATGTGTCGGAATCTAGCAAGCTCTAGCAAGGATAATCACTGGTACCAATACAAACTACTATGAATAATAATAACACGAAACTTGTAAAAATATATTTTTTTTTTTAGTGTTCTTCATACGTACTTCTAACAACCTGTACTAACACAGATATCGTGGTAAATGCTGGGCAGTCACCAATCAATCCCTCCCTCCACTGCCCCCCCCCCTTCCAGTAACTCTTTCAGGCAGTTATCCTAACAATCGCCTAAATTGATTCAGATTAATCTTTGGAATTTGACACGTGGTCGGCCTCAGAACGGCAGTACATGGTCATTGATTTATTTTCTGCCCCTGCTAACGATTAGTTAATTTTGAAATTGGCACACTTGATTTTAATGCCGATAAATTTCATTCGCTTCTGTCATCCACCATAATAATAATCATCATAATCCTGTTCGTACAGGAAAATCATTGTATGCTATCCACATGTTGCGCCATTGAGTTAGGTAACTGCCGTATTCAATATGCTCTCTGTTTTTCAGCATTTTTTCACTTTTCCTTACGCTCAGTGTTGATCAGAATATATATATATATATATATATATATATATATATATATATATATATATATATTTGGCAGATTGATGAAAGTTTTACTGAATATCATTCTGACATTTGTAAATTATATATATATATATATATATTTTTGCTGTCATCAGTCTTAAGACTGGTTTGATGCAATCCTCCATCCCTTACTATCCTGTGCTAACCTCTTCATTTATACATACCCCTTACAACCCACGTCCTCAATTATCTGCTTCATATATTCTAATCTCTGTCTTCCTCTACAGTTCTTACCTTCGACTGTTCCATCCACTAACAAATTAACCAATCCAGCATGTCTCAAAATATGACCTACCAGCCTGTCTCTTCTTCCTGTAAGCTTCTTCCATAAACTTCTTTTCTCACCCATCATTTCTAAACCTCGTTCATTTCTTACTTTGTCTGTCCACCTAATTTTCAGCATTCTACTGTAGCACCACATTTCAAATGCTTCAAGTTTCTTTCTTTCCGGTATTCCTAAAGTCCATGTTTCGCTACCGTAAAGTGCTGTGCTCCACACATAGAGTTGTAAAAAGTTCTTTCTAATTCCTAGATCAATATTTTACACTTTCATGAAGGCTATTTTTGCTAGTGCTATTCTGCTTTTAACATCATTCCTGCTTCGGTCATCAGTTGTAAATTTGCTTCCTAAGTAACAGTACTCACTAAACTTCTCCTATTGCATCCGATGCTATTTTTATATTTAATCTGCTACTATTGGTATCATTTCTGCTACATTTCATCACTTTTGTCTTACTTTGATTTATATTCAGTCCAAAGTCTTCCTTTAGTATTTTGTTCATGCCATTCAATAACATCCCAATATCCTCAGCCCTCTCTGCTAACAAGAAAATGTCATCAGCAAATCATAGCATACTGATTTTTTCTCCCTGAAAACTTATGCCACATGGAAATTTTTCTTTGATTTTCTGCATTGCTTCTTCTAAATACAAGTTGAATATTAACGGGGATAGACTACAACCTTCTCTCACACCCTTTTTAACTGATGCATGTCTCTCGTGATTCTCTACTTTTATTATAGCCACTTGATTCTTATATAGTTTATAGAGTATTCTTCTATCTCGATACTTTAGATCTGACTTCTTCAAAATTTTGAACATCTTATCCCACCTAACATTATCAAAAGCTTTTTCTAAATCAACAAATGCCATAAAAGTATCTTTGTTTTTCTTGATCCGCACTTCAAGTATTAATCTTAAAGACAGAATTGCTTCCCTTGTACCCCGATTTTTCCTAAACCCAAACTGATCTTCACCTACTATCTCTTCTACTACCCTTTCCATCCTTCTGTATATTATTCTGGTCAGTAATTTTGAAGCATGTGATGTTAGACTAATGGTGCGATAATTCTCACATTTGTCGGCTTGTGCTTTCTTTGGAAGTGTGAACATGATATTTTTATTAAAATCAGTTGGAATTTCTCCTGTTTCATAACTTTTTGATATCAGCTTGAATAATCTTTCGATTCTTTCCTCTCCTAGAGATTTGAGAAGTTCTGCAGGGATATCATCAATTCCAACTGCCTTATTTGGTTTCAAGTCATTCAGAGCTCTATTAAATTCTGGTCATCAATGTCGACATCGCCTTCCTTTTCCAATACACTATTGTTCAAGTCGTCCCTAATATACAGTTTCTCAATGTATTCCTTCTATCGGTTAGCTCTATCTTCTGAGCTTAGAAGAGGTTTCCCATCGGCAGTTTTAATGTTCATACCACTTTTCTTCATTTCTCAAAAATTCTGTTTGATCTTTCTATATGCAACATCTACTTTTCCTACGACCATTTCCTTTTCTATTTCTTCACACTTTTCTTGTAGCCATTTTTCTTTTGCTATTTTGCATTTCCTATTTATTTGATTTCTAAATTGCCTGTACTGCTCTCTTCCTGCTTCATCCTGAGCATTTTTGTACCTTCTCCTCTGATCCATCAGCTGCAAAATTTCTTCTGTGATCCAAGGTTTTCGGGCAGCTTGTTCCCTAAAGCCTAATGTTTCGTTGCCAGCTTTCATTATTTCGGTCTTTAATGCATTCCATTCGTCCTCGGTTGAGCTCCTTTCACAGTTACTTCTTAGACCTAAGTCTACCATTTCTGCAAATTTCTCTCTTGTGCTAGATTGTTTCAGTTTATTCACTTCCACTTTGTTCTGCTTATGCTGCTTCCTTATTCGCTTGAATTTCAGCCTGCACTTCATTATTATCAAATTATGGTCAGAGTCTATGTCTGCTCCTGGGTACGCTTTACAGTCTAGAACTTGATTCCTGAATCTCTGTTTGACCATGACATAATCTTGCTGATATCTGCCGGTTATATTAAGAAAATTAAATTGGCCTTTATATCGTTCTGATGACTTAGCATGAGGCTAAGGATTAAGCCGTGTAATTATTTTAGCTCAATTGAAAATAAAATTCAAAATAATATGCACTTTTTATTTGTAAGTGGAAGCAGTAGGATATCCTACGATTAGTTTCCTTCAACAACTGTCACAAATAATGTAGCGAAACGTTAAACTCTTGTACTTTTTCAATGAAGTTACATCATTACTTCATTTTAAAACGTTTCGTTGGTTTGAAATCTAATCAGCACATTTCATTTTCATATAACGGACAGATTATTTGTGAGTATCTTATGACTTTCTATCCAAAACATTAATTTGCCACTTTTAAGGCCTCGCGGGGAAATGCTGCAACCTCAGTGAGGTGGGAAATCATATATCAGCGTAAGTAATTGGCCCATTGCGTCAGTCGATGTTTATGATTTTCTGAGACTGGAGTCGCCACATAAAGAAGAAATATACAATGCCGTTTACAACCTCCATAAAGATCCGGAAAAGCTTTATCGCCCTACACAAGCAGCAATGAATGCGACAAGGATATTTTCCCAAAAAGAGTAAGGGCAGTTTTGTGATCTGTGGCTTCCGCATGGATCTAAAATTGTTTGATACAAAATTTAGGAGACCTGCATTTGGTGAAGTACTCCAGATCATTCTACTGTCTAGTCACTTCTATTAACTGCATCCTGATACAATAAAGGCTTCTTTGGTTCTCCTGTATTGAACTGTTGAAAATCCTAAACATTCAACAATTTTTGTATTCATATCAGTAGCATGAAAATTTTTGTTTCCCCATGCAGATATAGCAACAATTTTAAAAGCACAACGAATTTCTTCAGTCTGCTGGTACTACGTGCCGAGATTCACAGATTCGTGTCTGGTTTAGAGCAGGGATTTTTGATATGTATTGTTTTTGTCGGGTGTTGTACTCATGTATAACCAGAAAAGTATATAGTAACACGCTATTACAAATCAGGACCATGCACAAACATTGAAGTTCTCTGTGTGCCTAAAGGTGATTAAGAAAAGATAGTACGTCAGTAACCCATAACCGTTCCAGTACCGAATTAGCCACGTAGCAAATGCTACGGGCCCCGCGTCTTCTGTGGGCCCCGCGCCGTGTAAGGGGGGGGGGGCGCAGCACCTTTTCTGGGTGGAAGGGGGGGGGGGGAAGGGGTGGCCCGCCATCCTAGGATTGTCGCGGGCCTCCCCGTCCGAGCCAGACGGGCGACCCGACGCGACGGCGAAAACCGAGGGCCCTTTCTTTAACATTTGCTACGGGCCCCGCGCTGTTTTAATCCGACTCAGAACCGATCTCTCTATTATTTTCGGCGAGATAGTTTCTGATCAATTTTTGCAGCTCTTTTGATCTTGTTGAGCATTATCTTCGTCGCCGCCACACACTTTTAGTGAATCGTGGAGTAATAATAATAATAATAATGATTCTGCTTAAATATTCCTACGCAACAGTGTCTTTATGAACTATCCCTTTACTTAAGTGAATTTAGGCATTACATGATGTTTAATACAACTGAACATGCTGATAAGTTTCGTGACATTTGGAGACTGTGATTTGCTTTTTTACAGGTTTACTTTTATGGAAACGGTAAGTGGGGGGACAAAAATCACACCATTCGCATGGAATCCAAAAGACTTTAGCCTGTTAAAGATTTGGAATTTACATACTGGCTTATAAACTTTTAGTGCCAGGTTGGTATTAACAAAGTATGGTAGCTCTTGCATACCACATTTCAGTTATAGTCCCCTGTTGAGCATATAACGAAAATCCCATTACACAGACAAACATTATAAGTAATTCCTGATATTACCTAACTATAACCAAGATTTGGAGAGCAGAAATGTAATGTTTGTAATTTTATTGGTCGAAAGATTCCTTTTGACCTTTAATTCCATTGTGTCAGTTGTAATATTCCTCTACTGTATTTTTCAATAGATTTCTTTTAACACTTTTCTAGGCTAGTTGAATGCGAACGCACAATGAACTCTATTCAAGTCACACTCCCCTGCCAATTACCTCACCAACATTTTTTTCAAAAAAAAACTTTGCTGTGTTACGGTATTTGTTAATTTGAAGATCCACCTGAGAGTCTATAACAATATTATAAGATATTATTGTAATATTACTGACACAGTAGTAACTGACGAATAATCAGTAATACTAATAACAGGTAAACTAATTTAAAAAAATTTTCAAAGCCACTTTTCATGTGAGATGTCAATAAATATAATGAACATACATTAATTATTTTAATATTATCTGATATCACTGCTACTTATCCTAAGTTTAATGGTCAAAAAATTTGATATCGAGCATAAAAGCAAAATGTCGGAATATAGATAATTACCCAGGGGATGATCAGACAAAAAAAACTAGGTTCTTACGCGACTGCATTACCGGCTGGATCATCAACTTAAACTATGCCTTTAAGTCAAGTTTTAATCGAGGACCACCAAGTCTTCAGGATGTTCCTAATCCTAATCCAAATTTTTCTAACGTTCCTGCATATTCAGAGCGAACAGATAACCTTAATTTCGAAATGTCTAAACTATATTCGGAAAAAGAATAAATTTATTTTGTAACTGGATTTTTAATTTTGTGTAGTAGTACACTATGATTCGGATTAAATACCACGTCCGTAACAAATGGAATTGGATCAAAACACCGCTTTTTAGTCTTATGTGTTTCCATTACAAAGAAAAGCGATAGAGAAGATGCCGACGTTACAATGACTCCCGTTATAGAACTGAAGAGCTTAACAAACACGCTTTTAGATAACGTTAATGGCTTCTATTCTACTGCCTGCTATAGATTTCAACTAAAATTGGCATGCCAAATAGCTCTAGAGTCAGATCTGTATTGCGCATACAGAGGCTGCATTCCACAGTGTTGACCTTGTAAATAAGGTGGCCGCCAATGAAGCATGACCTTAATAATAACCTTGAGTACCTCAGGTGAATGGATCGTTCAATGTCTTTGTACAGCAGCGAACGCAAAACAACTATAATGGGATAGAACGGGCTTTCTTCGAATACTTAGGGTATGCTGGTTACAGTAAAAAGACTGCATAAGACAAAGAACTGTTGAAATAAAAGTATAGTTTTTGTGACTATTGTTTTTAAAAGTCATGTGTTCAGCATGACAATTATGAATTTAAGCGATTATGACGGTAAATTTCTGCTATGAGCTTTATTTAAACGTGACAACGAATTTCTTGCCTGGAATCCCTCGTATTCTTCATTCTTCAAAGCATCTGAAACAGTTTAGAGCACATACATTTTTTTTATAACAATCCAGTCCTCGTTTAACGAAACCAAGGGTACGAAATATTCACATCACGCTCTAATTCTAGTGGAATATGTATTTAAATGAGTTGAGGTTTAAAATGGTTTTCTGCCACTCCCTGCATGAAAAACTAGTATTACATTTACAAGAACAAAATATCGCATGTAAATAATACCTCAATTAATTTGTGGGAATTTAGATGTGGAGATCAAGGTTAATATACACACGAAGTTTGCGCATTAAGTTTTAATTTACGTCATACGTTTTTATCTGAAGTAAGGTTACATAAATATTGTTTTAATTAGGGATTGAGTAGTTAATTTAGCTTTTGGCGGATTTGGATAATAGTCCATTAGCAACTGAAAAAATAATAACCGTGCACTATATTCCGGTTGCATATGCTTGACATTACACTGATTGTAGGCACAATGTAGTTTAAATACAGTAATACTGCAAGAGTTATTATGACTGAGTAAGCTAAATGAAAACAAATGTGTCAAAGTGTCAACGTATTGTCTGTACGTGTAGATAAAATGGAGTCACGCTTGGCACAAGATTCTTTTTTATAATGAGTTAAATACCTAGATGTCATAGAATTTCATTTATTATTTTGTATTAAATTATAAAGTAAACAGACAGGACTATAGTTTAGAAAAAAACGCATATTAGACTTCACACCTATTTAATCTAATTAATACCGAGCGCGGTGGTGTAACGGTTAGCGTTCTGGCCTCGCATTCGGGAGGACGGCGGTTCGAATCCCCGTCCGGGCATCCAGATTTGGGTTTTCCGTGGTTTCCCCAAATCACTCCAGGTGAATGCCGGGATGCTTCCTTCAAAGGTCCATGGACGAATTCCTTCCCATTCCTTGCCCCCCCCCCATCCTTTCCCGTCTCTAAAGTCCTCACTGTTAACAGACGTTAAGCAGTTAAAAAAAATCTAATTAATGAAAAGTGGTTAAAAGACATTCGCCTGACCGACATTTGAGTATGACCAGTAAATGTGGGAACCACAATGTGAAGACAACATATGGAAACCGGAATAAATTCGAAAGGTAGCAGGATGTAATGGAATATCCTATACCGGTTAGATCTCATTCAGATACTGAAATTTCGCAACAGGGATTCAAATCTAGCCCATAGAATTGAAGGGAACCAAAACATTAACTACCAATATATGTCTCACATTTGCAGTTTTCACACATCAGGATTTTACTGCTAGGACACCACCATAATTTAATTTGTAATATGAGTAACGATAGAGAGAATAGTTGAACACACAAATTATATCTAGCAGCTAAAGCTACCATCGCAATACTGGATACTCACAGTATAACAAAAGTCAAAGTGAAGCTTTTGTACTCTGCACGCACAATGATGACTTTTGGGCAAGCTGCAGGATAATGCTCTCAGCTCCTTTGTGTTCCGTATTTGGACCTGAGTCGAGAGGACTGCCAACTAACTGTATCCAATGTCCTCTTAGCATGTTTACCATTTCTGAGAATTAATGTCACATACATACCCTGTGGACCCATTCATGTTTAAAATGCAAATTTGTTTTGAGACAACAGGTAGGTTCCGGTTTTTTTTTAATACCTGATTGCATAAATTATGAAACTAAATATCGGAAAAATTACAACGTATCTCAAGAAAACCACACTGTTAAGTTGTTACCACTACAAACGTTTGTTTTTGTTAGTTGTGATAAATTACTAACTGCTGATATGATGAAGTATCTCATATGGCATAGATAAGGAAAACGGTGATGATTTTAAATACCGACAAGGACACTGGACAACTTTAGCTCTTCCAAAATTCCCCTCAAGAAAATATTTCAGGCAAATTTAAAATTCAAAGACCATGTTTTTTATACATATAATGCCATAGTTACATTACAGCAACTTTTGATTTTAGATGTTTTAGGTTGGGGTTAACTCTTCTATGACTATTTCTTTTCAGGCTACGAGTTCTTCACCTAATGTTCACATAATTTTTAATACTAATCTGTTTTCAGCCTTAGGATTAAAATTTAAATAATACTACATTTATGGAATAATTACCCTTTTCAAATCAACATTTTACACTCTCGTTTAGTTTCTGGTATACCAAATGTTCCATTAGATCAGACGATACCGATGGCAACAGCAGCTTCTTCATTTGTTAGAAATGAATTCAGAATGAAAACTTAAGCACACTTTGTTTCTGAACAATCCAATCTGAAAATGATTTAAACAACACAGATAAATTGTAAGATGCAAAAAGGTTGTACAACAACTGTCTCTTCTTCTGGTATCAATCCTTCATTTGGTTTGCAAAATAACCATCTTTCACAGCTTCCTACTCATATTTAGCCTCCGCATTTAATGGTAGTTGATACATACTTTATGATGTATTACAGATTCACATTGTTTCTCAACTTTGTTGCAATGTTATTCTAACCTGACATACATGCATTAATATAAGTCAAATCTGCACCTCTCATCTTTGCCATAATAATTCTACAGACTCCTTTCTACTTCAAAGCTTCTTTATTTATATTCTTTCCTACATCGACACCTCTAACATTCCTCTGTGGCACCATATCTCGAAATCACAATTATTTCTTTGTTTAATGTTCTTACAGACAATGTACCACCATCATACAGCAGCATTCTCCATACAAAGATCTTCATTCTTACATCTATTCCAATGTCTTAAGAAACAAATCATTTATCCTTTTGTTGAAAGATGTTTTTACCTGATTTTTCTACTTATCACTTCCATTCTGTTTAAAATCAACTGTTTTCTTGTGAAAATTTGTCATCAGCTTCATTTAGATACTTAGGGGCAAGGACAGGAAGTAGTAATGGCTGGTATGTGTTGAACAAGAAACTTAGTATTCAGAGTCCACAGATATGACGGCCTAAACAGTTATCTTTATACAATTTACTGCTTCGTTGAAAACAGACGTCTGGTTGGATCCAGATTCTCGTTTGCATAAAACAGTTCCAGCCCGCATTAAAACATTCGTGACCTTCGGTGAATGTAAGTGAAGGTTGCGAGCTGAATTCCGGGCAAGGTAGGTGGGATGGAGGGTCAAATTAATGTCACTGTTCCTCTACTTTTCTTATCGGACAATGATAAATAACCTTTAAAACCATTTATTGTTAATCTAGTTTTCATCATTGGAGGTGTTTCAGCAATAACAACTGCAGCGTGGTGATTTTAACATTTTTGTGTGTCATCAGTTCCTCTAATGGTTAGATATAGACTGCCGCTTCTCCTTATTATATGTTAATCTGTCAGATCCACTATTTTTTTCATTCCGGCATTCGCTTGAAGAGATTTGGGGAAACCTTGGAAAACCCAAACCTGGATGCCCGGACAGGGATTCGAACCACCGTCCTCTCGAATGCGAGGCTCACTCACCACGCTTGGTGTAGGACCCGCATCCTTCAATCATCTACTTAGCATATTCTGATCATTGACTGCCTGCATACGGTTATTCCATACTTCACAGCGTATTATGTATTGGTAATTTAATCAACTGTTTATGTGTAGCGTTGATGAACTGCCTACCAAAATTTTAATTTTGTGTCATTTTTGTGGAAATACCATTCTCCAGCCATTATTATTAAGACATTTTTCAATTCGTACTTTACCGATCCACTTAGTTTTCAATATGTCTTCATACAGTATCGACAAAATGTATAGATTCAGATTATTTCATTATGCGAGTATTATTTGTATTATATGTTCATAAGTGTGGGTATTATAGATAGCTTAGAATTTAAGTTATCTCTTTATGCTTTTATAGCGGTTCAAAATTCAACGAGGAGGTGTATAAATACATACAAAGTTTACATCATTACAAACTCAAGAGTATAAGGTTTATCTAATAATAATTCTATTTAGTTATAGAAGTTCTGAACGTTCAAGCCACCATTTATGATGGGATTAAATGCTAGCTATACATGGGGGTGGGTGTGGGGAAGCTGGGTCATTAGAGGCTAGTAAGACAGATTTTGGTGATATACCCGGGCAATTATTATCCATTTTTAACATTATAAACTTTGTTTCCAGAAAAATAAACCAATCTCTGAAATTAAAAATTAGAAAATACACTTTTATTTCCCAGATACCTTTCGTTTGTCTACATACATATTCAAACAAACAAAAAAATTCTTCGTGGTTCCCAATTAGTGGTAATCGTACCCCGTACCCCCATGGGTACATGAGGTTGCCCCAAGGGGTAAGCGCGGTATTCTTTTGACTAAGGTAGTCAGAAAGTTAATTAAAAAAAAAAGGACAAACATTACTATCGTCAAAATATATTTTAAGTCAGTCAAACGGTGTGTGTGTGTGTGAATCACATTTCTGTAATGCTGTGGTTATGCTGAGCACTTGACTGGGATGAACGCAGCGGCACGGGCAGCTGCACTGAAGATATAATGAAACTGGTGCACCTGCCTAATATCGTGTGGGGCCCCAGCGAGATCACAGGAATGTTGGAGGGAACTGAAACCATGCACCCTGCAGGACTGTCCATAAATCCGTAAGAGTCCGAGGGGGTGGATATCTCTCCTGAACGGCACGTTACAAGGCATCCGAGATATGCTCCATAATGTTCATGTCTGGGGAGTTTTGTCCAGAGAAGGTGTTTAAATTCAGAAGAGTGTTCCTGGAGCCATTCTGTAGCAATTCTGGACGTGTGGGGTGTCGCATTGTCCTGCTGGAATTGCCCAAGTCCGTCGGAATGCGTAATGGACATGAATGGATGCAGGTGATCAGCCAGGATGCGTACGTACATGTCACATGTCAGAGTCTTATCTAGGCGTATGTAAGATCCTATGTCACTCCAGCTGCACACGCCCCACAGCACTACAGAGCCTCCACCAGCTTTCACAGTCCCCTGCTGACATGCAAGGTCCATGAATTCATGAAGTTGTCTCCATACCCGTACACTTCCATCCGCTCGATACAATTGGAAACGAGATTTGTCAGACCAGGCAACATGTTGCCAATCATCAACAGTCCAATGTCGATGTTGACGGAGCCACGCGAGGCGTAATGCTTTGTGTCGTGCACTCAGCAAGAGTACACGAGTGGGCCTTCCGCTCCGAAATCCCATATTGATGATGTTTCGTTGAATGGTTCGCACGCTTACACTTGTTAATGGCCCTGCATCAATTTGCGGAAGGGTTGCACTTATGTCACGTTGAACGATTCTCTTCAATCGTCGTTGGTCCCGTTCTTGGAGTATTTTTTTCCGGCCGCAGCGAAGTCGGAGATCTGATGTTTTATCGTATTCCCGATATTCACGGTGCACTCGTGAAATGGTCGTGCGGGAAAATCCCCACCTCATCGCTACCTCGGAGATGCTGTGTCCCATCTCTAGTGCACCGACTATAACACTACGTTCAAACTCACTTAAATCGTGATAACCTGCCATTGTAGCAGCAGTAACCGATGTAACGCCTTCGCCATACACCTGTTGTCTTATATAGGCGTCGCCGACTGCAGCACCGTACTCTGAGTGTTTATATATCTCTGTGTTAGCATACGCATGCCTATACCAGTTTCTTTGTGGTACGCGGAGTTGAGCTCTTTCTTGTAGTGGCACTCGGGAAAAACTATTTTGGAATCACTGAATAGCCGCTGGACAGTGGCCTATTTTATTTTATGATGTGTTTATGTTCATAGATGTCAACGAATGATAAGGAAATAAAATGAGTGATGTGAAACAAAGCAGCGGTTCCATCACACTAGAAGAGTACCGGTGCAGAGGAAGATATAATAAGATCCAGTCGAAAGTGGTATCAGCGTCAAGATCGGGCAAGTTTGAAAGCTGGCGGCTCAATAGCCACGCAGAGCGGAAGCCTTTAATGACTGCGCTGGAACGCTCACCAGGTGCGGCCCGAGATAATTAACGCAATTAGGCGCCGCTGGCTGCGGTCGCGGTTATTCAGTTGCGCGGGAGACGACGATAAAGTAGACCTGGGCTTCGCTATCTATAAACCGTGCACCTCGGCCAGCATCATAGTCTCAGGGGTGGTACGTAAGGCCCAAATTGAAATTCCGCCCACACTGCTCCGGCTACACTGATTACGGTCTCAACGGGGAAGCAGCGGGACAGTGCTGACATTTTGTAAGCTCTCCAGCAGTGCTGTAACCTGACGAAGGAGGCCAAGTACGCCGCCGAAACGTTCTGCTTGTTTCCTAAACTGCATCACGCACATATCAATACGCAACTTCGACGGCTCGCCAGCAGATTTCTGAACAGTTATAGGCCTTCAAGGAAATTTTCACATATGATCAAGGTACTGGAAATTGAATTTTCCTCGTTTAACCATCGTATGGTACAACGAACAAAGACTACTTTGTCGCTGCGTCTCTACTGGTAGGGCGATGTTGATTGCTTAACTGATTTCTTTGAAAGAAATTATAATTTACTTAATTAAGTCAAATACTTGTAATTAATTTACAAACAGCAGTAGGTCGAAGCGTCTTCAAATCAGAAAAATTTTGATATCGGAGTCTCACATTTCGAATATAAAATTGTATTAAAATCTGACCGTCATCTAGCAAAAAATATTTTTTTTTTTTTGCTGTTTCTCTGAAAATAAAATGCTTTAGTAGAATTGTGTTTTTCGCGTATCACATATAAAGCGTGAACATGTTTGGCAAAATATATGATTAACAACGAAATTAGTTATGAAGATCACTGGTAGCATATACTCCTTCCGACAAACCAGAATTATCTTCAATTTCATTACGATATGTTTTATTTTAATTTGTTAATAACTGCAGGTTAACTACGTTGATTTATGTTTGGAACAACGTTAAGGAAATAACCAAATTCCATTTCGTTGTAGCTGAAATTATAGAATCAGCACTATTCTTATCTCTGAAATACTAGAAACTAAGACACAACCAACTGTATGCAAAGGTGTGTTTATTGAAGTGATGCAACGTACAAAAAAAATAAAAAATATATATATATATATATATATTTTTCAAGCTCTCTTCTTTACATTTAAGTTTGAGGAGTAAATGGCTTATACTATGTTATGATGTAGCGGTTTGTTGTAGTCCTCACAGTCCACAGAGAATAAACCGAATATCGTGTGGGAATACCATGTCCAAGGAGGAGGGTAAATAGAGTAGTAGGAATGTACAAGCTGTACGTTGGTAGTAAAACTTGAAAAGATATTGGTCGTGAATGAGGAGTACTGCATGGAAGGGAAAATTTGACCATGAGAACAAGCTGGCACTCTAAAGCATGCATAAGGATGTGGAAAAATTTTCTTGGGCAAGTGTATCACGGATTGGAATAAATTACCAACCGAAGTGATGAATAAATTACTAAAACGTTGAAGGAATTTAAAATATTTTTGAAAGTGGCAAAAGTAGACTTGTGGGGGAATTTACACTCATAGTATATAAGTTGTAATAATAATAAGAAGATGAAAAGGGTAAACAGATGAACAGAGAATTCAGTTCAATGATAGAATACTTAAACACGGTCACACACTGTTGTTTCGAAGTATAAACTGTTTCAGTATTACATTTGGTAGAAAAAAAATCAAGGGAAACCCACAATTTAGCAATGGTAAGATTTTATGTAAAACGGAGATTGTCCCACAATTAATTATTTCTTCTGCTTCAGTGATTAAATTCACAGTGATCATCACAAACGTAGAAAAATTCCTACCTTTTAAACTTCTCCGCTACATTAACAGAGAGAAGAAATAATCTCATTACTGTCCAATATTTTCATAATTTCTTTAATAAAATATACCAGTAATCAACAAATTCACAAGTAATTTCTATTTTAAGTGTAAATAAGTTGATCAGTATACCACATATCGCGCTATCTTGTAAGTTATAACGAAATAGTGATTCAATATCAAACACGTAATCATTAAAGTATTTACTGTTTCACTGTTGTTACTCAAAATTGATAAAAGATAGCAGATCTGTTTTTCTTTCAATAAATGTGTGAACATCATAAGCTTTTCTATTCTAAAGACGGATAACAAGTTAAAGCTTTTTAATATTTTGATCAACTGCACATAGTTATCTCGGCTACGTTCAAAAGAAAGTTTTCTATTTTGTAAAATAACAAAAGTATGAGTATTGAATTTACGCCTATTATACTAAAACTTATAACTGTTAAAAGTGCTCATCAGTTATGTATAGTTCTGAATGTAAAATAAATACACCAAATTTTGACATAAAAAATAAACGCTATTAAAAAAAATTGAACTATTACAACTGAGATTTTAAATACGAAAATCAGCGTAAATTGATTACGTATGATCAAGTTATCTTTTGATTGATACAATCTATCGACCCCGAAGGAGACATTAAAGAAAACGATTTAAACTTCTATGGTGGAAATCATTAGCATTCCCAAAAATTTAATGATGTAGTAGTAATATGCTTCATGCACAATTTACTATTAGTTTGTTGATGCCGAAAAATAACTTGTTTCAGTTTCTTAAAGGGAGTTAAAAGTTCGTAGAAAAAATAGAATCGAAATGAAAACATTTTTCCTATAACTTAAAGGCATTTAATATTTACGACAAAATTCATTTAATTTTTCTAATCCAAAGAATTATCTGCAACGATGAACTATTGGCGTCATCGATTTTGATCATGAGGCAATGGAATTTCAAACACAATAGCGCAATCTCGTAAGTGCCTCGTGACAAACTATAACACGATTTTTCTGATTTAACTGTGGAAAAAACGTCTCATATCACATAACATAATGAATATAGCTATGCTGATCACATGGAAATAAAATATCTGAGAAAAAGCAGGACGCAGTTTTTTGTTTGTTTATTAATAACTTCCATATACTGTGAAATGGTATCATCAAATTTTGCTACATATTAAGTACAGAGATATATGGCACTGTTAATTCTAAAGAACTTTTTGTAAAAGTCATCATCCATACTTTTTTGTACATAATCTAAAATCAAGAAACTTCTGCGTTTTTCCGTACAATTTCTTTTTATGTCTCAAGAAATCCTTTGCTAAGACTGAGCGTGGTGGGTGAGTGGTAACTCTTTGGCCTCGCATTCGGGAGGATGCGCGTTCGAATCCCCATTGGTCATCCAAATTTTAGTTTCCTATGGTTTTCCCAATTTACTCTAGGTGAATGCCGGCATGGTTCCTTCAAAGGCCATGGCCGAATTCCTTCCCGTTACTATCTTCCAGTCGTTTCCCGTCTCTAATGACTTTGACGTCGACTAGGCGTAAAAATTGTAGGTTTTTTTTTT
>JARYHS010008074.1:123250081-123359597 GCA_031002005.1 Vandiemenella viatica | reverse complement strand
GACACACCAACTGCCTCGGGCCCTGCAAGACAACAAAGCAGGCGTCCAATCGACAATCGTTGCCCGCCAGCTGTGTTAGCCAGCTTCAAGGACTGTTACTTAAATATAACAACACTATGCTACCCCGGTTAGTAAACAAACTACAGACTGCGGAAACCCAATAATACTACAAATCAAATTACAAACATCAATACAGTTCTTTAGTATACTTACAATCTATATATATAAAGATGAATGTAAGTATGTTTGTTGGTTTGTTTGTTCTTCATACAAATCCACAGTTTTCAGCGATCTCGATGAAAGTTTGCACACTTATTCTTTGAAACAAGGAGAAAAGTACTGTCTACATTTGGTTTATCTGTATAATAATACATGTTGTCTTATAATTTCGAAAAATTAATGAACGGTGATAGACAGACGCGTAGGATCTGTAGGTCTCTGTACTTTCTTTCCATATAGTGGTCTGGTAGCTCAGTGCTTGAAGCGCTTGATTACTGCTGTTTGGATTGTGGTTTCCGGTTAAAATATCCGGGCAGGCGAAGATTTTTAAAAATTGTTTTTGATCGTAAGATTCACGCCTGGACTGTCTGTTATTCGGATTGAATGTTAAACTGTAGATATCACAAATTTAGTGGTTCAATGCCAGTCAAATCGTAGATAGTCTTGCAATGCGATAGGTGCACACTTTTGTACGTTATAATGATCCCTCAGGGGTTGTTCGCAGTCAGTGTGTGTGTGTGATCTGCAGTAATACTACTATAAATGCGGAAGTAAGTCTCTGTCTTATTGTTACGTTTTGACGACTACATGGCTATATCGATATTGATGGAATTTGACAAGAAAATGAAAATCTGTTGGAAGGGCACAGGAAATTTTTTCCGGTGTGATTAACAGTTGTAGTCACGAAATTTTTAGAATTATTGAATGGTGAAAGAAATATGTTGGAAATCGATTCTCTTCAAGGGACAGGTTCGACGGTAGAATGATATAATAATAGCTTTCCTGTCACTCGGTGTTGTTTCGGATCAATCCTTCGTTATTAAAAACTTTCTATATTCAATTCTGACAAAGAAATTCTTAATCCACGCGTACGAAGTCGCGGGTATCAGCTAGTTAATAAATGTTTCTTAATTCAGTATTAATAACAATAACAAAAGATAATGATTCTTAAGACTTCCGCGGCTGTCTTTGTACATACTTTATTGCTTTACGGGCTATGCCGCGTCGTTTATTTGATTACCTTAGCTTTCGGCTGCTATACTACAGCCTTCTTCAGAGATACTGTTTTTATTTAGGTTGACATAGCAACCGTCGCCAAGCATCACAGAACACATCTCTGTGATGCTTGGCGACGGTTGCTATGTCAACCTAAATAAAAACAGTATCTCTGAAGAAGGCTGTAGTATAGCAGCCGAAAGCTAAGGTAATCAAATAAACGACGCGGCATAGCCCGTAAAGCAATAAAGTATGAACAAAAGATAATGTTACAAATTTCATCTTTTTTATCTTATGGCTTGTTTAGCGCGGGGGCCGTCTTGGGGAAGTGTGATTTGGCCAATTAATGGTAGCGTTATAATTACTCTCGTCTTTCGCCTATGCCTTGAGCTTTATTACTGTATAGAAGCTAGAAGATGGTCCTTATGGCTGGGAGAGGATAGGTGCAAATAACGGAAGGAATTCTTCCATAGCGTTTTGAAGGAATCAGCCCGCCTTTAGCCTGGATTTCGAGAAACGATGGATTAACCAAAATATGGATTGTCGGACAGGGATTTGAAACCGTGTCATCTTACTCAGCCACCAGACTCTGTTCTGATTGTGAAAAGATTAATCTGTGTTCTGTATGACCAGCATATATTTATCTGTGAAATGTATAATTCTGAGATGGAAATTGGGGTCCATTCATGTATTTTCGTATATCATTACGGGTAACATGATGCACTAGCGACAAACTTTCACTGGGTCAGTTAGATTAGACAGAGCCATGATCTGAAACTATTAACCATGTTTAGAGAGCCTAAAATATTAGTTTGATATCAGATCATCAGTTAGGTGTAACGTTCGTAACTTTGGGTTAGGAGGATGTTATGGAGCGCGTACGACACTACACTACCTCATCGTTATCTGGTACCTATTCATATTAATGCAAATGACAAAGCCCAATGAATTAAAGGTGCTCGTATGAAAAGTTTAACACAGCGAAATATAATTACTGTTACATTTGGAGAGAAAAAACAAGATTCTTTATAGTTACAGAAGCATCAGAATATTATGAAGTCTATATCTACATCTATCTTCTGCAGTTCACAAAACTGTGGGTTACAGAGGATGTTTTGCATCAGTACTAATCTCGGCTATGTGTATTCCAACACCCAATAACCCGAGAGAAGAAAGAATTCACATAAGCATCAATAAGGTACCTTACTTCTTCCATCTTAACTTTGCTGTTATTGTGATGCAAATAGATTGCTACATGAAGTCTTTCACGGAACTCATAAATGAAAGTAGATGTTCAAATGTTTGCCAATAAATTCAAAATGCAGACCAATCTATTTATCACAACAGCCTAATGCTCATATTAGTAAACATAAACAAAATGAATTGCAAATAAAAAACTCGAAAAAAGTAGCTTAGTCCAAAACACGAGGGTAAACCATTGTGTCAGAGGTAGAACGCCCAGTTCCTTTACTGTTGGGGCCTACAGTTTAACGTGGAATCCGAACCACGGAACGTGATGTGTAGCTCATCTCCTAAAAAATTCTTGGTCCCACCGGGATCTAAACCAGTCGCAGGACCCCAATTTATGGAAGAAACGCCTTAGCTACTGAGCTACTAGACTCTGTAAAATAACTCACAACCAGACGCAATGGAAAAATGATTAAATTGTTCCCGTTTTTTTCTAGTACCTTCTTATTGCGGAACACTGGATGCGAAACTTTGCCACTTGTTATCTAGAACAGAGTCAAACCGACGTTGATATAATGTTGTTTTGCTGTTAACGAAAGACCGTGCAGCTTATGTGGTACGGGGGGAGAGCTCAGGGCAAGTGAAACATGAGCCGGCCATCCTGACAGTCAGGCGAGAGGCCTTTTACAGCTTGTAAAAGGCCTTTCCCTGGCTGTTATATTTAGCCCGGGACTGTAAAACGTCGTAATGTGTTCCAGCGCCCCGGCGGACTGCCCTATATTGGAAACTAATAAAAAGAGAGGCTCAGCGGATGAGCCTGCAGGGTGCCAATATGAATTTGACTGGGATGAAGATGTAGACGTAGGCCTAGCGGATGTTATTTAGAGGTAAAACAGGATAGATGGTGACAGGTCGTCAAAAACTGTAAAACGTGCTGTCTCAGACTGGTTTTCAATAAATACAGCAGTGTATTTTGAGGCAATACATATACTATCTGTGCTCCCTTAGGACTTTTATTGACGTGTTCGGGCTAGAGTCGGCTGATATAAGCTTTTTTGTTTGTTTGTTACAGTTGATGGATGCAGAGATCCTGTTAGATATGCATTACGGGAACGTAAGCACTAGTAACAAAAAAAAAAATTACAGTATTTTTTTGTTCTGAAATTTTTTAAGACGATTAATTTCAAAAGGATGAATTATTTTATATTTTTTCACATAGTACTATAATAAAAAAAATTTCATCTCATACTCATTTTTTAACCCTATTAAACACCCTGTATATTTTCTTTGGATTTCAAAGATCAAACATATTGAATCATTATACACAGGGTAATATATCAGACAAACATAAACAGTTACCTTCATTCTTGGTTTGCTAAATCAGCGCCATCTCTTGACAGAGCATCTTAATCTATATATATAAAGATGAATGTATGTACCGAGCGTGGTGATGTAACGGCTATCGTTCTGGCCTCGCATTCGGGAGGACGGCGCGCGGTTCGAATCCCCGTCCGGGCATCCAGATTTGGGTTTTCCATGGTTTCCCCAAATCACTCCAGGTGAATGCCGGGATGCTTCCTTCAAAAAAGGCCATGGCCGAATTCCTTCCCATTCCTTGCCCCCATCCTTTCCCGTCTCTTAAGACCTAGTTGTTATAGGAGACGTTAAGCAGTTAAAAAAAATGAATGTATGTATGTTTGTTTGTTCTTCATTCAAATCCAGTTTTCATCCGATCTCGATGAAACTTGGCACACTTATCCTTTGAAACAAGGAGAAAAATACTGTCTACATTTGGTTGAAAAATTATCTGTATAAATAATACATGTTGTCTCATAATTTCGAAATACTACTGAACGGCAGACGCGTTGGATATGGAGGTCTCTCTACTGTTTTTTCCGTGTAGCGGTCATGTAGCTCAGTGGCTAAAGCACTGGCTTACTAATATTTGGTTCGTGGTCTCCGGTTCAAATTTCCGTGGAGGCTAAGATTATTAAAAATTGTTTTTGATCGTAAGAGTCACGCCTGGGCCGTCGGTTATTCGGATTGAATGTTAAACTGTAGATATTAAAAAGTTAGGGGTGCAATGCGAGGCAAATCATAGATAGTCTTGCAATGCTGTAGGTGTACACATTTTTACGTTATAATGATCCCTCAGGGGTTGTTCGCAGTTAGTGTGTGTGTGAACCGCAGTAATAATACTATAAATACAGAAATAAGTCTCTGTCTTTTTGTTACGTTTTGACGACAAAATGGCTATATCGATACTGATGGAATTTGACAAGAAAATCTCTATGAAGGGCACAGGACATTTTTACCATTATGATTAACAGTTGTAGTCACGAAATTTTGAGACCTTATCGTATGGTGACAGAAATATGTTGGAAACTGATTCCCTTCAAGAGACAGGCTCGACGGTAGAATGATATAGTGACAGCTTTCCTGTCATATTATACCGACTGGGTGTTGTTTGGGACCAATCCTTCGTTACCAACAACTTTCTATATTCAATTCTGACAAAAAAATCTTAATACACGCGTACGAAATCGTGGGTACGAGCTAGAAATTAATACTTAGACTTAAACGAAAGACGTGTCTTTATTTATGGTTAGTTTGCAGTTTCCATTTAAAGGTGTAAGATATTAATCCAGTACACAATCATCATTATTTTATCTTCACTATAACACATTTGGACAATAGGACGAAAATATCTCCGTCCGTCATCGGGCCGCCGAAGATGGTCGGAAATCGTAACCAGGGATGTACAAGATATCTCTTAAAAAGTATTTGCAATACAATATACTGTAAAGTAACATATTTGTGATATCAAATACAATATACTTTTTTAGAAATGGTATTGGAAATACAAGGTACAAAATATGTATTTTCAAATTATCAAAATAAAATACTTTTATTACATAATGTATTTTTTTTTATTTTGAAATATTTTTATTTGTCTACGATCTACAAAAAGTTCTTTAAAGTTTTAAATGAGACTTTAAAACCAGTTCTTTAAATATCTGAACACTCATTTTCCTTCAATGTGTTCTCACTGTCACCTCCTTTAAAGAAAAAAGTCGTCGCACAGGAGTGGAAAAAACATTTAAACATTTCAGATAGATGTCCTCATTATATATGTATTGAAGTGTTTCCTTAGACAGGGGTGCTGCCAGTAGACCCTATGTTGTTGCCGGTAGTGTTACTAGCAACAGAGGAATCGCAGTCCCCTAAAATATGTAATAAGATAAATCTTTTGTCTATCTTATGTCCTCTCCATTAGTCTTTAAAGCCACTGTTTTTTGTTTTAGATCGATTAATTTTCAGTGATTCAATGAGGATAAGCTTTTTTACATGTTCTTTGAATACTTTTGGTACCAAATCAATTAAAAAACAAACAAAAAGCGAGAAGGGACACTAAGGCTAATATACCATCATTTGCTACTAGCTCAAACTGCAAAAACATTTTTAATCATTGATTTAGATTTTCTTCGATGACATATAACAAACTGCCAATATATTAGATTTTCCGTTTTAAGACATTTAACCAAATGTTGGATTCTTATAAGTACGGGCAGTAGACATCTCTAAAAGGTTTCTTTATCCTCTGACAGACTCTGAATAACTTCCATTGGATTACGCATGAAGAAGTTGGGGACTTTCTTGTTAACTCCAAATATGTTTCACATGCTTTTGGTGATCTAGAATATAAATTCCAGAGTGCTTGGCACTTTTCAGAGGCCGCATCTTCCTTCTTCAAAATCTCTACCGCCAATCAAATGAAAAGTGGGCGTAGCACATCTTTCATGTCCTAACAGGCAATCATCACTTCCCGGTTCTGAAGAACAATCTGTAAAAGGTTCTTGACTCAAAAATAATCTTCATTATTTTCATCGAGTGGTGTTCTTTCAAGATCTACGTCATGTGAAATGTTTTCTGGACTTGTGACGAGAATATCTGAATCTGATTTTTCAAATACTTCTAAGACTTTTACCATATTTGGCCCATTATCTGTTACTGTTTTAACAATTTATGGTAGCTTTAAATCAAATTCTGAATATTTAACAGGTATCATTTCGGCAACTTTATCATATGTGTAAGCCCTTATGAATCTTCTGCATGTAACAGCGGCACGTTTCCGCTCAGTACACTTTAAATCCATTGGACTGTAACTCCCAAATAATTTCTTTTAGAAGAAGACCAAATATCAGCTGTGATGTAAACAAACTCCATATCTTTATTTTTTCCCTCCATTCATTGTACTCATTTCTAATTTTATTTTGGATTGAATGACGGCATAAAACTTTTGGAGTCTTCGTTAGTTGCTGTGCACTTTCAATTAAAGCTTTAAATGAATTGTATTCCTCTAGTCATACTAGTTACATACATTCAACAATAAATTCCACAGCCAACTTGTTCAAATTAACAGACCGAGCGGGCGGTGTAACGGTTAGCGTTCTCGCCTCGCATTCGGGAGGAAGGCGGTTCGAATCTCCGTCCGGGCATCCAGATTTGGGTTTTCCATGGTTTCCCCAAATCACTCCAGGCAAATGCCGGGATGCTTCCTTCAAAAGGCCATGGCCGAATTCCATCTCATTCCTTGCCCCCATCCTTGCCCCCCATCCTTTCCCGTCTCTAAAGACCTCGATGTTAAAAAGAGACGTAAAGCAGTTACAAGAAAAAAAAATCAAATTAACAGACTTTATAAGAGTAGTCTGCTTTAATTTCTTACAAGATCCTGCTGATTCTGTACTGCTACTATTCTCAGCACATTTTACTTTTTTTTTCAGACTTGTATTTTTAAGATTTTCATACTCTTGCAATAGAACTACATGACATTCCCTCTAATACAATATATATATAATTTAGTAACACAGAAAGATGCTTGGAGAAAAAGGCGAGAGGTTGTTACCCGGACGTGGAACTTATTTAGATCAGTCTCTGTGTCCCAGATTGTTATTCTATTTTGTTTTCTTTTCAATAGATATAAAGACACTTTAATTATTCTAATGAAAAATCCATAAGTCAATATAGGTAAATAAACAATATTGTAAGTATACCAGTATTTAATATTTTCATAAAATTAATTTTTCCGAAAAATTCTGCAAGAAGTTTGTTGCAGAAGTAATATTACCTTTAATTACTTTCGAACATATATTGAATATTGCAGAAACATTCACGTCCACTTCAACCTTCTTGATTAATGTCTTTAAAACAATGCTTAAAAATAAGTGGTCTATTCATATCATTCTCATCCTTGAAAACATAAACAATAATTTAGTTAAATCAAATTAAAAACTAGCACTCGTTATGTTAGCAACGGAAGGAATTCCACGTAACGTATCGCTCCGATTCAAGCATGTTACCCATCGGGATCTATTATTCATATTATATAAATAATTTAATGCAATGAGAAAAATATACCAGCACTTTTACTAGCCTCATTTTTTACTGTACGTACGGAATCCTTGACTTTATGATGCCGTAACATAAAAAATGCCTAAATAGCATTTAGTGTTTACAAAATACAAAGGTATCAAAACAATAGTATCTAAGTACTTGATACAAAATAAAGATTAAGAAAAGTATTTAAGATAAAAGATTACGTATCTTGTATCTGTATTTCAACTCCTTAAGCCACATCTATGATCGTAACGCGTGCCAGACGTACGATCTGTTGCCCACAACTTCGTTTATGTGGGCTGTTAACGTATGGATTAAATCAATCATGTCACATTTCGCTAACAAAAAAAAGTAACTTAATTCTTCAGAAAAATACGATGACAGAAACACTATTTTGCTCCCAGGACCAGATGCCGCACCTTCTTCAAAATCCGAGCAATAGCATCCGCGTGACTTCCATTCATCGAAAAATTGATACTTACTTCTGTACAAATTATTCCTAAGTTTCTCAGCTTTCCTAATTCATACCAAAAAGAAAAATACCGTACCGTACCTCCAGGACCAGATGCAATACATTATTCAAAACCACTCAAAATCCAACCACTTCTTGCCTGAAATCCAGACAACTTCTAAAAACAAAAAATATTTGATTCGTTTTTATAGGTCATTACCAATGTCCAAAACTAATTTTTTTAAAAATAATCTAAATGCACAAACTTTTTACCGGTTGCAGTTGAATTACACGTATGAGTAATGTATTATATTATGCGTTTAATCTTAGTACTGCATAGATATAAGACCAGAGATTCTCAGATTTTTCTTCTTTTCTCTTTATGCTGTATGGTTGGACTGTGAGCTAAAGGGAGGTTAATGTAAGCCAGTTAGGTATTATTAAAAGATGGCTACTGAATATTATGAAATAAGAATTAAAATATTTGAATTTCAGATCTATAATCCTAAGAAACAGGATAGAAAACGGTTAAGAAACTGTCTAACGTTTAATGTAAAATGAAGATATTTTGAATGAATATGTTGTTGATTAAAATCGTAGTACAGATAGTTCAGACCTGTATATCAGTTGCTATATATGTATAAATAGGACAGGAGTTCGTGTTTTTGAACTTAATTAAACTGAATAATTGGGAAATATGTCTTACTTTCCAGTACCGGTCTGACGAAGTGAACAGTAATTTGAATTTAGTGTGGACAAATTCTTTTTAGATGAAAATATGTTTTTTATTACATGGCACCGCTATGCTCAGTAATTCCACTCCGTCGGTAGTAATCCAAGATAGGACGCAGTACGGCTTAATGGGTGATTAATTTTTTTCCATTAAAGAGTACTTGCACACCAAGAGCCTTTCGATCCATTTATTTAGCTTACGGCATAACATATTACACTGATAACACTTCATACCAATAACCGAGAAATATACATTAAAAATAAGGGATGAGATACAAGTAAAATTAAACAGAAAAGGAAAACCTTACTATTCAGTCTAGTTACCAGATAGAACTACGGTCGATATGCTTGATGAAACTGACATGATGCTATCCGACTACTGAAGTGAGGCGTAATCTACCATCATTTTTGTCATGTTCTATTACCAGAAACTGACCCTACAGTGTTGCGTAGGTTGTTAAGGTGCCGCCATATTGGACATAGAGAACTAAAGGAAAGAAATTGAAACCTTTTGATTAGATCCCGAGCCATCATGCTTACAGATTTTAGATAATTTTCCGTTAATCTTCCAGTCAAATGTCACTGTAAACCGCTCTGTCCAGATTGAAAACAAAACGTTATCAAAACACTAAGGTGTAATAACACATTTAATTATTCGCATGTTTACGGCCTCTACTCTGGATTATATGACCGTCTACTCTACAGAATCTCAAGTAGCAGAAGGAGAAAAAAAGAGAGAGATAAGAAACTTTCTCAGCGATTAAGGGCAGGGGTGATGCAAAACAGGTATTTGTATTAAGGGGGTGAGATCAAATATGGGGAGGGAATTCCGGCGAAATGTCACCAGATCACACCAAGGGGAAGGAGGGGTCGACAAAAATCTTACATCATCTTTCTACTTCCTGGAAGAACAGGAGACATAAAAATAAATGTCTCTCCAAAATTACGAGGAGGGGAGGGGAATCTCACCAAATCTCACTAAAGGGGGTTGAGGCATGCGTATTTTCGAAAAATAATCTCAACGTAATCAATGGACGTCCATAAACTCTTACTTGTAGTTGTGTGAAGTGTTTATGTTATTTCTAATATGAAAGAATTATACAGTTGCATTCACAAGTTTCGGTGAGCTGCATAAGGTGTCTGATGACGGAATTTACAATATTCCTAATACTCTCGTGTAAATAGACTGCGATAATCCGCTGGCTCATAAAAAGTTTGGTCTTCAGCTAATATTCTTTAGCTACAAAAGCGAGTGGCTGAATGATTCCCACTCTGTTGTGAGTCTCAGAATCACACGTTAAATAAATAGGGTGACTCAAACAGCAGTATCACCAAAGTTAAACCACATCGCTGATCGACAGGAGAACACATTTTCTTCTTTACAATGTATCTGACCATTTAGCATCTATAATTAAAGTTTTTTTTAATGCGGTTTTATACTACAGCAGTAAAAGTTTGTTAACAATACGCAAAATACAAGAATGGATGTTCAGCGAATTTGTCTCATAGGAGTCGTACTTCTCGTTTAATGGAACATCACAGAGATCTTCTATAGTGGAGGTGCGGTGAGCAAAGGAGTTTCGTGTTGAACGAGTAGGTAAGGGAAATTTTTTCAGTCTGTGGTTAATGCCGTTGACGAGCATCTGTGTCAGCATGGTTCTGATTGGAGACTTCAAAGAGCCATTCTGTTAACGATGCTGCCAGACTCTTATATCCTGCCCAAAGAGAGTTAACATTTCCCATGTTTCATTCAGGACGCAGTGTAGAAAAATGAAGTCACCACGAAATTTGCAATGTTACATAGAGCCTATCAAATCTTAACTTTCATTTTTCATCGCAGAGAACTTTAAGAGCCAAATTGTAGTACACGAGTTAAGAACCCGACTCAGGATTCTGATAGCAATATAAAAATAAAAGGAGCTTGGTGACTTCAGCATGTTAATTGTGTATTAAATATCGTTTTTACATCTGAAGAAATTGACAAGCCTAAATGCATAGAAATGAACTCAATTTTCAAGTCTTGTGTTGTAACCAGGAGTAGAGAGATGTCTGAAATCTTTGAAACAGATTGTGCTCCAAACTTGTAAAATAACTAGTTTCAATAAATACATGAATATACGAGTATTCTTGACATGTCTATATTCACATAATTTCAGTGAAACGTTTCAACACAGAAGTTGTTGGAAACAAATTTAGAGTGCTTAAGTAACTTGTTTGGGGCAGTGTTTCTCATTTAACACACACGCATTTATTTCTGTAGAACTTACTTGAAACCAAACCACGAAATACTCATTATTAATGTGTATCAGATTTCATTTCTGCAGGCTTAACAGCTCCTACAAGTGATTAATATACCGTTTCATTTATACAAGTTGTTTTAGCAGTAACTTGTAAAAATTTGTATGTAGTCATTTGACATGCTGTTTGTACATTTAGTTTGTTAAAAAAGATCTCAATATATTTTCCTTCGTGCATAGACTTAGTTTCAGTTTGTTTTAGTTCTCCTAGTAATACTCCAAGAAATTTGAATTATTTCCATTTAAATAAAGCAAGCAGATAATCTTACCACCATAAATTTTAAAGGCGATTCAACTTCTATACACTGTTAATAGTCTGTGTATTTATTACAGCTTCTGTAGCAAAACATTGAATTTTAAATCTCGATATGACATACAAATTTCCACCACTTCTTCATAAATTTAAGATAGTATTGTTTCGGAAAAACAGGTCGCAACACTTATTATTTATAATATTCTTCGACGTTAATCCTACTTTTACATTTTCATGTTACATATAAATACTTCGTAGCTAGCGAATAACCTCTTTTAGACATTTCAATTAAAAAAAAATAATAATAATTTTTTTATTATTATTATTTTTTATTTTTGCTGTCGTCAGTTTTTCGACTAGTTTGATGCAATCCTCCATCCCTTTCTATCCTGTGCTAACCTCTTCATCTCTACATACCCCTTACAAACCACGTCCTCAATTATCTGCTTCATATATTCTAATCTCTGTCTTCCTCTACAGTTCTTACCTTCGACTGTTCCCTCCACTAACAAATTAACCAATCCAGCATGTCTCAAAATATGACCTACCAGCCTGTCTCTTCTTCCTGTAAGCTTCTTCCATAAACTTCTTTTCTCACCCATCATTTCCAAAACTCGTTCATTTCTTGCTTTGTCTGTCCACTTCTGTAGCACCACATTTCAAATGCTTCAAGTTTCTTTCTTTCCGGTATTCCTAAAGTCCATGTTTCGCTACCGTAAAGTGCTGTGCTCCTTCAATAATAAAATAATTAATATTTCTTGTTACGTGGTATGTCATGATGATGCATCGGCTACATGTGGGATGTTGAATTTGTTGTGCCCTGGTGATAATGTCGCGTGATCTTGTCTCATCTGATCTTATAGTTTTTTTTTTTTTTTTTTTTTTTCCTTAACACTCGCCAAAAACATCGAAATATGTCGGCATCTAGCAAGCTCTGGCAAGGATAATCACTGGTACCAATACAGACAACTATGAATAAAAATGACACGAAACTTGTAAAAATAGAAAATTCTTTTTTAGTGTTCTCCAGACGTACTTCTAACAACCTGTACTAACACAGATATCGAGGTAAATGCTGGGCGGTCACCAATCAATCCCTTCCTCCACCTCCCCCCCCCCTCCCAGTAACTCTTTCAGGCAGTCATCCTGACAATCACCTAAATTGATTCAGATTAATCTTTGGAATTTGACACGTGGTCGGCCTCAGAACGACAATCCATGGTCATTGTTTTTTTTTTCTCCTGCTAACGATTCATTCATTTTAAAATTGGCTCATTTGATTTTAATGCCGACAAATTTCATTCGCTTCTGTCATCCACCATAAAATAATAATAATAATAATAATATCATCATCATCATCATCATCATCCCCCCGTTCGTACAGGAAAATCTTTGTATGCTATACTCATGTTGCACCAGTGAGTTAGGTAACTGCCCTATTCAATATGCTCTCTGTTTTTTCGGCATTTTTTTCACTTTTCCTTACGCTCAGTGTTGATCAGAATATATTTTTTATTTTGGGCAGATTGATTAAAGTTTTACTGAATATCATTCTGACATTAGTAAATTATATTAAGGTAATTAAATTGGCCTTTATATCGTTCTGATGACTTAGCATGAGTAATTATTTTAGCTCAATTGAAAATAAAATTCAAAATAATATGCATTTTTTATTTGTTAGTGGAAGCAGTAGGATATCCTACGATTAGTTTCCTTCAGCAACTGTCACAAATAAAATAGCGAAATGTTAAACTCTTGCACTGTTTTAGTGAAGTTACATCATTACTTCATTTTAAAACGTTTCGTTGGTTTGAAATCCAATCAACACATTTCCTTTCCATATAACGGACAGATTATTTGTGAGAATCTTATTACTTTCTATCCAAAACATTAATTTGCGCCTTTTAAGGCCTCGCGGGGAAATGCTGCAGCCTCAGTGAGGTGGGAAATCATATATCAGCGTAAGTAATTGGCCCATTACGTCAGTCGATGTTTATGGTTTTCTGAGACTGGAGTCGCCACATAAAGAAGAAATTTACAATGCCGTTTACAACCTCCATAAAGATCCGGAAAAGCTTTATCGTCCTACACAAACAGCAATGACTGCGACAAGGATATTTTCCCAAAAAGAGTAAGAGAAGTTTTGTGATCTGTGGCTTCCGCATGGATCTAAAATTGTTTGCTACAATATTTAGGAGACTTCCTTTTGGAGATGTACTCCAGATCATTCTACTGTCTAGTCACTTCTGTTTAGTACATCGTGATATAGTAAAGGCTTCTTTGTTTCTCCTGTATCGAAGTGTTGAAAATCCTAAACATTCATCCATTTTTGTATTCATATCAGTAGCATGAAAATTTTTGTTTTCCCATGCAAATATAGCAACAATTTGAAAAGCACAACGAATTTCTTCAGTCTGCTGGTACTACGTGCCGAGATTCACAGATTCGTGTCTGGTTTAGAGCAGGGATTTTTGATATGTATTGTTTTTGTCGGATGTTGTACTCATGTATAACCAGAAAAGTATATAGTGACACGCTAATACAAATCAGGACCATGCACAAACATTGAAGTTCTCTGTGTGCCTAAAGGTGATTAAGAAAAGATAGTACGTCAGTAACCCATAACCGTTCCAGTACCGAATTAGCCACGTAGCAAATGCTACGGGCCCCGCGCCTTCTGGGGGCCCCGCGCTGTGTAAGGTGGGGGGGCGCAGCACCTTCTGGGTGGGGGGGGGGGGGAAGGGGTAGCCCGCCGTGCCTAGGATTGTCGCGGGCCTCCCCGTCCGAGCCAGACGGGCGACCCGACGCGACGGCGAAAACCGAGGGCCCTTTCTTAACATTTGCTACGGGCCTCGCGCTGTTTTAATCCGACTCAGAACCGATCTCTCTATTTTCGGAGAGATAGTTTCTGATCAATTTTTGCAGCTCTTTTGATCTTGTTGAGCATTATCTTCGTCGCCACCACACAATTTTAGTGAATCGCGGAGTAATAATAATAATGATTCTGCTTAAATATTCCTACGCAACAGTGTCTTTATGAACTATCCCTTTACTTAAGTGAATTTAGGCATTACATGATGTTTAATACAACTGAACATGCTGATAAGTTTCGTGACATTTGGAGACCGTGATTTGCTTTTTTACAGGTTTACTTTTATGGAAACGGTAAGTGGGGGGACAAAAATCACACCATTCGCATGGAATCCAAAAGACTTTAGCCTGTTAAAGATTTGGAATTTACATACTGGCTTATAAACTTTCAGTGCCAGGTTGGTATTAACAACGTATGGTAGCTCTTGCATACCACATTTTAGTTATAGTCCCCTGTTGAGCATATAACGAAAATCCCATTACACAGACAAACATTATAAGTAATTCCTGATATTACCTAACTATAACCAAGTTTTGGAGAGCAGAAATGTAATATTTGTAAAATTCTTTTTGACCTTTAATTCCATTGTGTCAGTTGTAATATTCCTCTACTGTATTTTTCAATAGATTTCTTTTAACACTTTTCTAGGCTACTTGAATGCGAACGCACAATGAACTCTATTCAAGTCACACTCCCCTGCCAATTACCTCACCAACATTTTTTTCAAAAAAAAACTTTGCTGTGTTACGGTATTTGTTAATTTGAAGATCCACCTGAGAGTCTATAACAATATTATAAGATATTATTGTAATATTACTGACACAGTAGTAACTGACGAATAATCAGTAATACTAATAACAGGTAAAATAATTAAAAAAAATTCAAAGCACTTTTCATGTGAGATGTTAATAAATATAATGAACACACATTAATTATTTTATATCACTGCTACTTATCTTAAGTTTAGTAGTCAAAAAATTTAAAATCGAATATAAAATCAAAATGTTGGAATATATGTAATTACCCAGGGGATGATCAGACAGAAAAAAACTAGGTTATTACGCGACTGCTTTACCGGCCGGAAACCGGATCATCAGCTTAAGCCATGCCTTTAAGTCAATTTTTAATCGAAGACCATCAAGTCTTCAGGATGTTACTAAATCCTAATCCAAATTTTTCTAACGGTCCTGCCTATTCAGAGCGAACAGATAACATTAAAATTCCTTGAATTTCGAAGTGTCTAAACTATATTCGGAAAAAGAATAAATTTCTTTTGTTATTAGATTTTTAACTTTGTGTAGTAGTACACTATGATTCGGATTAAATACCACGCCCGTAACAAATGGTATTGGATCAAAACACCGCTTATGTGTTTCCATTATAAAGAGAAGTGGTAGAGAAGATGCCAACGTTACAGTGACTCCCGTAAGAGAACTGAAGAGCTTAACTAACACGCTTTTGGATAACGTTAATGGCTTCTGTTCTACTGTCTGCTATAGATTTCAGCTAAAGTTTGGCATTCCAAAAAGCTCTAGAGTCAGATCTGTATTGTGCATACAGAGGCTGCATTCCACAGTGGTGACCTTGTAAAGAAGGTGGCCGCCAATGAAGCATGACCTTAGTAATAACCTTGAGTACCTCAGGTGAATGGATCGTTCAATGTCTTTGTACAGCAGCGAATGCAAAACAACTATAATGGGATTGAACCGGCTTTTTTCGAGTATGTGGGGTATGTTAGTTACAGTGAAAAGACTGCATAAGACAAAGAACTGTTGGAATAAAAGTATAGTTTTTATGGCTATTGTTTTTCAAAGTCATGTGTTCAGCACTACAAATAAGAATTTAAGGGATTGTGACGGTAAATTTGTGCTATGAGCTTTATTTAAACGTGACAACAAATTTCTTACCTGGAATCCCGCGTATTCTTCATTCTTCAAAGCATTTGGAACATTTTAGAGCATATCCAGTCCTCGTTTAACGAAACCAAGGGTACGAAATATTCACAGCACGCTCTAACTCTAGTGGAATGTGTATTTAAATGAGTTGTGGTTTAAAATCATTTTCTGTCACTCGATGCATGAAAAACTAGTATTACATTTGCAAGTTACAGCAAGAAGAAGTTTATAAGATATCGCATGTAAGCAATACCTCAATTAATTTGTGGGAATTTAGATGTGGAAATCAAGGTTAATATACAAACAGGAAGTTTGCGCATTAAGTTTAAATTTACGTCATACGTTTTTATCTGAAGTAGGGTTACATAAATATTGTTTTAATTAGGGATTGAGTAGATTAATTTAGCTTTTGGCGAATTTGGGTAATAGTCCATTAGCAACTGAAAAAATAATAGCCGTGCACTATATTCCGGTTGCATATGCTTGAAATTACACTGATTGTAGGCACAATGTAGTTTAAATAGGATACTGCAAGAGTTATTATGACTGAGTAAGCTAAATGAAAACAAATGTGTCAAAGTGTCAACGTATTGTCTGTACGTGTCGATAAAATGGAGTCACGCTTGGCACAAGATTCTTTTTTAAAATGAGTTAAATACCTAGATGTCATAGAATTTCTTGTATTATTAATTCTTATTATTTTTTATTAAATTATAAAGTAAACACACAGGAATATAGTTTAGAAAAAAACGCATATTAGACTTCACACCTATTTAATCTAATTAATACCGAGCGCGGTGGTGTAACGGATAGCGTTCTGGCTTCGCATTCGGGAGGACGGCGGTTCGAATCCCCGTCCGGGCATCCAGATTTGGGTTTTCCGTGGTTTCCCCAAATAATTCCAGGTGAATGCCGGTATGCTTCCTTCAAAGGGCCATGTCCGAATTCCTTCCCATTCCTTGCCCCCCCCCCCAATCCTTTCCCGTCTTTAAAATCCTCCCTGTTAACAGACGTTAGGCAGTTTAAAAAAATCTAATTAATGAAAAAGGGTTAAAAGACATTCGCCTGACCGATATTTGAGTATGACCAGTAAATGTGGGAACCACAATGTGAAGACAACATATGGAAACCGGAATAAATTCGAAAGGTAGCAGGATGTAATGGAATATCCTATACCGGTTAGATCTCATTCAGATACTGAAATTTCACAACAAATCTAGCCCATAGAATTGAAGGGAACAAAAAATTAACTACCATTATGTCTCACATTTGCAGTTTTCACACATCAGGATTTTACTGCTAGGACACCGCCATAATTTAATTTGTGATATGAGTAACGATAGAAAGAATAGTCAAATACACAAATTATATCTAGCAGCTAAAGCTACCATCGCAATACTGGATACTCACAGTATAACAAAAGTCAAAGTAAAGCTTTTGTACTCTGCACGCACAATGATGACTTTTGGGCAAGGATAATGCTCTCAGCTCCTTTGTGTTCCGTATTTGGACCTGAGTCGAGAGGACTGCCAACTTAATGTATCCTATGTCCTCTTAGCATGTTTACCATTTCTGAGAAAATGTTCCACATACATACCCTGTGGACCCATTCATGTTTAAAATGCAAATTTGTTTTGAGACAACAGGTAGGTTCCGGCTTTTTTTTAATACCTGATTGCATAAATTATGAAACTAAATATCGGAAAAATTACAACGTATCTCAAGAAAACCACACTGTGAAGTTGTTACCACTACAAACGTTTGTTTGTGTTAGTTGTAATAAATTACTAACTGCTGATATGATGAAGTATCTCATATGGCATAGATAAGGAAAACGGTGATGATTTTAAATACCGACATTGACACTGGACAACTTCAGCTCTTCCAAAATTCCCCTCAAGAAAATATTTCAGGCAAATTTAAAATTCAAAGACCATGTTTTCAGACTACGAGTTCTTCACCTGAATGTTCACATAATTTTTAATACTAATCAGTTTTCAGCCTTAGGATTAAAATTTAAATAATACTACATTTATGGAATAATTACCCTTTTCAAATCAACATTTTCCACTCTCGTTTAGTTTCTGGTATACCAAATGTTCCATTAGATCAGACGATACCGATGGCAACAGCAGCTTCTTCATTTGCTAGAAATGAATTCAGAATGAAAATTTAAGTGCACTTTGTTTCTGAACAATCCAATCTGATAATGATTTAAACAACACAGATAAATGCTAACATGCAAAGACGTTGTACAACAACTGTCTCTTCTTCTGGTATCAACACTTCATTTGGTTTGCAAAATAACCATCTTTCACAGCTTCCTCTCATCTTTGCTATAATAATTCTACCGACTCTTTCTACTTCAAAGCTTCTTTATTTGTATTCTTTCCTACATCGACGCCTCTAACATTTCTCTGTGGCACCACATCTCGAAACCACAATTATTTCTTTGTTTAATGTTCTTACAGACAATGTACAACCATCATACATCACCGTTCTTCATGCAAAGATCTTCACTAACTTCATTCTTACTTCTATTTTATCTATGTCTTAAGAAACAAATAGATTTATCCTTTTGTTGAAAGATGTTTTTACCTGATTTTTCTACTATCACTTCCATTCTGTTTAAAATCAACTGCTCTTTTGTGAAAATTTGTCATCAGATCCTTTTAGATAGTTACAGGCAAGGATAGGAAGTAGTAATGGCTGGTATGTGCTGAACAAGAAACTTAATATTCAGAGTCCACAGATATGACGGCCTAAACAGTGATCTTTATACAATTTACTGCTTCGTTGCAAACAGACGCCTGGTTGGATCCAGATTCTCGTTTGCATTAAACAGTTGCAGCCCGCATTAAAACGTTCGTGACCTTCGGTGAATGTAACTAAAGTGAAGGTTGCGAGCTGAATTCCGGCCAAGGTAGGTGGAATGGAGGGTCAAATTAATGTCACTGTTCCTCTACTGTTCTTATCGGACAATGATAAAAAAAAACCCTTTAAAACTATTTCTTGTTAATCTAGTTTTCATCAGCAATAACAACTGGAGCGTGGTGATTTTATCACTTTTGTCTGTCATCAGTTCCTCTAATGGTTAGATATAGACTGCCGCTTCTCCTTATTATATGTTAATCTGCCAGATCGACTATTTTTTTCATTCCGGCATTCGCTTGGAGTGATTTGGGGAAACCTTGGAAAACCCAAACCTGGATGCCCGGACGGGGATTGAACCACCGTCCTCCCGAATGCGAGGCGAGAGCGTTAACCACTCACCCACCACGCTCGGTGTGAGACCCACATCCTTCAATCGTCTACTTAACATATTTTGATCATTGACTGCCTGCATACGGTTGTTCTATACTTCACAGCGTATCATGTATATTGGTAATTTTATATCTAGTGAAGATGAACTGCATACCAAAATTTCATTTTTGTGCCATTCTGGTGAAAATTCCTTTCTCCAGCCATTGTTATTAAGACATTTTCAATTCATACTTTACCGATCCGCTTAGTTTTCAATATGTGTTCATACAGTATCAACAAAATGTATAGATTAGGTTTTTTCATTAAATTATCTGTTCATAGGTGTGGGTGTTGTAGATAGCTTAGTTATCTGTTTATGCTTTTCTAGCGGTTCAAAATTGAACGAGGAAGTGTATAAATACATACAACATTACATCATTACAAACTCAAGAGTATAAGGTTTATCTGATAATAATTGTATTTAGTTATAGAAGTTATGAACGCTCAAGCCACCATTTATGATGGGATTAAATGCTAGCTATACATGGGGGTGGGTGTGGGGAAGCTAGGTCATTAGAGGCTAGTAAGACAGATTTTGGTGATATACCCGGGCAATTATTATCCATTTTTAACATTATAAACTTTGTTTCCAGAAAAATAAACCAATCTCTGAGATTAAAAATAAGAAAATACACTTTTATTTCCCAGATACCTTTCGTTTGTCTACATACATATTCAATGAAACAAAAAAATTCTTCGTGGTTCCCAATTAGTGGTAATCGTACCCCATACCCCCATGGGTACATGAGTTTGCTCCAAGGGGTACGCGCGGTATTCTTTTGAATAAGATAGTCAAAAAGTTAATTTAAAAAAATGGACAAACATTACTATCGTCAAAATATATTTTAAGACAGTCAAATTGTGTATGTGTGTGAATCACAATTCTGTAATGCTGTGGTTGTGCTGAGCGCTTGACTGGGATGAACGCAGCGACACAGGCAGCTACACTGAGGAGATAAAGAAACTGGTGCACCTGCCTAATATCGTGTAGGACACCAGCGAGCTCGCAGGAGTGCCACAACACGACGTGGCATGGACTCGAATAATGTCTGAAGTAGTGCTGGAGGGAATTGACACCATGCATCCTGCAGGACTGTCCATAAATCCGTAAGAGTATGAGGGGGTGGAGATCTCTTCTGAACGACACGTCGCAAGATATCCCAGACATGCTCAATAATGTTCATGTCTGGAGAGTCTGGTGGCCAGCGGAGGTGTTTAAATTCAGAAGAGAGTTCCTGGAGCCACTCTGGAGCAATTCTGGACGTGTGGGGTGTCGCATTGTTCTGCTGGAATTGCCCAAGTCCGTCGGAATGCGTAATGGATATGAATGGATGCAGGTGATAAGCCAGGATGCGTACTTACGTGTCACATGTCAGAGTCGTATCTAGGCGTATCAGGGGTCCCATGTCACTCCAGCTGCACACGCCCCACACCATTACAGAGCCTCCACCAGCTTGAACAGTCCCCTGCTGAGATGCAGGGTCCATGAATTCATGAATTTGTCTCCATACCCGTACACGTCAATCCGCTCGAAATGATTGGAAATGAGACTCGTCAGACCAGGCAACATGATTCCAATCATTAACAGTCCAATGTCGGTGTTGACGGAGCCAGGCGAGGCGTAAAGCTTTGTGTCGTGCAGTCATCAAGGGTACACGAGTGGGCCTTCGGCTCCGAAAGCCCATATCGATTATGTGTCGTTAAATGGTTCACACGCTGACGTTGATGGCCCAGCATTGAAATCCGCAGCAATTTGCGGAAGGGTTGCACTTCTGTCACGTTGAACGATTCTCTTCAGTCATCGTTGGTCCCGTTCTTGCGGGATCTTTTTCCGACCGCAGTGATGTCGGAGATTTGATGTTTTACCGTATTCCCGATATTCAAGATGAATTCGTGAAATGGTCGTACGGGAAAATCCCCACCTCATTGCTACCTCGGAGATGTTGTGTCCCATCTCTCGTGCGCCGACTATACCACCACGTTCAAACTCACTTAAATCGTGATAACCTACCATTGTAGTAGCAGTAACCGATGTAACGCCTTTGCCATACACCTGTTGTCTTATATAGGCGTCGCCGACTGCAGCACCGTACTCTGAGTGTTACATATCTCTGTGTTAGCATACGCATGCCTATAACAGTTTCTTTGTGGTATGCGGGGTTGAGCTCTTTCTTGTAGTGGCACTCGGGAAAAACTATTTTGGAATCACTGAATAGCCGCTGGACAGTGGCCTATTTTATTTTATGATGTGTTTATGTTCATAGATGTCAACGAATGATAAGGAAATAAAATGAGTGATGTGAATCAAAGCAGCGGTTCCATCACACTAGAAGAGTACCGGTGCAGAGGAAGATATAATAAGATCCAGTCGATAGTGGTATCAGCGTCAAGACCGGGCAAGTTTGAAAGCTGGCGGCTCAATAGCCACGCAGAGCGGAAGCCTTTAATGACTGCGCTGGAACGCACACCAGGTGCGGCCCGAGTTAATTAACGCAATTAGGCGCCGCTGGCTGCGGTCGCGGTTATTCAGTTGCGCCGGAGACGACGATAAAGTAGACCTGGGCTTCGCTATCTGTAAACCGTGCAGCTCGGCCAGCGTCATAGTCTAAGGGGCGGTACGTAAGGCCCAAATTGACATTCCGCCCACACTGCACCCGCCATACTGATTACGGTCTCACAGGGAAGCAGCGGTACAGTGCTGACATTTTGCAAGCTATCCAGCAGAGCGGTAACCTGGCGAAGGAGGCCAAGTACGCCGCCGAAACGTTCTGCTTTTTTTCTAAACTACATCACGCACACATCAGTACGCAACTTCGACGGCTCGCCAGCAGACTTCTGAACAGTTATAGGCCTTTAAGGAACTTTTCACAAAGTGATCAAGCTACTGGAAATTCAATTTTCCTTGTTTATCCATCGTATGGTACAACGAACAAAGACTACTTTGTCGCTGAGTCTCTACTAGTAGGGCGATGTTGATTGCTTAACTGATTACGTTAAAAGAAATTTTAATTTACTTAATTAGGTCAAATACTTGTAATTAATTTACAAACAGCAGAAGGTCGAAGCGTCTTCAAATCGGAAAAATTTTGGTATCCGAGTCTCACATTTTAAATATAGATGAAATCACAAATTCTATTGAAATCTGACCGTCATATAGTAAAAAAAATATGTTTTTTGTTGTCTCTCTCAAAATACAAAGCTTTAGTAGAGTTGTGTTTTGTAATTTTTCTCGTAACACGTACGTATAAAGCGTGAAAATGTTTGTCAAAATATAAGGTAAACTACGAAATTAGCTATGAAGATCACTGGTAGCATATACGCTTTCCATCAAACCAGAAATATCTTCAGTTTCATTACGATATGTGTCATTTTTATTTGTTAATAACTGCAGGTTAACTACATTGATTTATGTTTGGAACAACGTTAAGGAAATAACCAAATTCCATTTCGTTGTAGCTGAAATTAAGGAATCAGCACTATTCTTATCTCTAAAATACTAGAAACAAAGCGACAACCAACTGTAAACAAGGGTGTGTTTATTGAAGTGATGCAACGTACAACAACAAAAAAAATAGTCTTTCAAGCTCGCTTCTTTACATTTAAGTTTGAGGAGTAAATGGCCTATACTATTTCATGATGTAGTGGTTTATTGTAGTCCTCACAGTCCACAGAGAATAAACCGAATATCGTGTGGGAATACCATGTTCATCTGACTTATTATTCAAGGAGGAGGGTGAATAGAGTAGTAGGAATGTACAAGCTGTACGTTGGTAGTAAAACTTGAAAAGATATTGGTCGTGAATGACGAGTACTGCATGGAAGGGAAAATATGACCATGAGAACAAGCTGACACTCGAAAGCATGCATAAGGGTGTGGAAAAATTTCTTGGGTAAGTGTGTCACGGATTGGAATAAATTACCAACCGAAGTGATGAATAATTTACCAAAAACGTTGAAGGAATATAAAATATTTTTGAAAGTGGCAAAAGTAGACGTGTGGGGGAATTTACAGTAATAGTATATAAGATGTAATAATAATAAGAAGATGAAAAGGGTAAACAGATGAACAGAGAATACCTACCTACCTTCTAAACTTCTCTGCTACACTAACAGAGAGAAGAAATAACCTCATTACTTTCCAATATTTTCATAATTTCTTTAATAAAATATACCATTAATCAACAAATTCACAAGTACTTTCCATTTTAAGCGTAAATAAGTTGATCAGTATACCACATACCGCGCTATCTTGTAAGTTATAACGAAATAGTGATTCAATAACAAACACGTCATCATTAAAGTATTTACTGTTTCACTGTTGTTACTCAAAATTGATAAAAGATAGCAGGTCTGGTGTTCAGTAAGTGTGTGAACATAATAAGCCTTTCTATTCTAAAGATGGATAGCAAATTAAAGCTTTTTAATATTTTGATCAACTGCACATAGTTATCTCAGCTACGTTCAAAAGAAAGTTTTCTATTTTGTAAAATAACAAAAGAATATGAATACCGAATTTACGCCTATTATACTAAAACTTATAACTGTTAAAAGTGCTCATCAGTTATGTATAGTTCTGAATGTAAAATAAATACATCAAATTTTGACATAAAAAATAAACGCTAAAAAAAAATGAACTATTACAACCGAGATTTTAAATACGAAAATCAATGTATCGTCAAATTATCTATTGATCGATACAATCTATCTAACCCGAAACAGACATTAAAGAAAACAATTTAAATTTCTATTGTGGAAATCATTAGCATTCCTTAAAATTTAATGATGCAGTAGTAATATGCTTCATACACAATTTACTATTAGTTTGTTGATGCCGAAAAATAACTTGATTCAGTTTCTTAAGGACAGTTAAAATTTCTTAGAAAAAAGAGAATCGAAATGAAACAATTTTCCTATAACTTAAAGGCATTTAATATTTACGACAAAATTCATTTAATTTTTCTAATCCAAAGAATTATCTCCAACGATGAACTATTGGCGTCATCGATTTTGATTATGAGGCAATGGAATTTCAAACACAATAGCGCAATCTCGTAAGTGCCTCGTGACAAACTATAACACCTTTTTTTCTGATTTAACTGTCGAAAAACCGTCTCATATCACATAACATAATGAATATAGCTATGCTGATCACATGGAAATAAAATATCTGAGAAAAAGCAGGCCGCAGTTTTTTGTTTGTTTATTAATAACTTCCATATTCTGTGAAATGGTATCATCAAATTTTGCTACATATTAAGTACAGAGATATATGGCACTGTTAATTCTAAAGAACTTTTTGTAAAAGTCATCATCCATACTTTTTTGTACATCATCTAAAATCAAGAAACTTCTGCGTTTTTCGTACAATTTCTTTTTATGTCTCAAGAAATCTTTTGCTAAGACTGAGCGTGGTGGGTGAGTGGTAACTCTTTGGCCTCGCATTCGGGAGGACGCGTGTTCGAATCCCCATTGGTCATCCAAATTTTAGTTTCCTATGGTTTTCCCAATTTATCCTAGGTGAATGCCGGCATGGTTCCTTCAAAGGCCATGTCCGAATTCCTTCCCGTTACTATCTTCCAGTCGTTTCCCGTCTCTAATGACTTTGACGTCGACTAGGCGTAAAAATTGTAGGTATATGGTTTTAAAGGTGCAAACAACATCGATCCACACAGAAGGAAAACCAGCAATGATTTTGATTTACGCTGATGCTTTATATTACGTTTCTGGCTTTATTATGATTCCATGAATTAAAACTGCATATTTTGTACTATATATTATTATCATGTGATCAAAGAAGTTTCTATTAGAAATTACGATTTAATTATTTTCTCTCTCTCTTTACAGGTATGAACATTTAAACATCTTGCTGGCAAGTGATGGATATCTGGCAGTGCTTTAAAAGCAAGTATTGTTAATTCACAATTTAAACATCTTAGTCAGCACGCATTAGGTTCAGTAAAATGGTCTGTACAACGGTCTGAAATAGTCACCCATCATTCATAAATCTTTAATGGAAATACGTAGTCATATTACCATTTCATTCCAAAAACGCAGAGAATGGGTTAATTTCATCAATTGATTGCATGGAAACTACGTTTCAAATTCTATTTGATACGCTGATATTCGGGAGATCTGTTCGGTGAATGTTGGAAAATACTCCCTAACACAGATCTTTACTTTTTTCTTTTCAGTCTGCAATCCTTAGTTCCAATAATATCGACTCGCTGTCACACTAAACAAAATCATTCCCGAAATGTGCTACGCTGTTCCGCAACAGCTGTGTCCAAGTGCTTGGTAAGCAAACGGAACCGTTCGTCGATTTAAAACAAACTTCTGTGCTTTATTCGACGTTTAGCAGCGCGCCTGAAAACAATCAGCTGCTCAACGCGTGAAACACAGGACCGCTTGCCAACTTAAACTGTCAACACAATCGATGTAAACAAACAGAGGGAACTTTGGCTCTCCAGAAAGTAGGCCGACAGTTATGAGTTACCCAAAACATACATAGTGGTATGCCTCATCTTACTGTAACTTCATTAAACAGTTTATTGCAACTTATTTCCGACACAACGACCAAGTTTCAGTTGTACAGTTTTCATATAACAGTGTTGGCGCTTTTCCGATTTTGTCGCTGATGTCAGCAACTACAGTCAAATCTAGTCTGCATGCTCATGCAAACCAATCTGGGTGAGACCTAAAGCACAAGCTTGGCATTCAGCAGGGCGCAGGCACAAATTCATGTTCGGTGATAAAGATTCCAGTTTATCATGCCGGATGGTTCCTGAAAAAGACTATGGAAGAATTCCATTGCTTTCGTTGCCTTCAATCCTCTCCTGTTCCTCAAAATCCAACTATGATCCATTAGAAGATGTTACCTGTATGTAAAGTTCTTGAAAAATTATAAATATCCGTGTTAACAGCAAAAATCCTTCATGGCCGCATAACTGCCCCCACAGTATTTAAATATAACAAAGCGATAAAAATTAATCATATATATTATTTCTATAAGGTATTTTTTGTCACAAGCCTATATCTTCCTTCATACTTAACCGAAATCAATGAATGAGGTATCATTTTAAAGCTTATGGTCTGCACTTTGGTTAAATCGTATTTTAAGCAAGAAAGTTTTCGGAATTCGACCCTTAAAGGGCAAAAATGTAAATTTTTCTAAAATGCTGTTTTCTGTGTTACGAGTCAGTTATCTTCCTGGATACCTATCTGAAACCGTTTTATGAAGCATCGTTTTTAAAGATTAAGATCTCCGCTTTACTGACGTCATATATTAAGCCAGAAATTTTTCGGAATTCGACCCTTAAAGGGCAAAAGTATCAATATTTTTGCAATGCGTTTTTGTGTCACAAGCGATTTATCTCCCTTATTATCTAACCGATATAGATAAATGAGGTATCATATTAAAGAATAAGGTCTCCGCCATGGTAACATTATATTTTTAGACAGGAATTTTTCGTAATTCGACCCTTATAGGGCAAAAATGTCACTTTTTCTAAAATGCGTTTTTTGTATCTCGAGACATTTATCTCCCTGGATATCTAACCAAAATCGATAAATGAGGTAGGATTATGAGGAGTAATGTCTCAACTTTGTGACATCATATTTTAAGAAAGAATGTATTTAGAATTCAACCCTTAAAGGGAAAAAGTATAAATTTTTCTATAACGCATTTTTGTGTCACGAGCGATTTATCTCCCTTAATATCTAACCGATATAGATAAATGAGGTATCATATTAAATAATAAGGTCTCCGCCATGGTAACATTATATTTTAAGAAAGGAATTTTTCGTAATTCGACCTTTATAGGGCAAAAATGTCACTTTTTCTAAAATGCGTGTTTTTTATCTCGAGCCATTTATCTCCGACGATATCTAACCAAAATCGATAAATGAGGTAGGAATATGAGGAGTAATGTCTCAGTTTTGTGAAATCATATTTTAAGAAATAATTGTTTTGGAATTCAACCATTAAAGGGAAAAAGTATAAATTTTTCTATAACGCATTTTTGTGTCACGAGCGATTTATCTCCCTTATTATCTAACCGATATAGATAAATGAGGTATCATATTAAATAATAAGGTCTCCGCCATGGTAACATTATATTTTAAGAAAGGAGTTATTCGTAATTCGACCCTTAAAGGGCAAAAATGTTAATTTTTCTAAAATTCATTTTTTGTGTCTTAAGCAATTTATCTCATTGGATATCTAACCAAAATCGAAAAATCAAGTAAGATTATGAGGAGTAATGTCTCAGATTTGGTGACATCATATTTGAAGAAAGAATGTTTTTGGAATTCAACCCTTAAATGGAAAAAGTATAAATGCTTCTATAACGCATTTTTGTGTCACGTGCCATTTATCTCACTTGATATCCAACCGATATATATAAATGAGATATCATACTAAAGATTAAGGTCTCCGCCGTGGTAACATTATAATTTAAGATATGAATTTTTCGTAATTCGACCCTCAAAGGGCAAAAATGACAATTTTACTAAAATCTGTTTTTTGTGTCTCTAGCCATTTATCTCCCTGTATATACAACCAAAATCGATAAATGAAGTAGGATTATGAAGAGTAATGACTCAGCTTTAGTGACATCATATTCAACCTCACTTTTCACCGATTTTTTTTTTTCTCGCGAAATTTTCGCATGGGTCGTCTAGTAGTACTTAATGCCACAACAAATGCGTTATTCAAATATTTCTTCATGATAAGTTTCGAGCTCGCAGAAACTGAATTTCATTACTTGTGACACTTCAAGTTTTTGCAGGTCACTTGAAAGCAAGCATTGTACAATAGTTCCTAGTTAACGTTTTTGAATTTCACGGGTTATTTAGATTATTTCCTTTACATGAGGCAGTAAAAAGAAAATTTGTCTTCAGTTAAACTTTATTGAACTCTCGACGAACTATTGAATTTCGAAACGATATTAACCGTATGAAATACGGACGAGAACGTCTTGCGCTAACCTCGTAACCATTAAAGTTAACTGCACGTACGTCTTTAAGGACGGTTTGACTAACTGTCCGTGGACAAACGTTGATGGTTAGCTAGTTCTAATAACTGCCTCAGCAGGTATTTTCCGTTTGCATTGAAGACTTCAAATCCCATCGCTTGCGGTTTGTTTGCCTGCGCCCACTCATGCACCAAATAACCTGACTTGGTACTTTTATGCCGAAAATAATTTTCATCGATCTTTGGGACGGAATCTAAAGAACATAAACATTATGGAATAGATAGTATTTCTATTTTTTTATTATTTTATAACTTGATAGATTTCCATACATTTACGTAGATACATCAAAAGCAATCGGACAATTGTATGGTATACTGGCCAAATCGATCATTCCATTGGTAGTAAGATTCAAGTTGATAGTGTTCATTGTAAGTGCTTATAATAGTTTATGTACCATAAGGAGTCCTGACCTGTCGTTTCCAGTGTACGTAATTCCAGTAATGTGCATTTTTATTGTCTACTAATTGTTAAGATTTCAATTTCTTATTCTGATCTTCAGAGTTGAGGTCGTTATACCCTATTCACTCCGAACTGGCGGTTCAAGGTCATATTCCGCTAACCCCACTCCTCACCTAGCCACCACCTTCCTTCCTACCTCTCTGAGCTATACGCATTGTACTGAAAGGCGAGTGACATATTTCCCCTTCGCATGTAGGGGTGAGGGCAACGGAGTGGGGATAGAGCAGACTGACCTTGAGCCGCCTCTATTAACTAAACGGGTTATAGTTGTAATGGATTCCAAGCTCTCTGGTACTATAATTGCTATCCCTTCATTTCTACATCTACATCTACATATATACTCTGCAATTCACAAAATTGTGGGTGGCAGAGGGTGCTCAGCACCAAAGCTAATCTCTTTGTTTTGCTTTCCAATCCCTAATGGTACGAGGGAAAAAAGAATTCATATAAGAACCATTGCGGAACCTTATTTCTCTAATCTTATCTTTCCTGTCATTCCGGCTCAAATAGGTTGGTGGAAGAAGTATTTCACTTTCCGCGTACCGAAGGTCGCCGGTTCGAGTCCGGCCGAGGGCATGGGTGTTAAGTGTTGTGTCTGTGAATGTCTTGTCCGTGTTGTAGTGTCCTTGTGTCAATACTTGATAGCAACAAATCACATTGAGCTGACTGTATGGCCCAGTAGCCGAATGCCATTTTTTAAAAAAAAAAAAAAAAAAAAAAAAAAAAAAAAAAAAAAAAAAGTATTTCACTACACTCAAAAGTGAAAGTGGGAATACGCTTGTTTACCAATAAGTTTAAACGAAACGTGTGTCGTCTATCTACCAGAGACTCCCAACCTAGTCTACTAATCAGTTCTGTGACGCTTTCATAAGGACTGTAGCAAGCGGTCACGAATCGAGCGGCTCTTCTCTGTACTTTCTCTATACTTTCGATCAACCCCTTACGAAACGGATCCCAAATGGCACAACAATAGTCCAAATGTGGACGCACAAGAGATTTGTACGCTATCTCCTTTGTTTTTTCATTACAATTTTTCAAGATTCGACCTATGAATCGCACCCTAGAATTTGCTCTACCTACTAACGAATTAATGTGTATGTCCCATTTCATGTTCCTTTGTACTGTTACTCCCAAATATTTCATATAATCGACCATATCAATAACTGTATTGTTTAACTCGTATTTCTGAACAATTGGATTCTTTTTGTTAGTTATGCTCATGGTCTTGCACTTTTTACAATTTAGAGTATGTTGCCACTCAGCGCACCAAGCCAAAATAACATCCAGATCGCGCTGAATTTCTAAGCAAATTGTAGCGGAACTTCCATCCATTTGTAGTTACAAAGTGATTGTTGTCATGCACCGTTTTGTCATTAAGGTACAAATACCGCCATAAATTATCATCTGAACAATTGCTCCTTCAAAATAAGTGTGGGTAAAATTTAAAATATGATATTTTCGCGATTTGTGATTTTATTGGTGGATAGATAAATATTTTTATCATATTCTGATCAGTGGAGGTGTTGGAAATCATTTAACTTTGTTCCTTACTGCGAGGTGTAAAGTCATGAATGTTTCTTTGCAATCGATGAAAGCAGGCAATACTCGAAAAGGGTTCTTTTGTTGCGCCTGTTCTCATTAGGTCTCACAAATTACCTCCCATCACTCGTCTGAGAGGATCATACTTTTTCGCCGGCCCTTCATTCCCTCTCCTTGCATGTTTAATTTAAACTGGTGGCGGCCGTTCCGCAGACGAGCGACGATTAGACCCAATTTTCGTTAATTGCTCGAAAATTACACTGAAAGCAGCAGCGAATTGTATCTCGAACGGGCGTTTCAGTAATTCGTTTTTACTGAGTGCGGAATACAAGCTGTTAATTGCGTGTCGTTAAGCATGAGGCCGACTAGGAAGAGACACTGAAAACATAGAAAATATTAAACATATATCATTCCGGAATCCAGGGTTGTGAGTATATCGGTAGTATGAACTAAAGTGTCTGTACGTAAATGTATTCTAAACTATTAGTGATGAAAATATGAAGTAATATAATTCACATCTTTCTCACTGTAACTTAGGGAGCATCCATAAATCACGTAGCACCATTTTGGCCTCCTGTGAACCACCCTCCCCTCCTCCCCCACGTGGCCCAACGTGACTTTTGCTTCTACCTCCCCCCCCCCCCTCCCGCGTACTACGTAGCTTTTTTTCCTATTGATTCCAGAATACATGTTGTACCATTTTCTCTTGTCAGATTATCGAGCTAATTAAATGACTAAAATTAATATTCACATGCTGTTGTGTGTTCTGTGCCTCATTTTAACTGTGACAAATAAGTTGAATGGAAAGCTACGTGGCCTCGCTTGGACACCCTGTACCCCCCCCCCCCCCCCCCCCCACGTAGCTCAGCGTAGCTTTCCAGCCAACACCTCCCCCCCTTGCCACGTAAGAACAGCATCACGAACTATTATGATTTCTCTCTTTTCATTCTTATTGTTCTAGTATATTTTCCTACATACTGTCTTTATTGATTCCATTAACAGATTTCGTTCTTTATGAGTTTTTTTTTAAGAAAATATGGGGGAGGGGGACATAGTGATATCGCTGCTTTACATACAACTTAATTCAATGATTATTACTCTCAATATGAATCACTTTCCATATCACTGCATCCAGTAAGTACACAAACGGTTACGGCATTTAATTAATACTTCCCAAGCCCGAGGCCGGACTTCAAACGGCAACCTTACAATGTGAGGCTAGCGCGCTCGATCTTGTTACTTCCCGGACCAGCGGCTTTTACCTTTTAAACTTCTTACTACCACGTAGTTGATTGTAACTTTAACTCTCCTCATTATGTGACCAATTCGCACCTTTACTGAAGGAACTGGTGCTGCTCTCTTAATACTCTGTTTTCCTTCTTTTCCACTCATCATCCACTGGATGATACATTCATCTCGAAACCTCACTGCCTCTAATGACTTCGACGTCGACGACGCGTAAAACCATAAAGAAAGTCGGAACCGCGTTCCCAAATATCATTAATTTACTCCTATATCCTTTTAAGTTAATATGGTAGCATCACCTGCGTGATATCATTATAAAGGTGCCATCACATAGTCTACATTCCTTCCTTATAGCTCATCGATGATGTCATCAGAATCGCAAGATGATTAAGGACAACGAACGGCGAAGAAATCGGCCATGACTTATACAAAAGCACCAACCAGGAAGTTGCCCGCAATTTCGAGAAACCAGTGAAAAGCCGAAATCAGAATGGTCGAACCGGGATTCAAATCCAGGTCCAGCCGAGTACCAACTCCTAACGTTACCGCTCACCCCACCAGATTTGGATTAATGCTGCCATTTTGCAACGAATAAGTTCATCTCTACAAAATTTTAAAACTGACGTCTGTAAAATTTTAAAATATAATGAAAACATCGCATCGCCTAAAAGAACGGTTACATGCAATATTTGAGTAGACAATGAATTAAGGTTTTTGTGATTTGTACACTTTCCTTATGGAAAAGGTTAATTATTTCAAAGCAATGCTATTTGAATTACAGAAATGTGTCCCCGTTGAGATTTTTTTCCGACTATTACGCAACCAGACATGCGAAACGATTTTTAAGGAGTATTCTAGGATTTTAGAGCGTTTTAATATCTGCAGGTTTTAACACGATAAAGTTTTCATGTTACACGTTTATAAAATTAATAACCAGAACCCATCAATTAATTTCAAATGTAGTTATTATACGTCTCTTTTTGGCTACATTTAATGTAATTTGTACGTCGTTTTGTTCAATGTTAGATGAAATTGTATCGTATCGCATTTGATTTAAACGTATTATCTGTTGGTCGTAACAATAAAAATGGAAGACAATACGGTAGTAATGAAATGTAAACATGTGATTCCAAATCTTAAATTCTTTAAGAATTTAAATATTTATTTAATTTCTTCTTCATAGCGTTTTTACACTGTTTCACAGTTTTCTGTTTTGCTTCATGGTTGCAACATTTCTGTTTACCAGCTAGCTTTTCACAGAATAGTTCGTTGACCGCTAACGTCGTCTATATATGAATAGTACTACGCATTTTTCCTGTGTGTTCTATCTGAAGAGCGTTCTGGTAGTAAATTGAGTAAGGCGTTTGCAATGAAAATGCAGAGGTATAGGTTCTAATCATGTTGCGGCCAGGAATTATCAAGTGCTTTGCTTTGCTGATATGGGTAAGTCTATTGTATTGTTGTTTCAAACCATTAAGTCCTTTAAAACATTAAGTTAACTCGCAGAAGAAAATGAGACTCGGCGGATTGGGTTGAAGGAAATAGAGATGTGCTATGTGCTTCATCGCTAGAGAAGTCTCTTCCTTGCAGATTTCTGCATCTTCACCTATACTATGAAATTCGCAAAAATTGTGTGTGGCAGAGGATGCTTTGCACCGAAACTAACACTGTGCATACCATTCGCGAATATCACGTAGGAAGAGAGTTTTTAATGGAAGTATCCGTACGACACTTAATTTATGTAATCTTATCTATCCTGTCATTGCGACCAAAACAGCTTGGCGGAAGAAGTATTTAATAGCAATCGTAATTTAAATTTGTTGTCCGCGTGTTTACCAATAAATTCAAACGAAACCTATGTTGTCTATCTGCAGAGAATCCCAGGCGAATCTATGTCGCTTTTGTAAGGACTGTGGCAAGCAGGCACAAATCAAGTGTATCTTATCTGGACTATTTTTTTCTTCTGCTTTACGTCTCTCTAACGGCGAGGTCTTCAGAGACGGGAAAGGATGGGGGGCAAGGAATGGGAAGGAATTCGGCCATGGCCTTTTGAAGGAAGCATCCCGGCATTTGCCTGGAGTGATTTGGGAAACCATGGAAAACCTAAATCTGGATGCCCGGACGGGGATTTGAAACGCTGTCCTACCGAATGCGAGGCCAGAACGCTAGCCGTTACATTACCACGCTCGGTTTATCTGTACTATCGATCAGTATCTTGGTATACGGATTCCAAATGGCACAAAAATAGTCCACATGTGGATGCACGAGGCTTGGGTACGCTATCTCTTTTATCATGATACCGCATTGGTACAGAAACCACCTGTTTAAGTTGATAATCTGAGAACAGGTCGAGAATGATTTCACAAGCTGCATTTTATAAGACACCTCCTAGTATTATTGCATGATCATGAAATAGCCGAGATGCATTATTTACCCTATTTATCATGCATCAGCAACAGTTATGTTGGCGTCAAACCGAGCGCGGTGGTGTAAGGGATAACGTTCTGGCCTCGCATTCCGGAGGCGGCGGTTTGAGTCCCCGTCCGGGCATCCAGATTTGGGTTTTCCATGGTTTCCCAAATCACTCCAGGCAAATGTCGGGATGCTTCCTTAAAAAGGCCATGGCCGAATTCCTTCCCATTCCTTGCCCCCATCCTTTCCCGTCTCTAAAGACCTCGCTGTTGAGAGACGTAAAGCAGTTATTAAAATAAAAAAAATGTTGGCGTCAAGTGGACGGTCCAAGGCGCCTATCACAGATTTATTTCTGTCTACGTTTAGAGTAATCTATATGATTTCGCAAAATGTACGGATGTCTATTTAATTTATCGAAATATATTTACTGAATTCTGTAAATACAACACCTCCATGGGATTGCAATCTATTACTACAGAAAAAATTTATGTTATTATTAAAAATGCCTAGCATACTGTTATAATCAGTTTGTACCAGCTTTCTGTACCAAGCTGGGATGCTTCCTTCTAAAGGCCATGACTGAATTCCTTCCCATTCCTTTTTCCCAATCCCATCCCGCCTCTGATGACCTCTGCGTCGACGAGGCGTAAAGCCATAAATAAGAAAAAAAAATCTGTACTGATTTCGATATCAGCTTCTGTGTTATTGTAACACCTCCTAGCACATTTTTTTTTTTTTTTTGTAACTGCTTTACGTCTCTTTTTAACATCGAGGTCTTTAGAGACGGGAACGGATGGGGGGCAAGGATGGGGGCAAGGAATGGGAAGGAATTCGGCCATGGCCTTTTGAAGGAAGCATCCCGGCATTTGCCTGAAGTGATTTCCTAGTACAACCTGTTTGTTACAAACACTTCTGCAATTAACCACGAGAAACGAGAATTTTTTGATTGTAAATATTCCTTTAATTTGCTATTAACATGTGATGTTTATTTGTTTTCACTGTCCGTAACAGTATTTACAGTTCCGTGTCTTCCTACCACAGCCTTCAGTCCACTCTACACGGTGTAGCCGATTCGTGTCTGCAGTGTATGCTTGACCTATTAGAGGGAGCCCTACCCGACTAGCCCTATAGCCAGGATCGAGAAATCTGCAACAGAGAGATCAGCACAGCCTCTCATTCAGCCCCTCAACACGGCTCTGAACAAGAGGCTCACAGTCTGTTTTGTCAATTATGCTGCAGATAGTTAGCTCTGCTGATAGGTGGTGGCCACGTGCCACGGAGTTAACCCTCTCAGCTAACCACCGGGAGGACGAGAGGATAACCTCCGACCCCAGGCTACAAACGTCATTAGTTCCGACAAGCGCCACAATCTCCGTCGACTCAGTGACCTCTTGGGACGGAATAGACACTGGATTTCCTCCCTGAACGATCTCCCATTTCCCTAAGCAGCTCAAAAAAACGCCTAACGTTTGAGTTTCCGAATACCAGAATCACATTCTGTGGGCTCACAGGATGACGATTGCAGAACTAAATCAGCCTCCTACAACACGTCAAGCCGATTGGAGAAAGGTACAAAACACACTAGTCTGGTTTAACTGTTCCCACTTGCTACTTCGAGTAATAGAAACCACACGTCAGCCAGAAACTGTAGAACGTCGCACAGCATCCTTTCTCGCAGTCTGGTTTATAAGTACAATGGTTAATACGGAGAAACTGTAAACTTGAGGTGGCAAAAAAAAAAAAAAAAAATATATATATATATATATACTTGAGGTGGCACCGAGATGGGAGGAGGCTATTATTGGCCTCCTACCTATCATTCGGGAGGACCGGGGTTAAACTCGGTTCGGCCATCCTGTCTGAGGTTTTCCGTGGTTTCCCTCAGACACATAGGCGAATGCTGGGATGGTTCCCTACAAGGCCACGGCCGACCTTCCATCCCCCTTCCCTCCCCGTAGTAGTAGATTGGCTGAAAAGAGTCACCTATGACTCTCCAGCAGCCCGCCTCCCAGCCTTCTGCTGGGAGGAATGAAATGTAAAAAAAAAAAAAAAAAAAAAAAAAAACTATGAGGTGGAATTGTACGTTCGGTTTTAAAGACATATTCTCGTCTTAATTGGTTTTCATCCCAGGTCATCCATTGAAGTAATAGGCAGCTGTTCTGTGATATCGTCCCTAGATAATTATTGCAGTGACGAAAGTTACGTAACAAGTCAGCAAATTGTTGCACCAAATATAAAAAATAATCACTTTATAAACTGTTCTCTTCCACCAGTGGAGAAAAGTGGTTAATGAGTTCATAAGTCAAAAGGTACTCTCAAACACGCGGCTTAAATATACCAAAGCCATTTGCCCTCTCTGCTTCATTCTTGCCTCAATTCCGTCATGAAAAAATGATTCGATGTTATTTAAAAAAAATTGTGAAGCAGTGAGTCATGAAATTGATCTTATATTTCGATTATTAAACAAAGTGTTACTGGAAAACTATTGAAGTTGTTTACAGACGTGATCCCGAGGAAATTTTTTTATTTTGCTGAGGCGGGAAAGGACAGGGGGCCAGGAACAGGAAGGAATTTTGCCATTGCCTTTTGATGGAACTATCTTGAAATGATATGGAGAACCGAATTCTGTATTTCCCGGCGGGGATTCGAACCAGACATAAAGACAACTATTATTATTACCATATGCACGCTCAAGGAATAATATTAAGAGAGTTAGTTTCTTACACTGTTCGATATCTGAATCAGAGCTGGTAAAAGATTGTTAAACCGTAATAGAAGGCAAATTAACCATTTCCAAAACCAAAAACAGTTCATGAAACATTTCAGAATAAACTCACAACTTACTGAATGCTGAACCCCTATGTACCACTCACCTAGCAAGTAGTATAGTTAGTATTTTGTAGATAGCTATTAATGTTTCTTGCATGTATTATATTTGCAATACTGTGTATTTCAGGAAGAAATTATTGTTTAATTAGTTGCCCATTAGACCGTGCAACAATCAGATTTTTATGTCTGCACTTCACTGCGCCATTCTTCAGTAAACGAGCCGAGTTGAGTTGTTATCGGGGATGGGAGTTGGCCTCTGCTCGCTTTTGTCAGCTTGCTGTGTGGAGCAGGTCAGTCAGTCAGTCCTCACGGGGAAGTTGCTGAAAGTTTGATGGCGCCAGGCGGAAATAAAGTCGCCCTCACGAGTGCGATGTTTCTGCAACCCGATGGCGAGACGCAGCTAGTTGAACAAAAAGTAGCGCCAGGCTGAAGAAACGAATTAACACCAATAAATAAGTTATCGCGAAAATTCATGCAGTAAGATACTCTGAATTATGGTTTAAAAAAAATTATCGGTTGTTAATGTTCCGAATGGCGAAATATTTGTCATCAGGCGAAAGAAATAGAAGCCGTAAAGTAAAAACTAATTAAATGAAACGAAACGATATTTTGCTTTTAGATCAGTAACTCCTATGATTTATTATATAAGTGGAACAACTTAACATATCTCTTATTCTTTCCTCTAGCGAAAAAAAAAAAATTGGAGGAAACATTAACAGATCTGAACGAATGTAAGCTTTCTCGATGTGTCAGTTGTATAAAATCTTCTAAGACTTTCCACAGAGGTAGATTTTATACAATTAACAGATCTGTTTCACAAAGGGTGTTTGTGGAACGAAGACTGCTATGAAGGAATCAGGTGATTGAACCATTAAAGGAGATAGCAGGTCTTTGTTATCAGTTGGTGCTAGGGGAAGTATAAATCGGAGGAGAACGGCTATATTCAATGATTTAGAAGGATGGTGAGGAAACCAAACCGAGCGTGGTGAGAGAGCGGTAAACGCTCTGACCTCGCATTCCGGAGGACGCCGGTTCGAATCCCCGTCCGGGCATCCAGATTTGGGTTTTCCATGGTTTCCCCAAATCACTCCAGGCGAATGCCGGGATGCTTCCTTCAAAAGGCAATGACCTAATTCCTTCCCGTTACTTGTCACCAGTCCCTTCCCGCCTCTAATGACATCGACGTCAACGAGGCGTAAATCCACAAGTAAAAAAAGGAACCAACAAAAACTCGACGTTGACTATAACGTAAAAGAAATTCAAGATATTACGATGAATAAAATAATTGGATAGGTTCACAGCTGCGTCAAATCTCGGTCAAAATGATTCCCATTCATGTTGGGCGAATTATTTCTTTTTAACATATACGTATGATCATTAACTGCTGCCCTTTTTTTTTAAGAAGCCATATGTTTCTAATTATTTGGGCGTACATCAGTTGAAGGACTGTGTTAACGTACAGTACATAATCTATAAACTCCTTCTATCATTTTTTTGTGGTAATGTCATTGATTATATTAAAAATATCTATTGGAATACCCGGAAGTCAATTACTGTGGCGCATTTAATCAGATGAATAAATTATGGCATCACTCGGCTTCGTCATGTATCTGTATGTTAGTAGATATGTCTTAATCGATCTCGTTGAGTAATTAGTCCTTAAATTCTAAAATTGGTGGGATTGCTAATAAAACAAAACATAAAGTACTACTAGTTTTTGCAGACCAAAGATAGAAAGGTGTCGGGCAGAAAAACGTCGGCAACAGAAACGTAAATTTCAATGGATGCAGGCACCATAAGAAATTAGTACAGATAATATTTGACGACGTGTAAGCCTATGACCGTATTTTGAGTGTGCTCATGGGTCTACAATACTTCCCAGCTGGCAGACAGTTCAGGTGATTCAATGTCTGCTTTTGCCAGATCTTCACTTAGATTTTGTTAATTGTCATGGCAAAGGACTACATGGCCGCAAATTGCTTGCTTTTAATGCGAAAAGGAATAGTCATCACCTTTTACCGGTCTTTGGAAGATTACGAGTGGAATTAAACACAACTTCACCCTCGACAAACTCACTTAGCATTTTTGGGGGGTAATGAGTTTTTAAACGACTCCAAAAAAAAAGGAAGGAGGAGGTTCTCAATTTTTATGTATGTTCAGCGATATCTTCGCCAATTTTGAATCGATTTAAATGAAATTTTATAGTGGCTAGGGTATAACTCCAAAGGTCCCATATAAATTTAATTGAGAAACCACCCCTTATACCCCTTTACAACCCTTAATTTTGTACAAACCTACATTTCTTATATGATTTTGATTGAACTTTGCACATGTATACTTTGAAATAAAGAGAAAAATCCTGATAACATTTGGTCAGCCAAAGCCAAAGCACTCTCCCTCCTTCTACTCCCTTAATTTTTGTCAATGTTCTTTATAAAAAGCTACAGTCTACACCGTTTGACCGACAACCATGGAAGTTGGCGCTTATACGTATTTTTTTTTTTTTTTTTCACGAAGAAGGTTTCTGACCAAACGATCCAAATACCATCCCCTCTCTCCAATAAACTGCTTAATTTTTATACAAAACCACAGTTTTTATCCGGTTTAAATATAACGTAGCACACGTTTACTAATAAACAAAGAGAAAAATAATGTCAACTTTCGGTTTACAAAAACTGAGCCCCTCTCCCCGTTTCCACTCCCTTGATTGCTGTCAATTTTCTTTTTAAAAAGCTACATTAAACACCATTTGACCAATCTTTATAAAAGTTGGCACAGATATGTATTTTTATAGAGAAGATTTCTGACCAAAAAACTACCCCAGATCGCCTATTACACCCCTTAATTTTTGTACAAACCCACATTTTAATCCGATTTCGATTGAACTTCGCATGCGTATACTTTAACACAAAGAGAAAAAGAAAAATACTGTTCACATTACTTTTACAAAAACCCAAACCCTATCCCTCTTTGTTCCCCTTTAATTACTGTCAATGTTCTTTATATAAAGCCACAGTTTCTCTCTGATTTTGAAGGAAGTGTGCATATGTATACTTCAAAACAAACAGAAAAATACTGTCTATATTTGATTTAGAGATGCCAAACCCCTATTCCCCTCACCGTCCCCTTAATCTACACAAAGCACATTTTCTATCCTATTCTGAAGGAAATTTGCACACGTATACTTTAAAACACACAGAACAATTGTGCTTAAATTTGGTTGCAGGAGCCCAACTCCTCCTAATTTCCAATGTTCTTTTTAGATGCCCACCGTTTTTATCATATTTCTATGGAACACTGCATATGTTTCATTAAAAACAAAGTGAAACCTAGTGTCTGTCTACATTCTGTTTACAAAACCCAACCGCTTATTCCCTTACCCCATTTAAATTTTGCAAATGTTCTTTACACAAAGCTACAGTTTTTAACTGGTACTGATGAAACTTTACACATGTATACTTTAAAATATAGGGAAAAATACTGACCACACCAGCTTTAAAAAAACCAAACTACTATCCGCATCTAAATCCCTTAATTTTTTGTTTATACATCCTACAGTTTTTATCTGATATCAATAGAAATTTACACACGTATACTTTAAATCAAACAGAAAAGACAGTTTACATTTGGCATACAAATGCCCAATCCCTCTTACCCTTTAACCCCACCCATTTTAACTTCCAATGTTCTTTACAAAAATCCACAGTTTTAAATCCCGTCGAAATCAATTAAGCTATTTTTAAGTCATGGGAGAATATTCATAAAATAAATGTGTCCTAATGTCTACACATGTGCCTCAGATTTCAACTTGGACCCCAAGCTTTCACGTTGCGAAACACAATTAAAAATCTATATTTTATGTGTGATACCGGAACATACAGATATATTCCAGAGACAGATTTGTGTATGTGGTATGTATTAATTACCAGATGTTACATATTTCGCTTATCAAGCAGCAGCTTTAACAGATGTTATGATTACTAGGTCGAAACACAGCCTGAACCAAAAAGTTAACTGACATTCCTTAATACAGCATCCAATTCTTCCCGTTCTGGAAGTTGTTGGGTTATATAAAGCCATAATTTTTTTGAAAGAAAGCGCTTTAACCATTGCTCTATCAGAAAGTTCGTAAAATGAGAACTGCTGCGGCATATTTAAAATTTAAAACAAACTATAATACCACTAAAAAATTTGTTTTAAAAACATAAAAACCGCCTTCAAAAAAGCACACTAAAAATTTTAAAATAACTTTATATCTTGTTTGGAAGAAAGTAAATCTAAATGGGCAATATTTAACATTAATATTATTGAAAATTTTACATTAATTAGTTATTTTTGGAGTCGATGCCAGCCATAGCAAGGAAAACAAAAAGATAAAAACAACAATGAATAACAATAATACAAAAAAATCATGTTACTACTTACCTACAATTAATGCTAGAAACATGTTTCAACAAAACTGAAACATACAGATGATACGCCGATATTATACTAACTGTAATACTGCATGATGCAGCCTACCAACTGACAATGTAGCGCCAGTGATATGCCTGGACGATCAACGAGGTCGAGCCACAGTTTAAAATACTGTCTAATTTGTTTACTTAAACTGTCTTCTACAGTAACAATGCCTGCCTCACTACATGCTGTAAAATATACGGATTTTTTGTTCGTACTCCCTGTGTCGCCTCGAACACCAAATAAAGTTCAGTAATTCATTCTTCATGATGTGACAGCTGGCACTGACTCCAAAAATAACTAATTAATGTAAAAATTTCAATAACAGTAATGTAAAATATTGCCCATTTAGATTTACTTTCTTCTAACCAAGGTATAAAGTTATTTTAAAATTTTTAGTGTGCTTTTTTTTGAATGCGGGTTTTATGTTTTTAAAACAATTATTTCTTAAATTGACAGGTTATGTTATATTGTAATAATCTGACCTACTTACAGTCTTTGTTCGTTGTTGTACCACTTAAGGTCGATCTAAACCAAAAGTGACGAAACTGAGTTTTTAGGAACAAAAATGGGTTTTCAGCATCACGAACAAGTTGGCTGATCTGGTTGAAATACGAATATTTGAAACCAAGGGTTCTATATACAAAAATATGAAGAATTTCTGTTGAGTTTGAAGACACCTAGAAGTACTAAAGGTGGACAGAAACAATTTCCCAATATAAATAGACAGCACGTGGTGAGTGAACGGGAACGATCTTATCTCACATTCAAGAGGATGCATGTTAGAATTCTCCTCATCCATGGTTTCTGAAATCATTCGAGGTGGATGACGGAATGGTTTCTTCAAAAAGCCGTGGCCGAATTTCTTCCTGTTTCTTGCCTCTAATGAACTCAACGTCGAGGAGCCGTAAAGCGTTACCGCTCACCTTCCACGCTCGGTTTGCTCCTGATGTTGGTAACTGCTGTTAAAGGCCGATTAATCAAAAACTATCAGCAGCACGATGAAGTTGAATTCAACGGCATTTAAACTGCGTTATTCAGAAAAAAGCGTGGTTTCTCTCGAGATCTGTCATTGCTCGTAATTTGCTGCCCTCATATAGCACCACATAAGCCAACCATGGCCATTGATGTTAACATACTCTTCTTCAGTGTATTTTAAATCCGAGGTTTAAAGGGCAAAAAGGAATACAGAGTATAACAAACTTAAAAGGAGGAAAAAAATATGGTCAAATTCCAATATGCCGTTGACACTTCTGCTATAGTTTCCATTAGCTTCTGGTATCTCTGAGCATGACACCATCTTCATTGTAGCCGCAGACGATGCTGCAGACATGACTGCCGAGAGGAGCTGCGCAACTACTGGTGCAGCTGATCTCGAAGTTGACATCTTGCAGCTAGTGAGAGCATCATCACAAACTTGGGTTGAGGCGCTGATCATTCCTGTGGACAAGCGGCGTCAGAATCCATACCTTGAAGTTACCATAAGAACAGCCAAACTGATGACACACCTAGAGCGAAGTTATGCCACATCGTACTGATCTTGGAGTAAATGTCCGCCGACAAAACTCAACTAAACTCTGCTCAATGGAGCAGATACTGGTTGTGGCTGTTGCGAGACGCCGTCACCTGCCCAACTCTTCTCGTCTGCGTTAATTTCTACGTACGCGATCGCTACTAAGTGACAGACAAGTCCTGATTACAGAAATTTGTGAACTGTAAATTTCAAAGTCTTTGAGGAAACAACCATTGGCCCTTCCATAAAGTAATGTTTTTCATGTCGTAAAAGATGATAAAGTCGATGTATGGTTTCTCCTATCATTCATGTTTTATTTGCAAGATATTACAATTACTTTGATTTATGTGAATGATCGTTTCGGTTAAGAATCACACCCACAGTCATTTGTTTATTAATTAATCAACAGTCAAATCTGCTGATAAGAACAATAAATCTCAAAAGAACCTGATGGTTCATCTCAGCGTGGAGTGATTTTGGTAACCATGGAAAACCGAAATATGGATGGCCTCATCACGCTGACTTCACCTTCTTATCCCACTCTGAATAGCGTTGCTCCATCGTCAGCAGACTGTTCTCGAAACTGCGGCTTGGTACAGTACAGACCTTCCTGACGCCCACTGGCTCTATATTGGGGCAGTGTTCGCCTCAGGCAGCCAAGTCACTGACCTGGCGCTACTCAGTAGCTCAGTAATTGGCTGCCGACTTCTCCTCCAGGCGAAATTAGTTGCGGAAGTCCGTGTGGGTCTCTTGTTTGTGTTTCGCGACAGTGGCGGGGAGCTGAGTAGGTCAGATGTGTTTGACATGGTGGCTGGCGCTGGCTGCGAGACTTAATTGAGAACTTGGAGCCGCCGCCGGCGACATACAAACAACGGTCCTCGAGAGGCAGGCAACAAATTAACTGTGCGCACGGAAATACGGGCCGGGCTGGGAAGTGGCAGATTTATACGTGCGTATAGGAACAGAGAACGCGAACTGGAGCGTGGAGTCTAGAAATGAAATAAGCAAAAAACACCACACAGCTTGATTGGGGCTGCAATTTCGGTGACAGAAAAGACCAACTTTGATGTTATTGTTTGAGTGCTGTTCCGAATATGACGATATATCTAAAATTGTGGTTTTTCTATGATTTATTATTTGCTTGATTTTCATAGTTTCTTCCGTTTCCTTCTTATTTTTACTTTCCTTGTACCAGACCAAACTGACTGCATAAAACTTCTATAGTATTTTATTCAAGTATTCCAATAATTTTCCTGATTTCAGAGTCCTCTGACATATTATGTTTATTTTCGACATAATTAAGTACTAAATTATGCATTTGCATTCTGTGTTACTAATGAGAATTTGGTCTCAGTTTTTCCATTCCAAGATACTTTACGTTCGTCCTATTATTTCATTCCCTTTTATTAATAACTATAGTAAGTTCTAAACGCAGATATTAATATTACTGAAAAGTTACTTAACCATTGGACGAACGAAAACTATCTTTCAGAACGGTCCGTAATTGAAATCTTTATCACCGTAACTCGAATAAAAATGTTATAAATTACTTTTCATCTTCGGTTTGATAAAATTCTGGGCATACATATTTCTCTTTCACTTCTGTTATACGTCTGTTATTCTTATTTGCTTACTTTAATAATTCTGATTGTTAACACGAATTGCTTTCTAGATATACTTTTCACGAAAAGATATTGCTGTAAATACTTTAATATCTAAGCATGACTAGTAATATTTACATCTCGAGTATCCGCCGGCTTCAATTCTATGCATCTTGCCACCCTCGACATACAATGAAAAGATGAGGCTACCATAACATAAAAATGAAAAAGTATTCCGTAGTCTTAACGACGGTTGTATCCTCCAATAATATGCTTCTGAAGCAACGCCATATAGGCTAGACTATCCGCGTTTTTATTTTCTGAAGAAAAATGTTATTCAGCTGAGAATCCACTCAGCAAGCCGTAGGCCTGTTTATTTTTTTTATTTTAGTGTTGCAACTTAATCGACATTTGACCTTAATTATGGGAACAAAAACACTTCATGCGCATAGAAATTTATAAAATTTTCACGGAGGTCATACATCACAAGAAAAGCACAGTAGTTCATTATGACGCATGGACCCTAAAAATGGCCAGTTCATTTTTTTCGGTACGTACAGCGCGCACTTCAGAATGCAAATTTTGTCAGGAATGAAGGTCGAGTTAAAGGTCTGTAACATTTCCAGAACCAACGGAAAATCGAACCAGTAGAATCTTCATGCCGAGTAAAACTCTTTGGTAATGAATTATAACATAGATAGCCTCCCGATAATCTCATCACGTGTTAAAGCAGGGAATGTTGTACAACACGAATGTTGATTTGCAAAGAAAGCATAGTAAACCAGTGATTACAGAATGGCCTTTTTTTTTTGCTGTCATCGTCTTTCAACTGGTTTGATACAGTCCTCAATTTTGTGCTAACCTCTTCATCTCTACACACTACATACCCCATTCAACCCACGTCCTCGATTACCTGCTTCATATATTCTAATCTCTCTCTTCTTACGACTGTTCCCTCCACTAACAAATTAACCAATCCCGCATGTCTCAATATATGACCTACCAACATGTAGCTTCTTCCACAAACTTCCTTCCTCACCCATCATTTCTAAAACTCGTTCATTTCATACTTTGTCTGTCCACTTAATTTTCAGCATTCTTCTGTAGCACCACATTTCAAATGTTTCAATTTTCTTTCATTCTGGTATTCCTAAAGTCCATGCTTCGTTACCATTAAGTGCTATGGTCCACACATAGAGTTCTAAAAATTTCTAAGTCCTAGGTCAATGTTCGAAACTAAAAGTTTTATCTTCTTCATGAAGGCTCATTTTTGCTTGTGCTATTCTGCTTTTAACATCATTCCTGCTTCGGCCATCGGTTTTAATTTTTCTTCCCATGTAGCAGAATTCACTTACTCCTCCTATTGCATCTGATCCTAATTTTATGTTTAATCTACTGTGATTGGTATCATTTCTGCTACATTTCATCACTTTTGTTTTACTTTGATTTATCTTCAGTCCAAAATCTTCCTTTAGTATTTTGTTTATGCCATTTGGTAACCTCTGCCAACAATATTATCAGGATTACTGATTTTTTCTCCTTGGACACTTACGCTACAAGAATTTTTTTTTTTTTTACTTTCTTTATTGTTTCCTTTGCATACAAGTTGAATATTAACGGCGATAGACTACAGCCTTGTCTCACGCCCTTTTAACTGATGCTTGCCTCTTATGATTATCTACTTTTATTACAGCCACTTGATTCTTATATAGTTTATAAAGTATTCTTCTATCTCTATATTTGGACCTGATTTCTTTAAAAATTTGAACATCTTTTACCACCTAACATTATCAAAAGCTTTTTCTAAATCAACAAATGCCATTAAAGTATCTTTGTTTTTCTTTATCCGCCCTTCAAGTATCAATCTTAAAGCCAGAATTGCTTCCCTTGTACCGCGATTTTTCCTAAATCCAAACTGATCTTCATCTACTATGTCTTCTACTACCCTATCCATTATTCTGTATATTATTCTGGTCAGTAATTTTGAGGCATGTGATATTAGACTAATGATGCGATAATTCTCACATTTGTCAGCTTGTGCTTTCTTTGGAAATACGAAGATGATGTTTTGATTAAAATCAGTTGTAATTTCTCCTGTTTCATAACTTTTTGATATCAGTTTGCATAATATTTTGTTTCCGTTTTCTCCAAGGGATTTAAGAAGTTTTGCAGGGATATAATCAATTCAAAATACCATATTTGTTTTCAAGTCATTCAGAGCTCTATCAAATTCTGTCGTAAAAACAGGGTCTCCAAAGTCATCAATGTCAACGTCGCCTCCCTTTTCAATTACGCTATTATTCAAGTCGTCCCCATCATACAGTTTCTCCATATATTCCTTCCATCGGTTAGCTCTATCGTCTTAGCTTAAAAGAGGTTTCCCATGGGTAGCGTAATTTTTACACCTCTTTTCCTCATTTCTTCAAAATTTTGTTTGATCTTTTGTTTTATTGAATTTCCTGTTTATTTAATTTCTACTGCTCTCTTCCTGCTTCATCCGAGGATTTTTATGCCTTCTCCTCTGATTCGTTAGCTCCAAAATTTCTTCTGTGATCCAAGGTTTTCGGGCGGCTTGTTCCCTAAAGCTTAATGTTTGTTTACCAGCTTTCTTTATTTCTATCTTCAGTGCATTCCATTCGTCCTCGTTTGAGTTTCTTTCAGAGTAGTGTTGCCCAAAATCGGTCTTGGTCTTGCATTTTTGCAAGACCAAGACCAGGTGTATTGATGCAAGACCAAGACCGGCCAAGTCTGGTCTTGTTCTTGCATTTGGGCAACACTAGTGTTGCCCAAAATCGGTCTTGGTCTTGCATTTTTTGCAAGACCAAGACCAAGACCAGGTGTATTGATGCAAGACCAAGACCGGCCAAGTCTGGTCTTGTTCTTGCATTTGGGCAACACTATTTCAGAGTTACTTCTTAGACTTAAGTCTACCATTTCTGCAAATTTTTCTCTCGTACTAGATTGTTTTCAATTCACTTCCAGTCTGTTCTGCTTATGCTGCTTCCATATTCGCTTGACTTTCAGCTTGCACTTCATTACTTTCAAATAATGGCCAGAGTATGTCTGCTCCTGGGTACGCTATACAGTCAAGAACTTGATCCTGAATCTCTGTTTGAATATGATATAATCTATCTGATATATGTATCCCCTGGACGTTTCCAGGTGTATATCCTTCTTGCATGGATCTTAAGTAGTGTGTTTTGAAACGACAACTATTTTATTTTTTTCACAAAATTCTAACAAACTGGTTCCTCGCTCATTTTTTTCTCCTAGACCAAAACTCCCTACAGTATTTCCCTCTTTTTCTTCTCCCACTATCGCTTTCCAATCACCCATAATTATTAGATTTTCCTCCCCCTTCACTTATTTGATTTATTCTTCAATTTCGGCGTATATTTTCTCTATTTTTTTTATTTTTTTGTCATCTTTCTGTGACTCACCCGTTTCCCTACTCTCTTATTCATTACAATACAGAATGGCTATTGCTACTATATTTACTTAAATGATTGTGACAAATTCGTAATAAATGTAGTGAATTGCGTATAACAATAGAGAATGTGGGGATATAAAACTCAGTGCCTGTACTTTAATGAATCTTTTAGAAATATAGTGGGTCTGTTGGTTAAGGTACGCGTTTGGGGAACAAGAAGTCTTCGATTCGATTCAATTACCAGTGTTAGCTCAAATTTACACCCGCCTTACAACTGACCTTGACTCTCGGAGACTGTGCTTTGTTAATGTACGCTAGGACATTCTGAGATTCGCACTGCATGTTAGGCTTAGGCCCCCTTTCCCGGATAATACCTCAAAATTTGATTAAACTGCTGCGGCATGATTTTTTGTTTTTTTAATGCATTACGACTTGTCAATGTCGATGTCATTAGAGACAGAAAGGACTAGGGGTTAGAAAGGGAAGGGATTCGGCCATGGAATTTTGAAGGAACCGTCGTGGCATTCGCCTGGAAAGATATCGGAAAACCGTAGATAATCTGGACTGCCTGAACGGGTATTCGATCACATGTCCTTCCTAATACGTGGCCTGAGCGTAAGAAACTCTGTTATTTGTTCATTAAAACAGCATGAAATTACTGATGTTACTATCCGTGCTTCTTGAAAAGGCACCAATGAATCTCCAGTAGCTAAACCGAACGTGGTTGGTGAGCGTAATGCTCTTATCAAGCATTAAGGAGGACACGGGTTAGAATCATCTATCCAGCCATTCATATTTTTAGGCTTGCAAGTTTTTCCAGAAGTTATTCATGGTGAACGCCGGGATGGTTCCACCAAAAACCCATGGACGTATTCCCTCACGCTACTTACCATCCTCTTACGACAATAATCTCTACGCCGGCGAGCAACAAAACCCGAATAAAAACATTGAGTTTGTAAGTGACCGACCTGGCTATGTTTGCCTGCTGAGGGGTGAAGGGTGGACGCTGGAATGCGGGGTGGAGGGGAGGAGGCTCAGCTGTGGTCTGGGGGAGAGGCTCTTGTCCAGGCAGAAGGCGCTGAGCTGTGTAATGAGACTGTTTCTGTATATGTGTATGACGCAGGATGTTAAATAAAAGAGTTTTCGTAATGAGAAGTTGTGCTCTCTTGCCGCCGTTTCATAGATGTTTCCGAACCCATGCAAATATTGTATGAACGACTTAAAGTATTTAGCTGTATTGACGGCAGTCAGCAGGACTGCAGGAGCAAGAATTGGACGTCTTGTTGACCATTGCAAGGAATCAGGTACCTTGCAGTCTTCAGTGAGTCCTAGAAGAGGATGCAATCATAGCGTTACCGTTGCAAGTTGAGGATTTTAATTTGGTTCCACACTCGGATTAAGTATTACAACACCTTTAAAAGAATATTATGTATTTTGAAAATAAATTCTATAGAATATTTTTATTCTTATGACAAGCAAAAGTAGTTTACATTTCAGTCTCTATCTTTAATTTTTAATGACATAATTATGTGATTATTAGATATATTTTGTAATTTGTTCCATATTCTTCTATATTTTACTTTTTTTTGCTATGTTGGCTGATTATAAAATAATGGGAAATAATTTTATTTGAGTTTCAAAGATTCTCTCATAAAATTCTGATTCTGGCAAGCCCCATTTGTTTCACATACTCATCACTTGGTAGCTGGATAAAAGTAGCGTTTTTTACTGCTTGTTGCAAAATAGGTAAAAATTTTATTCAGACCTAGAAAAGCTATGAATATGATTTTTTCAAAAATTGTCTAGTCTACTCAATTATACCATCCAACACTGACCAACGTCGATGTTTTGTAACCGATTCCCCAGTAAATGGAAGGAAAACTTTTAACACCTTCTTTTCATGTGGGAACTGAACTTTTTATAATGAGGTTCAGATTTTTTAATTAAATAACTAATGTTGCCTATTAAATTGTGGTTACTTTTTTTGGTGCATATTGTTCACAAGACATATCATACATTTGCTAAATTTAATTTTTGATTTACGAGTACCTTAATTCTTAGTAATGCTGATGCAATATGGTAGCTTAGTGCCATACAACTTGCATACATAAAGTCAGCAGTTCGAATCTTGCACTGGTATTGAATTTTTGCTGTCCACTAGGGGTAAAACGATACTAGAAAATACAAGTACCTACTCGATACATTCCTTCCGATACCACGTACTTTTTGTATCGATACTTTAAAAATATGTATCAAGTAGGTATCGGTCAAAAGTACTCGTATCGGTGTGTTTACCAATATCACGAATACCATGATTTCATTTAACACGTTAATTGATACATTAAGCGCTCATCTACGCTGTATAGAGTATTTTTTTGTTATTGTCATTATTGTATGTTTTTCAACACATTCTTTTTCTAAGTTTTTGTTGTTTGCAAACTTTTTATCTATACCCGGCCGAAAGAATAGTAGATTCTTTTTGAAAAATGTTACACCTGCAATTATGAGCATTATAAATAAAGTTAGAGAAATTGTTATATGGGTCAAAAACAGTGTTATACAATCAGACAAATTAAGGAAAATACAGATCGATAGTGGAGTTCCTGAAGGATGTACTAAAAATTTATTCTTGACGTTAAGACACTTTGGAACTCACTATGTTATATGATTGATAGATTTTTAGATATGTTGAAAATTGCTACGTAGCTTTTACTCGATGCTGCAGATAGTCCTGAACTGGTGACTGGACAAGAAATTGAAAGATTGAAACAGATAGTCCCCTTGCTACAACCATTCGAATTTGTCACAAGAGAATATTCAGGCCAGAATTACGTTACCTTATCCAAAATCATACTCATGATCAATTGCCTGACGTCGTAGCTAACAAAATTTTCATCATCAATAGATTGTGTCACTCAGTTGCAAACAAAACTATTGGCTTAATGTAAAAAAAGATTTGGTCTCATTGAATTTAACACCCTTACAGCTTTGGGAACAATTTTAGACCCATGTTTCAAAAACCTCCGTTTTCAAGGTGCAAGTGCACGTGGGAGGGTGATACAAAAATTAAATAATATTAAAGAAGATCCGACAGTGTCAACGTCAACCAGTGGATATGAAGAAGAAGCAACCCACGAAGATTTTGATTTTTCGTTACACCACAAACAACTTGCAGTTGGCCAAAAGTGGCACCGTGCTAACTCAAAAGCCGATGAAGTTTCAATTTATTTGGATAATCCAGTCTGCGCTTTAAAAGCCAACCCATTAGAGGAATAGGATTAATTAAAACCCGTATTTCCATGCTTATACAAACAAGCACGAAATTATTTAAATATTGTCGGTACCTCTGTAGTCTGTACCCTGTGAAAGGATTTTTTCCGAAGCTGGCGCAACAATGACTACATCCAGAAACCATCTAACAGGCAAACACTTAAAAAAACAAATATTTTTTGGGAGCACTACAAAAAACGACTTTTTTTCATAAAATTAGTTTTATTTTGTCCTAGTCGGTATTAGTCCTGTAACGATCAGTAAGGTGAAAATGTAATAAATATCTTTCGTCAAATAAATATATACAGGGCGTTCGCCGGAAAACGCTACCCTCCCAGTCTGTTGCCGTCGGCAACTTGCTCGGTCAGTCGTGCCAGCAGTTTCCGCCACACGGCACCGTGAATCAGCCAACTGTTTAACACCTCCGCTGCCCCAACAGTGCAGTGCAGTGACCCTTACATTGTTAAGAACGGTTTCTTTGCATTGTAGATAGTTTGTGACTTCAGTCTCTTATTAATCAGTGTTGTGAATAAACGTTTCTTTGCGGTTTGGCTGGTTTGGGGATTCATACTCTTATTAATCTGTACCGTGTTTGAGTGTGAGTAAAATTATGGTACGTTACAGTTTGCAACAAAGAATATTTCTCTACGATACATATGTGAAGAAGAAGTCGTTTAAAAAGTGCGCAGTAAATTTCGTCGCGAATTTCCTGGCGCTTTACTGCCAGCTAAATCAACAATTCTGCGTCTGGTTAAAAAAGTAAGAGAAACGGGTTCATTTTTTAACAAAAAGAGACTGTCGGTCAACCGTATTCTCACAGAGGAGAAAATTGACGATATCGCTTTTCGACTAGAACAGTCACCCAAAAAATCATTAAGTCAGTTAGGGCAGCATTTGTCTCGAAATATGTTCATAAGATGTGAAATGTGCATTACACAAGAGGGTCAACACTTCCAGCATCTTTTATAAGGTAAGCTAATGAATTACGTCACATTTAAATGCTTAGCACACAAGTTTATGAAATTTATGAAGCGTAATTATTATGAAATAGTCCGCGGCCTACGGTCGAACAATGCCGGAAACTGAGCGCTCGCTCGCCGGGAGCAGTTTCTTCCTCGTAGCGCTAACGGTGGGTTGCGTTTCCCGGCGAACGCCCTGTATTTTTATATCAATAAAGACTATCAGTACTTATTACATACGGTTTTTTTATTTATTCCAAATTTCACTACGAAAAATCAATCGATACGAGTAAGTATCGATACTTTTCAATGGATACAGAATAAGTATCGATGCTTTACCACCGATACTGTATCGAGTAAAAGTATCGATTACCTCAGTGGTATCGTTTTATCCCTACTGTCCACATACCTGCTATTCCGCTTTGATAACTTTTGTTTTGTTTTTTAACTTTCGCTGTACATGCTTTGTTTTACGGATTACACAATGAAACTGTAGGTACAACCGCGTTAGTGTCTTAATACGCGGAAACATGTAATTCGATCATTAGAATCATAGCAATATGTCATATACAAGTAACTATGGCTATAAAATTAAATAGACGGAAGCTATAACTTCACAACAGGAAAGTGGTTAATTAGATTTTCAGCTGCAATTTCAAGTGTACCACTCGATGTCGAAATGTAAGTGCAACTGTTATATGATTCCGTGTTGTTATACATCAAGTGTGTACAATATTCGCTTGAATTTAACCATCTCAAAATCTTCTTTAGGGAGTGAGAAACTAAGGACTCAATCTACTTCTAATGAAGATAACGAAATGTGACGATGAGTAAAGCAGTCGAATCCTCCAAAGCAAATAGCCTTTGTCCCATTTTCATCACATAGTCAGATGTCTCTACAAGATATACCAGATACTGGGTAGAGATAAAAGTTGTTCAAGGGAATTGCTCCTGTGGGTCTTCGTACAAGACAAATTGCTATAGAACATGGTCTGTCAAACGAGTTGACAATCGAACCTTCTATCTGGAGTGGTCAGATATATATTTATCTAATACTGTTGTTGCGTCCCACACAAATTATAATGTTAAGCTTTTCTTTGGTTACGAAAATACAGTGCAATACAGTGAGGGGAAAAAAAAGGTTCTGAATATTTATAATAAATCGCTCGTGTAATTTCGTTGAATACAGTTTCACATCACTTTTGGAGGAATATCATCATTACCGTCGTTTGGTGTAATGAATACTCAGTTAAAGACAACTCAACTACCGGAAACTAATGCATATAACAGTTTGGATACCAAATACGTCTAAGTTAAATAGAAGTTGAAAAATAAAATTTTGATAATCTACAACAAATCAGCTAATCCCCTAGTGGTAACGTTAGTTATTGTAATTGGGAAGGTGGGGAAGCATCACAGGAAAACAACACTACCTGACTAGCTGGTCATCCCATAATGTCAATGAGCGTGCTATAAAAGTAGCAAAAGGACTTCCACAAACAATCTATTAGGCTCTTAGAGTTAGGATGATGGCGAAAGAAATCTCATATTTTAGCCATTGATCTAGGCATGGACTTCATTGTAGTTATTCTTTTGACATCAGACTGAAAATGGATGGTCCTAGAGAGTTGTTCAACTTCAAGGAAAAATCCTGGGCTTCACCGGAATATGAACCAACGAATACAGTTTGTAGTGTTACATCGACTTTGCTACGCGGCAGTTCGTTAAGTTATATCTCATCTTAAAAAAAAACTTGACGCTGAAATGTTTGAAGCTAAAAAAACTTAGGGAAACAAGTAGCGATGCGGCTTCGTGATCCCACATTGAGTTAGCAATAGGCGATGGCTCAAAATTCGTGGGATAGTGCGATAAAAAACTAGAGAAGGTGAAGTGGATGTGTATGGAAATTGCCACAGCAATAAAAAAAAAAGCTCATAATACATACTACAAACAGTAAGAAATATAAACCTAAAAGATAAAATTAACGGAAATTTTAGTTTTTCATTCAGTTAAATTATACTTGTTCGTTCTTCCATTGTTGACAGTATTTCAGACAATAATAGAAAAACAATACGCTTTTGAAGTTAGCAACAAAATTTCTATCCATTTTAAATAATTCTTTCAAACTCACTGTCTATCTTTCACTTTCCCCCACAAAATACGATTTTGTTTACTGTATGCTACAATATCATGTAAGTTCGTTGAAAACACACAGCATATTATTCCCTAACTTTTCTTGCAGATTCTTTCAGAATAAATCAAACCACACAACCGCTATTTACCGTTGAAGCTAGCTCCTTCTTAATCGCCACCACGCATCGAGCGAAGACATTACAACTCTCACTTCTGCTTTCAAGTTTCTGAACTTTGAGAACCGTGTGATCACTTTACAAAAACGAGTACTTTGTAATAAGCTGGAATTCAACGTTATACGTCTCACTGTTTGGAATTGGTATTTTGTACCTTGCAATACCACGCATTTAAAACAGAAAGTCATTACATTTTGGTTGAGAACTGTTTCATTACAGGCTTAAGGAGAGACTGTGTGTTAAGTATAACAGGGTTATGTATCATTTTCTAGCTGTAATGCTGATAATGTACGCGTATACCTGGAAGGATATGTAAGTTTTTCTGCAGCACTTTGGACTCTCTCTTACTAGTAATGTTGATCGATTTATTGCACACTTGTTGCAGAAGATTTAATCTTGAGGAAAGTTTAAAATATTTTATCTGCTTTTGTAATTTAATTAGACCCTAAACGTTTTTATTGACTTATAATATTCTTAAAACTGAATAGCAATTATTATTTTATATCCAAGAAATAATTTTAGTATCACTGCGTAAGTTCGATATAGAATCACGTCTTTCTATAGAATTCGATGAAGCATTCACAAATTAAAATTTGTTTTGTATCGTGTTCTGGAGCCAATGCATTTGTCCATCCGCGCTCTGTGTGGTTGGTCAAGCACCCCACCCCGCGGGTGTCAGTGCATCTTGATTGGTAAGTGGTCAGTGCCAAGTGGCTATTAACAGCCAATCAACGAGCGCGCCAACTGTAATTGCAGATCGCTGGTGAAGCCAGTTACTACAAATTGGCCAAGAGGCGTTCTGTGAAATGTTCTTGTCGTAATGAGCAGGACCGTTACAAAAAGGAAACCAGTTTAAAACCGTCATAAAATTCTGTAGGGTTCTACGTGGAACAAAAAGAACTGCTTAAGAACAGGGGTTAATGAGTAATTTCGCAATTACTTAATACACATAGTGCTCATATAATCATTATATCACTATTATAAATCAGTTTAAAAACGTCATAAAATTCTGAAGGGTTCGGGGTGAAACAAAATGAATTGCACAAGAACGTAATTACTTAATACACATAGCGCGCATATAATCATTATATCACCATCATACACACTTTAATTATTTGGATAGGATCACAGATAGGTCCATTATCCTTGACATGCAGCAAAAAATAGATTTTTTGTGTTTAACGCAAAGCGGTAACTAAGTCGTTTTGTTACGTGCTAATAATACAGTATTTCGTTCCTAATGTTGGATATATAATGGATTACAAAATATAGAATACGATTGATGCAAAATTATGTTTTTAGTAATGGAGAAATACTGTATCATAAATGTTTTATTCAAAATAATGTGTTTTTTAAATGATGGATATATAATGTGTTAGAAAATGGTTGCCTCAAAATTATATTTATTAATGATAGCTGAATAATGCAACATAATTTTTTAATTTGTTCAATACTAAGTAATTTTTTCTTTTTTAATTATTGATAAATACAGTAGAGTGTCAGAAGTGCTTCAATGTGTTTGCTGCATAATCGTGTTTTTAATGATATCTAAGAGTTTTTAATTTTCTGATGCGATGTAATGCTGGTGAAATTGGCAAACACCAAAGACCATAAAGTAAACAGGTAAAAATAAAATTTATAATAGTATAGACAGGAAGTTGTAACACCTTATGTTAGTAACAATTTTTCTCCTTTAAGCAGGAAAAGAGCCGTATAGAAGCATAAACGTTTTTCTTAATTGACAGCAACAAAAACACCATGTTCGTAATTTGGAGCTGTCTGTTAAAATGTCTTTTTGGTTAAATCCTATACTCTATCGTTAATATCAGGAATTAGCGAAGAAATTTAGTATACAAATCTTTCACTTACTAGAGAACAAGAACACATAAACCAAAAAGATATCACTGTCTTCCACGAAATTACGTCTACACAGATATCAATGATTTAATTGATATATGCATACACCTTGCAGGATTTTTTAATTATTATTATTAATTTTGGCTTTACGCCTAGTCGACATCGATGTCGTTAGAGGCGTGAAAGGACTTGGGGGAAGGGAGGAAAAAAAAAATTCGATGACGGCGATTTGAAGGAATTATCCCGGCTTTCGCCTGGATCGATTTGGGAAAACCATGGATAACCCAAATCTGGATAGCCTGCCGGAGACCCGCGTCCTCCCGAATGCAAGGCCATAGCTTTACCGCTCACCCGCCACACTCAGTCCGCTGCAGGGGTTGCCACGGACATAAACTCCGAGCGTCTTGGGAACAGCCAGCGGCTGCGTGTTCTCTCCGTCCAGAGCCGCCCAAGTAGAGGTAAGGTGTGGTTCGATTTTCCATTAGGGGCCAGCTGTAGTCCGGCGCACCTGCGCGAGGACATTTAAAGGCGCCAGCTCTCTGGAAACGACGCTAACGTGCGCTACATGAGGCGGCTGGACGAGTATTGCTGGTGCTACGACTTCTAATGCCCACTGAGGGGGCCTTAAATATTTTCTGATGCACCGGTAACACTACGTAGCCTCAATGATCCTTTCAGCATAATCGCCTGACCTTTATCTTTTTTACCGTCGGTTCCAGTCAAGATACATTCTCCTGAACAAAATAAATTAGCAAATTGTTTAAATTGTTTCCCTGACGTATCGAAACCAAATGTAATATAATACAACTTTTTTTCGAGTACATTTAATTACGTCTGTTGATTTGAAACGCTTTTTATTGGTATAGGTTTAACGATAATTGTAAAAAAAGTCTAATCATTGTATGGAAAGTATTTTTTCTTTTGGCCGGAATATCTTCTATAGGGATTCTGGAGCAACTGTTACGATGGGTCGCCATCTGTTACTAAAACATGTAACCCATGTTATTTATGATGAGTATACGTTTTGTTTGTGGTTTATGATGCAGAGATTAAGAAATCTTTCCAACATTTACCCAGGTGATTGCTGGAACCCGATTGAATTCCCGCAATATGGACTGCCGTACGCCAAGGCCGGCGTGTGAACAAGGGCCCTTAGTGCGATATCCCTTTAACGCGTGCAACTACGCAGAGATAGTGGCGTGTAAAGATCAAACTTGAAGAATTTGTTGAATATTTCTCTTCTTGCCTCAGGTCGTTGCTATACGTTTGCAAGCATATTGTTTGAAATATATTAATCTTGGAACTGCTAAATTTGTCACACGAAATCTCGATCATTCTGATTTTCCACGTATGATTCAAGGAAAGTTTTGTATGACTAATACTGCGTATATAATATATGTGGGCATTTTTAATTCTTTTTCTATCTGCCTTGCCATATTGCAAGTCAATATACGAGGCGTATTCCAAAAGTAAGGTCCGTTTGATCATAATAAAAACATCGTTCAGGATACAAGGTTTTTATTAACGTCAGTATGTAACTACATATCTAGTTCACTTTTCCACATAATCGCCGTTCATATCTATACACTTTCTGTAACGCTGTACCAGTTTCTTTAACCCCTCGGCATAAAAGTCTGCCGCCTGGGACCTGAACCAATTGGTAACGCTCGTCTTGAGTTCTTCATCGGTTTGAAATCGTTGTCCACCAAGCCACCGTTTCAAATGCAGGAAGAGAAAATAGTCTCTTGGTGCAAGATCTGGACTGTAAGCAGGGTGGTCTAGGATTTCCCAACGAAACTCTTGAATCTTCTCTTTGGTTTTGGAAGCGGTATGCGGGCGTGCGTTGTCATGCAAGAGGATGATGCCAGACGACAGTTTCCCGCGGCGTCGATTTTGGATGGCACGTCTCAGTTTGGTGAGCGTTGCACAGTACACGTCAGCTGTAATGGTTGTCCCACGGTCCATGAATTCGATCAAAAGGACGCCCTTTTCGTCCCAAAACACAGAAGCCATCATTTTGCGATTCGTGTACGGCGATTGCTTACACTTTTTTGGTTTGGGTGAACCGGAATGGCGCCACTGCGTTGATTGTTTTTTTGATTCTGCGTTGGTGTACGCTATCCACGTCTCGTCTCCCGTAACAATTTGGGAAAACAAACTGTCTCCATCTTGTCTATAGCGCTCCAAAAATTGTCGTGCGCTATGCATTCGTTGCTCTTTGTGCTGAGCGGTGAGCAGTTTTGGCACCCACCGCGCACAAAGCTTCCGATATCCAAGCTCTTCAGTGACAATCCTGTAAATTGAGGTTCTAGCAACATTTGGGAATTCCATAGCCAGACCACTAATCGTCAAACGCCGATCACTTCGCAGTTTTTGGTTAACTTGCTCGACGATGTCGTCGGTCCGAATACTGGGCCTGCCACTCCGCTGTTGATCGTGCACATCTGTGCGACCACTTTGAAATTCTCGACACCAGTGTCGAACTTGTTTCTCACTCATTATGTTTGGTCCATACACTACACACAATTCGCGATGGATGTCCGCAGCTGACGATCCTTTTGCCAACAAAAATCTAATCACACCGCGCACTTCACAACTGGCGGGAGCTACGATTGTCGCGGCCATTTCGAACTGCTCTCAACAATAGATATACGGCTACTGCGGCACGCCAACAATACTGCATATTTACCAGGAGTTGGTAGATGGCGCTGCAGGTGGGAAACGTCATTCAGGCCTATCATCTGTGACATCTTGTACCCCGGACCTTACTTTTGGAATACGCCTCGTATTGCTATGTAAAATGCGATTCCTATCGTCACCCGCGTTTTATAATTCCTTGTAGAAAGTGTGTCGTAACTTTTCTTCCTTCTGGTAACTCAAGTGAGGCATCATGTTGCATAACCGTTGATTTCTTTGTCGCATAACCTTTACTGTCCTCAAATAAGGAATCTAGTCTTTACTATTTTCGACAGGTTCGAACTGAATTGCCGTCCTTTTGTCTATCCCCTCACGGAACTACATTTGAGATATCAAGTGTCCGAAAATGCCAGGTTATTTTTCAGAAATGACTAATATTCGTAGCAGCAACTCGTATATCCGGTCTACGCTGTTCAAACCACGCTGTATTCTCTTCACCATGGTAACTAAAACTTCCCCACCCCCCCTTTCCAAGAGCAATCGTTATTCAACTACATCCGTACCCAAAGAACAAAATATTATATTTTTTATAAAAACTATTACTATTAAATTCTAGATCAATTTAAAAACTATTTCTGTTGTGTCACAATCAGAACTTCATATAATGAACAGGTAGTGGTGGCTGAGTGGTAACGCTCTACCCTCGAATTCGGGAGTACGCGGGTGCAAACCCGGCCATCCAGAATCTGATTTCCATGGTTTTTCCCAAATCACTACACGCGATTGCCAGAATGGTTACTTCAAAAGGTCATTGTCGAATTCCTTCCCATTCCCATTCCCTGCCCCAGTACTTACCCGCTTCCACAACGTCGACGAGGCGTAAAGCCGGAAGCAAAAAAAGAAAGAATAAAAAGGAACATAATGAACTAATACTTTACTGTACCTCAGGGGAAGGCACTAACGACAACGCCGCCGATTCATCCTAAAACCTCAACTACATAAACAGCAGAGAATGCTCGGTGCACATTACCGATAATCCTCTAACGTATTCAGATTATTAAAATTTACCATCTTTCCAACCACAACCGCAGCTCCATCTTCAGCTCTTCCTCCAATTTCTTCGTTACTGAATTAATTTCCAATTTCGAATTTCATCATTCTCTTTATCTCTTTGTCAGGTTATACTTGCTGCCTCCATCTGGCTTAAGCATCTCCTTGTTTTTATGCAGTTACAGCTCAATATGTTACGAGGTTTAGAATTACAGTTTAAATAAGAAGGTCCTGTTGACATATTCTGCGCTTGATCAGTTGACCGAGTTGTCAACTCTCTTTTTGTCGTTATTATTATTACGTCTCTGTTTACCATTTCTGGTGACCATAGTTCCTAGATAAAAGTAAACTTTCATCCACTGAACCATCGTGATTTCTAAGAGATATTATCTCAATGTTCTTTGAGCTCTTTTTATAGAACCTCTTTTTTCAATTAAGGTTACAAGACGATATTATGAAAATAATTGCGTGGTTTAAAGATTGGCAGTTGGAGTTAAACGCTAAAAAGTGCCAAGTCATGCATGTAAGTAAAAAGGTGACACCATTTAACTTTGAATATACTATTAATGGCACTGTCCTAAGAACGGTAGATTCCGCTAAATACCTATGGGTAACAATTCGTAATAATTTGTCATGGAATGTGCATATCGAGAATATAATTGGGAAAGCAAATCGTATGCTTCGATTTCTAGGTCGAAATTTCAAACAATGCACTCCGGAAGTTAAATCGATTGCATACAAGTCACTAGTGCGGCCTCACTTAGAATATTGTTGCTCTGTATGGGGTCCCCATCAGAAGGGATTAATGGAGGCATTAGAGATGGTCCAAAGAAGAGCCGCCAGATTCGTGACAGGTATATATAGTTGGAGGGAAAGCGTAAGTGCGATGTTGAAAGAATTAGGTTGTGAAGACCTGGAGCACCGAAGGCGTTGCTCTCGACAGAAGCTAATTGAAAAATTCTCGACTGACGTATTTCGGAATGACAGTAAACAAATATTGCTACCAGCAACATTCATATCCCGGAATGACCGCAAAAATAAGATAAGAGAAATCAGGGACAGAACCGATTCATTTCTGTACTCATTTTTTCCACGAGCGATTAGGGAGTGAAATAGAAAGGATTTACCGGGCGACTAAACATAAAATCCGACAGGAGTAGCTTTCGATAAAGTACTCCGGCCATCCTGATCTGGGTTTTCCATGGTTTACCCAGATCGCTCCATGCGAATGCTGGGATGGTTCCTCACAATAGTCCATGGGCGCCTCCTGCCATATCCCGTATATCCCTTCCAAACCATTACCTTCCCGGATAGGTGCAATGCACCCTCCGCCACACACTTATAGTGAATCGCGGAGTAATAGTAATAGTAAGGTTTTGCTCCCTTTCCACAAATGTGTGATCTTTAATAACGACCTAACTGAAGTGAGGATTTTTCTGTGAACCCTCTAAGTTTATTTACGATGTATTTTGTTCTATTCTACTTTTAATGCGTTAAGAGAAAATCCAATCATTCTCCCAAGCGACCATGGCAAAAACGGCGGAACTGTGTATGTACCATTTCTCTTGTGTTTAAGATCGTGGAATTACAGTTTAGATTTAAGTAGAAATATAATTGCCGTATCATGCTTTGACGGAGGTCAGTTACCGGACACTCGCCTCTGGCCGCACCCTGTGTGATGCGGGTGTGCCTAGCCACCAGGGGCCACGCGATGCCAGCAATTTTAGCCCCCGCACAACTCGTTATACCGCACACCGTATCAAGTGGCTCGCCATGAATGAGAGCTTAAATCAGCGCGATATAATGAGAAATACGGATCTCATCGATCAGAGGGACTGCTGGCTCAGGCGCCATTAATTCTGGGTGACACGTACGCCATTCGGTAAGCCGTGTGGTTAGCAGCTTATAGGATTATGGAACAAATTTGTACCTACTTCGAATAATTTTAGCTATTTTACACATTTAGATTTGGAAAATGCGTTGAACTGGAAATTCATCACTGTCATAATCATTTATTGGTACCGGATCGAATGGTCATCTGGTATATTCTCTTCCACTTCAATCGATCCCTTAGAAGACTCCTCTTCTGCCAATTGTTTCTGGTTCACACCCTTGGTTTTTTTCTTTCTTTTGCACTTACTCCCCGTTCATGTGGGGGTTATTTGGGAAAGGATAGGGAGCAAGAACTGGGAAGAAATTCGGTTATAATCTATTGAAGAAACTATACCTACAAAAAAAAAAAAAAAAAAAAAAAAAACCCTTGGTCTCTGTGTATTTTTGCAATTAAACTTGAAGGAAAGCTTTTTAAAAAAAAATCAGGTAATGAGTTATATTTCCTATATCGATTTCTGTGAACTGCATGCTTATTCAGTTAATGTATTTCGAGTCTATACCATATGAAGGCTAAAAGAAAGGATCATCTCGAAACTGAAAAGGTTCATTCGTGAATTCAGACTTGTAGTAATAAATCGAGCATGGTGGGTGAGCGGTAAGGCTAGGGCACTGCATTCTCGAGGACTAAGGTTCAATTCCCTTCCAGATTTCGGTTTTCCATGATTTCCCTAAATCATTACAGGTGAATGCCGCGATGTTTCCTTCAAAACGCCTCGGATGACTTCCCTCCATTACGTTCCTCGATCCTAATCCTCTTCGACTTCGCCTAACCGCAAAATCCCGAAGAAAAAATAACCGGTAATCAGTGCTGGAACAAAACACTACCACTGCAATGCTGAAACGATGTTCCAAAAACTTAAGTCTCGTTTGAAGTACCAGCGATAACGAGATACTGAAAGCCAGTCGTTGCAAACGTATCCTTCAGACATCGAGAAAAACAAAAATCATAAGTAATGATTGAAGCTAGAAGGCATTATCATACGACAACGGTACGCAGTTCTCAGTACTAAGATTAAATTTAGACGTAGAAAAGTTCTTACGGCAATATTACTATAAGTTCTAGTAGCAACGGACTAATACAATTGTCGTAGAACATATAGGCGTATCGCAAATAGTGAACACAGTAAAAGTTTACTATTAAAGAAAGTAATAAACACGATTTTCTATATTAAAATCAAATTTATGCAAGATTATTTTGCTATGAAAATATCCTCTTGCTTCGTTCAGTACTTTTAACGGTAGTGCAGATATTTTAAAAAGTTATTCGATGTTGCTGAAAGTTTGGTTGAAGCTTATACTTGGCGAGAAATACTATAACACTCCTCAAAAAGTATTTCTTAAGAAATAAATAAACCCTTCACATTATTAATTGCAATGTCACTGTTCTGAGAGGTTTACTCAACGCTCAGCTATGTTGCATCTCCTTCTTAACATAATCTAATATCTGTAATAAGTGCGCAGTTTTTTGATTTATTCAAAAGATACTAAAATATTCAAATTTCAATGTTGGAAATTCATACAGACGCGGTTTACCTGTGCCGGAAGTTCCATTATTAATGTGAAGTAAGCCGTAAAAGCTGCATCACTAAGAGTCCACATCAAGCAGTAGGTTCCCTCGTAGGTTAAACTCCGTCACTAGGCGATGAAACAATTGGTTCTAACATCTCCGACAATAATGCTACGCATACATACTTCTTATAAAATGTTATCCCAGAAAAACAATTCTTGTGAAAATAGACCAAGTCTCGTGCTCGTGTAGTGACAAAAACTTATGAGACCTCCTTTTGAGCCAAGTCTACACTTTACAGCGTGAATTCACTTTGTGAAATAGAATGGTTTCTCTCGGTGTCAAATTAATTTAGAATAAAATAATCTGGTAACTTGACCATTGTGCGTGTCACGTTTTAGTAAACCTATGTAAATACCTTAAATGTGTTGCTTAATCGAACGTACAAATACATTAAAGCCAAGATTTACCTCGCTTTTTTCCGAATTTGATAAATATATATTGTCTTCAATGTTAGTAAAAGTTACGACATGCATAATGGCCAAGTTACCAGATTTTTCAAAATTTTATACTAAATAAATGATCTATGACACCGAGATAAACCATTCTGTTTCACAAAGTAAAGTGAATACACACTGTAAAGTGTAGACTTGGCTCAGAAGAAGATCTCATAACTTTTTGATACTACATGAACTCGAGACTTGGCCTATTTTTACAAGAATTGTTTTTGTGGGATCTCATTTCTTTTTGGAAGTTTATCGCTTATTCTGAATCGCTGATTAAATTTAATGATTCCATTTGAAAATCGGCGAATAACATTTCAGCATTGAAGATATCAATATACGTTATCAACAATGCCACACTCTCTGAAAATAATGAGTGTGCACCGTAGCCGAGCAATGCAGATTGCCGCTGGTTTACCTACCACCATAAATAAATTACGAGTAACTTCCAAACCAAGCATAGCAGCAAAGTAAAATTTAAGATATTAGTTAAACTTGCTGATCTCTATGCACTAAAAAATTCTCAGGTATATAACTTCATCCGGAGCAAAGCAATTAAGCTGCACATTTGTGCCAGAATTGTTCATTTTTGGTATTGTAATTAATAAATATGGGGAAAAACTACAATATTAGAACTTTCTTATGATTTATAGATGAAACCATATATGTGTACCAAATTACTTGTTTCTAGGATTACTGGAAGTACAATGGAATTTTGATGTCGGGGTGTCGTGGCCGAAATAAAAATTTTAATTTCAATAACTTCCAAAGTAAGAAAAGGAAAGAAGTAAAATTTAATACATTAGCTAAACATAGTAAGCTCACTCTACAATGAAAATCTGAGGTATATAAAGTTATTAGGGTGAAAAGCGATTTCACGTTAGGGGTAGGTAAGGGGCAAATATATGTAAATTTACGAGTTTCAGACTTCTCTTATAATATGTGAGTAAAATTTTATCTGCGTGCCAAATTTCAGCTTTCTACGGCTACGGGAAGTACCTTAGAGTTTTGATGATCATCAGTCAATCAGTGAGTGACGAAATCGCTGAAGTTTGCATCCGAATAACATCAGAACTAAGAGCAGTAACGAAATAAAATTTAGTATGTTTGCTAAGATTGCTGATATCTAAGCATAACAGTAATTTGAGCCATGTAGCGTGAATATGACCGAAGAAATTGAGATTCAAATATGTACCGAATCGCTTGGAGAAAAGGATAGGCAGTGCCGTCGTTGACTCTTGGCGGCGGGTGCCCTACCGTGCACCCAAATTTTAACACAATTTTATATTGTAGTGTAATTATGTTTTGTTTATCTGCAACAATTAGTGACATTTTTATGCAATCATTTGTTCAACGTAAATTTAAAGTAAGGCTTAATTGGAAGCTGTTAAAATTTAATAGATTTATATTCTATAAAATGTAAACACCTGGAATTGGCTGAATGGTCGTAAAGACGTTAGGCCATAGAATTGAAATAAATAAGAAATAAATGAATAAACAAATTGTTATTTATTTTTATTAATATATGGATGGAAATCCGAACATTACTTAGTGATACGCAACTTATATCGATCTAAGCTCAACATATCTCTCTTGTTAGTGGAGCTTCCTTATATTTCTTTCTAACTTATATGTACGCAAAGTGTCAGTCTCTAACAACTTGCTTGGCAGGAGAGGAGCTTCGTGTGAGAAGAGGAAAATATCTTGACACTTCTTTACTGTTTACTAGAAGAAAGAAAAATTCCATGTATTCCATAACAAGGGAGCCGAAGAACAGCAAGCCAGAACAGCAAGCCAATAGAAATCTGAGAAGACGACAGAATACACCTATTAAATACACAATATAGATAAACAACAAACCGGTTTTCTTAGTTTAGCTACATCTTACCCACAAATTAAGCGCAGCATTATACGCCTGGCCATAGTACCTTAAGTTATTTCCAACAAAAACTGAGATACCAGCAAAGATTAAGGTTGTCTTTCTGAAGTAGCTAAATACGTATGTGGAAGACTCAAACTTTAGTCCCATACCAACAATACCGATCTGAATGTGGTTATTAAATAGTCTTCTTCGTTATAATCGACCGCTGGTTTATTCAAAGCTTTCGCTTCAGAACGTATAAATTTAAACAAGTGACAAGAAAAAAAATAAAAAATAATGACAGAAAAAAACCTAAAAGAACACTAATTCCTATGTTTTTTTTATTTTTTACTGATGGTTTTACACCGCGTCGACGTCGATGTCATCAGAGGTAGGATGGGGTTGGGGACAAATAACGGGAAGGAATTTGCCCATGGTCTTTTGAAGGAAGCATCGCAGCATTCGCTTGGAATGATTTGGGGAAACCATGGAAAACCCAAATCTGGATGCCCGGACGGGTATTCGAACCTGCCTCCTCCCGAATGTGAGGCCAGAACGTTAACCGTTCACCCACCACCCTCGGTCATCATTCCTATGTTCAGTCTGTGTTTCTGATAAAAGTAGACGTTAACTGTAGATCAAACGGTAGTGACATCAACTTCAAATTTGGCGATTGGGATTCAGATTTCCCCCACCCTATTTAATAAGCACGCACATACACAAACACACGCACGTGCGCGCAAGCAAGCAATGCATATTAGAATGAATACTAGAACTTAAAGTAGTCAGAAAGATGAGTTGTATAAAAAGATAAGTGCAATATTTTCTATTTGAGGCTAGGGTGTATGTAAGTGAAACTTGAAGCGATTGATAACAATCAAAAAGTTGCTGAATCTCTTCATGTAGACAGAAGAAAAGAATAATGGAGTATAATTTTCCCTTTCAGGTAAAAGGAAGTTCTTAATATAAAATGTGGCAGGAGAGACCACATTAGACGTTGCATAACGAATAACAGAAGAAACAAAATGTACTCTCTTTGCTAGAAAACAGCATGAGGTAAATTGTGAAGCAGATATTCGTTGGTGGATCTCTCTCTTTGTGGTTTTTGCGAGTAGATGACATGTGGCAACAGCATTGACTTTTATGCTAATTAGCCGAGACTTGGAAGCCAAATGAAAAGCGTCAACGTCTGCCTGAGTGATGTGGATTGTTACGTTGAGTCACTTACTAGCGTGAAACTCAATTGCCACACAGAAGTCAGAGTTGCTCGTGATAAGTTGTCCATTTCTCTGCGCCCGCGGCCACCACTTGCAGTGCCGTGACGTTTTTCCAATACCGACGTTCATATCACACACTCGAATGGGCTGCGTCTCTCTGAAGAAGATGCCGTCGTTCTGTACATCACAACTAAATCTCCCGACTGAGTCTGACAAATTTCTTGAGAGACAAATGCTGCAGACGAACGAATATTTCAGAGAGCTTCCATATGTGTGTTTCCGATAAAACCCGCCCCTCGGTGTCAAAAAATAAAAACAGAAATGTTTTCCAGAACATTTCCCAGCTGTTACTTCCACAAACATTGAAATAAATGTAGCATTATAAGGGAAAAAAATTTAATCTACTTCGGCAATTGAGTGTCACTACTGCTGTAACTATTAAATTTTAATCTACTTCTAATATGTGGCATTTAGTGTTCTACAAACTAGGTTAGGTACCACTATTTTTAATAGAATTGTTTAAAGCCACACAATTGCCTATTTTTAGTTATAGTAAGTAGCGCTGAGACAATCTAAGAGAACTAAAGAAAATGAAGATCACGTATATCGAAATACTTTCTTCGTTCGTGTGATTTCTAGACACCTACAATACGATAGGACCTAGTCATTTCAGATCCAAGAGTAAACAGATGTCAACTAAATAAAGGCGTAAAAGTGATCATTCTTTGTAATTTTTTGGATGTATGAAAATCAGCCGCAATTGAGGAACTAAATAACAGCCCTTATGTCTCCCTTGATCTAGATGAGGTTTTTATTGTATAAAATTGATTTCCCCACAGATCTGTATAATGTTATGTTAATAACACATCAACGACGAATAATAGTGCAAAGTAACTGTTATCGATTGGAGCTGAGATTATTCATTTGTTAGGAAGAATTACCAACAGAAAAATTAAGATATTGTGATAACGTAAAAAATTATTAACAAGAGGAAGTGTCTTAAAAAACAAGTAATGTTAAAATTCATCGCAATGTATCAAACGAATTGCAAACGTAATACGGTTTTCTGAGGAACATATTCATTCAGCAAATCTACTTTTATTTAGAAAAATAATGAATATTTACTGACTCTACGTTTTCTCTTAACTGTAAACAATGAAGTTGTAACACCATTCGCATCAAAATGGTTTATTCCTTTCTAAGTTTCTATATGAAAATTTAAAAGAGTTTTCCCGTTTGCAAAATCCAATTATTACAATCCTTCTAGAAATAAAGTATTATTTCCTTCCATAAACGTAAATAATCTACCTCCAAGGAGGTATCAAATCAATACTATCATGTTCTGTACCAACATGGGAGGCTTAATGAGGGAGGCTTAATGATCTTCAGTGTTTTGCATCAAGTGCAATAACAATTCCCTGATCAAGAAAATTTTTGCTTTTGATTGATCTTAACTGTTGTTCAGAGTTCCAGTATCAATAGGTTGAAGTCAGAAGGCTTTTTCTCGGAGTGTAATAAAGTCTCAGTTATTAGCTTGATATAGCGTATGGAGCACCAGCTTCAGTCGTAGGTCTGAATTTGGAAACTCGATCCTGGGTTGGGCTGAAGAAATGTCCCGCGCCCAAACACGGCAAGCATACGCCGTGATGGCACACCCACCTGAGAAAGGAGAAACATTAATTAGCAATCCCACCGGGGTCACGTTCCAGACTTATCAAGCGTCGATGATTTTGAGCGAAATTGTGACTGCTTTGAGAAAAATGGTTTGGAAAGTTCCTTAACATAACAGATGTATTCTTTTAAAAATATACCCTAAGTAACTATAATAAAAAAAATTTGCAAACCGGAACAAATATATGGCTGGCGTAACATTTGCTAGGCATTATATTACTTTTAACACACAGCTACACGTTTGAAAGATACTAATATAGATTGCCTCGAAATAAGACGGTAACATCGTGATAGAGTTTCTCGCTGTCTCATTCTTTGGCAGTAGTGAACAGACTTGCAGAACCTTTCTATACTTCTTGTAAGGTTGGAATCTGAAGGTCAGAGATTCTAACACCGCCTTAAATCTAACTTTAATCTCAATCAATGTTTTGTGTATGTGAAGTATGCTAGAACTCTACTATGACACGGTTTTCTATCCTATTCTTAGTATGATTACTGGGTTAGGTTACGCGGCTATGGCAGAAGTTCTGTTACTAGGTAATTAATACTACGTGAGATTATTATTACTAAAATTCCTCGTGTAGTTGGCTGCAGTGTTTACAGAACAGTGAAATACATAAATCACTTATTACCCCAAGTAAGCATCTTAATTCGGCAACGGAAAAAGTTTGTAAGACTGCAGCGTTTTATTTTAGAAATATATATATCTTATATGTAATGGATTTCATCATTATTCTAGAGAGTTTACTGCAGTATGTTTTGAACTAGGACATAACGTATGTGAACGCCATATATAAATTCCATATTCAATCACATTGTCGTTACGTGATCTTCCTGCTTCATCATCAGAGTTTCTTTCTCTTACTTTTTTTTTAATGCACTTGTTACTTTTATGTACATTAATCGAACAGTTTTTGCTAGTTCAAAAAGTATATTTATCTTTTTATCATCAATGTTATTGATTCGCACTGTAGTAACAACACATGACGAACACTTAATTTAAACTACCAATACCCGTGATCGGAATCGAACCTGCGTGGGGCGAAACGAGTGGCTAGCTACTCCTTAACACTACTGTGATCTGTTCATCGGAGTTACTATAGCATTTATTTCCGTAAAAGTTTGCTGCCATTTATTACACTCTCATTTCAGAGGCGTGGTATTCCATTAAGAAAACCCGCTCGAGATTTCAAGACTGAGGTCTCTTCTTAACTGACTGTAAGAATCAGCATTTAGTTTCATAATTTTAATACCATCCCATCATAAATTGGTTGGTTTTGGACGGTTTATCGCCATTGGAAACTCGTTCAGAGTTGGTAAATGTTTATAAGGAGTTTGCTTCCTCACTTTCATTTCAAATGAAGGGATGAATTTAAATATTATCTGAAGATGATACACGTCACATACCCATAAAAACATCCAGAAGATGCTCAATACGGTATTTGATGTTCGGTGACTTAACGTGTAAGACATAAAAATTAAATATGACAAAAACTTTGTGCAAAATATTTACTGCATTTTTTAAAAATTTTTACCATAAACAAATGGGAAAAATGATTTAAGATCGCTTTTCAGAGGTTCCTACAATTTTGTGCGCCGATTTTCTGGTATGGACGAGACATGGGGCCCATCACTGCACGCCAGAAATGAAACACCAATCGAACCAGTAGGTGGAAGCTCCCAGTTCTGCACCAATAAGATCGAACTTGTTTTCATTTGACAGAAAGGTAACTGAATGCAAAAGAGATTTTTCATATTGATTTTCTTGAAAAACGTAGGATCATACATCCTATTCATTACACAAAAACATCCATCGTACCAAGTTGAAAGTGTGTATACCGGGTGAGTTTTTTATCTTGAGACAACTAAATATCTCGAAAACTACAAATCCGATCAAAAAAAGTGGGTAATAAAAATTGTTCGTCTCGACGGGGGACATCCGATGATACCAAATTTGACTCCCCACCCCCACCCCCTAGGGGTGGGGGAAGGGGGAGAAAAAAAACTTAAATAGGAACCCCCATTTTTTATTGCAGATTCTGATTCCCCGGAAAAAACTACCCCTATTTGACCCCCAATTCGAGTCATTTTGGTCGATAGATGGCGCTGCATTTCTCAGAGTTTTCTCATTACTTGATGTACTTCCATTGCGTTCACATCGTCGCTCATTTCTCAGAGTTTTCTCATTACTTGATGTACTTTCATAGCGTTCATAACATCTCTGATTTATTTACTTCGTTCTGTTGCACGTGTCAATGAGAATGCAGGCTATAACGTTGCAAGAAAAAATTGAAATGGTCTACATTTATGGAGAATGTCGCAAGAATATCGATAATGCTGTTGATCTTTATGCTCATCGTTTTCCAGACCAGCCTCGATCGCGCGCTTCTTTTTACCGTATTATCCAACAGTTCACTCAGGAGGGAAGTGTTTGTCAGATTTTGCATCGTAGAAAATACCATCCGTTCCATGTTTCGTTGCATCAAGAACTTCACGGCAATGATTTCGATAATCGATTGACATTTTGCCGATGGTCGCTACAGAAAATACAAGAAGAACCCCATTTCTTTGCTCGAGTACTGTTTTCGGATGAATCCACTTTTACTAACCACGGCACCATTAATCGACACAACATGCATTATTGGAGTGTGGAAAACCCGCATTGGTTACGCCAAGTTGAACATCAGCGTCCGTGGAATGTAAATGTTTGGTGTGGGATAATTGGGGACAAACTTATTGGTCCACATTTTATCCATGGACATTTCAATGGGGAGAAATATCAACAACTCTTAGAGGACGTACTGCCAACATTGCTTGAAGACGTACCCTTAGACGTGCGACAAACAATGTGGTTTCAACATGACGGTTGTCCAGCACATTTTGCTGTAAGATCGCGGGAAGTGTTAGATCGTCTGTACAATCGTCGATGGATCGGAAGAGGAGGTCCAGTGCCGTGGCCTGCAAGATCACCAGATCTCACTTCGCCTGATTTTTTTTTATGGGGATACTTGAAGAATGAAGTTTACAGTGAAGTGCCAACAACGCCTGAAAACATGATTGAACGAATTACCAACGCTTGTCAAAAAATCACGCCGGATATGCTTCTTAGTTGCGTCGAATCATTCCAAGAGCGGGTAAATAAATGCATCGATGTCGGTGGTGATATTTTCGAGCACTTGCTTTAGAATTGTTGTTAGAAACAAACACGTGAGAGGCGAGGGGACTCACCAAAAACAAGCACCCCGATGGTGAGAGGCGAGGGGACTCACCAAAAACAAGCACCCCGATGGTGAGAGGCGAGGGGACTCACCAAAAACAAGCACCCCGATGGTGAGAGGCGAGGGGACTCACCAAAAACAAGCACCCCGATGGTGAGAGGCGAGGGGACTCACCTAAATCTAGCACCCCAAAGGGAACAGAAAATTACTACGTCCACGTCGTTGTTCCTGGGTAACGCAAAAAGTAATGTTTGACTTTCGCTATCTGCTAAAGAATTTGCATCAGTGCATTTTGAAATAATGTCCATTCCCATCCCTCAAGTTTGGAGGTGGGTGGTGTTATTGAATAGTTTTTGAAAAATATCAATCACATTAACTTGTATTTTGCTGATCTGATGTGTATTTCACGAGATATCCTCATTTTAAAATGAATTTTTGCTTATTTTGATTTTTGTCGATTGCAGCGCCATCTATCGACCAAAATGACTCGAATTGGGGGTGAAATAGGGGTAGTTTTTTCCGGGGAATCAGAATCTGCAATAAAAAATGGGGGTTCCTATTTAAGTTTTTTTTCTCCCCCTTCCCCCACCCCTAGGGGGTGGGGGTGGGGAGTCAAATTTGGTATCATCGGATGTCCCCCGTCGAGACGAACAATTTTTATTACCCACTTTTTTTGATCGGATTTGTAGTTTTCGAGATATTTAGTTGTCTCAAGATAAAAAACTCACCCGGTATAAATGTGTATTATTATATGTACTATCTTCTAATCCCGTGAAAAATTGCGGGTGAAAGGAATGTTCCAGCAATTGATTGCGATTGACTAAATAAATAGAAATAGTTGTTTTGTAATGTCCACAACCTTATTTTTTAATTTTACATATTTCGGTTGTAGTTTACACAGCAATACAGATGGAACTTATATTGAATTAATGATATCAGAATTAAGCAACCAATGAAATTAAAAATAAATTAAGGAATCTCAATACTTTATGCTATATATTCCTGGTCCAGGTCTCATTCAGCACGAAAAATACGGAAATACGACCATCCGTATCAGATATTAAATTCAGTAACTCGCCGCTCATGAAAGCAAATTAAATTAATTGTGAAAGTAAATTCATTGTGAATTATTGTATAAAAAATTGTCAGTTGTCATTCTGGACCTGTTTGCATTTGGACTTAACCACAGCTTCTACTAATATTGTTGTTCAGAATTTACAGCTTCTATACCCGTATATGAATATATTCACTGTATTGCGGTCTAAATTTGACCTACTGGAAATATTTGCATGTGTCTGATGTAGTGATCTCAGTAATAAAAACAACTAATAATTAATATGTAAATTTAAATGTAGTACATACTTTTATTTCAGTGTTTCGACGAATCATTTCGTCGAGTGAATGATCACAGTGACCTAAAATATCTTGTAAGCCCGTCAAAAAAGACGTGATGCAAACAATATTTAGCAATTCATTTGTTTGCTAACTAAGTTTAGTTTTCATCATGTAACGCACATAATCTTGAAAAAGATGTATTGTAGATACTCATTAGCTTACTGCAACAACCGTACTGCTGTACAGAGAGTATAAGAAAAATCTACATCAAATGATTCTTAATTAACAAAAAGCATCTAATAATTAATATGCCGGTTTTTACGAAATACAAACATTTCTTTTAGCGTGCTGGCTGCTCATTTACTCGTGGGTGCTCAAATAAATGAAACTGTTATTAAATAACGCACATTACCTGGACCATCTCCGTTCGCTCTTGGTTGGGCAGCTGGGGCGAGAAGCGTGACGTCAGAATGTGACATACATCGGTACATGATGACCAAGACTGGCATTTTATAGATGAGTTGTCATAAACACCAATAATAATAGCACTGTTTTGGATAAAACTTGATAGAAAGGTATAAAGTGGGCACAAGAGATCCGGAGACGTGATATAAAACAAAAGAAAAGATGTACAAGTGAGAGGTGTACTGCAAGCACCGAGAGTCGAGGTGAAAAATGGTATTATGGACGTCACGTTGTCAGATAGACGAGTTATACTAAAAAATAAATGCAATATTCTTTTATGTCAGGCGGCGCAATAAATGTTTAATTCAGATAAACTTGAAGTGACTGACATTGTTCAAAAGTTGACAAATCTCTTAACACAGACAAGACGAAAAAAAGAATGGAGTATAATTATAGTTTTTAAAGGAAGTACTAAATATAAACTGTGACGGGAGACACCACATTGGACGTTATAACAGGGGACGCAAAATGTACTCTCTTTGAAAGAGGATTCAGAGAATTTGACAATAATTAAATTAAATTGCTGTGTTTGAAACGAGAGACGCTTTGGAGAGGTAATTTATGTGTAATATACCAACCAAGCATAAGCTCAGAAAGGCAAAATTTCTAGCAGAGGTTGACCGTTAAAATCGGATCTGGTTACCATTGACTTCCCTCTGTTTCTAGAGCCAAAGAAACTAACGGCTCGAAAATGTTTTGAGTCAAATTAAGAGCTGATAGCAGCCGTAGATAGGTATTTTTCATACCTTCCAGAATTTCTCTTCAAGGAAGGAATCCAATGATTATGAAAGGTTGGCCAATTGATTTGAACTAGTGGGAAATTTCGTAAAAAAAAAAAACAAAAAAACAAAAAAAAACGTATTATTGAAGTAAAAAAAGCAACACTTTTCCACATGATTTTTTCAATACCAGTACGTGACATAACAGGAATAAATACCAAAAAGTAAATAGGAGAAACTTTCTGCCAATACTGATGTTCGTTGTACATTAAAAGTACTTTGCGGCTTTAGTGTTTTACACCAACTCAAAATGAGAGATAGGATTTCCGTGACAAAGTTCAGTAGTCAGTATGTTATTAGTGGCAGGAAGCTGATTCAGTTCTCATGATTGCTTCGTGCATGTTTAGCTGCAATTATTCGTGACGCGTATTCGCTTCCGATGGAGAGCGTAATGTTTCTCTTTAACAGCGTTCCGTTGTAGCGAAATTGCTCAGAATTAAACAGCAAGCTTCCGATGAGGAAAAGCAATTTCACTATCCAGAAAGTTTTGGCTGTGGCATGCATCGCAATATCAGCCCCAGCAATACGGAATTTGTTTGTTGCTACGCACTAAACTATCTTATTTAAAACTTAGGTGAAATAGTTTAGTTTCTAATACATGCTAAAGAATCAGTCAAAATATATGTGCTCACTTTTGGTCTCAATAAATGAATTACTCTGTTTCAATTAGTTAATAACCTTTCAAGTGATCTCTAATGAATTTAACTGAAGTGAATAAGATACTTGCTTTCTACCAAATATGCTTTGATTGTAATACTACGAAATTTAACCCCTTTGTTTGTTCCAATTTAATATTTCAGTTTCTTCGAAACAAAATTAAATCTCAGGTTTAATGTGCGTTATTATGAATGATTAAGACAAGCAGGTGTGGATATAATTTTCTTCAATAAACAGGTAATTATTTAGAAATATTTCTTCCTGAAGCTAAATTTATCTCACTGTTAAAATGAAATACTGGAACTGGCATTAAAACTTTATTTAAAACTGATACATTTATCTGCAATAAAGCAATGAATTATGTAGTTGATTGAAAGCAATGTAATCGTTCTCTAAATATAAACAACTGTAACCAGGAAAAAATCTTCACATTTAAGATACTTAAAAAAATGAGTATATGACAGTGTTAATAAACTGTTGAGAAGGAACCAAAATTTGGTTTATAATATTGTACAGCCCCATGGTCCCGGGAATAAAGTAGGATATGTTCCATTTTGAATTGATGTTGGAAAAGATCGTAAATTTAACATACAAGCGCCCAAAAATTAGTATCCAGTTTTCATTCGTACAAAATCTACTGGTCGCAATTTGAGGAGGGTTCAGTCGGCATTCATCCAAGAGTAAACATTTTAATGTGATGTTTAAGAGCGGATAAAGTATTCGAAATCCGCTTTTGGTTAAACGTAATTCACGAAAAAAAAAACTACTGTAGGATTTTGATGGTGTTACAATCATCGTACATCTTTCTTCTATCAGAATTCTGTTTAATTCTGTTCTAACGTCGAAAAGCTGCCAAATTTAGATGAAAACACCCCTAACTTAATGTCCATTTAAAGGTTTACTACTTCTCACAGTCGAATATTTGTTAGAACAACTACAAATTTTTGAAATAGAAGTTATTTAAGGTTGAAGTACAACTTCTACCTAAATTAGCATGATTTTCGGACCTCAGAGAAATATCAAAATCTGTAATAACGAAACCGAATCCGCAGAAATTGAAGATAACGAAGAACCAGAAGGGCAAGAAACTCGCATCTTCCAAAGTGCAATCACACTTATCCTTCGCTGAGGTAACCAAAGAAGTGATTGATATTCCTCCCTCCAAACAGCCACAGCATCAAGACACTTCGACTCAGTCAGAGAAGCAAGGCCCTGTTGCAAGGTGCGAACAACCGATGACGTTGCAGACTGTACCACCAAAGCATCAGAAAAGACAAGGTCTACCACGCCAACCAGAAGAAGTATCAGAGACGAACAGGACCAACGTCGGGACACTAGTCAATATGCTTGAGAATATACTCATCCTCCTAACGCAGCTCGATAGAATGTCTTCGTATATCACAGCTGCAGTGACGTCGGCGCATCCCAACACCACCATAACCTAACAACGCAACCATGAATAGGAGGCCACACATTCATAGCCTCACTTTCTGTGTGTGGAATGCCAACGGCTTTCATGAACAATTACTGGAGTTCAGACAATGTGGACATTTGCCTCGTCAGCGAGTTCCACTTGATACCTTGCCTGCGGGCGGCAGCACCAAACTACTGCTGCTACCGGAAAGGCCAACTGACGGCCGGTGTGGGTGTTGCGCTGTACATAAAACGTGGTATTCCTCACTGTGAAGTCCCTCTTCCTCCTCTTCAGCAGGTAGAGGCTGTTGCGGTTCAGATGAAAAAATCCTCAGGCGCTATCACCGTCGTCGCAGTCTACCGACCACCACGCAGAGTGCTTGATGAAGCAGACATCGCCACCCTTACCACACTTCCTGGTAAAATTCCCATTGGCGGAGATATGAATGCAAAGCAGCAGGATTGGCATAGCAGAACTGCTAACCCAGCTGGTAACCTCTTAAGACGCCTAGGCCACTGCCACAACTTATTCTGCGTATGGGCACTTGATGAACCAACGCAAATGGAAGCCGACCTGATGTTCTTGACATTGCTGTAACAAAGAGAATTTCATTTTTTGTCTAGGCAACAACTGTTAACGGACTATCGTCGGACCACTCTCCCGTGCTTCTTTAGGTCAACGTTGGGGAGTGGCAGGAAAAGAATCAACCAATTCCTGATTAAAAGCGGACCGATTGGGACCAGTTTAGGCAATTCGTAACGACGAAACTGGCAACCGATACATCGGAGAGGAATGTTAAGGAGGCTCTAAAATTCTTCACCAACGCCGTAAATGAAGCTACAAAAGTTGTCACACCACTGATTCATCCACACATGGAGCGTTCCTGCCAGCTTCCACCGCGTCTCCTTGCGCAGATCAGGAACAAAAATCGGATCGCGAAGGAATAGAAACTAACGAGGAACAGTGCCACTCGCCGCCTCCTCAATCAGATGCAGCGAGAGCTGAAGGCAGCAATGGTAGAACTTTGAAACCGTGAGTCATCCACACTTGTTGCAATGCTGCGACCAGTCGATGGCAGCATGTGGAACGAAACTAGGCGGCTCACTCGCCGGAGGAAGCTGATACCACCACTCCACGGCGAACGCGGTCTTGTATTTCTGCCGGAAGACAAAGCTAACGCGCTCGCCGACAGCTTTGAGAAATGTTTCCAACCTGTCGATGACGACGTTGACGACCGCTACATTACCGCAGTACGTCGCCGTCTGCGGATATACTTGTCAGCCGACGACGACCACGACATCACCGAGATTGGCCTGCAGGAAATAGCTAGTTGCAGCGCCAGACTTCATCCACAAAAGGCACCTGGGCACGACCAAGTGGATAATCAGGCACTCAGAAGTATACTACCTGAAGTTATGAACTACTTGGCGTGACTCTTCGATACCATTCTGCGAAACCAGACATTCCTGAGACCATTGAAGCATGCCACCGTTGTTGAGGTCCTTTATGCTGGGGAAGGTCCAATCTTTCCCCAGCATTACCGGCCAATCAGCCTGCTACGTGAGGCTCAGTAAAGTGTTCAAGCAAACTCTGCTGAAGCGTATTGACACCTACATCCAGGTTGCAGGCGTCATACCCGATCATCAACTTGGGTTCCGTAGAGGGCACTCCACTATGCAACAACTGATGCGTGTTGTAGAGACAATGACGAGAGCCTTCAACGGGAGATGCTCTGCAAACTTTACGAATAGGGCTTGCCTGGACTCTACGTGAAACTGATCCGCAGCTACCTGTACCTGTCAAGGCGCACCTTCTGCATCACGGTTGATGACGCCGTGTCAGCACGACGGCGCATTGGTGCAGGTGTATCACAAGGCTCTGTACTGGGTCCTGTTTTTTATACCCCATACACAGCCAATATTCCAGCACCTGTGAATCTGAAAATGGCACTGAACGCCGACGATACGGCATACTTCACATCCAGCCGCACCAGAGCCATCACCACGAGACGACTGCAGGAAGTTCTTCAGCAGATAGTAGCCTCGGCCAGGAGGTGGTGGTTAACTATAAACCCCGCCGAAACGGAGGCTATTATGTCGACGCGACGCCTAAGACACCGTGGACAGTAACTACAACAGCCGCAACTTCAACTCGAAGGTAAAACCATCCCCTGGGCACCAACTTCTCGCTACCTCAGTGTAACACTTGACTGTTAGCTTACATGGCGAGCTCACATCAAGGACGTCAGGGTCCATGCTCATTATCCGATACTTAACCGGGAAAACTCATTGGCAACACACCCAGTAGTTGCCATTTGCTGCTCCTTAATTAGTCCGGTAATTGTGTATGCTTGCCCTGTCTGTGGGTACACTACTAATTGCCACCTGAGCAAGTTGCAAGTGCAGTGGAACAGAGCACTAAAACGGGCATTACAGTACATCTGCCCGACCGTTTCCCCACTAACGCAGTTTGTGAGGCGTCTGGAACAACCAGGCTTTTCAAAAAATTCAGACAACATGCCTAAAATTCTACAGTGCAGCACACCACTCTGCCAATCCACTGGTCAGTTGTCTAGGCGAATATGAAACTGTCGCTGAAAACCTGTTGATGGCTTGACGAGATATCTAGAACAAAAAAATATTGGTGGTGTAAACCATTGATGAATCAAACATACAAGCATCAGATATTTATTTTTTCTTATGGTTTTACGCCTTGTTGACGTTAAGGACACTAGAAGCGGAAAAGGACATGGGGCAAGGAACTGGAAGGAATTCGACCAAGGTCTTTTGAAGGAATCATCACGGCATGCACCTAGAATCATTACGGGGAACCATGGAAATGAATGTTCAATTATCACAAGGCATGATGTTCTATCATATAGTGTTGTCATCTCAGTTTGGTTACTGAATTCAAATGAGCTGAGGGCGCTTCCTAGAAATGGAACCAGCTAGCAGTTCAGCATAGTGAAAACCCATACAGTGGGCTCCAATAAATTCCATTCGTCGCTTCATCAAAATAGCATTGCTGCTGATGATTTTTTTTAAATATAGCTTTATGCCTCGTCGATGTCGAGGTAATTAAAGGCGGGATGGAACTGGGTATAAGGAACGGGAAGGAATTCGTCCGTGGCCTTTTGATAGAAACATCTCGGTATTCGGCCGGAGTGATTTGGAAAAACCATGTAAAACCCAAATCTGGATGCCCAGATGGGGATTCGAACCCGTGTCCTCCAGAATGTGAGACTAGAGAGTTAACCGCTCACACACAAAGCTCGATCCATCTGTTCCTACCAGAGGGGATAATTTGTTTGCCGATACGAACAGCAGCGTGCCGCTTAATGCTAGTTTCTTCTGGATGTTTAATCACAATTTTCAAACAAATTGTTACCAAAGGAATACGCCACACCGACCGCTTTGATGTCCTTTTTTCAGCAGCGCGTCATCAACAGTGTCAAAAGCTGGATTCATGTCGTGCTAAGCCAGAAAAGTATCAATACTGACTGACGCTGAGTGACGAAGCATGGTGCGAAGCATTCTGATCCGCACCGTTACCTTCGGTGTGATCCCTAAATTTCTGGTATTTACAGTGTGGCATGTCAGGAGCCCGTTCAGTGTTAATTCTACCTTTCTTTAACCCTTTCCGCGGAACAGTGGAAACGTCTAGCGCGGATATGATACGCGCATCACGTCGTAGCATGTCGGTGACGCGAACTCAAAAAATTGATAAATTCAACGCATGAAAAAAAATCCATATACTTAGCTGCAAGGATTGTGGGTGAATATTCTGCGAGGCCAATTGGGGTCTCTGGTGTATCTTTGAATTCGGTACCTGCTACGTTATTCGGTAATGAAACTTGCATTAACTTGACTCGTATCTCTGACAGAATCATTTCTGCATTTGTAAGAATTTTTTCATTAAGTGATGATTCTCTACATTACCCGGTGACCAAGTAGGGTGGCCAGCCTAGATAGAGTTACTCCTCCAAGGAAACTTTCTTGGGAAATTACACTCTGGTGGTTTCATATTGTCCTCCTCAATGTACGTGTTACTGGTTTATGTGGATGGTTATGAAGTGTGTTTGTTATAAGGAAACATAGTTTCCTTTCACACTTAGCTGATTTTTTATATTCAATGTTTTTATTTGTATGTTCAATCATGTTGTTCCTTCAATTTTATTGAGATGTAATGGAAATTTTTATTAAATTTATTCATTTACTTTTGTATATCGGGACAAGATATTTGGGTTAAGTCGGTACATAAGTGTGGGCATCTCTTTAGAGTGAGATGCCAGAGTATCTTTGAGAAGAGAGTGAGACTGGTGATGAGAGTAATGGAGGACGGGGGCGTCGTGTTGCTTGCTTTGTTTCTGTCGTAGAGACAGTAAATTTCGCGAAGTTGAATAAACATAATATTGTGGTGAGCGAAAGTGACTGTATGACCTTTGCAGAAATGAAGATGTTTCAATGAATAAATGATGGTACTGTAAATCTTACATATGGGTGAAGAGTTTTGTATTGTATTAGAGTCAGATTGAGCCTTATGCCGGTTTTTGCCTTCTCAATCCCAATTTTTTGGAATTGCTGACGGAGTGGAGCCAATTTAAAAAGGAAATAAGGTCAGTACATCTCATTGTAACGAAAGACAGATAACAACAAAGTGAGTCTCGCAATATTCAGTGTAGTTTCTTGTTTCAGTTTGAGTGAATTATGAAATATGAATGATGGGAGAAGGTGAAAACAGGTACCGTCTCATTCAGCACTACCTTCCGAAAAACATAAGGGCCGTCGCCAAGCTTAAGGACCCCATCCGACGGACGAATCACCATAAACAGTATTGTATGGCCTAACTCCATACGCTCTGCGGAGATGTTAAGGATTAGACCCAAACTTCCCAAACTTCGGCGCCCCACCTTGTGATCAGAAATTGGGCTTCCCATACACTGGCCAAGTCCTAAACAATTTTTTATATATATATATATTTTATATATATATATTTGCACCACTAGGACTTCGAATAAGATAACCACTTGTAAGATGCCAGACAAGACCTGGGTGCTCCAACCTCATGAGCCAAAGGTGTGGGTTAATTAACTTTCAACAAATCAACGTTAGTCTACCACTCTTCCCTAATTTACTTCAGTATGAAATTAGATAGCGTACATTGTAACATTTGTTTCACTATTATCAAGTAATTCGTCCATTCACCGGGACGAAGAATTCAGCAGTGCATGCTAAACCATGCTGCCGCAGACATTTCCCTCCAGCCCTATCCAGCCATTCCTCAACCTTGGAGTTTTCGATTTAAAGTCACAGGAAGACCCTAACATTTGCTTACGTTAAATGTCAGTTTCCTTGGGAATACCTCCGGGCAGAGCTCATAGACGTATTCATGTCGTTACACTGTCTCTTCTACCTTCTATATAAATGAGGGCTTTGTATCCTATTTACATATACGACGACGTATACGTGCATGAACAATCTTATTTAATTATTTCCATTCATCTATTAAATCTATCAAATTATGGAATGCAGAACTAGTTACCCTATTATAACCGCAATCTTAGCCTTTATTCGATCTTTGATGATGCTCTAATTTGATTAGTATAATACTTTACCTTGTTATATCTTATATTATGCCCCCAAGACAGTTGAGAACATCCTGTATAAGCATTCCTAATAACCGATCTCCGTTGATCTCTCTCTTGTCACATTTAGAAAGCAATTTTTGTATTCCTTCTTGTATTTCACCTGAAATAAACCTGTCAACGGCAGTACTTATCCTCTCTCTCTTATTCCCAGGAATAATTATTTTATCAGATATACTTCTCTTCAAATGATTCCCACACTTTAGTTCATTCAACCGATTTTTCTTTTCAACTTTCTTACCACTTCACAACTTTTGACAACTTCATTAGTTCGGAATGTTATCTCCTTCAATTGAATATACTTTACACAATACAATAATTCTTCTTGTGACGATTTTATTAATTCATATTGGATTTAGATCGCATCTTCTTCTCGATAGCTACCAATTTCAATCATGGCTGGCTTACATCACGTAGACGACTCTCTGCTCTTTTCATTCTTACGCGTACCCTACTCTTTACCTACGCTCTCATCACCAGAGGTTACTCTTTGGCCCTCCACAGACATGTATGAACTTCTATTAGTATTAAACATTTACAAATTTTAGTACAAAATTTTAATAAAATTATTTTAAAATTAACCGAATAACATCTTACTGTCATAAAATTGCACACACGTGACGCATGATGCTCATAACGCTCATAAACCATTTTCCCTATCAATGTACACCGAAAGCAGTCTAAGTATGTTAATTATATGCTCTGCCGTGAAGACAAAATGCATATAGGATAGTTAGTATAATATGCAATTGCGGAATTAGTTCATAGATCAAGGTTGGCCTCGCATACGGGAAGACGGCGGTTCGAATCCCCGTACGGGCATCCAGATTTTGGTTTCCCATGGTTTCCCAAATCACTCCAGGCAAATTCCGGGATGCTTCCTTAAAAAGGCCATGGCCGAATTCCTTCTCATTCCTTGCCCCCCATCCTTTCCCGTCTCTAAAGACCTCATTTTTTAGAGACGTTAAGCAGTTTAAAAAAAATAGATCAAGGTGGTTTTTTAGTAAAGAGCCTTCTTGGAACGTTCTGCTTGAGAGTTAGCGAGCTACTTGCGTCAGCCTGAGAAATCAGAACGGAAGAGACCGAAGTTGTGATTCTTCTTCCCTTGCCCCGTCAATGTCCCCGGGGAACACCGCCGTCCGGTAAACTTTGTCTTGCGCTTGTCTCGGTTGGAAGTTTGCGGTTGATGCATGGGCAGGCAGCCGTTCTTGTTTATAGATTAATTCCGAGGCGTCGGTCGCCTTGTGGGTGCCAAGTTTGGCACTGCCTCCCTTCACACAGTGGACGGCAACTTCCGCGCAAGTCGGTAATTGGCATTAGCTGGCTCCGCTCCCAGACTGCATCCCAACTGGCTGAATCGCCGCTGTCTGGCAGTTGCCAATTCCGCAGATAGCTACGCCCTACTCTTCACATCTCGTCGTCTCTGCACAGCTCCCTCGACGGTGTTTGCCTTCCTTACTCGAGTCTGGCGATGAGTTGAGGCGATTGCCCGAAATTTTGCACCGAGTGGAAGTTTTTCTGTTAAGAAAATTTCCTGCTGCGCATACTCGCCTTTAAAACGTTCTTCCCCTTACGCCGGAGATAATTATGTTTGCCGACGTCTCAGAAATTCAAAACAGGGCAAGGACTCGGACTTGGCTTGACTGCTGAGATGCTTCTGAAATACAGAAAGTCCTCTGCCCCTGTTTACACTTAGTTCGTGTAGTGTTAGCTTAATACGGAATTGAAACGGCAAGAGAAAATACTGCTCGAGGATGATGTCGAATGGCGTGCTGCAATATAAAATTGTACAGACGGCCAAATAATGGTAGTCAATTTTAGCCTTCCGAATCATTAAATTAATTTAACATGGGATGAAAAATTTCCTAAGTACGTCTTGAATTTTTCTGAAATTAATTCGGATAAAAAGCAGCCAAATTCATCAAAGGAATTGTTTAATTGGCTAGGTTTAACGCAACTGTCCGGGAAGTACATGTAACAAGGTTTGTGATGATTTGTGAACTGTGGTTACGTTATAAATTTCACTACTTTCCTGAGCCAAGAGTCCATGTGAATACCCCTTTCTGTGAGCTACTTCATCAAAACTTATTTTTAATCTCATTTCTATATTCATTATGCAAGTTGAAAGTTTCAGATGTTATTATTCAGTTGGTAAATTTTTTGATAAATTTTATCTCTGTGTTTACACTAAATTAATGAATCACTCAGATAGCAGTCAGTTTCGATTCCCTATTACACGTGGGACTTCCGCCATTAGCTGCATTTCTCCCATCGTTATTCAAGTTTGATTCGGTCTGCAGAATGCATTTATTGCCTCAGACTGGCATCAAAGATTTTTGGTAGTCGCTGGCTCCGGTATATACAGTCTAGAGAATTGATTTCACTTACCACGGATCACCGGACTAAGCGTGGTGCGTCATCGATGACGCTCTGGCCTCGCATTCGGGTGGACGCGGATTCGAATCCCCCTCCGGCGATCTAGATTTGGATTATTCATTGTTTCCAAAAATCACTCCAGGCGAATGCCAGTATGGTTTCTTCAAAAGGCCATGGTCGCATTCCTTCCAGTTCCTTGCCTACAGTCTCTTCCTGCCTCTAATGACATCGATGTCGACGATTCGTAAAGAGAGAAGAAAAAAAATCGGATAGCTGGTTCGATTCCGTTTTGGGACGTGAATAGTTAGTAACATCTAAAGCCTGGTTTACATGGATGTAGTTCGTGGAATAGTAGCAAGGAGAATGAATGCACTCTCTTGCCACTCTATCTTCTAAGGCCTGGGACCAGTTACATGGGTAATAATGAAGTACGCTTTGCTGTGTATGTTTGGTGAAAATGATGTATAAAAAGGCAAGGTTTGCTATAGTTTCAAGCTATTGAAGGATTCACTTCGAGAAACATCACTTCTGCTCTAAGAGTTAGATTTAGACGATGAGCTGGAATATAAAAACTGTGTTGGAATGACGCTAAACAAATTTTAATAGCTATTGAGTATTGTGAAAAATAAAACTGAACGACAAAAACGTTATTGACAGATGAATCGGAAGTATCAGTCAAACTGTAAACATTTCCGAAGCATTTCAATTATTTATTACTATTATTTTAATTTTTTTTTTTTTATAGAGATTCAAGGCAAGAAACTTGAAAATTTCTTTCAGACGTGTGTGATTTCACTTCCAAAGTGACGAGCGAATAGATGAAGTTAAAATGCAATACTTTTTCACTATAATGTATTTGGTTATTAAAACTGGAGAGATAATCCCAGACCAATGACGAAAAGGATTACGACGTATTGAACTATATGATGGTAGAAAATCAACAGCCATACAAAAGAGTTGAACGACCATTCTAGGAATTTAGTTCTTCGTAATCGAAGACGTATTCCATGGATTTATTTCTTTTCTGAACTGTACCGTGTGATGATTTAATGGGATACCCTAATATGACTTTTAGCCTTTTTTTTAATAATACAACAATTTTATTCCCGAGTGCTTTGTAATATGATAATACTATTAGAGATGCTTCTGAAGAATGTTTTTCTTTATTTAATTTAATGTGAAGGATATTAACATGGTTTCTATTTTTTTTTGCAGTTTTCATGTAAATTAACCATTTATATGACATTTTATTTAATTTCGTAATATTTGCTACTGTTCGTCATTTGCGTCCATTAATTACATTTTTTACTTGTTACAGGTGTGTAATAATCGACTTCAGAGTCTCATCTCCGCTCAGAGACCATAGGCAAGTAGCAAGATCCATCATAATACTGATACACATTCCTTCTTGATCGTTTTCAATTTGCATTATTACCGGAAACAATATTATTCTTACCATGCCTCATCTTCATACGCGTCATAAATATGTGATCTTTCAAACATGAGGTTTTGCTGATGTTAAGTGAGAAAGATTGCCTTCCTACATTTCTCAAATTATGAGCCATCCTGCAATCTATACACTGATGAGCCAAAACATTATTACTACCCCCCACGAGATTGAATACAGTTTAGTGAGGTTGTGAATATGTCATGCGGTAAGTAAAGTATATAAGCAGAGCATGGTAAGTCATACTAAGTGACAGTAAAGTTTTTATCACAATTTTCTGTGTGACTTCTGATGAAGCAACAATAATCCATTTAAATCGATTTCTTAGTGACCGGTTATGTGTTACTGTTTTCATGTCATTATTATTTCTAAACATCGTAGAGTTTACAATCAATATCCTGTGAAATCAGAGTTTTCACAATGCAGGCAATGATTTATGTAGGTGGTCAAGACATGTTTTCCTTAAACTCTTTGTTACGTAATGAGACTAAATATAATGTTTTGCCTTTTGCTTGTCACCAATCTGCCGCTTTAGTGGCGTTACTTTGTTGAATAAAGTCCCAGTCAGATGTACAATCAACACTATAGCTCGTTCAGTTAACAGAGGCGGCTTGATGTCACTCGGCTCTATCCCCACTCCGCTGTCTTACCCCTACATGCGAGGAGGAAATTCACCACTCACCTGCCTGTACGTAGCGTTCATATCGGAGAGGTATAAAGGGAACGGGTGGCAAGGTGAGGAGAGGGGCCGGAGGAACGTGACCTTGAGCCGCCAGGTGAGGGTGAACAGGGTATAGTAGACAGTGCGGCGCAGAGATGGGCGCTGCACCTGAGTCCACTCAGATACTAAAGAGCAGTGCGAGAGACTATCCTTATATTCAGTTCTCGGTGGAGGAACAACAGGCTGGATTACCCCTCCTATTGAGGCCACCACTGTGGAGTACTGGTGGCGCGTCGCAGCGCTCTAACGGCGTTGTTGGCGCGCTCTATCAGAAATGCTGAATTGTTGTGCGCACGAAGTAAGATTGAAACTGATAGGCCCTACATCCTTTTTTATTCTTGATCAGGCTTTACAGCTTGTCGACATCGAAGTCATTTAAATCGGTGGAGAATGGTTACAAAAGAAATGAAGCAACTGAGTCATTTTTATGATATAATTATACCAGCATTAGCCTGGATGATTTCGAGAAATATTGATAATCCGATCACGTTTGAACGCGCCTCTTCCAGAATGCCGGAATTCCTTTGATTTTTTTCTTTCAGGTTTCTGGAGAGAGTGTTTCCTCGGAACTCATTGTTTTTAAATTTTCTTAAGGAATGGTTGTATTTTCCCGTAGCAGTCTTTAGTATTTTTTAATTAGGTGAATGCCATATTTGACTTTTCAGTTGTGAGATACCATGATAGATCCATCCGCTCAGCAATCTAGGATTGCAAGTATCAATTACCTGTTTAATAACGTACCGAAAGAAAGCCATTTCTCTTCGAAAGCGCCTGAAGTTACTTTAAAATATTGGTTTTCTTCTGTTAGAATTGTTTTAATGAGTTTCTTAAAACTTTATTGCACCCGTGAACGAGTCTATTTCTTTTCTCTCTCTCTCTCTGCAGTTGCCATGATTAATATTACAGTCGAAGACAGCTGTGGTTGTCCAAACATAACCGAATACATTAGGTCGACTGGAATGTAATAAACATAGATTAAAATTTCTCCTGTCGTACATTGTGAATATTGTTTGAACGCGATCATCGTACCCGAAAGTCATTCTCTATTATCACGGCTTTCACTACAGATTCCATTCAAACCCTTAGTATTCTGGAATATATTTTTGTAGCCGTGTACTTCCTTAACTTTTTGTCACTAATATATTCCCTTTCTTGAAAAGTGATGCCATATTTGCTGTTCGCCCTTGTTGAGTTATTTTGCTTTTTTGGTCAACACTTGTTTATTTATGAGGTGGTATTTCCGTAATTTTTCTTCCCCGAATTTCAATAATTGTACAGCGTTGTTCCGTATCTTTCTGCCTTTCTGTGTTTTGCTTCTCTGCTTTCAGATATGTTCGCTCTATTTCTTGAATCGTGTTTCATGTACAGTCGGTACCATAGACTGAATACTGAATTTTTGTATTATTAATTTGAGGATTGTCTCTCTCTCTCTTTCTATCAGGTCTTTTAGTATATCTGAGATACTGTTGCGTGCTGCCATCTCGTACTTTCTTTGTTGCACTACACAGAGTACAACTATTATTTATTTAACTTTTTTGTCGCTAGTATTCTCATTAATTTGTAATTGACTCATATTTCAACGATTTGAAAGGAATGTTCAGTAAGGGTATCTAACAATCTAAAAGTGTTACCAGTGAATTTGTTACTGTTTAAAGACGATTATTGTGGCGAAAAACTTGGAGCGCTATGAAACAGATTTAAAATGCAGTGCCTATGCAGCATCTGGAACGCTCAACCTCATTCTGTAGAGGAAGCGAAAAACTTAGTGCGCAGTGAAGTAGATGAATGTAGTATATGCTCGTATATGTAGCATGTGGAGTGCTGAATCACATCCTATAGAGGACTGTTGCAATGTTGTACGCAGGTGGCATAGTGCATCAAAAGCTGGAAAAAGGAATGTCGAAGAGGAAACCCTCACTGATCATCCTGTTTGTAGGATTTGTGAGATAGTGTACGAAGTGATAAAAAATCGGCAAGTGCTAATCGAGCCACGCACAGTTATGGTGCCATTTTTTAAGGACCTAATAACATATCTCGCAAATGGTAAAAATGGCATTAAAATAAACGGCTGACACATTTTCAGGTCAGGTGGCGGACTCCGTTCCACAGCTCTAATGCCGCGCCAATGTCTCGTGCACGCTGCTGATACTATCGTTTAGTTGCAATCACATTGATGAATACAATGTACTCTGGATTCGGAGCATTTTAATTAAAGTTATATTAATCTACAGAAAGGTAACATGAAGATAAAAACATTTTCTTGTTTTGGTCAGAACTTACAAAGTATACTAGTTGTAACTGTTTTTAGTACCTGGCATTAATAAATAAGATATATTCGATATTGCGAACAAATTTCAAGTATCTAATTAATAGCATTTTTGAGCAGATCTGGTAAAAAAATGATCGAACGCTGACAATTTTGACCGATACTCATGACTTCATGTTCCAGTGAAGAAAACAATCTTACTACTACATATATATATAGTGAGTTCTTTTCATCACTGCCGAATTCACTTGGATTAAAATGTCCCAAAAATATAAGTTTAAATACGAAACAAATATCTTGTGTAAATTTGAAGTCTGTAAGTTATTTAGTTTAGGAACTAAAGCCCTGTGACAGAGGGATAACGGAGCTTCATCAATAGAGCTCTATTTCGTACTAAGAGCGAAACCCCAGACTGTAAGCTTGACAGGTATCTTATATTTCTGCAGCATTTTTCAAGGACCAAGCAAGCAATGTGCTATGGCGGAGTTTTTTTATCTCGAAATTCGAATGCATGTTAGTTCCTTCCCTTTCCCCCCTTCTCCCACAAGCTTCTCAGATTTGACAATCTGCGGTTTTAAAATTTTTCACTTCAATGTTTAAAGTGAGACATTCATTTCACCACTATCGTTGATTTAAAGGACACTGAGGTTGCTGTAGGTAGGCCACCTCAGTTCTTCATTGACGGGATGCGAAAAGTGGAACACAGCTGGGAGAAATGTATACTTGCCAATGGTGATTATTTTGTAAATGTAAACACTTTCAACTATAAAATGTTTTTTTATGCCTTTTATAGATTTGTTTTCGCTTATGGCTTTACGCGTCGACGACGTCGAGATTAATAGAGGTGGGCAACTATTGGTGGTAAGGAACGGAAAGGAATTGAGCCATGGCTTTTTGAAGGAACCATCCCGTATTCACCTGCAATGATTTTGGGAAACTATGCAAAATCGAATTCTGGATGACCGTTTCGGGATTCGAACCCGCGTTCTCCCGAATGCGCTTTTATAGTTCATTTGATTACACATTTCGTTGTAAGTAATGGTTCATTGACCATCCATTCGGTGTATTAACATCTTAAATCTTATATGTGTAGTAAAGCAGCCCTTCAGATGGAAGGGTAAAATCCGCTGTGTTAGATGGTCTGGATGTGGGACAGTTTGCCAGTGGCCAGTCACAGAGACTCCTAATTACTTCTGCTGGAACTGGAGCAGAGGAGGGAAGCGACCGCAATCAGCCAACCGCCCAAGGCTGCGGCCAATACGTTCGATCACACTCGGAATTCACGCTGCGTCTGTTACGCCGGCCCAAATTAAAAGGGGAATATTGCCTTCCTCCACCGGCCACAGAGGTGTATGTATCTTCTCTGGAACTGATAGTGGTACTGATATTGCTTTTTGTCGCCTACATTTTTACTAGTAGTGCTATTACATTGTAGCAGATATTTTCGTTTTTGATTCTTTGTGAGAACAGTAGGCTAACGGGGATGCGAATTTTTAGGTATTACTCTTAAAAACGATATTATTACCAGGTAATGAAGACAAGTTATCTAAATCACATTACAAACCTCACTGTGAACTACTGAGTGATAACTTCTCTTGTCAGTTACTGAGTCTGAATGTGATTTTAAAACACCGTTGTTAATTCTTAGATTCTTCTTTTAATTCTACACGCGATTCCGGGCCCAGCCGGTTACCATAGAGGGTGGTACCAACTCCATGGGAACGTTCTTGGAATGATGAACTGGAGTTTCCGTTACGTTCCCTAGTCAGTGCACGTATGTGTTACTGTTGGTGTAGGTGACTGTGACAGGATAGCGTGTTGCTTGTATTGTATAAAATGAGAGATGAAGAATGGACAAGGTGAAACTCTGTGCTGCCCCATTCAGGCCTAGTCTTCCGAAAGACAGAAACTCTTCTGGTTTCGACTTCTGCATTTACTGAAATTGCTCACTTTAGTTACTAAAATACTTTCAAAATATTGCTGTTTCTCATGTTGCTTGATTTAAGGTCCTCTGCGACGTATTAATGTCATATTTCACGTGACCAAATAGCCTATTAAAACATCAGAAATCACGGTGCTTTTCAGTACAGTGCTGGAAAGATGCGTATGAAATCAACTTCATTGAACAAACGCTAGCTAAGGAGGTATAATTATTCGTCTGCATGCATATAGGCGATTTCTGGAAGAACAGTGTAAAAATGTGTATCGTAACATAACCTTTTTTTTATTTGATTATGATGAAACAAACATTTAATTTCTGCTTCGACAACTGATTACTGAATTACTTGCATTTATTCCAGACTATCTACCAACGAAGCTATAAACATATCCATTCCAAAACAAATGACGTTGATGTCTATGGCCCTGTAATTACATCTGGCATGTATTGCTGTTTCAACCTATGTACCCTAGCACATTACTTTATTTTTCATGTTGTGCAATTTGAGCAGTGTTAATAACGGTTTCATGACTCAACGTAACATCCTCAGTTTTAACATGCCGAAGCCTTGACAAGTTTATAATACCATATAGCTTTCGCATTTTTTTTAACAATAAATATTTTTTCACAATATAGTGTTACATTTATATTACATAAAATAACTTACAATTCATTAGTAATATGATAACAATAAGTCAAAGATACTGGGCTCTCATCCTTAACCTTGATGTGTATTCACAAACATGTAAATTAGATTTATATATCCGTTGTTTATCATCGTGCAATTTGTGAGGTGGTAGTATTTTCCAAAAACACTCCAAACGATTCTTTGTATTCTGTTGACCTTTTCATCGTCCACATCTTAATTGTCACTGTGGACAAGTAATCTTCCAAATTCTTCGTCTTGCTCTGTAGAATATATATGGTTTGGCCCAGTATCTAAATGCACGAGTTGTGTTTTTCCTGCGGGGTTATTTTGATCTCTGGTCGTACTACTATCCTGGTGTCTGCATTCATCGGTGATACCAGTGAAAGGGCTGCTATAGCATGCTTTGTCCACATCCATACTTGGTACACCTCACCACACTGAAAACGATGTAAAAGTGATTTGATATTTCCACAATTTTCACATCTATCAGTTTCTTTGAAGTGTATTCGAAATAATTTCTCATTTGTTGCAATTTTCTCACTAACCACTTTGTACCATGAAGCTCGTTTGACTGAAGGCAGCTTCTTGTTAATAATATTTGACCAAACAATCCCCCAACTAGTATCTACATATTTTGTTTCTATCTTGTTTCTTGGAGAGTTAATCGTTAAGATTTTGTAGATTTCTTTTGTTGTTTGTGGGTTTTTTTGTAGTTGCGCTGCTGTTATGTAACTAATTTCTAAAAAATAGTCCCTGAAATGTTTGAAGTTTTTATTGATGTGGTCAATTCGTATAGGAGCCTCTGCACTTGCGAGTCTGTATGTATTCACTAGTTGAGATGTGAGACTGTCCTTCGTCTTCATAATTTTGTTCATCGCGCATATTTTAATGGTACATTGGTATTTTTTACTTACTTCCCGACGGCTTGTTTATAGTGTTTCATTGCGACGAGAGCGCTACGGGAAATCACACTAGCAATATAAGATACTGTAAATGGACAACTCACTATCGGGGAATGAATTTTATCTTTTATCCTCTTTTTTTCCAATGACCAGTTGAAGTGAGTATCTCTTCCAGCAAAATGTACGCAGAATGGCGATCACAGAATTAATATATATAACACGACAACATACTGAAAATTAACAGTAATTCGGTTAACAATGAACTGCTTGAATATAGCCATGAGTCGCCATCTACTGCACTCTGACCAGGCCGTTAATTGAGTACGCTTTCTCCATGTTAGGGAAAGCAGCCCTTTACCGCATGAGAAGGTGGCGGGACTCTCAGAGGACTAAAGCGGTCCCTACACGTGCCTTTCCCACTGACGCAGTCCTAAGAGCTACAACGACACCAAGCAAATAACAAACCAAACACGAAGATATGTCGTTACACAATGACTAAGCGTGGGAAAGTCTTAGGAGAATAACCTCCTGCTTTAAAGCAGTGCTGAATGATAAGAGTAAAGATTTGTTCGTAGTTCGGATTTACATGTGTATATGTTACATTATTCTCGAGTTTCATTTACAAGAGTCCGTAGTTCGCTGTAATCTGACATAAACATTGTTGTTAAGTTATTAGAATTCACAGGTATCGATCGAATGTATATTTGTGTCTTTTCTTCTTGAGTTTCCTGTTTGCTTACTATAGGTTTGAATTGGTGGTGCAATGATGTATACATTTGAAGAAACAGAAAAGCGGGATTGTTTTGTTCTAATCCTATTTTATGAGACAATCAGTACCATTAGTTTAATTCTTGAATATAGAATTGAAACCAGACCCTCTAGAAAGGACAGTCTTGACGCAGAAATGTGGAAAAAAATTCTCAGAAATTCTCTGCGTACATATCACTGTTTAAGGACTGGGGTTAAAGCAAGCTCAACACACTAGGGAATAGCGCTAATTACATAGACCCCATACTCATTACAGTGATCCCTACGTAAACCCTGAGTAGCACGACAAAGCCGAAGTGGGAGAAAGGCAGCAAAGTTGTAAGGTTCATAGGCAGTGTCTGCTACGAACTTTGAATAAGTGCTGGTTAGGCTGGTGTCCAAGTCTCTATTAGCTATCTGTCCCCTTATATTGGCGTTGCTTTCACATTTTAGTAACTATCGGCCATATTTCGATTGAAGATTACATCGCACATAATTAAGGGCCGTTTCATTGCACATGCAGTTGTTTAGGAACCTACAGTATTAGTACTGTAAGTAAAAGACACCCCAAAGTAGCTCCCAAACGGGCGACATTTTAGATAGAACTGGTAATATCCCTACATGTTTTAAACTATCTCATTAAGGGATTGCAGAGATGCAGTACACTTGCCACAGACACTGTTGTGAAACTATGCAACATCTGTTGCTTCTTGATCACTATCACAATCCTGCAATTTAAAACTTGCGTGTGTGAAAAAGGATGTTTATTTTACGTTTTTCTCTGCTCTCTAAATCTTTTTGACTTTACCGTTCAAGGAAGGAATATTTCAATTTTTTATCCGTGATTTTGATTACTCATTTCTATAATTTCACGTATATGAAGAGAATTGGTCTGAATGATCACACTGTCCGACTATTTTGTTAGGAATATCTTAACATCCCCATCACAATACGCCTAACAGATAGGTTGATTACAGTATGGTTTATAACTACACTTAGGGGAAGATCTAACGTTCTATGGACTTCATCTGTGTATTCATTTCTGATAAACATCGCACACAGCGGTTTTATATTACCACAACTGGCCCATTAGTCCTTAAAAACGCGACATAAAAAACGCATTGTACTATTAGCTATTTTTACTAAATCGTACTACGTTCTATTGAAAACAGGCCTGAAAGAGTTAACACTCATCACCTTCCTGTGCCTATAGCCTATCTGAGAACTGCGCCACTTTCGGTACCTGCCAGAAACTGGTACTAACCTGTTGAAATTTATATCAGTCCCTTCGTCAACATGTCCTCTTCACGTTTTGCGATCATACATTTGCGGAAAAGTCGCCAGGAATTTAATTAAAAATGCCGAAATATGACATGACGTACAGCAGTTACATGCCGCCAACGTTGAAAAAATCAGTGTCAGTCTGTTAAAATGTTGATTTAATCCTTTGTTGTAATGTTTTCATGCCTTTTCAGCTCTACTCCTTTGTAAAAAAAAAGTCGCACAAAATTGACAAACACGCAATATTTATCCGAGTTGTAATACGGTGATGACCGCCATCTTACGTAGCAACAAGCAACCAGAGATAATCGATTACTTCAATTGTAAACAAATACGCATTTGCGTTTGCATAGCCAAAATTTCGTAATTTTTTATCACTTGGTCCAGGCCGTATTTCAACCTAACCACGATTTCTATGGCAAAACTAAACTGTTTAGGTTGAAATGATCCCTTTACCTATAATTTTTATGTTATTTTAGCAGTGCTGAAAGCATTTAGCAGTTGCTCAACCTTTCATATTTCGGCATTTTTAATTAAATTCCTAGCGACTTTTCCGCAATGTATGATCGCAAAACGTGAAGAGGACATGTTAACGAAGCGACTGATGTAAATTTCAACAGGTTAGTACCAGTTTCTGGCAGGTACCGAAAGTGGTGCAGTTTCCGCCTATCTTTTTAAGGACTGGGGACAAAGAATATATTTGCCGAGAATCATTATAATATCAGTCTTCTGATGCTTGCGTAACGGTGTATGAGAATTTGATGTATTTCGCCAGGGCATCGTTTTTTTTTTTCACTGAAACGTTTTTCTGATTGAGTAACTGTAGTGAAATCGGTTGGTAGATGTTGTCTTCTTGTTTGTTAGATATTTTCGTGGTTTAATTTTCTTATGGAGTCGTTACTCGTCACGAGAACTCCTTGAAAGTCTCCAATTTTTTTAAACTTTTTTTTACTTATGGCTTTACGCCTCGTCGACGTCGTGGCCATTAGAGGTGGGAAAGAACTGGGGACAAGGAACGGGAAAGAATTCGGCCATGAAATTTTGAAGGAAGCATCCCGGCATTCGCATGGAGTGATTTGAGGAAACCATGGAAAACCCAAATCTGGATGCCCGGACAGGGATTTGAACCGCCGTCCTCCCGAATGCGAGGCCAGAGCGTTAACCACTCACTCACCACGCTCGGTTTATTCTGACGAAATCTGGAATACTGATGAGAAAAATTGTGTTACTGTCAAATTCTTCTCAGAAATACTAAATTGGAAAAACTTAATTTTATCCATAATTCACGGTATTGACGTGACTGCATTGATCAGACAAAAGGTAGAATGAAAAACAACCTTCAGTCACTAGAATACAAAATTTATTGTGTTTGCATTTCAGACCCTGTGGATCCATCTTCGGGTGTCTATGGTATTTAAACTGGTTTAAATTTCCCTTAAGCGAGATTCGTGCCTAGTAAAGTTTGTTCCTGTGCAGAATTGACGAGATGCTGAATAATCGGTTTCATATACATTTTTATTGCGGAGCACTGTACTAGACACGATGTCGTTTAAGGTGCACATGTTTGGGAAAATATTTTGTGAATGCATTTGATTAATTTCAGTCATTATTCACCAAGTGAAATTACAGTTTACTCAGAAATATATGAATTACATCTTTGGCTTCGTAATATTCGTCACCCATATACGTTTCCGTATTTTATGACCAGCATAAGACTGTTTCTAAACAATCGTTTCGCGTGACGTTTGTAGTTTATTGTAAGTATACGCCAATTCCACACATTTGTCACTGTATTGTTTTAACCTCAAGTCTGGTGCAGCACAAAGACACCAGGATACAGCAAATAACGGGCGCTGCAACTTATTTAATAAACCAGAGTAAACCACAGCATGATCTATCTCATATCATAGCACCAGCAGAAATTTTCTCTCTACTCTGAACCACTTCTCTATCCTATGAAATTTTTTCAGACGTTCTAAGGCATTTGTTGTCTACGATATATGTGCTGAATGCTCTCATTTTGCTTCCATAAGCACAGGACGTGACTATACCCTGTTCACCTTCAACAGGCGGGTCAAGGTCACCTTCCCTTTGTCCCTATTCTCGCGTCACCACTCCTTCCACTAGCCTGACCCTCCGAGCAGACCACTCTGTCCAAGCTCCCGATTAGCAAATTTGTCAGCGGGCTCTCTTTCCCCTCATCATGTAGGAGTAATAGAGCAGACTGACCTTGAGCCGCCTCTCTTAACTGAACGGGCTGTAGTTATAACAAATAAGAATATGTGCTCACAATATGTAAATTACAACTTTCAGCTGGGTTACTTCAACAACGTAACTGCATTATTGCATTCATTAACGTACATGAGAAATTTAGTTTAAATATCAAAATCGCGATTACCTTTACTCACAGACCGTAACAGTTCTAAATTACCATTTCAAACATACGTGCAATCAAAAAGTGCTCACAAATACAGTTATCACTGATTTGCAGTTTTCATCGAAAATTCAATTTCATAAGGTGAAACATAAAAATATGTTCATAACAGATCTAAAATGCTTACTAAAGACGTAATATGGAAATAAAATCATGTGATGACTTTTGCACTGTTGGCTGGAAATTAGTGATCAATATAAATTATTTTTCCCATATTTCTGTTGAAGAAAACTGGGTTACTTCAATATCCATGCAACATTTTGATTCTGATGGTTTCGACAGATCATGTTTCGAAATTCCTTGAAACAGTTTTTACTTCTTTAGCTGACTTAACTGCAGCGTCCTTAAGCACTGCAGGGTAACTTTCATACATTTTCGTTCAAATTGAAACAGTTTCTACCGATATTCTCGCTAAGCTGTAGAAACACTAACAGGTTAGTCTCTTCCCGTTCAAAAGTAAAGGTAGGAATTTCATATTCTGATTTTAGTCAAAGTTACCACATAGAACTGAAACATCCGGAAGCTACTGTATAACGTCTGTAACAAACTTTCGTGAATACTACGGAGGATAATGAGCAGATATGAATCTGTGTTCAGTATCTGTTGAATATGCACACTGAATATGAATATTTCAGTTGAATTTGCGCAGCTGCAATATGGTGAATTACTTAGTAAGGTTCAGTATCGTTTCTGACATATTGTTTCGACAAATTCCAATATTCTTATTTTTTGGACGGTGGACGGTGGAAATAAAAACGAAAATGTTTTGTAACCTCGCTAAGGACTTTGCATGTGCCGATCATATGGTTCTATATTTGTTATGTACTAGTGACAGGGCAAGAATTGGGTTTAAATAGTATCTACACAATGTAACACGATGTGTATTCCTAAATAATGAAAAAAATGACGTGATGAACTAAATATGGGCTATAGGAAACGTGATGCAGCTCGTACATCCATTGATATTGATTCAAGTTCGTAACGCATGTAAATATCTTATATAATAGTGGAAATTTGATGGTTTTTGCTGACAATGGTTCAGTGCAAATAAATTATTACTTTAGGTACAAAAGAATTAATTCAGTTAATCACAAAAATCAAAGGAAAACAACATATGACGTTTAGTTGGATAACAATAAATAAAAATAAATTTCTTAAATTAAATGGAGACAATACCGGAAATGATAATAAATTTCATCGGAATGATAAATAATTTTTCATTTTACAGATAAAGATAAAACTTTCAGCGCCTTCTGTAATGAGAAATATTTTTTATACAAAATTTGTGGGATACAACTAGAAACTGGAAAGTTTTGTGCTTCATAACTCATTTTATTGTATCTAAAAGTGTATCTTATAATCTAAAGAAAATTGAGACAGAAGCTTATATTTTGCTACTAAAAGTGAAAGTCCCATTAAATAATCATTTAAATGACGTAATATTCTTTTAATTTATCTTCCACAATAAGAGTCTTTCGAAATTTTTGCGAAATGCAGTAATTAACAGCAGAAACTGTTTTCACATATTTTAAACCGGTGGGAAATTCATTATTATTATTTTGCTATATAATTCATCTACAGACATGACTTGTTACTTACTATTACTTAATATCGTTCGTGGATATAATGTAAATCAATTTTTGTGTGTCTCAAAATACTGCGAATAGCATGTAAATAAGCAGTCGACAAAACCTTATGGTTTGAACATACGCTCAGAAAGTACATATAATGGGAAACTTATGGGAATATGTTAACATAAAATTTGATTTTAGAGATTTCAAATGACGTTTTAGATTTGTCTTTGAATTTATATTTGGCCTTTTCAATTTACTCTCGGTGCACAAGTTTCGTAACAGTCTAGTGACTGATAAAATAATAATTTCACGTATTCATAATGAACTAGTGACAATGTTTCTCACTGTTTGCGGAACCCATCTCTGCCGTAGTCATTTTATCTAAATCTTTAATCCTACCTTGTGAAGTAAACGTAATAGTATAATGCGATGTTGTTGCAGGCCATGTTTCCACAGTTGCTTAATTACTTACTAGTTGAAAGAACACGCCAATGCAACTGTTTAATTTATTTATTGTTGCGTCGTACGCGTTTCACCTCTCATCGAGGCATCATCAGCGACGTCGCTGATGATGCCTCGATGAGAGGTGAAACGCGTACGACGCAGCAATAAATAAACAGTTGCATTGGCGTGTTCTTTCAACTAGTAAGTAATAGACAAGATGGATTTCGAACTACGGAGTGCCCTAGCATACTTCAGTTCGACAAAGCAAAGTTCTGCTAAAGGTTGAACTCAATTTCTAGGCATAAAAAAATTACAGCCGACTCAGGAATCCGAAGCGGGAATCAACTGTATCACCGTTGCCTTCGTTTGGAGATTGAAACTTAAAAATTAGTAATTAGTCTTTGGGTACAAGAAAGTTAGAAGAACCAAATAGGCTTATACAATGTAGTGTACGTCGGCTCTGACATCACTTTCATTTGCGGATTCTCTATGATCTTCGTAGTTTTATATGCCAAAACAGCAAATTGCAAAGCAAATTAGGCATGTAACTGCTTTTGTCAGTGGTGTTCAGTTAACGAGTATATGACAGGGCAGTGGACCACTACCAATTTAAACAATTCATTTGACTCTGATGATAGCATAGAGAAAACTCATGGCTGCAGTTTAATATCAACCACTTGTTCCCTTCTCCATTCACGCGAGCCACTACAAAGTTTGTTAATTGCTAATAATACACTAAGCGTTCAGTAGGCATATCAAGTTCTGAGCAACAGCCGCCGCTTGGCGAAGCTTTATCAACACATCGTCGCCGCTTCTCTCCAGTAATTTGATATTCCACCACTCTACGTTTGCTTGAGGGGCGTTGCCGTCAGCTACAATTGCCTTATCTCTCAATTCACCAGAGGTAAAATCCTAACAGTAACGTCTTGTGCGTCAGAAATTATTAAGCTCCTACGTTTCGAGAGAGAAATTATTTAAGACTGCGATCATGATATCCGTCACTCAGCCGGTACCGAGATTTGAATAAGTCATAGTGAACAGTAGAGGTTCAGAATCAGTTGATCAAGATCCCTTCATTTTATTGGCACAGATCTATTTTTACAGCCTTAGATGTCAACAGAAAATTTAAACTCTACACTTCAGAATAAAAAAGGGTACAAAAGAGTTGGAGGCTAATCTTACGCTTTTAACAAATCGTTAGAAATTCTAGTTAAATTTATTTATAAATTCATGCTATTCCCGTGAATCCCAATCCAAATAGCGCTATTTCAGCGAGCAGCTGGTTCTCTACACAGTTATATGCAGCTCCTAAGATACCTGATGCTCGCTAACCATTACTTTTTTTGCGAATTTACGTCTCGTACACATCAAGGTAATCAGATGCTGGAAAAGACTGGGGACAAGAAACAAGTAGGAAATCGGCCATATCCTTTTAAAAGTACTAGTCCGGCATCCATCTGTAGTGCTTTCGGGAAACCGTGTAATACCAGACTGTGGTTGACTAGATGGGGATCGGAAACCATGTCCTCCAGAATGCCAGATCAGAAGGTTAGTTTCCCCTCACCCAACAGGCTCGGTTTCCGCAGATGTTCGATTCTTTTATACCGAAGCACTCCCGTTTAGTGAATAGTGTGAAGTATTTAATCATTGAATTAAAAGAGCGGTCGGGTGGCTCAGTCGTTAAGGTGTCTCACTGGGGATCGAAAGGACCCCGGTTCGAATCCCTCTCTCGGCGGGGATTTTCATAGGCCCTCAACCCAACCATCACCTCTGCCACAGCTCGGTGTGTAACGCCAAGTAAGCCAGAAAGCTTCCGTGGTTCAGATTCCACGTTAAACTGTAGGTCCCCTGTATCCGGCAAGATTGCCGGGTTAGATTAAGGCGGCTACGACAGGGACGGAATGCGCAGCCAATAGAAACCTTGTAACCAGGTCATAACGATCACACGGAATTATTATTATTATCATTGAAATAAATTTTCTAATACTTAAGCACGAATTTCTGTTTTTTGTAAACAACATTTAAAGCAAGCAAAATTTTTAAATAATTTTTTTGCTGCCCCATTTCTTGGGTTATAATGTCGAATTATTTAAGCTTACACTCTGATATTTTTAGAATCTCTAGATCGAAAGATGCAAGCAGCGTATGTTTACGTCATACGTATATTACTACTTTGAACGGATAGTGGTAAAATTCTTGCATGTCTACTGTTCACACATTTTTTTATGTTCAATTTGTGCTTAACTTTCCTAAACTATTCTGTTTTTGAAACATAAGTGTAAAATGCATGAAAGGTATGCCGTATGAGAATTTATTTTCTCTTTACGAAAAACCAATTAAAACAGGTTATACCATTGCCATGTTTTAAAAGTTCATGGATTGAAATATAAGCTTTAAATAATCCGTTAAATCCCATTAAATGATTATAGAGCATATTTACTTAATCTGATAGTTTAAAATATATTATTGTAGTAATTAATTATAAATTAGTCTGTACCAGGTTTTATTGCGATTGTGAGCGATTCATTTGTCGGAAAATAAGAGACATATGGCTTGACAACCGTTTGAACCGAGCGTGGTGGGTGATCTGTAACGCTCTGGCCTCGCATGCGGGAGGACGCAGGTTCGAAACTCCGTCCGTGCATCCGGATCTGGGTTTTCCATGGTTTCCCCAAATCACTCCAGGTGAATGCCAGAATGCTTCCTTCAAAAGACCATGACCGAATTCCTTCCCGTTCCTTGCCCCCAGTCCTTCCCAGCTCAAATTACCTCGACCTTGACGTGGTCTAAAGCCCAAAACAAAAAACCGTTCGAGAAGATTTTAAATACAGATTATTAACTACTAACTTCGTGGTGGAGACTTCGTGGCTACTTCGGACGTCAGCCTTACTGAAATTCTGTTTTAGTAGTAATTTCTCTACTTATACTTTGATTTTTGCATTAATAGCCAATAGTGAGAAATTATGATAAGAAGTTGTGTGTCATATTGGATAAAGCTGTGTATTTTGTTGTATTACAACTTTCAGATAAAATTACTGTTTCTTTTTAATACCTCTTAGTGCTGATTTTCAAGTGATTACTTCAAAATAAGCGTGAGAGAAGTACGGAATGGCCCACGAAATTCGATTTTACTTCAAAAATTAAATCATTGAGGATTTTTTTTTTTTTTTTTTTTTTAACACTTGAAGCGTTTTCCATTGAAGAAGGTGACTTCTTAATCATACTGTTGTGGTCATAAAAAAATATCAAGATTGTGTTTTATAAGTGATTATGAGTTACTTGACTTAATAGGATCAACGGAAAATGGGTGTACACTTCAATTGAACGTGTTACTATGTAAGCATGGTGAATGTAATCGTAGGCTTCCGCGCGGCCAAAGTCAGTTGATTCTTGGCTGTCCGGGTGGCGCCGCGTCATGTTTCTTGAAACCGACGTTTCGACCCTCATTCTGGGGTCTTCTTCCAGTTTTGCCCTGGAAGAAGACCCCAGAATGAGGGTCGAAACGTCGGTTTCAAGAAACATGACGCGGCGCCCCCCGGACAGCCAAGAATCAACAAGCATGGTGAAATTTATGCAAACATGAAATGTATTTTATTAACATTTGAATCATTACACCTTTTCCAAAGTCTTTGATTTTTTAATTAGATAGAGCAATTTGAAACTTCTCATGATTCGTTTACTGGGTAGAACTGATTTCATAAGTTTTTTCTGTAGCCAGTAGATAGCAAGGTGAGACGATCCTTGTTCATGGCCCCCTTGTCGAGATGTTCGCCTCCTCACACGCCGAGACGCTGTGTCAGGCCCCTGTGGAGCTTACGTGCTGCTGCACCAGATGAGCGTCCCTCCATCCGTTACTCTGCTCCGGAGAAAACTCTGTTCTCTTCGCCCTGCAATGTGGCGTGTGTCATTCGGCGAATCAGAGATCAGTCCGGGAATATACTTGCACCTGGTAGGCTCTACAGATAAACAAAGCACCACATAATATTACTGGCTAGCTCAGTGTTTCCCAACCTTTTTTGGGTCATGTCCCACTTTCAACATTTATTTGCCCCCCATACATAATTTTTAATAAAAAAATTATTTGTTATTAAAGAAACTGATATAGGATGGGTTTTGAAAGAAAACACTTTAATATTATCGTAAAACACGGTAAGTAAAATTAAAAAACATATAATGAAATACTAAAATTCAAATTCAAAAGATTTATAATAAACATTTATTATGGCAATTTAGTGTGATCCTTTTAAGAATTTGCTTTTTTGCTATATTTTGTAACCATATCTGGCATTGTGTTTAAATAACCCAAAGAGAAAGCGGTAAAGTCGTATCAAGTCAATTTCTAAATTGCCCCCCTAAAAAAACCAAATTGCCCCCCTTTGGGGCGTGGGCTCCACGTTGGGAAACACTGGGCTAGCTCCTTTAGTAGCTGGATTCTCCCTACCCCTCTTCGAACGCGTCACTTTACCAGGAAACGGCACTAAGAGCTTTTTGCGGTCGCCGCCACTAGCTAACGGCCTTTGGTGGGTCGTTTCCGAAACGTGCTCAAATGGAAAGCGAACCATTAAAGCTATTTATGATGAGCAATAGATCTGTTGAATGCGCAAGCTATGTAGAACGCTTAGTCACCCAACCGAGGTGTAAACCTGCGCTCACTTTGTCCTAGTTCGTCTGCCATGCTAGACTGACATTCGGTAACTAGTAACACTGGCACCCTGAACTTAATAATTCATTACACACTGTAGATGGCTGGAATAGATCGTAGAGAGTAGTTCCTTCCGAGCAGAGTGGTGACGTATCAATTTATGCTAGGTGCTGGCAAAAGAGGAAATACAAACAAACAATTTTTAAAAATGTTTTAAAACACCAAACTGAGATTTGAACTTTGTAACAAAACGTTTAGCGCACTACTCATCTAAAACCAATTTCCTGCTGGGTTTGTTCATGCAGAGAGCTGACCAACCCTCACCCGAATTAGTTTGGATCTGCTTCGTTGTAGTTATTTTATTTGGGGATCGGTTGCAGAGAAAATTTTCCAAAAAGATTCCATATTTCTAATAGAACTACAAGTATGAATCCTTAATGATTTTTTTATTATTACTTTACGCCTCATCGACGTTGAGGTCATTTGAGGCGGGATGGGATTGGGGACAAAGGACAAGTAACGGGAAGGAATTCGGCCATGTCCTTTTGAAGGAAACATCCCGGCATTCACCTAGAGTGATCTGTGGAAAACATGGAAAACTCAAATCTGGATGCCCGGACGGAGATTCGAACCCAAGTCCTTCTGAATGCGAGGCCAGACCTTTACCGCTCACCCACCACGCTCGGTTTTTAATTATTGTAATTTTTTATTTTAGCTTGCAGTTAGACATTTACAACATTCAACAACAATTATACTGTATTAATGAACAAACTAACACACATAGTTCAGCGGACAAGGCCCGCAGCCGGCCACTGAGACAGGATCTCCAGTCACAACCACTACAACGTGACGTCGAGGCGCTCCAACCAAGCCACCGCCTCTGGCGTGGCCAAATTTAAGTCATCCAGACTATCAGGAAAGGCACACAGTGGGCAGTCCTGCACGATGTGTGACACAGTTTTTAAAACTTCTCCGCAGTCACAGTGTGGAGAATTTGCCCAGCCTCAGGTGTGGAGAGTTAAAACAGTTCTTCCCGTACCACATCTAATCCTATTTGGTTTACTCCAAATTGACCATGGTAAGTTGAATCCTGGTAGTTTTGAGCAGGAATTGGTAATTTTCACTATGCCCTGTGGTGTTGATGATGCCCATTCGGCTGTCCAGCTATGTGTATGGCTGAAGGAGTTAGATGTTAGACTGACAGCAGTCTTCCAGGCAGGGCGACGTGACTTCAGCCGCGTTTTGTATATTATTGAAATGAGATGATGTAATATATGCGCCGTAGAGCAATTAACAGTTTGGAAGCTGGTCTTGAATACATTGCAAGACGTAACGTTGGTAATATTAATCTGCTCTGTCTCAAATTTAGAATCAATTGTCCATCTTTTCATACCTTCCTTTTTTATCGTTACGATTATAATTAAGATTTAAAAGCAGAAAGAAATATGAGATCATTTGGAGGGCCACTATATATTTATTTCAATGAACATACGTTATTTCTACGCTACCGGATCTGACCATTGCCACGGTCCACAAAACAAAATAACCTGGCCGAACAAAGTTATGCACCACCGTGCTGTGCCCAATTCCAACTTCATACCGCCGGCCTCGGTAGCGTAGGGGCTAGAGTGCTAGCTCCACGTGCCGAAGGCCGCCGGTTCGAATCCGGCCGCGGGCATCGATATTAAGTGTTGTGTGTCTGTGTGAATGTCTTGTCCGTCCTGTGGCGTCCATACATTGGAAAAAATACACATTGAGCTGGCTGTATGGCCTCCGTTGACGAATGCCATTAAAAAAAAAAAAAAAAAAAAAAACTTCATACCGGCCAGCCGAGCTACGGTTTTCACGTGGTTTTCCACAGTCAAGTTAGTGAATACTGAGACAGTCAACTTAATACAGTTGAAGAAACTATTCTTTACACAAGCAAAATACATTTTCATAAATTAAACATTGTATTTAACATGTGGCAACACTGAATAGCCCACCACCACCTAATTATATCGTCCTTAATAATCTTGATGTCGACTGGACCATACGGGGATACAATTCATTACGATAACATGACTACGTTTTGCTTGTGAACTTAAAATAATAATTCTTAATCCATTAAAGTTGCATCAAGTTAAAAATCCAAATGTAAGCGATCTTTCAAGAACACATCTCTCTATATTCTACACGGCATTGCGTTAACTCTCTCACCACGCTGCTCCTTTGGCGTCGTGTCTACCACGAAGGATAACTGTATTTGCCTCGATTCGAAACTCAGGTCATCGCCGCAGAGAATTCTGGTCGGTAACCATGTTTAGAGTTTCCAGGCGCAATAGGAAGCGAGGTGACACGTTCGTATTCAAGCGGAAGTGGCTTTTCGAAGTTCCGGATATTGTGCATGGTAATGCTTCCACAGGCATGTAGAACTGGCTGTGCAGCAGACGCTTTGTAATAACAGCTAAGACCCTAACATTACAGATCTCAAAGACAGTGTAATGTACGTTTATTTCGCAAAATATTCAGAACTATAATGCAATACTCAATGTACTAGAAGCTAGTGAAATTATAAGAGAATTTCACTTGTAATGGAATATTTAATTCACGTATCAGATCATTGATTGGCCAGTATACAGAGCCTGGTAGAGCCCATTTAGGGGGAAGGGGGGCGTATTCCAATCCCCATCCGGTCATCCAGATTTTGTTTTCCCTTAGTCTTTTAAAACCAATCGAGGCGAATTCAAGGATAATTCGGATCCTTGCCCCCAATCTTCTCCCGGCATTAATACCTCGAATTATTTATTTATTTATTTATTTATTTATTTTATTTTGGCCTTCGGTGACACAGACCATACCTCGAATTAGACCAGCCGTGAACTAAGAAATAAAACATTTAAAAGTTTACGAACTTCGCACTGGCAATGGGTCCTTCCTTCACAAGCAGCAGATACTTCAGATAGATTTGAGACTATAAAGCAGACAGATAATAAAAGGAAAATTTAGTTTGTGTGTGATCAAAGACGAAAACAGTTTCTTACATAGATGTTTTAGTTCCAATTTTTCATCTTTTGTCACAGTAAATACGTTTCGTGTGTTTATAAATACGCCCTTTCTGGTTCAGGTGTGCTTTATGTGTTCTTTCGCATCCATTGTGAAAGAATTAAAGTTGATTCTCAGGATTGGTCATTGAATCATAAAAAAGTTTTAGACAAATATCATACAACTTCGTAAGGTGGCTCTTTCAAATTATGTGCTTGCAACTGATGGTTAACACAGTTTTATTTATTATGTGTGTTTTAATTACAAAATTTATTTATAGAAAACGTAACATCAAATGTTGCTTTCAGTCTTACTCGTTTCCAGTGCTCCTGTACTATGTTTCAGGAAATTTATTAACTGCCTGAAAAAAAAAAAAAAAAAAAAAAAAAAAAAACGCGCTTAAGAATGTCGAAAATGCTGTTCTTTTCCCACACTTTTCGTCCACCACCGAAATTAGTTACATATTCAGATTCTTAGTTTGAAAGAAAATTTAAAGATTATGATTTGTCACACGATTTGACGGTCTTCCACTTAATTTATGCGTAGGGCCTATAAGTGATTACAGTCCGTGCTGAAAGGCAGATTGATGAAGTAAGTACTTATGACCGTATATCATGCAATATTACATACCTCGTCATTTGTTTCCTTTTTTGGCAATAAATTTACGTAATAAATCAAATTTGAATCCCTCTCATTTAAAGTAACACATGTTCATAATTAACGTTTAAAAATAACCCGTGGTATGAAACAATTATTATTAATTCTCATTTATTCAAGTAATTTACAGAACCATTAATGAACATATTATCTATAGGAGTTTGCAAATGGTAACAGTTGCTATTGCTACTGTCATTGTAAACATTTTTTGTTTTGCAATGATTTAGTTACTAATAGCCTTGATATTAATTTCAAACACCTTTGGAATGTAGAAAATATTTATTGCTTTCAGATCAGCATTGCAAACAACAATTAATATTAGCGTAATTTAAAATTTAATACACCATTTTTTACTGGATTGAATTAATTTTAATTACTTTAGTAACTGTTTCGCACTTATTATTTAATGAATAATGTTTTAGCCACTATTTTATTATTTCTTCATCCATTATACTGTTAAATAAGTGCAATTTATTGATTTCGATATTTCTTTCTTTTTGAAATCTTTTCTCATTTTTTTATCGTTTCGGAATAGGAAGTGTGTCTGTGTTACATGCTATGCTGCTCATTACAATTATTTTAAATTTTTTCGTACCGCAGAGGTGTTAGTATTTAGCAATAGTCTCATACAGTTTACTACAAGGAATAATTCAAAATTAAGATAAATTAATATGTGTACGGTAATCGATTTCACCGTCAATCTTTACACTTTTTTAGGAGATTAATGTACAATACTTTAGTAAGTATAATAACTGTTTGAGAAATAAAGATTATAGTTTACGGGAAAGTAAAATTATTCATTTAAACATGTGTTACTTCCAGAATTAACATTAATCGTTACCGCCTTGTAAATTGTATCCGTGTATTAGGCGTTCGTTATTACTACAAAATCTCTGTAGCTAGATCCTAACAGTTCTTGTTGATTATTACCATTCTAATATTTCTTTTGAAGTTCGCGATGTATCAGTTCAAATAAAATATTCAAAGAACGGACAGTCACGTGCATTATTCTACTATAACCCTGACGCCGCAATATGATGATGGTTTCTTATGTAACTCGATGAGATTACGCGAATGTAAAGAATAAAATTTTTCGATATCTCTCTTAGTTCTCAAGATACTCTCTCTTAAATTTGAGGTCGTTAGGTTGAAATGAGGTCTGGATCAGAAAAAAATGCCGCCGAATCCACAAGGAATTACATGCTGCACATGCACAATGGGTGTTTTGTTTTCTTCCTAATGGTTGGGTCAGGTCGATATGCGGCCTGGAACAGTCAAAAACAAGGAAACACATCTATAACTAGTCGATATCTCGCGAACTAAGCGAGGTATCAAAAAATTCTATACTTCGCATTCGATTTATTTCATCTAGCTACATACGAATTCATAACAAAATTGGCAAGCCATTACCTATGATAAAAATGTATAATGTATATTACGGACATGAAATGGTAAATATCATTTTATTGGCTCATTATCCAATGTTCGTTTCGGTATCTTCTCATGGCAGTTATCTGTCTTTATGATTCACTAAATCATTACTTTTTATCGCATTTTGTCATTGTTACCCCTCGGCTGTAAATTGGCAGAAAGTTAAGTCTTGGATAAACGTCAATATGGATAACTTCGTTAGACCGTCGCAGGAGCTGGTGACTATAAAGTTCAATTAGTGGAAAATTTAATTATCACTGAGTTACGAAGCTACATTGCGTAAAGTCTTTTCTTCACTTTATTTTTCTGTGAAATACAATCATTCTGTTATGACTAAAAAATGAAATTAACAAATGCTGATAAATCTAACCCTTGTGATTATAAGACTTCAATAACATGCAGGGGAAACTTATTAGAGATTTAAGTAGGCTGGTAATTGTATTTCTCTCGGTTGTGCTGGTAAAAATGTTTGTAATATTTCACAATCTCATATATATTTCACCAAATACATTGAAGTTATAAGTTTATTTTTTAATATTATTCGTTCCTATAAAACTGATGACTGTTATTCATTATATCCTATAAAACATAAGACGATTTGCTAAAAACAAGCGA
>JARYHS010008074.1:123095039-123249081 GCA_031002005.1 Vandiemenella viatica | reverse complement strand
GTGATTACAGAATGGCCTTTTTTTTTTTTTTTTTTTTGCTGTCATCGTCTTTCAACTGGTTTTGATACAGTCCTCAATTTTGTGCCTAACCTCTTCATCTCTACACACTACATACCCCATTCAAACCCACGTCCTCGATTACCTGCTTCATATATTCTAATCTCTCTCTTCTTACGACTGTTCCCTCCACTAACAAATTAACCAATCCCGCATGTCTCAATATATGACCTACCAACATGTAAGCTTCTTCCACAAACTTCCTTCCTCACCCATCATTTCTAAAACTCGTTCATTTCATACTTTGTCTGTCCACTTAATTTTCAGCATTCTTCTGTAGCACCACATTTCAAATGTTTCAATTTTCTTTCATTCTGGTATTCCTAAAGTCCATGCTTCGTTACCATTAAGTGCTATGGTCCACACATAGAGTTCTAAAAAATTTCTAAGTCCTAGGTCAATGTTCGAAACTAAAAGTTTTATCTTCTTCATGAAGGCTCATTTTTTGCTTGTGCTATTCTGCTTTTAACATCATTCCTGCTTCGGCCATCGGTTTTAATTTTTCTTCCCATGTAGCAGAATTCACTTACTCCTCCTATTGCATCTGATCCTAATTTTATGTTTAATCTACTGTGATTGGTATCATTTCTGCTACATTTCATCACTTTTGTTCTTACTTTGATTTATCTTCAGTCCAAAATCTTCCTTTAGTATTTTGTTTATGCCATTTGGTAACCTCTGCCAACAATATTATCAGGATTACTGATTTTTTCTCCTTGGACACTTACGCTACAAGAATTTTTTTTTTTTTTTACTTTCTTTATTGTTTCCTTTGCATACAAGTTGAATATTAACGGCGATAGACTACAGCCTTGTCTCACGCCCTTTTTAACTGATGCTTGCCTCTTATGATTATCTACTTTTATTACAGCCACTTGATTCTTATATAGTTTATTAAGTATTCTTCTATCTCTATATTTTGGACCTGATTTCTTTAAAAATTTGAACATCTTTTACCACCTAACATTATCAAAAGCTTTTTCTAAATCAACAAATGCCATTAAAGTATCTTTGTTTTCTTATCCGCCCTTCAAGTATCAATCTTAAAGCCAGAATTGCTTCCCTTGTACCGCGATTTTTCCTAAATCCAAACTGATCTTCATCTACTATGTCTTCTACTACCCTATCCATTATTCTGTATATTAATTATCCTGGTCAGTAATTTTGAGGCATGTGATATTAGACATAATGTGCGATAATTCTCACATTTGTCAGCTTGTGCTTTCTTTGGAAATACGAAGATGATGTTTTGATTAAAATCAGTTGTAATTTCTCCTGTTTCATAACTTTTTGATATCAGTTTGCATAATATTTTGTTTCCGTTTTCTAGGGATTTAAGAAGTTTTGCAGGGATATAATCAATTCAAAATACCATATTTGTTTTAAGTCATTCAGAGCTCTATCAAATTCTGTCGTAAAAACAGGGTCTCCAAAGTCATCAATGTCAACGTCGCCTCCCTTTTCAATTACGCTATTATTCAAGTCGTCCCCATCATACAGTTTCTCCATATATTCCTTCCATCGGTTAGCTCTATCGTCTTAGCTTAAAAGAGGTTTCCCATGGGTAGCGTAATTTTTACACCTCTTTTCCTCATTTCTTCAAAATTTTGTTTGATCTTTTGTTTTATTGAATTTCCTGTTTATTTAATTTCTACTGCTCTCTTCCTGCTTCATCCGAGGTATTTTTATGCCTTCTCCTCTGATTCGTTAGCTCCAAAATTTCTTCTGTGATCCAAGGTTTATCGGGCGGCTTGTTCCCTAAAGCTTAATGTTTGTTTACCAGCTTTCTTATTTCTATCTTCAGTGCATTCCATTCGTCCTCGTTTGAGTTTCTTTCAGAGTAGTGTTGCCCAAAATCGGTCTTGGTCTTGCATTTTTGCAAGACCAAGACCAGGTGTATTGATGCAAGACCAAGACCGGCCAAGTCTGGTCTTGTTCTTGCATTTGGGCAACACTAGTGTTGCCCAAAATCGGTCTTGGTCTTGCATTTTTGCAAGACCAAGACCAAGACCAGGTGTATTGATGCAAGACCAAGACCGGCCAAGTCTGGTCTTGTTCTTGCATTTGGGCAACACTATTTCAGAGTTACTTCTTAGACTTAAGTCTACCATTTCTGCAAATTTTTCTCTCGTACTAGATTGTTTCAATTCACTTCCAGTCTGTTCTGCTTATGCTGCTTCCATATTCGCTTGACTTTCAGCTTGCACTTCATTACTTTCAAATAATGGCCAGAGTATGTCTGCTCCTGGGTACGCTATACAGTCAAGAACTTGATCCCTGAATCTCTGTTTGAATATGATATAATCTATCTGATATATGTATCCCCTGGACGTTTCCAGGTGTATATCCTTCTTGCATGGATCTTAAGTAGTGTGTTTGAAACGACAACTATTTTATTTTTTTCACAAAATTCTAACAAACTGGTTCCTCGCTCATTTTTTTCTCCTAGACCAAAACTCCCTACAGTATTTCCCTCTTTTTCTTCTCCCACTATCGCTTTCCAATCACCCATAATTATTAGATTTTCCTCCCCCTTCACTTATTTGATTTATTCTTCAATTTCGGCGTATATTTTCTCTATTTTTTTTATTTTTTTTGTCATCTTTCTGTGACTCACCCGTTTCCCTACTCTCTTATTCATTACAATACAGAATGGCTATTGCTACTATATTTACTTAAATGATTGTGACAAATTCGTAATAAATGTAGTGAATTGCGTATAACAATAGAGAATGTGGGGATATAAAACTCAGTGCCTGTACTTTAATGAATCTTTTAGAAATATAGTGGGTCTGTTGGTTAAGGTACGCGTTTGGGGAACAAGAAGTCTTCGATTCGATTCAATTACCAGTGTTAGCTCAAATTTACACCCGCCTTACAACTGACCTTGACTCTCGGAGACTGTGCTTTGTTAATGTACGCTAGGACATTCTGAGATTCGCACTGCATGTTAGGCTTAGGCCCCCTTTCCCGGATAATACCTCAAAATTTGATTAAACTGCTGCGGCAGATTTTTTTGTTTTTTTATGCATTACGCCTTGTCAATGTCGATGTCATTTGAGACAGGAAAGGACTAGGGGTTGGAAACGGGAAGGGATTCGGCCATGGAATTTTGAAGGAACCGTCGTGGCATTCGCCTGGAAAGATATCGGAAAACCGTAGAAAATCTGGACTGCCGAACGGGTATTCGATCACATGTCCTTCCTAATACGTGGCCTGAGCGTAAGAAACTCTGTTATTTGTTCATTAAAACAGCATGAAATTACTGATGTTACTATCGTGCTTCTTGAAAAAGGCACCAATGAATCTCCAGTACTAAACCGAACGTGGTTGGTGAGCGGTAATGCTCTTATCAAGTATTAAGGAGGACACGGGTTAGATCATCTATCCGTATTTCCATGCTTATACAAACAAGTGCGAATTTATTTAAACATTGTCAGACCCTGTGAAAGGATTTTTTCCAAAGCTGGCGCAACAATGACTACATCCAGAAACCATCTAACAGGCAAACACTTTAAAAAACAAACATTTTTGGGGAGCACTACAAAAACCGATTTTTTTTCATAAAATTAGTATTATTTTGTCCTAGTCGGTATTAGTCCTGTAACGACCAGTAAGGTGAAAATGTAATAAATATCTTTCGTCAAATAAATATATATTTTTATATCAATAAAGACTATCAATACTTATTACATACTGTTTTTTTATTTATTCCAAATTTCACTACGAAAAATCAATCGATACGAGTAAGTATCGATACATTTCAATGGATACCGAATAAGTATCGATGCTTTACGACCGATACTGTATCGAGTAAAAGTATCGATTACCTCAGTGGTATCGTTTTATCCCTACTGTCCACATATCTGATAACCCTTTGATAACTTTTGTTTTGTTTTTTTAACTTTCGCTGTACATGCTTTGTTTTACGGATTACACAGTTAAACTGTAGGTACAACCGCGTTAGTGTCTTAATACGTGGAAACATGTAATTTGATCATTAGAATCATAGCAATATGTCATATACAAGTAACTATGGCTATAAAATTAAATAGACGGAAGCGATATCTTCACAACAGGAGAGTGGTTAATTAGATTTTCAGCTGTAATTTCAAGTGTACCACTCGATGTCGAAATGTAAGTGCAACAGTTATATGACTCCGTGTTGTTATACATCAAGTGTATACAATATTCGCTTGAATTTAACCATCTCAAAATCTTCTTTAGGGAGTGAGAAACTAAGGACTCAATTTACTTCTAATGAATATAACGAAATGTGACGATGGGTAAAGCAGTCGAATCCTCCAAAGCAAATAGCCTTAGTCCCATTTTCATCACATAGTCAGATGTCTCTACAAGATATACCAGATACTGGGTAGAGATAAAAGTTGTTCAAGGGAATTGCTCCTGTGGGTTTTCGTACAAGAAAAATTACTATAGAACATGGTCTATCAAACGAGTTGACAACCGAACCTTCTATCTGGAGCGATCAGATACATATTTATCTAATACTGTTGTTGCGTCCCACAAAAGTTATAATGTTAAGCTTTTCTTACGAAGACACCAGATGCGTATGCCTCTGCAATACAGTGAGTGGAAAAAAAAAGGTTCTGAATATTTATAATAAATCGCTCGTGTAGTTTCGTTAAATACAGTTTCACATCACTTTTGGAGGAATATCATCATTACCGTCGTTTGTTGTAATGAATACTCAGTTAAAGACAACTCAACTCCTGAAACTAATGCATATAACAGTTTGGTTACCAAATACTTCTAAGTTAAATAGAAGTTGAAAATATAACTTTGATCATCTACAATAAATGAGCTAATCCCCTAGTGGTAACGTGAGTTATTGTAATTGTGAAGGTGGGGAAGCACAACAGGAAAAGAACACTACCTGACTATCTGGTCATCCCATAATGTCAATGAGCGTGCTATAAAAGTAGCAAAAGGACTTCCACAAACAATCTATTAGGCTCTTAGAGTTGGGATGATGGCGAAAGAAATCTCATAGTTTAGTCATGGATCTAGGCAGGGACTTCTTTGTAGTTATTCTTTTGACATCAGACTGAAAATGGATGGTCCTAGAGAGTTGTTCAACTTCAAGGAAAAATCCTGGGCTTCACCGGAATATGAACTAACGAATACAGTTTGTGGTGTTACATCGACTTTGCTACGCGGCAGGTCGTCAGGTTATATCTCATCTTATAAAAAAACTTGACGCTGAAATGTTAGAAGCTAAAAAAACTGAGGGAAACAAGTAGCGATGCGGCTTCGTGTTCCCACATTGAGTTAGCAATAGGCGATGGCTCAAAATTCGTGGGATAGTGCGATAAAAAACTAGAGAAGGTAAAGTGGATGTGTATGGAAATTGCCACAGCAATAAAAAAAAAAGCACATAATACATACCACAAACAGTAAGAAATATAAACCTAAAAGATAAAATGAACGGAAATTTTAGTTTCGCATTCAGTTAAATTATACTTGTTCGTTCTTCCATTGTTGACAGTATTTCAGACAATAATAGAAAAACAATACGCTTTACAAGTTAGCAACAAAATTTCTATCCATTTTAAATAATTCTTTCAAACTCACTGTCTATCTTTCACTTTCCACCACAAAATCGTATTTAGTTTACTATATGCTACAATATCATGTAAGTTTGTTGACAACACACAGCATATTATTCCCTAACTTTTCTTGCAGAGTCTTTCAGAATAAATCAAACCACACAGCCGCTATTTACCGTTGAAGCTAGCTCCTCCTTGCGCGCCACTACGCATCGAGCGAAGACACAACTCTCACTTCTGCTTTCAAGTTTATAAATCAGTTTAGCTTCAGCTACGAGCGCATGCGGAACTAGTGTACAGCCGAGAGTGAGCCTTTCCTGTTTACGTGTGTGGTTGTTAGTGAAGCGGGACTACAACAGTGTGCGGCATTTGCGCCGAGTGTGTATATTAGTGAAAACCAGACGTAGTGGGCATAGCATTAGAATATAAAGTATCTGCCAAATTAACTCGAAGGAAGCGAGTGTACCTCGGATACACATCAATCTATCCGAAACTTTAAAGATCGTGAAGGAGGCAGGATGGCGGAAGCGAGTGGCGGTGCTACTGCCAAAGCAGCAGAGGAGAGGAATGAACCATTCATTTATCAAGCAGAACAAGACATGTCAGAGACAACAAAAAAGAAAATAGAAGAACACAATGAGGACAGTGAAGAAGAAGTTAAATACAATCTTAGAAAGAAAAGAAGAGCTACCGGGAAAAGAAGTATACCTATAAGCAACAAAGAAGATTTCGATACAACAGAAATAGTGCCTAAGTTGAACAAGGATCAAACTATAAAGCAGACAACACCTTCGCAGCAGCTGACATATCACGTCACAGAGACTGCGAGCAGATCAACAAATGACCAACTGAACCCAACACGATCAAGTCAAGAAGGACAAATGGAAAATAACACAGCACCACTGAAACGTTTCAGACTGTATAACCGGCACTCACAGGGACCATATCTAGTATCAATTGAACCAGAGATGAACAGCCAACTGCCTCACCCTATACAACTAGGCAAAATACTCTATAACAAGATTAATGGTCTTCAGCGGATCAACCAACAGGGAAAAAATCGGATGATGCTGGAATTTACTAAAGCTGAGGCGGCAAACAACTTCGTTGGAAATGATGTCTTCTTACAGTCACTAAGACTAAAGGCTTATATCCCTGCAAGCAGGGTAGAGTGCAAAGGTGTAATCAAGTACGTCCCTACAGGCTTGAATGAGGAAGAGCTGATAAGAAACGTTAAAGCTTCCGCTCCCATAGTAGGCGTAAGAAGATTCATGAAAAGTATACATTTGGACGGAAAAATAGAAAGAAAACCATTACAAACGGTTCTACTCACGTTTGAAAGCCAGTTTCTTCCGGAAGAAGTAGAAATCTACTATCTCAGATTCAAGGTTACTCCATACGTGTATCCAGTGACGCAGTGCTTTAAATGCCAAAGATTTGGTCACATCTCCTCCAACTGTACAGGGAAAGAAAGGTGCACTAAATGCGGAGAGGAGCACAATGCAACCTGCTGTAACAAGGAAGAAGTTAAGTGCGCGAATTGTGGTGGAGACCACAAAGCAAACGACAGAGCATGTCCAATAAGGAAACGAGAAGAGGAGCGAAAGCAGACACAGGCACTTGGCAGTAAAACACCAGCCAGGGCAGGATATGAACACAACCCAAAAGAATTTCCCCCCAAACAGTCCAAAACCTTTAGTGCAGCTGCAATGGGAGAAAAGACCAACCAATATAAGGAGATACATGAAAGAAGATTACCTGCGGTAAGAAGAGAAACAAGTACAGATCAGAAGGCGGAGCATGAAAACAAGGAAACGAATGTCGAAAGCATTAGCATCATTGTGAAAATTGTGACCAAAGTCATTATGCAACAATTAAATGGAAACATCCCCAAGGAAGTGATAGAAAAAATTCAGGAAGAATCCACTAAGATGGTCATGCAAGAAATAAAGCAAATGGGAGACAGTGAAAACACAATGGAGATAGGTGATGCTGCAGATAATAATGGATAAAAGGGCTAAACTTATAATTCTACAATGGAATGCCAGATGCCTGATACCCAAATTGAATGAATTACAGAGAGTTATTGAGGAACATGCTCCCCACGCCCTATCTATCACCGAAACTTGGCTATATGATAATATTAACATAAACCATAAAAACTATAACATCTATAGGAAAGATAGGGGTGACGGATTTGGAGGAGTAGCCATACTAATCAGAAATGATGTGAATAGCAACATCAGAGACATAGTAGAGCCGTCTGCTAATTTAGAAGTGCTATCCGTCGACCTGAAACACAAAGATCCGATAGAAAATGTTACTGTTGTTTACAAACCTCCTCAAGTTAACATGAAGGAAGAGGACTGGGAAGCTCTATTTGATCAGATACCACCCAAAAGCTTCGTGGGAGGGGATTTTAATGCGCACCACCCGATGTGGCAGGAAAGACAGCGGGATCAGCAAGGTGAAGAACTGGTGTCGGCGATAACCTCGTCATCACTTACCGTGCTGAACAACAAGCACGGAACGCGACTAGGTACGCCATTCCAAAGGAACTCGTCACCCGACATCTCACTAATTGCGGCATGCCTGAGGACCAGGACTAAATGGGAGATGCTACAGGACTCATTAGGTAGCGATCATCTGATACTGAAAATCACGTTGGATTCCGTGGAGAAAACGAAGTTAAGCACACCAAAGAGGCGCTGGATCTGCAGTAGAGCTAACTGGAACTTATACCAAGAAAGAATCAGTACAAGAATAGAGCACTTAAGCTCAAACACAGGCAACCTTCAACAACGATACAATGAATTGGAAGAGATAATAACTAAAACGGCAGAAGAATGCATCCCGGAATATAAAGTAAACGAGGAAAGCAAGATTAATAGAAAACCCTGGTGGACCAGTGAATGCGCTAGAGCAGTAGCGAGACGACGCCTTGCAACCAAAATGTATAGAAAAGACTCGACATTCCAGAATTTTAGGATACTTAGACAAACAACAGCAGAGGCCAGAAACATTATCAGAAAAACCAAAAGAGAAGGATGGAAAACCTTCTGCTCCAGCATCAAATATGGCACTTCGACGCAAGAAATGTGGAAGAAGCTACGATGGTTCAACGGCAAGAGATCTTCCCAAAATATCATCTACACAGACGACAAGCTGGCGGAACAATTTCTAGAATTAACGGCACCTGCATTTGTTCCCGGGAATACGGTATGGAACGCTCAGCAGCACCCTAAAGAAAACTATAATATCTCAAATAACGAATTCTTCAGCATGTCTGAGCTTGAAAGTGCCATCAAAAAGAGGGATACAGCTCCAGGAATGGATAGTATCACGTATTCAATGATAGACAACATGCCACAAAATGCTAAACATAAAATTCTGAACCTATTCAACGAAATGATAAACAGATCTTACGTGCCGGAACAATGGAGAAATGTAGTAATTGTCCCAGTGCCGAAACCCAATAGGGACAAGAATGATGCATCGGCATATCGGCCTATATCACTAATCCCGTGCATGGCTAAATTAATGAGCACAATGATAAAGAACAGGTTGGAATGGCATGTAGAACACCATCGAAACCTCGATCACCGCACCATGGGATTTCGGAAGGGGTGCAGCACAATGGATGTCATTAGCACACTAGTTACGGACATCCAATTAAATTTTGTCAGAAACAACTATCTCCTAGCTGCGTTCCTGGACATAAAAGACGCATACAATAACATACAGATCAATATATTACAGGAAGCCATGGAAGAGATGAAGCTACATAATAAACTCATATCTTGGTGTTGCAATTACCTGGGTCACAGAGTGAATATAATACACACAGCAGAAGGAAAGAGATTTGAACGACACGTCTACCAGGGAATTCCACAGGGCGACCCAATGAGTCCGACCCTCTTCAACATATACTCGGCTAAGCTGTTCACCGAGCTACCAGGAATGGTGACCTTCCTTCAGTATGCGGACGATTTTGTGATATATGTCTCCCATCCCGACAAAGAAAAGGCAAGAGTAATACTACAAGCCGCAGTTACAGCAATCCTTGAAAAGCTGAGAGAGAAAGGATTAGACATGACAATACAAAAAAGTAAAATATGTATATTTACCCATAGACATTATCAAGAAAACGAGCTTAAAATAACTCTAAACGGTATTGGGATGGAGTTGGTGAAGGAAATCAAATTTCTTGGAATATGGCTAGACTCAAAGCTTACTTGGAGAAAACACATAATGGATCTGAGAGCGTCATCTCTAACGCGGATCAATACAATGAAAGTAGTTGCTTCAATGAACTGGGGAGCGGATCCTCGCCCATTGCGCAATGTGTACTACAGCGTAGTTAGAAGCAGACTGGACTATGGAAGCTTTTTGTACGATAATGCTTGCAAAACCCTACAGGCGAAACTTGATTCACTGCAGGCAGCGGTACTGAGGATAATAGGAGGCTTCATTAAGACCACTCCAATAGCGGCAATGGAAGCAGAGACAATAACCCCGCCGCTACATATACGCAGAAAGAAAATAGGGTTGAACTTCTGGTTAAGGGTAAGCTCCAAAAAAGAACACCCATTGTTGAGGAAAGTACAGATATTAGCCCATGAGATTCGAAGCAAACCTCCAGACCCTCACAGAATGCCAAGACTAGTAACATACAGACAGCTAACTAGTAAGTGGAATATCCATACGGCAGAAAACAACGACCTCTACTCGGAAAAGCAACCTTGGCAAAAAATGGATTTAGCTTCACATGTGTACCTGTACATCACATCAGAGCAGCTCGAAAGAAAATTCTGGAATCAGGAAGCAGCGAAACAAAGGACGATTGAAACAATCAATACAAGGTGGAAAGATTGGTGTCAAATCTTCACGGACGGATCCTAGGCGGGGGAAGAGGCATGTGCAGCTGCATATGTGGAACCTAGAAGCGACGTCGTAGAAGCGTTTCGATTGCCGAACCAATTCTCGACCTTTTCTGCAGAACTTTTCGCTATTCTCAAAGGAATACAATATGTTCAAAGTACAGAGAAAAAGAAAGCAGTAATATGTTCAGACTCGAGAAGCGCCTTGCAGGCAATCTTAGCAATCCCTAAAGGCAAGGGAAAAAACTACATAGCCTATCAAGTGGCTAGAGAAATAACGAAGACAATAGCTAAAGGAATAGACCTACAATTACAATGGGTACCTAGCCACGTGGGTATACAGGGAAATGAAAGAGCCGATAAGGCAGCCAAAGAACAATTAGTTGCAGCACAAAAGGAGGACGTCGCAATACCGTTTACTGACCTTAGACACACTGCGCGGACCATAACACTGAAAGAATGGGAAATGAAATGGCAAATCAACAAGGATTCCAAGGGATTGTGGCATCGGGCCATTTGCAACAGAATCGAAAGAACGCCATGGTACGAGACCAAAGAACTGAGCAGAAGGAAGATTACATTATTCAACAGGTTACGTACTGGACACTCCCTTTTAAAGGATAAGAAGCATATCATGAACATTGTAGAGTCGCCAAATTGTGATAAATGTGGTGAACTGGAAGATATATATCACGTCTTACTTAGATGCCAAACTTACAGAGACATGAGAAAGGAGCTGATTGAAAAACAGCTAAAAATTACTGATATAATATCTCTAATGATCAACTTAGCAACTCCCTGCACCAAAGTTGTCAATACCATATGCAAATATGTAGATAATACCAAAATTTGTATATAAGTCAAATAAACATAAACCCTAACAATAACAACCCTATGTTTATGGCGTAATTAGCCTAAGGCTAACAGCCAAAGAAAAAAAAAAAAAAAAAAGTTTATAAACTTTGAGAACCGTGTAATCACTTTACAAAAACGACTACTTTGTAATAAGCTGGAATTTAACGTTATACGCCTCACTGTTTGAAATTGGTATTTTGTACCTTGCAATACCACGCATTGAAAACAGAAAGTCATTACATTTTGGTTGAGAACTGTTTTATTACAGGCTTAAGGAGAGACTGTGTGTTAAGTATAACAGGGTTATGTATCATTTTCTAGCTGTAATGCTGATAATGCACGCGTATACCTGGAAGGATATGCAAGTTTTTCTGCAGCACTTTGGACTCTCTCTTACTAGTAATGTTGATAGATTTATTGCACACTTGTTGCAGAAGATTTAATCTTGAGGACAGTTTTATATATTTTATCTGCTTTTGTAATTTAATTAGACCCTAAACGTTTTTATTGACTTATAATATTCTTAAAACTGAATAGCAATTATTATTTTATATCCAATAAATAATTTTAGTATCACTGCGTAAGTTCGATATAGAATCACGTCTTTCTATAGAATTAGGTGAAGCATTCACGAATTAAAATTGTTTTGTATCGTGTTCTGGAGCCAATGCATTTGTCCATCCGCGCTCTGTGTGGTTGGTCAAGCACCCCCCTCCCCACCCCGCGGGTGTCAGTGCATCTTGATTGGTAAGTGGTCAGTGCCAAGTGGCTATCAACAGCCAATCAACGAGCGCGCCAACTGTAATTGCAGATCGCTGTTGAAGCCAGTTACTACAAATTGGCCAAGAGGCGTTCTGTGAAATGTTCTTGTCATAATGAGCAGGACCGTTACAAAAAGGAAACCAGTTTAAAACCGTCATAAAATTCTGTAGGGTTCTAGGTGGAACAAAAAGAACTGCTTAAGAACAGGGGTTAATGAGTAATTCGCAATTACTTAATACACATAGCGCTCATATAATCATTATATTACTATTATAAATCAGTTTAAAACCGTCATAAAATTCTGAAGGGTTCGGGGTGAAACAAAATGAATTGCACAAGAACGTGGGTTAATAAGTAATTTCGTAATTACTTAATACACATAGTGCGCATATAATCATTATATCACCATCATACACACTTTTATTATTTGGATAAGATCACAGATAGGTCCATTATCCTTGACATGCAGCAAAAAATAGATTTTTTGTGTTTAACGTAAAGCGGTAACTACGTCGTTTTGTTACGTCCTAATAATACAGTATTTCGTTCCTAATGTTGGATATATAATGGATTACAAAATATAGAATACGGTTGATGCAAAATTATGTTTTTAGTAATGGTGAAATACTGTATCATAAATATTTTATTTAAAATAATGTGTTTTTTAAATGATGGATACATAATGTGTTAGAAAATGGTTGCCTCAAAATTATATTTATTAATGATAGCTGAATAATGCAAGATATTTTTTTAATTTGTTCAATACTAAGTAATTTTTTCTTTTTTAATTATTGATATATAGTGTCAGAAGTGCTTCAATGTGATTGCTGCATAATCGTGTTTTTAATGATATCTAAAGAGTTTTTAATTTTCCGATGCGATGTAATGCTGGTGAAAATTGGCAAACACCAAAGACCTTAAAGTAAATAAGTAAAAATAAAATTTATAATAGTATAGACAGGAAGTTGTAACACCTTATGTTAGTAACAATTTTTCTCCTTTAAGCAGGAAAAGAGCCGTATAGAAGCATAAACGTTTTTCTTAAATGACAACAACAAAAACACCATATTCTTAATTTGGAGCTGTCTGTTAATATGTCTTTTTGGTTAAATCCTATACTCTATCGTTAATATTGGAATTACCGAAGCAATTTAGTATACAAATCTTTCACTTACTAGAGAACAAGAACACATAAACCAAAAAGATATCACTGTCTTCCACGAAATTACGTCTACACAGATATCAATGATTTAATTGATATATGCATACACCTTGCAGATTTTTTTAATTATTATTTTTGGCTTTACGCCTCGTGGACATCGATGTCGTTAGAGGCGTGAAAGGACTTCTACATCTACATATATACTCTGCAATTCACAAAATTGTGGGTGGTAGAGGGTCTCAGCACCAAAGCTAATCTCTTTGCTTTGCATTCCAATCCCTAATGGTACGAGGGAAAAAAGAATTCATATAAGAATCAGTCCGGCACCTTATTTCTCTAATTTTATCTTTCCTGTCCTTCCGACCCAAATAGGTTGGTGGAAGAAGTATTTCACTACACTCAAAAGTGAAAGTGGAGTACGCATGTTTACCAATAAGTTTAAACGAAACGTGTGTCGTCTATCTACCAGAGATTCCCAACCTAGTCTACTAATCAGTTCTGTGACGCTTTCATAAGGACTGTAGCAAGCGGTAACGAATCGAACGGCTCTTCTCTGTACTTTCTCTATACTTTCGATCAACCCCTTACGAAACGGGTCCCAAATGGCACAATAATAATCCAAATGTGGACGCACAAGAGATTTGTACGCTATCTCCTTTGTTTGTTCATTACGATTTTTCAAGATTCGACCTATGAATCGCACCCTAGAATTTGCTCTACCTACTAACGAATTAATGTGTATGTCCCATTTCATGTTCCTTTTTACTGTTACTCCCAAATATTTCATAGAATGGAACATATCAATAACTGTATTGTTTAACTCGTATTTCTGAACAATTGGATTTTTTTTTGTTAGCTATGCTCATTGTCTTGCACTTTTTACAATTTAGAGTAAGTTGCCACTGAGCGCACCAAGCCAAAATAACATCCAGATCGCGCTGAATTTCTAAGCAATCGGCCAAATTTCTTACTTCCCTATAAATAACCGCATCATCAGCAAACAATCCAAAAAGGCTTTTTACTTTGTCTCCGAGATCGTTTATAAAAATTAAGAAAAGAAGTGGTCCTATTACACTTCCTTGAGGTACACCCGATGTAACATCTAGATTAGAAGAACTTTCTCCTTCAACGACAACATACTGCGACCGACTGGTTAGAAAATCCTTTATCCATTCACAAAGCTGATCGGATATACCGTACGCTTGAAGCTTCGCTAAAAGGCGGTTGTGTGGCACAGAGTCAAAGGCTTTCTGGAAATCTAAAAAAATTGCATCTACTTGTGAACCTCCATCGATAACTTTCATTACGTCGTGTGTAAATATGGACAGCTGTGTTTCACATGATCTTTCCTTCCGAAATCCGTGGTGATTTGTTGTAAGCAAATTATTATCTTCTAGAAAATTCACAATGTTTGAGCATATAATATGCTCCATAACTCTACTACAAACAGATGTTATAGATATGGGACGATAGTTTCCAGGATCATTTCGATCACCTTTTTTGAAAATCGGAGTTACTTGCGCGATTTTCCAGTCTGAAGGTACTTTTCGCTCTTCTAATGATTTACGGAATATATCAGACAGAAATGGCCCGATTTCCGCCGCATACTCTGAAAATACTCTTACTGGGGGAAGGGAGGGAAAAAAAATCGATGACGGCGTTTTGAAGGAATTATCCCGACTTTCGCCAGGAGCGATTTGGGAAAACCATGGAAAACCCAAATCTGGATAGCCTGCCGGAGACCCGCGTCCTCCCGAATACAAGGCCATAGCTTTACCGCTCACCCGCCACACTCAGTCCGCTGCAGGGGCTGCCACGGACATAAACTCCGAGCGTCTTGGGAACAGCTAGCGGCTGCCCGTTCTCTCCTTCCAGAGCCGCCCAAGTAGAGGTAAGGTGTGGTTCGATTTTCCATTAGGGGCCAGCTGTAGTCCGGCGCACCTGCGCGAGGACATTTAAAGGCGCCAGCTCTCTGGAAACGACGCTAACGTGCGCTACATGAGGCGGCTGGACGAGTATTGCTGGTGCTACGACTTCTAATGCCCACTGAGGGGGCCTTAAATATTTTCTGATGCACCGGTAACACTACGTAGCCTCAATGATCCTTTCAACATAATCGCCTGACCTTTATCTTTTTTACTGTCGGTTCCAGTGAAGATACATTCTCCTGAACAAACTAAATTCGCAAATTTTTTAAATTGTTTCCCTGACGTATCGAAACCAAATGTAATATAACACAACGTTTTTCGAGTACATTTAATTACGACTGTTGCTTGGAAACGCTTTTTATTGGTATAGGTTTAACGATAATGTGTAAAAAATCTAATCGTTGTATGGAAAGTATTTTTTCTTTTGGCCGGAATATCTTCTTTAGGGATTCTGGAACAACTGAAACGATGGGTCGCCATCTGTTTCTAAAACATGTAACCCATGTTATTTATGACGAGCATACGTTTTGTTTGTGATTTATGACGCAGAGATTCAGCATTTACCCAGGTGATTGCTGGAACCCGACTGAATACCCGCAATATGGACTGCCGTAAGCCAAGGCCGGGGTCTGAACAAAGGACCTTTGTGTGACAGCCCTTTAACGCGTGCAACGCAGAGATAGTGGCGTGTAAAGATCAAATTTGAGGAATTTTCTGAATATTTTCTGCCTCAGGTCGTTTGCAAGAATATTGTTATAAATATACTAATCTTGGCACTGCTAAATTTGTCACACGAAATCTCGATATTCCTGATTTTCCACGTATGATTCAAGGAAAATTTTGTATGACTAATACTGCGTATATAATATCTGTGGGCATTTTTAGTTCGTTTTCTATCTGCCTTACCATATTGCAAGACAATATATTGCTATGTTAAATGCGATTCCTACCGTCACCCGCGTTTTATAATTCCTTGTGGACAGTATGTCGTAACTTTTCTTCCTTCTGGTAACTCAAGTGAGGCATCATGTCGCATAACCATTGATTTTTTTGTCGCATAACCTTTACTGTCCTCAAATAAGGAATCTAGTCTTTACTATTTTCGACAGGTTCGAAATGAATCTGTGGTCCTTTTGTCTATCTCCTCACGGAACTACATTTGAGATATCAAGTATCCGAAAATGCCAGGTTATTTTTCAGAAATGACTAATATTCGTAGCAGCAACTCGTATATCCGGTCTACGCTGTTCAAACCACGCTGTATTCTATCTTCACCATGGTAACCAAAACTTCCCCCCCCCCCCCTTCTAAAAGAAATCGTTATTCAACTACATCCGTGCCCAAAGAACAAAATATTTTTTATAAAAACTATTACTATTAAATTCTAAATCAATTAAAAAATTATTTCTGTTGTGTCACAATCAGAACTTCATAACTTTATATAATGAACAGGGTGTGGTGGCTGAGCGGTAACGCTTTACCCTCGCATTCGGGAGTACGCGGGTGCAAACCCGGCCATCCAGAATCTGATTTCCATGGTTTTTCCCAAATCACTACACGCGATTGCCAGAATGGTTACTTCAAAAGGTCATTGTCGAATTCCTTCCCATTCCCTGCCTCAGTACTTACCCGCTTCCACAACGTCGACGAGGCGTAAAGCCGGAAGCAAAAAAAGAAAGAATACAAAGGAACATAATGAACTCATACTTTACTGTACCTCAGGGGAAGGCACTAACGACAACGCCGCCGATTCGTCCTAAAACCCCAACTACATAAACAGCAGAGAATGCTCGGTGCACATTACCGATAATCCTCTAACGTATTCAGATTATTAAAATTTACCATCTTTCCAACTACAACCGCAGCTCCATCTTCAGCTCTTCCTCCAATTTCTTCGTTACTGAATTAATTTCCAATTTCCAATTTCGTCATTCTCTTTATCTCTTTGTCAGGTTATACTTGCTGCCTCCATCTGGCTTAAGCATCTCCTTGTTTGTATGCAGTTACAGCTCAATATGTTACGAGGTTTAGAATTACAGTTTAAATAAGAAGGTCCTGTTGACATATTCTGCGCTTGATCAGTTGACCGAGTTGTCAACTCTCTTTTTGTCGTTATTATTATTACGTTCTCTGTTTACCATTTCTGGTGACCATAGTTCCTAGATAAAAGTAAACTTTCATCCACTGAACCATCGTGATTTCTAAGAGATATTATCTCAATGTTCTTTGAGCTCTTTTTATAGAACCTCTTTTTTCAATTAAGGTTACAAGACGATATTAAGAAAATAATTGCGTGGTTTAAAGATTGGCAGTTGGAGTTAAACGCTAAAAAGTGCCAAGTCATGCATGTAAGTAAAAAGGTGACACCATTTAACTTTGAATATACTATTAATGGCACTGTCCTAAGAACGGTAGATTCCGCTAAATACCTATGGGTAACAATTCGTAATAATTTGTCATGGAATATGCATATCGAGAATATAATTGGGAAAGCAAATCGTATGCTTCGATTTCTAGGTCGAAATTTCAAACAATGCACTCCGGAAGTTAAATCGATTGCATACAAGTCACTAGTGCGGCCTCACTTAGAATATTGTTGCTCTGTATGGCGTCCCCATCAGAAGGGATTAATGGAGGCATTAGAGATGGTCCAAAGAAGAGCCGCCAGATTCGTGACAGGTATATATAGTTGGAGGGAAAGCGTAAGTGCGATGTTGAAAGAATTAGGTTGTGAAGACCTGGAGCACCGAAGGCGTTGCTCTCGACAGAAGCTAATTGAAAAATTCTCGACTGACGTATTTCGGAATGACAGTAAACAAATATTGCTACCAGCAACATTCATATCCCGGAATGACCGCAAAAATAAGATAAGAGAAATCAGGGACAGAACCGATTCATTTCTGTACTCATTTTTTCCACGAGCGATTACGGAGTGAAATAGAAAGGATTTACCGGGCGAGTAAACATAAAATCCGACAGGAGTAGCTTTCGATAAAGTACTCCGGCCATCCTGATCTGGGTTTTCCATGGTTTCCTCAGATCGCTCCATGCGAATGCTGGGATGGTTCCTCACAATAGCCCATGGGCGCCTCCTGCCATATCCCGTATATCCCATCCAAACCATTACCTTCCCGGATAGGTGCAATGCACCCTTCGCCACACACTTTTAGTGAATCGCGGAGTAATAGTAATAGTAAGGTTTTGCTCCCTCTCCACAAATGTGTGATCTTTAATAACGACCTAACTGAAGTGAGGATTGTGTGGATTTTTCTGTGAACCCTCTAAGTTTTTTGCGATATATTTTGTTCTATTCAACATATTTAGCCCGCGTACTTTTAATGCGTTAAGAGAAAATCCAATTATTCTCCCAAAAACGGCGGAACTGTGCATGTACCACTTCTCTTGTGTTTAAGATCGTGGAATTACAGTTTAGATTTAAGCAGAAACGTATCATGCTTTGACGGAGGTCAGTTACCGGACACTCGCCTCTGGCCGCACCCTGTGTGATGTGGGTGTGCCTAGCCACCAGGGGCCACGCGATGCCAGCAATTTTCGCCCCCGCACAACTCGTTATACCGCACACCGTATCAAGTGGCTCGCTATGAATGAGAGCTTAAATCAGCGCGATATAATGAGAAATACGGATCTCATCGATCAGAGGGACTGCTGGCTCAGGCGCCATTAATTCTGGGTGACACGTACGCCATTCGGTAAGCCGATGTGGTTAGCAGCTTATAGGATTATGGAACAAATTTGTACCTACTTCGTATAATTTTAGCTATTTTACACATTTAGATTTGGAAAATGCGTTGAACTGGAAATTCATCATAATCATTTATTGGTACCGGATCGAATGGTCATCTGGTATATTCTCTTCCACTTCAATCGATCCCTTAGAAGACTCCTCTTCTGCCAATTGTTTCTGTTCACACCCTTGGTTTTTTTCTTTCTTTTGCATTTACTCCCCGTTCATGTGGGGGTTATTAGGGAAAGGATTGGGAGCAAGAACTGGGAAGAAATTCGGTCATAATCTATTGAAGAAACTATCACTAAAAAAAAAATTTATTTTTGCAATTAAAATTGAAGGAAAGTTTTTAAAAAAATCAGGTAACGAGTTGTATTTCCTATAGCGATTTCAGTGAACTACATGCTTATTCAGTTAATGTATTTCGAGTCTATACCATATGAAGACTAAAAGAAAGGCTCATCTCGAAACTAAAAAGGTTCATTCGTGAAAGGAGACTTGTAGTAATAAATCGAGCATGGTGGGTGAGCGGTAAGGCTAGGGACCTGCATTCTCGAGGACTTAGGTTCAATTCCCTTCCAGATTTCGGTTTTCCATGATTTCCCTAAATCATTACAGGTTAATGCCGCGATGTTTCCTTCAAAACGCCTCGGATGACTTCCCACCATTACGTTCCTCGATCCTAATCCTCTTCGACTTCGCCTAACCGCAAAATCCCGAAGAAAAACCAAACCGGTAAACAGTGCTACAACAAAACACTGCCACTTCAATGCTGAAACGAAGTTCCAAAAACTTAAGTCTCGTTTGAAGTACCAGTGATAACGAGATACTGAAAGCCAGTCGTTGCAAACGTATCCTTCAAAAATCGAGAAAAACAAAAATCATAAGTAATGATTGAAGCTAGAAGGCATTGGCATTAGGGATTGCAATCCAGCAAAGTTGGATCCCGCGGGATCCCGCATCATTAGACAGTCTGGCGGATCCCGCACAAAGTTAAGCGGATCCGCAATCCGCAAAATCCGACGGAAACGCGTGTATGTCTGCGTGACTCGCTGCCCCACTCTATCTCTGTCGGATATTTAGAACTGTTTGCCTCTACCCTTCAAGTTGGCATTTGACTCAAGTGAACAATTTTTTTTTTAACTGCTTAACGTCTCCTATAACAACTAGGTCTTTAGAGACGGGAAAGGATGGGGGCAAGGAATGGGAAGGAATTCGGCCTTGGCCTTTTGAAGGAAGCATCCCGGCATTCACCTGGAGTGATTTGGGGAAACCATGGAAAACCCAAATCTGGATGCCCGGACGGGAATTCGAACCGCCGTCCTCCCGAATGCGAGGCCAGAACGCTAGCCGTTACACCACCACGCTCGGTCAAGTGAACAAGCGTTTGTTTTTGTCAACCTTCGTCATTCGTAAGTAAATAAATACACTTTTACGTATTCATCAAAACTTACGTTTGTTTCCAGTACAATTTGAGTTATGGTGCGTATTTAGTACGATTTTCTAACTATATAATTATTTTTTAAGTGTCGCACACGTTACCTGAACTACACGGTTACAGCTTTTTATTCACGGTTTCATTATTCCCATTTTCTGTATTTGCAGGTAAAGTAATTGTGACAATTTACTAATTTGCGGCTGGAAATTTGATTATTCGTTTATATGAAACTAATGTTATCGCAATTTTAACGATCGCGTACCTATTTATTTAACAGCTATCAAAAGGAAATTGTATATCCTTTGACTAATTGTTGTTTTGGCCGCTGCCTCAATGCGATTCTTTGACGAAAGCCACCTGCTTACATGTTCCGCTCAGGCTTCCGATTAATTCCTCTTCTCCTTGTTATTATTTCGAGTAAAAGTAAAAAAAGTTATAATGAAATTTTCACGGGTGTATCGACGAATTGTGTTGTAGGAACACCATACTTCGACGGCTGCCTCCGCCGTCTTCCTCACGAATGTAATTTCGTGTGTTGCAATGAAATCCGAAGATACAACCTATGAGGACTGCAATCATTCGCCAAGAAAGTCTTCTTCCTTACTAAAAAAAATAATAATTTCCTCTCTAAAAACGTCGTTATGACTGTAAATCTGAAATACTTGACAGTTTACGGGTTGGTGAGTAGTTTCTTTTAATAACATTGAATCAACTGTAATATCAATCAAGGAATCGGGAGATATAATAATGAATCACGCAAAAAAGGTCAAGTCTCGTGCTTGTGCAGTGACAAAAAGTAATGAGATCTTGCTCTGAGCCATGTCTACACTTTACAGAGTATATTCACTTCACTTTGTGAAATGGAATGCTTTTCTCGGTGTTATGGAACGTTTATTTAGAATTAAAAAAAAAAAAAAAACTCTGGTAACTTGGGCATTAAGCAAACCATATTTTTTAAACATATGCGATGTATTGTAAGGCACATATTATGACCTAAGACTCAATATTTTCCATTTTTATTATTTATTTAAAAATTGGTTTAGATTAAAAATAAAAATGTGAAACCTGGAAATACACTTAAGACACGCTAAAAAATATTAATTTAATTTTGCCAATCAAAATATTGTTAACCGTTAATTTTTATCATTTAACATTAAAATTATTTATTAATTTAATTATTATTTAATTTTTTTAACGACAACGGTACGCAGTTCTCAGTGCTAAGATTAAATTTAGACGTAGAAAAGTTCTTACGGCAATATTACTATAAGTTCCCGTAGCAACGGATTAATACAATTGTCGTAGAACGTATAGGCGTATCGCAAATAGTGAACACAGTAAAAGTTTACTATTTAAGAAAGTAATAAACACGATTTTCTATATTAAAAACAAATTTATGGTTATTTACCTATGCAAGATTATTTTGCTATGAAAATATCCTCTTGGTTCGTTCAGTACTTTTAACGGTATTGCAGATATTTGAAAAAGTTATTCGATGTTGCTGAAAGTTTGGTTGAAGTTTTTACTTGGCGAGAAATATCTATAACACTCCTCAAAAAGTATTTATTAAGAAATAAATAAATCCTTCACATTATTAATTGCAATGTCACTGTTCTGAGAGGTTTACTCAACTCTCAAATATGTCTTTTAAAGTGAAAAAATGTTGCATCTCCTTCTTAACATAATCTAATATCTGTAATAAGTGCGTAGTTTTTTGATTTTTTCAAAAGATACTAAAATATTCAAATTTCAATGTTGGAAATTCATACAGACGCGGTTTACCTGTGCCGGAGGTTCCATTATTAATGTGAAGTAAGCCGTAAAAGCTGCGTCACTAAGAGTCCACATCAAGCAGTAGGTTCCCTCGTAAGTTAGACTCCGTCACTAGGCGATGAAACAATTGGTTCTAACATCTCCGACAATAATGCTACGCATACATACTTCTTATAAAATGTTATCCCAGAAAAACAATTCTTGTGAAAATAGACCAAGTCTCGTGTTCGTGTAGTGTCAGAAAGTTATGAGATCTCCTTTTGAGCCAAGTCTACACTTTACAGCGTGAATTCACTTTGTGAAATAGAATGGCTTCTCTCGGTGTCAAATTAATTTAGAATAAAAGAATCTGGTAACTTGACCATTGTGCGTGCCACGTTCTAGTAAACCTATGTAAATACCTTAAATGTGTTGCTTAATCGAACGTACAAATACATTAAAGCCAAGATTTCCCTCGCTTTTTTTCGAATTTGACAAATATATATTGTCTTCAATTTTAGTAAAAATTACGACATGCATAATGGCCAAGTTACCAGATTTTTATTTTATACTAAATAAATGATCTATGACACCGAGAGAAACCATTCTGTTTCACAAAGTGAAGTGAATACACACTGTAAAGTGTAGACTTGGCTCAGAAGAAGATCTCATAACTGTTTGATACTACATGAACAAGAGACTTGGCCTATTTTTACAAGAATTGTTTTTGTGGGATCTCATTTCTTTTTGTAAGTTTATCGCTTATTCTGAATCGCTGATTAAATTTAATGATTTCATTTGAAAATCGGCGAATAACATTTCAGCATTGAAGAAATCAATATACGTTATCAACAATGCCCCACTCTCTGAAAACAATGGGTGTGCACCGTAGCCGAGCAAAGCAGATTGCCGCTGGTTTACCTACCACCATAAATAAATTACGAGTAACTTCCAAATCAAGCATAGCAAAAAAGTAAAATTTAAGATATTAGTTAAACTTGCTGATCTCTATGCACTAAAATATTCTCAGGTATATAACTACATCCGGAGCAAAGCAATTAAGCCGCAAATATGTGTCAGAATTTTTCATTTTTGGTATTGTAATTAATAAATATGGGGAAAAACTACAATATTAGACCTTTCTTATGATTTATGGATGAAACCATATATATGTACCAAATTACTTGTTTCTAGGATTACTGGAAGTACAATGGAATTTTGATGTCGCGGTGTCGTGGCCGAAATAAAAATTTTAATTTCAATAACTTCCAAAGTTAGAAAAGGAAAGAAGTAAAATTTAATACATTAGTTAAACATAGTAAGCTCACTCTACAATGAAAATCTGAGGTATATAAAGTTATTAGGGTGAAAAGCGAGTAGGTAAGGGGCAAATATATAGAAATTTACCAGTTTCAGACTTCTCTTATAATATGCGGGTAAAATTTTATCTGCGTGCCAAATTTAAGCTTTCTACGGCTACGGGAAGTACCTTACAGTATAGATGATCATCAGTCAATCAATGAGTGACGAATCACTGAAGTTTGCATCCGAATAACATCAGAACTAAGAACAGTAACGAAATAAAATTTAGTATGTTTGCTAAGATTGCAGATATCTATGCATAACAGTAATTTGAGACATGTAGCGTGAATACAACCTAAGAAATTGAGATTCAAATATGTCCCGAATCGCTTCGAGAAAAGGATTAGGCAGTTGAGTCGACTTGGCGGGTGCCCTACCGTGCACCCAAATTTTAACACAATTTTATATTGTAGTGTAATTATGTTTTGTTCATCTGCAACAATTAGTGACTTTTTTATGTAATCATTTGTTCAACGTAAATTTAAAGTAAGGCTTAATTGGAAGCTGTTAAAATTTAATATATTTATATTCTATAAAATGTAAACACCTGGAATTGGCTGAATGGTCGTAAAGACGGAAGGTCATAGAATTGAAATAAATAAGAAATAAATGAATAAACAAATTGTTATTTCTTTTTATTAATATATGAATGGAAATCCGAACATTACTTAGTGATACGCAACTTATAACGATCTAGGCTCAACATATCTCTCTTGTTAGTGGAGCTTCCTTATGTTTCTTTCTAACTTATATGTACGCAAAGTGTCAGTCTCTAACAACTTGCACCGAGAGGGGCGGTGTAACGGTTAGCGTTCTCGCCTCGCATTCGGGAGGACGGCGGTTCGAAATCCCGTCCGGGCATCCAGATTTGGGTTTTCCATGGTTTCCCCAAATCACTCCAGGCAAATGCCGGGATGCTTCCTTCAAAAGGCCATGGCCAAATTCCTTCCCATTCCTTGCCTCCATCCTTGCCCCCCCATCCTTTCCCGTCTCTAAAGACCTCGATGTTAAAAAGAGACGTAAAGCAGTTAAAAAAAAAAAACTAACAACTTCCTTGGCAGGAGAGGAGCTTCATGTGCGAAGAGAAAAATATCTTGACACTTCTTCACTGTTTACTAGAAGAAAGAAGAATTTCATGTATTCCATGACAAGGGAGCCGAAGAACAGCAAGCCAGTAGAAATCTGAGAAGACGACAGAATCCACCTATTAAATACACAATACAGATAAACTACAAACCGGTTTTCTTAGTTTAGCTAAATCTTACCCACAAATTAAGTGCAGCATTATACGCCTGGCCATAGTACCTTAAGTTATTTCCAACAAAAACTGAGATACCAGCAAAAATTAAGATTGTCTTTCTGAAGTAGCTAAATACATATGTGGAAGACTCAAACTTTAGTCCCATACCAACAATACCGATCTGAATGTGGTTATTAAATAGTCTTTTTCGTTATAATCGACCGCTGGTTCTTTCAAAGCTTTCGCTTCAGAACGTATAAATTTAAACAAGTGACAAGAAATAAAAATAAAAAATAAAGACAGAAAAAACCTAAAAGAACGCTAATTGCTATGTTTTTTATTTTTTTATTTTTACTGATGGTTTTACACCACGTCGACGTCGATGTCATTAGAGGTAGGATGGGGTTGGGGACAAATAACGGGAAGGAATTCTGCTATGGTCTTTTGAAGGAAGCATCGCAGCATTCGCTTGGAATGATTTGGGTAAACCATGGAAAATCCTAATCTGGATGCCCGGACGGGGATTCGAACCTGCCTCCCCCGAATGTGAGGCCATAACGTTAACCGTTCACCCACCACGCTCGGTCATCATTCCTATGTTAAGTCTGTGTTTCTGATAAAAGTAGACGTTAACTGTAGATCAAACGGTAGTGACAGCAGCTTCAAATTTGGCGATTGGGATTCAGATTTCCCCCACCCTATTTAATAAGCACGCACATACACACACCACACGTGCGAAATGCATATTAGAATGAATAGTAGAACTTAAAGTAGTCAGAAAGATGAGTTGTATAAAAAGATAAGTGCAATTATTTTCTATCTGAGGCTACGAAATAAAGGTGTATGTAAGTGAAACTTGAAGCGATTGATAACAATCAAAAAGTTGCTGAATCTCTTCATAGACAGAGAAAAGAATAATGGAGTATAATTTTCCCTTTCAGGTAAAGGAAGTTCTTAATATAAAATGTGGCAGGAGAGACCCATTAGACGTTGCATAACGAATAACAGAAGAAACAAAATGTACTCTCTTTGCTAGAAAACAGCAGAGGTAAATTGTGAAGCAGATATTCGTTGGTGGATCTCTCTCTTTGTGGTTTTTGCGAGTTGACATGTGGCAACAGCATTGACTTTTATGCTAATTAGCCGAGACTTGGAAGCCAAATGAAAAGCGTCAACGTCTGCCTGAGTGATGTGGATTGTTACGTTGAGTCACTTACTAGCGTGAAACTCAATTGCCACACAGAAGTCAGAGTTGCTCGTGATAAGTTGTCCATTTCTCTGCGCCCGCGGCCACCACTTGCAGTGCCGTGACGTTTTTCCAATACCGACGTTCATATCACACACTCGAATGGGCTGTCGATAGTCGGCTGCGGCTCTCTGAAGAAGATGCCGTCGTTCTGTACATCACAACTAAATCTCCCGACTGAGTCTGACAAATTTCTTGAGAGACAAATGCTGCAGACGAACGAATATTTCAGAGAGCTTCCATATGTGTGTTTCCGATAAAACCCGCCCCTCGGTGTCAAAAAATAAAAACAGAAATGTTTTCCAGAACATTTCCCAGCTGTTACTTCCACAAACATTGAAATAAATGTAGCATTATAAGGGAAAAATTTAATCTACTTCGGCAATTGAGTGTCACTACTGCTGTAACTATTAAATTTTAATCTACTTCTAATATGTGGCATTTGTATTCTACAAACTAGGTTAGGTACCACTATTTTTAATAGAATTGTTTAAAGCCACACAATTGCCTATTTTTAGTTATAGTAGCGCTGAGACAATCTAATAGAACTAAAGAAAATGAAGATCACGTATATCGAAATACTTTCGTTCGTGTGATTTCTAGAAACGATAGGACCTAGTCATTTCAGATCCAAGAGTAAACAGATGTCAACTAAATAAAGGCGTAAAAGTGATCATTCTTTGTAATTTTTGATGTATGAAAATCAGCCGCAATTGAGGAACTAAATAACAGCCCTTATGTCTCCTTGATCTAGATGAGGTTTTTACTTGTATAAAATTGATTTCCCCACAGATTTGTATAATGTTATGTTAATAACACATCAACGACGAATAATAGTGCAAAGTAACTGTTATCGATTGGAGCTGAGATTATTCATTTGTTAGGAAGAATTACCAACAGAAAAATTAAGAGAGTGTGATAACGTAAAAATTATCAACAAGAGGAAGTGTCTTAAAAAACAATTCATCGCAATGCATCAAACGAATTGCAAACAGTATACGGTTTTCTGAGGAACATATTCATTCAGCAAATCTAACTTTATTTAGAAAAATAATGAATATTTACTGACTCTACGTTTTCTCTTAACTGTAAACAATGAAGTTGTAACACCATTCGCATCAAAATGGTTTATTCCTTTCTAAGTTTCTATATTAAAATTTAAGAGTTTTCCCGTTTGCAAAATCCAATTATTACATCCTTCTAGAAATAAAGTATTATTTCCTTCGATAAACGTAAATAATCTACCTCCAAGGAGGTATCAAATCAATACTATCATGTTCTGTACCAACATGGGAGGCTTAATGATCTTCAGTGTTTTGCAGCAAGTGCAATAACAATTCCCTGATCAAGAAAATTTTTGCTTTTGATTGATCTTAACTGTTGTTCACAGTTCCAGTATCAATAGGTTGAAGTCCGAAGGCTGTTTCTCGGACGTTTAAGAAAGTCTCAGTTATTAGCTTGATATCGCGTATGGAGCACCAGCTCCAGTCGTAGGTCTGAATTTGGAAACTCGATCCTGGGTTGGGCTGAAGAAATGTCCCGCGCCCAAACACGGCAAGCATACGCCGTGATGGCACACCCACCTGAGAAAGGAGAAACATTAATTAGCAATCCCACCGGTCACGTCCAGGCTATCAAGCGTCGATGATTTTGAAGCGAAATTGTGACTGCTTTGAGAAAAAGGGTTTGGAAAGTTCCTTAACATAACAGATGTATTCTTTTAAAAACTATAATAAAAAAATAATTTGCAAACCGGAACAAACATATGGCTGGCGTAACATTTGCTAGGCATTATGTTACTTTTAACACACAGCTACACGTTTGAAAGATACTAATATAGATTGCCTCGAAATAAGACGGTAACATCGTGATAGAGTTTAATCAAACTATTAATTTTCTCGCTGTCTCATTCTTTGGCAGTAGTGAACAGACTTGCAGAACCTTTCTATACTTCTTGTAAGGTTGGAATCTGAAGGTCAGAGATTCTAACACCGCCTTAAATCTAACTTTAATCTCAATCAATGTTTTGTGTATGTGAAGTATGCTAGAACTCTACTATGACTCGGTTTTCTATCCTATTCTTAGTATGATTACTGGGTTAGGTTACGCGGCTATGGCAAAGTTCTGTACTAGGTAATTAATACTACGTGAGATTATTATTACTAAAATTCCTCGTGTAGTTGGCTGCAGTGTTTACAGAACAGTGAAATACATAAATCACTTATTACCCCAAGTAAGCATCTTAATTCGGCAACGGAAAAAGTTTGTAAGACTGCAGCGTTTTATTTTAGAAATAATATATCTTATATGTAATGGATTTCATCATTATTCTAGAGAGTTTACTGCAGTATGTTTTGAACTAGGACATAACGTATGTGAACGCCATATATAAATTCCATATTCAATCACATTGTCGTTACGTGATCTTCCTGCTTCATCATCAGAGTTTCTTTCTCTTACTTTTTTTTAATGCACTTGACTTTTATGTACATTAATCGAAGAACAGTTTTGTAGTTCAAAAAGTATATTTATCTTTTTATCATCAATGTTATTGATTCGCACTGTAGTAACAACACATGACGAACACTTAATTTAAACTACCAATACCCGTGATCGGAATCGAACCTGCGTGGGGCTAAACGAGTGGCTAGCTACTCCTTAACACTACTGTGATCTGTTCATCGGAGTTACTATAGCATTTATTTCCGTAAAAGTTTGCTGCCATTTATTACACTCTCATTTCAGAGGCGTGGTATTCCATTAAGAAAACCCGCTCGAGATTTCAAGACTGAGGTCTCTTCTTAACTGACTGTAAGAATCAGCATTTAGTTTCATAATTTTAATACCATCCCATATAAATTGGTTGGTTTTGGACGGTTTATCGCCATTGGAAACTCGTTCAGAGTTGGTAAATGTTTATAAGGAGTTTGCTTCTTCACTTTCATTTCAAATGAAGGGATGAATTTAAATATTATCTGAAGATGATACACGTCACATACACATGAAAACATCCAGAAGATGCTCAATACGGTATTTGATGTTCGGTGACTTAACGTGTAAGACATAAAAATTAAATATGACAAAAACTTTGTGCAAATATTTACTGCATTTTTTAAAAATTTTTACCATAAACAAATGGGAAAAATGATTTAAGATCGATTTTCAGAGGTTCCTACAATTTTGTGCGCCGATTTTCTGGTATGGACGAGACATGGGGCCCATCACTGCACGCCAGAAATGAAACACCAATCGAACCAGTAGGTGGAAGCTCCCAGTTCTGCACCAATAAGATCGAACTTGTTTTCATTTGACAGAAAGGTAACTGAATTCAAAAAGAGATTTTTCATATTGATTTTCTTGAAAAACGTAGGATCATACATTCTATTCATTACACAAAAATATCCATCGTACCAAGTTGCAAGTGTGTATATAAATGTGTATTATTATATGTACTATCTTCTAATCCCGTGAAAAATGGCGGGTGAAAGGAATGTTCCAGCAATTGATTGCGATTGACTAAATAAATAGAAATAGTTGTTTTGTAATGTTCAAAACCTTATTTTTTAATTTATACATATTTCGGTTGTAGTTTTACAGCGATACAGATGGAACTTATATTGAATTAATGATGTCAGAATTAGCAACCAATGAAATTAAAAATAAATTAAGGAATCTCAATACTTTATGCTATATATTCCTGGTCCAGGTCTCATTCAGCACGAAAATACGGAAATACGTCCATCCGTATCAGATATAAATTCAGTACTCGCCGCTCATGAAAGAAACTTAAATTAATTGTGAAAGTAAATTCATTGTGAATTATTGTATAAAAAATTGTCAGTTGTCATTCTGGACCTGTTGCATTTGGACTAACCACAGCTTCTACTAATATTGTTGTTCAGAATTTACAGCTTCTATACCCGTATATGAATATATTCACTGTATTGCGGTCTAAATTTGACCTACTGGAAATATTTGCATGTGTCTGATATAGTGATCTCAGTAATAAAAACAACTAATAATTAATATGTAAATTTAAATGTAGTACATACTTTTATTTCAGTGTTTCGACGAATCATTTCGTCGAGTGAATGATCACAGTGACCTAAAATATCTTGTAAGCCCGTCAAAAAAGACGTGATGCAAACAATATTTAGCAATTCATTTGTTTGCTAACTAAGTTTAGTTTTCATCATGTAACGCACATAATCTTGAAAAAGATGTATTGTAGATACTCATTAGCTTACTGCAACAACCGTATTGCTGTACAGAGAGTATAAGAAAAATCTACATCAAATGATTCTTAATTAACAAAAAGCATCTAATAATTAATATGCCGGTTTTTACGAAATACAAACATTTCTTTTAGCGTGCTGGCTGCTCATTTACTCGTGGGTGCTCAAATAAATGAAACTGTTATTAAATAACGCACATTACCTGGACCATCTCCGTTCGCTCTTGGTTGGGCAGCTGGGGCGAGAAGCGTGACGTCAGAATGTGACATACATCGGTACATGATGACCAAGACTGGCATTTTATAGATGAGTTGTCATAAACACCAATAATAATAGCACTGTTTTGGATAAAACTTGATAGAAAGGTATAAAGTGGGCACAAGAGATCCGGAGACGTGATATAAAACAAAAGAAAAGATGTACAAGTGAGAGGTGTACTGCAAGCACCGAGAGTCGAGGTGAAAAATGGTATTATGGACGTCACGTTGTCAGATAGACGAGTTATACTAAAAAATAAATGCAATATTCTTTTATGTCAGGCGGCGCAATAAATGTTTAATTCAGATAAACTTGAAGTGACTGACATTGTTCAAAAGTTGACAAATCTCTTAACACAGACAAGACGAAAAAAAGTGGAGTATAATTATAGTTTTTAAAGGAAGTACTAAATATAAACTGTGACGGGAGACACCACATTGGACGTTATAACAGGGGACGCAAAATGTACTCTCTTTGAAAGAGGATTCAGAGAATTTGACAATAATTAAATTAAATTGCTGTGTTTGAAACGAGAGACGCTTTGGAGAGGTAATTTATGTGTAATATACCAACCAAGCATAAGCTCAGAAAGGCAAAATTTCTAGCAGAGGTTGACCGTTAAAATCGGATCTGGTTACCATTGACTTCCCTCTGTTTCTAGAGCCAAAGAAACTAACGGCTCGAAAATGTTTTGAGTCAAATTAAGAGCTGATAGCAGCCGTAGATAGGTATTTTTCATACCTTCCAGAATTTCTCTTCAAGGAAGGAATCCAATGATTATGAAAGGTTGGCCAATTGATTTGAACTAGTGGGAAATTTCGTAAAAAAAAAAAACAAAAAAAAACGTATTATTGAAGTAAAAAAAGCAACACTTTTCCACATGATTTTTTCAATACCAGTACGTGACATAACAGGAATAAATACCAAAAAGTAAATAGGAGAAACTTTCTGCCAATACTGATGTTCGTTGTACATTAAAAGTACTTTGCGGCTTTAGTGTTTTACACCAACTCAAAATGAGAGATAGATTTCCGTGACAAAGTTCAGTAGTCAGTATGTTATTAGTGGCAGGAAGCTGATTCAGTTCTCATGATTGCTTCGTGCATGTTTAGCTGCAATTATTCGTGACGCGTATTCGCTTCCGATGGAGAGCGTAATGTTTCTCTTTAACAGCGTTCCGTTGTAGCGAAATTGCTCAGAATTAAACAGCAAGCTTCCGATGAGGAAAAGCAATTTCACTATCCAGAAAGTTTTGGCTGTGGCATGCATCGCAATATCAGCCCCAGCAATACGGAATTTGTTTGTTGCTACGCACTAAACTATCTTATTTAAAACTTAGGTGAAATAGTTTAGTTTCTAATACATGCTAAAGAATCAGTCAAAATATATGTGCTCACTTTTGGTCTCAATAAATGAATTACTCTGTTTCAATTAGTTAATAACCTTTCAAGTGATCTCTAATGAATTTAACTGAAGTGAATAAGATACTTGCTTTCTACCAAATATGCTTTGATTGTAATACTACGAAATTTAACCCCTTTGTTTGTTCCAATTTAATATTTCAGTTTCTTCGAAACAAAATTAAATCTCAGGTTTAATGTGCGTTATTATGAATGATTAAGACAAGCAGGTGTGGATATAATTTTCTTCAATAAACAGGTAATTATTTAGAAATATTTCTTCCTGAAGCTAAATTTATCTCACTGTTAAAATGAAATACTGGAACTGGCATTAAAACTTTATTTAAAACTGACACATTTATCTGCAATAAAGCAATGAATTATGTAGTTGATTGAAAGCAATGTAATCGTTCTCTAAATATAAACAACTGTAACCAGGAAAAAATCTTACATTTAAGATACTTAAAAAAATGAGTATATGACAGTGTTAATAAACTGTTGAGAAGGAACCAAAATTTGGTTTATAATATTGTACAGCCCCATGGTCCCGGGAATAAAGTAGGATATGTTCCATTTTGAATTGATGTTGGAAAAGATCGTAAATTTAACATACAAGCGCCCAAAAATTAGTATCCAGTTTTCATTCGTACAAAATCTACTGGTCGCAATTTGAGGAGGGTTCAGTCGGCATTCATCCAAGAGTAAACATTTTAATGTGATGTTTAAGAGCGGATAAAGTATTCGAAATCCGCTTTTGGTTAAACGTAATTCACGAAAAAAAAAACTACTGTAGGATTTTGATGGTGTTACAATCATCGTACATCTTTCTTCTATCAGAATTCTGTTTAATTCTGTTCTAACGTCGAAAAGCTGCCAAATTTAGATGAAAACACCCCTAACTTAATGTCCATTTAAAGGTTTACTACTTCTCACAGTCGAATATTTGTTAGAACAACTACAAATTTTTGAAATAGAAGTTATTTAAGGTTGAAGTTAACTTCTACCTAAATTAGCATGATTTTCGGACCTCAGAGAAATATCAAAATCTGTAATAACGAAACCGAATCCGCAGAAATTGAAGATAACGAAGAACCAGAAGGGCAAGAAACTCGCATCTTCCAAAGTGCAATCACACTTATCCTTCGCTGAGGTAACCAAAGAAGTGATTGATATTCCTCCCTCCAAACAGCCACAGCATCAAGACACTTCGACTCAGTCAGAGAAGCAAGGCCCTGTTGCAAGGTGCGAACAACCGATGACGTTGCAGACTGTACACCAAAGCATCAGAAAAGACAAGGTCTACCACGCCAACCAGAAGAAGTATCAGAGACGAACAGGACCAACGTCGGGACACTAGTCAATATGCTTGAGAATATACTCATCCTCCTAACGCAGCTCGATAGAATGTCTTCGTATATCACAGCTGCAGTGACGTCGGCGCATCCCAACACCACCATAACCTAACAACGCAACCATGAATAGGAGGCCACACATTCATAGCCTCACTTTCTGTGTGTGGAATGCCAACGGCATTCATGAACAATTAGGAGTTCAGACAATGTGGACATTTGCCTCGTCAGCGAGTTCCACTTGAACCTTGCCTACGGGCGGCAGCACCAAACTACTGCTGCTACCGGAAAGCCAACTGACGGCCGGTGTGGGTGTTGCGCTGTACATAAACGTGGTATTCCTCACTGTGAAGTCCCTCTTCCTCCTCTTCAGCAGGTAGAGGCTGTGCGGTTCAGTGAAAAATCCTCAGGCGCTATCACCGTCGTCGCAGCTACCGACCACCACGCAGAGTGCTTGAGAAGCAGACATCGCCACCCTTACCACACTTCCTGGTAAAATCCATTGCGGAGATATGAATGCAAAGCAGCAGTATTGGCATAGCAGAACTGCTAACCCAGCTGGTAACCTCTTAAGACGCCTAGGCCACTGCCACAACTTATTCTGCGTATGGGCACTTGATGAACCAACGCAAATGGAAGCCGACCTGATGTTCTTGACATTGCTGTAACAAAGAGAATTTCATTTTTTGTCTAGGCAACAACTGTTAACGGACTATCGTCGGACCACTCTCCCGTGCTTCTTTAGGTCAACGTTGGGGAGTGGCAGGAAAAGAATCAACCAATTCCTGATTAAAAGCGGACCGATTGGGACCAGTTTAGGCAATTCGTAACGACGAAACTGGCAACCGATACATCGGAGAGGAATGTTAAGGAGGCTCTAAAATTCTTCACCAACGCCGTAAATGAAGCTACAAAAGTTGTCACACCACTGATTCATCCACACATGGAGCGTTCCTGCCAGCTTCCACCGCGTCTCCTTGCGCAGATCAGGAACAAAAATCGGATCGCGAAGGAATAGAAACTAACGAGGAACAGTGCCACTCGCCGCCTCCTCAATCAGATGCAGCGAGAGCTGAAGGCAGCAATGGTAGAACTTTGAAACCGTGAGTCATCCACACTTGTTGCAATGCTGCGACCAGTCGATGGCAGCATGTGGAACGAAACTAGGCGGCTCACTCGCCGGAGGAAGCTGATACCACCACTCCACGGCGAACGCGGTCTTGTATTTCTGCCGGAAGACAAAGCTAACGCGCTCGCCGACAGCTTTGAGAAATGTTTCCAACCTGTCGATGACGACGTTGACGACCGCTACATTACCGCAGTACGTCGCCGTCTGCGGATATACTTGTCAGCCGACGACGACCACGACATCACCGAGATTGGCCTGCAGGAAATAGCTAGTTGCAGCGCCAGACTTCATCCACAAAAGGCACCTGGGCACGACCAAGTGGATAATCAGGCACTCAGAAGTATACTACCTGAAGTTATGAACTACTTGGCGTGACTCTTCGATACCATTCTGCGAAACCAGACATTCCTGAGACCATTGAAGCATGCCACCGTTGTTGAGGTCCTTTATGCTGGGGAAGGTCCAATCTTTCCCCAGCATTACCGGCCAATCAGCCTGCTACGTGAGGCTCAGTAAAGTGTTCAAGCAAACTCTGCTGAAGCGTATTGACACCTACATCCAGGTTGCAGGCGTCATACCCGATCATCAACTTGGGTTCCGTAGAGGGCACTCCACTATGCAACAACTGATGCGTGTTGTAGAGACAATGACGAGAGCCTTCAACGGGAGATGCTCTGCAAACTTTACGAATAGGGCTTGCCTGGACTCTACGTGAAACTGATCCGCAGCTACCATGTACCTGTCAAGGCGCACCTTCTGCATCACGGTTGATGACGCCGTGTCAGCACGACGGCGCATTGGTGCAGGTGTATCACAAGGCTCTGTACTGGGTCCTGTTTTTTATACCCCATACACAGCCAATATTCCAGCACCTGTGAATCTGAAAATGGCACTGAACGCCGACGATACGGCATACTTCACATCCAGCCGCACCAGAGCCATCACCACGAGACGACTGCAGGAAGTTCTTCAGCAGATAGTAGCCTCGGCCAGGAGGTGGTGGTTAACTATAAACCCCGCCGAAACGGAGGCTATTATGTCGACGCGACGCCTAAGACACCGTGGACAGTAACTACAACAGCCGCAACTTCAACTCGAAGGTAAAACCATCCCCTGGCACCAACTTCTCGCTACCTCAGTGTAACACTTGACTGTTAGCTTACATGGCGAGCTCACATCAAGGACGTCAGGGTTCCATGCTCATTATCCGATACTTAACCGGGAAAAACTCATTGGCAACACACCCAGTAGTTGCCATTTGCTGCTCCTTAATTAGTCCGGTAATTGTGTATGCTTGCCCTGTCTGTGGGTACACTACTAATTGCCACCTGAGCAAGTTGCAAGTGCAGTGGAACAGAGCACTAAAACGGGCATTACAGTACATCTGCCCGACCGTTTCCCCACTAACGCAGTTTGTGAGGCGTCTGGAACAACCAGGCTTTTCAAAAAATTCAGACAACATGCCTAAAATTCTACAGTGCAGCACACCACTCTGCCAATCCACTGGTCAGTTGTCTAGGCGAATATGAAACTGTCGCTGAAAACCTGTTGATGGCTTGACGAGATATCTAGAACAAAAAAATATTGGTGGTGTAAACCATTGTGAATCAAACATACAAGCATCAGATATTTATTTTTTCTTATGGTTTTACGCCTTGTTGACGTTAAGGACACTAGAAGCGGAAAAGGACATGGGGCAAGGAACTGGAAGGAATTCGACCAAGGTCTTTTGAAGGAATCATCACGGCATGCACCTAGAATCATTTCGGGGAACCATGGAAATGAATGTTCAATTATCACAAGGCATGATGTTCTATCATATAGTGTTGTCATCTCAGTTTGGTTACTGAATTCAAATGAGCTGAGGGCGCTTCCTAAGAAATGGAACCAGCTAGCAGTTCAGCATAGTGAAACCCATACAGTGGGCTCCAATAAATTCCATTCGTCGCTTCATCAAAATAGCATTGCTGCTGATGATTTTTTTTAAATATAGCTTTATGCCTCGTCGATGTCGAGGTAATTAAAGGCGGGATGGAACTGGGTATAAGGAACGGGAAGGAATTCGTCCGTGGCCTTTTGATAGAAACATCTCGGTATTCGGCCGGAGTGATTTGGAAAAACCATGTAAAAACCCAAATCTGGATGCCCAGATGGGGATTCGAACCCGTGTCCTCCAGAATGTGAGACTAGAGAGTTAACCGCTCACACACAAAGCTCGATCCATCTGTTCCTACCAGAGGGCATAATTAGTTTGCCGATACGAACAGCAGCGTGCCGCTTAATGCTAGTTTTCTTCTGGATGTTTAATCACAATTTTCAAACAAATTGTTACCAAAGGAATACGCCACACCGACCGCTTTGATGTCCTTTTTTCAGCAGCGCGTCATCAACAGTGTCAAAAGCTGGATTCATGTCGTGCTAAGCCAGAAAAGTATCAATACTGACTGACGCTGAGTGACGAAGCATGGTGCGAAGCATTCTGATCCGCACCGTTACCTTCGGTGTGATCCCTAAATTTCTGGTATTTACAGTGTGGCATGTCAGGAGCCCGTTCAGTGTTAATTCTACCTTTCTTTAACCCTTTCCGCGGAACATTGGAAACGTCTAGCGCGGATATGATACGCGCATCACGTCGTAGCATGTCGGTGACGCGAACTCAAAAAATTGATAAATTCAACGCATGAAAAAAAATCCATATACTTAGCTGCAAGGATTGTGGGTGAATATTCTGCGAGGCCAATTGGGGTCTCTGGTGTATCTTTGAATTCGGTACCTGCTACGTTATTCGGTAATGAAACTTGCATTAACTTGACTCGTATCTCTGACAGAATCATTTCTGCATTTTTTTTCATTAAGTGATGATTCTCTACATTACCCGGTGACCAAGTAGGGTGGCCAGCCTAGATAGAGTTACTCCTCCAAGGAAACTTTCTTGGGAAATTACACTCTGGTGGTTTCATATTGTCCTCCTCAATGTACGTGTTACTGGTTTATGTGGATGGTTATGAAGTGTGTTTGTTATAAGGAAACATAGTTTCCTTTCACACTTAGCTGATTTTTTTAATTCAATGTTTTTATTTGTATGTTCAATCATGTTGTTCCTTCAATTTTATTGAGATGTAATGGAAATTTTTAAAATTTATTCATTTACTTTTGTATATCGGGACAAGATATTTGGGTTAAGTCGGTACATAAGTGTGGGCATCTCTTTAGAATGAGATGCCAGAGTATCTTTGAGAAGAGAGTGAGACTGGTGATGAGAGTAACGGAGGGCGGGGGCGTCGTGTTGCTTGCTTTGTTTCTGTCGTAGAGACAGTAAATTTCGCGAAGTTGAATAAACATAATATTGTGGTAAGCGATAGTGACTGTATGACCTTTGAAGAAATGAAGATGTTTCAATGAATAAATGATGGTACTGTGCTTCTTACATATGGGTGAAGAGTTTTGTATTGTATTAGAGTCAGATTCGAGCCTTATGCCGGTTTTTGCCTACTCAATCCCAGTTTCTGATGGAGTGGAGTCAATTTAAAAAGGAAAGGTCAGTACATCTCGTTGTAACGAAGACAGATAGCAACAAAGTGAGTCTCGCAATATTCAGTGTAGTTTCTTGTTTCAGTTTGAGTGAATTATGAAATATGAATGATGGGAGAAAGGTGAAAACAGGTACCGTCTCATTCAGCACTACCTTCCGAAAAACATAAGGGCCGCCAATCGCCAAGCTTAAGGACCCCATCCGACGGACGAATCACCATAAACAGTATTGTATGGCCTAACTCCATACGCTCTGCGGAGATGTTAAGGATTATTTGGCGCTCCACCTTGTGATCAGAAATTGGGCTTCCCATACACTACCGGCCAAGTCCTAAACATTTATATATATATATATATATTATATATATATATATTTGCACCACTAGGACTTGAATAAGATAACCACTTGTAAGATGCCAGACAAGACCTGGGTGCTCCAACCTCATGAGCCAAAGGTGTGGGTTAATTAACTTTCAACAAATCAACGTTAGTCTACCACTCTTCCCTAATTTACTTCAGTATGAAATTAGATAGCGTACATTGTAACATTTGTTTCACTATTATCAAGTAATTCGTCCATTCACCGGGATCGAATGAATTCAGCAGTGCATGCTAAACCATGCTGCCGCAGACATTTCCCTCCAGCCCTATCCAGCCATTCCTCAACCTTGGAGTTTTCGATTTAAAGTCACAGGAAGACCCTGGAACTATTCCCTTGCTTACGTTAAATGTTACTGTAGTTTCCTTGGGAATACCTCCGGGCAGAGCTCATAGACGTATTCATGTCGTTACACTGTCTCTTCTACCTTCTATATAAATGAGGGCTTTGTAACCTATTTACATATACGACGACGTATACGTGCATGAACAATCTTATTTAATTATTTCCATTCATCTATTAAATCTATCAAATTATGGAATGCAGAACTAGTTACCCTATTATAACCGCAATCTTAGCCTTTATTCGATCTTTGATGATGCTCTAATTTGATTAGTATAATACTTTACCTTGTTATATCTTATATTATGCCCCCAAGACAGTTGAGAACATCCTGTATAAGCATTCCTAATAACCGATCTCCGTTGATCTCTCTCTTGTCACATTTAGAAAGCAATTTTTGTATTCCTTCTTGTATTTCACCTGAAATAAACCTGTCAACGGCAGTACTTATCCTCTCTCTCTTATTCCCAGGAATAATTATTTTATCAGATATCTCCTCTCTTCAAATGATTCCCACACTTTAGTTCATTCAACCTATTGATTTTTCTTTTCAACTTTCTTACCACTTCACAACTTTTGACAACTTCATTAGTTCGGAATGTTATCTCCTTCAATTGAATATACTTTACACAATACAATAATTCTTCTTGTGACGATTTTATTAATTCATATTGGATTTAGATCGCATCTTCTTCTCGATAGCTACCAATTTCAATCATGGCTGGCTTACATCACGTAGACGACTCTCTGCTCTTTTCATTCTTACGCGTACCCTACTCTTTACCTACGCTCTCATCACCAGAGGTTACTCTTTGGCCCTCCACAGACATGTATGAACTTCTATTAGTATTAAACATTTACAACATTTAGTACAAAATTTTAATAAAATTATTTTAAAATTAACCGAATAACATCTTACTGTCATAAAATTGCACACACGTGACGCATGATGCTCATAACGCTCATAAACCATTTTCCCTATCAATGTACACCGAAAGCAGTCTAAGTATGTTAATTATATGCTCTGCCGTGAAGACTAAATGCATATAGGATAGTTAGTATAATATGCAATTGCGGAATTAGTTCATAGATCAAGGTTGGCCTCGCATACGGGAAGACGGCGGTTCGAATCCCCGTACGGGCATCCAGATTTTGGTTTCCCATGGTTTCCCAAATCACTCCAGGCAAATTCCGGGATGCTTCCTTAAAAAGGCCATGGCTGAATTCCTTCTCATTCCTTTCCCCCCATCCTTTCCCATCTCTAAAGACCTCGCTGTTAAGAGACGTTAAGCAATTAAAAAAATAGATCAAGGTGTTGTTTTTTTGTAAAGAGTCTTCTTGGAACGTTCTGCTTGAGAGTTAGCGAGCTACTTGCGTCAGCCTGAGAAATCAGAAGGGAAGAGACCGAAGTTGTGATTCTTCTTCCCTTGCCCCGTCAATGTCCCCGGGGAACACCGCCGTCCGATAAACTTTGTCGTGCGCTTGTCTCGGCTGGAAGTTTGAGGGTGATGCATGGGCAGGCAGCCGTTCTTGTTTATAGATTAATTCCGAGGCGTCGGTTGCCTTGTGGGTGCCAAGTTTGGCACTGCCTCCCTTCACACAGTGGACGGCAACTTCCGTGCAAGTCGGTAATTGGCATTAGCTGGCTCCGCTCCCAGACTGCATCCCAACTGGCTGAATCGCCGCTGTCTGGCAGTTGCCAATTCCGCAGATAGCTACGCCCTACTCTTCACATCTCGTCGTCTCTGTACAGCTCCCTCGACGGTGTTTGCCTTCCTTACTCGAGTCTGGCGATGAGTTGAGGCGATTGCCCGAAATTTTGCACCGAGTGGAAGTTTTTCTGTTAAGAAAATTTCCTGCTGCGCATACTCGCCTTTAAAACGTTCTTCCCCTTGCGCCGGAGATAATTATGTTTGCCGACGTCTCAGAAATTCAAAACAGGGCAAGGACTCGGACTTGGCTTGACTGCTGAGATGCTTCTGAAATGCAGAAAGTCCTCTGCCCCTGTTTACACTTAGTTCGTGTAGTGTTAGCTTAATACGGAATTGAAACGGCAAGAGAAAATACTGCTCGAGGATGATGTCGAATGGCGTGCTGCAATATAAAATTGTACAGACGGCCAAATAATGGTAGTCAATTCTAGCCTTTCGAATCATTAAATTAATTTAACTTGGGATAGAAAATTTCCTAAGTACGTCTTGAATTTTTCTGAAAATAATTCGGATAAAAAGCAGCCAAATTCATCAAAGGAATTGGTTAATTGGCTAGATTTAACGCTACTGTCCGGGAAGTAGATGTAACAAGGTATGTGATGATTTGTGAACTGTGGTTAAGTTATAAATTTCACTACTGTCCTGAGCCAAGAGTCCAAGTGAATACCCCTTTATAAGAGCCACTTCATCAAAACTTATTTTTAATCTCGTTTCTATTTTAAGTATGCAAGTTAAAAGTTTCAGATGTTGTTATTATTCAGTTTGTACATTTTTGGATAAATTTTATCTCTGTGTTTACACTAAATTAATGAATCACTCAGATAGCAGTCAGTTTCGATTCCCTATTACACGTGGGACTTCCGCCATTAGCTGCATTTTTCCCATCGTTATTCAAGTTTGATTCGGTCTGCAGAATGCATTTAATGTCTCAGACTGGCATCAAAGATATATGTTAGTCGCTCGCTCCGGTATATACAATCTAGAGCAGCGGTTCCCAACCTTTATTGGTACACGCCCCACTTTTAAGTAAAAAAATTTTCGCGACCCACCTAATATGAGACTCTTATCTATTATCAGAATGGGAACTGTTGTATGACGTAGATACGCTATCTTATTCTACGAAAAGGCAAATTTTCAAAGGATATACAATAAACAAGAAGTGATAATACATAAAACAACAAACATATTATAGACCGGGAGGCGGCTGCACAGACCATTACTTCATCAAGTTGGCTGCTGAAATTCCACGATTAGAAGTAACACGATCAGCATATTAAAATACAACTGGTGTGCCAATCGCTTTTTGGTGGAAACCACCTGCAGACCTGATTTTAGTTGTTGGTTGGTAGCTTTACCATTTTGTTTTATTTCACCCAAATGTATGAAAATATGGAAGACTGGGGGTACGAGAACAGAATGGTAAAATTACCAGTCACCCACTAAAATGGGTTTTGTAGGTGTTTCCCACCAAGATATGACTTCGCACATCAGGGTCATTTTAATTTGCAAATCGAGTTTTAACTAATCCTGGAATTTCAGCCGTCAACTCGATGAGGCGATGGTTTTTTGCAGACGCCTCCCGCTTTTTTTTTTTTTTTTTTCAAAGGTAATGAATTACACGTTTAATTATTATACAAACATAACTTTACAATCAGTGAGATTTCTGGCACTGGTGTTTACTGATGAGGGCATCGATATCGGTGCTAACACTGTTTAATTTTAACCTTAAGTCACTTTCTACACAAAGTTTATTTCTGTATTTTGTTTTTCAAAAATATTAAGATATATTTTGGTGGCAAAAACCTCAATTTTTCCGCGACCCACCTAAACACACGCCGCGACCCACCAGTGGGTCGCGACCCATTGGTTGGGAACCGCTGATCTAGAGAATTGATTCACTTACCACGGATCACCGGACCGAGCGTGGCTGATCGATGACGCTCTGGCCTCGCATTCTGGTGGACGCGGATTCAAATCCTCGTCCGGCGATCCAGATTTGGATTTTCCATGATTTCCCAAAATCACTCCAGGCGAATGCCAGGATGGTTTCTTCAAAGGCCATGGTCGCATTCCTTCCCGTTCCTTGCCCGCAATCTCTTCCTGCCTCTAATGACATCAATGGCAACAATGAGTAAAGCGAGAAAAAAAAAAAAAAAAGATCGGATCGCCGGTTCTATTCCGTTTTGGGACGTGAACAGTTAGTAACATCTAAAGCCTGGTTTACACGGGTGTACTTCGTGGAAGAATAGCAAGGAGAATGAATGCACTCTCTTGCCACTCTACCTTCTAACGTCTGGGACCAGTTACATGGGTAATAATAAAGTACGCTTTCCTGTAGGTGTTTGGTGAAAATGATGTATAAAAAGGCAAGGTTTGCTATAGTTTGAAGCTATTGAAGAGGAGATATATGGAGAAAGAAATGAGGGGTGAGAGATTGGCTAAAAACAAAGGATAACAAAGCAATCACTTGGAGAAACGTCACTTCTTCTCAAAGAGTTAGATTTAGACGATGAGCTGGAATATAAAAGCTGTCTTGCAATGACGCTAAACAAAATTTAATAGCTATTGAATATTGTGAAAAATAAAACTGAATGACAAAAACGCTATTCGTAAATGCATCAGAAATATGAGTCAATATGAGTCAAACTGTAAACATCACTAAAATTCCCGAATTATTATTTATTTTTTTTATTGAGATTCAAGGCAACGAACTTGAAAATTTATTTCAGGGATATGTGATTCCATTTCCGAAGTGACGAGCAACTAGATGAAGGTAAAATATAATAATTTTTAACTGTAATGTATTTGGTTATTAAAACTGGAGAGATAATCCCAGGCCAATGGCGAAAAGAATTAACGACATATTGAACTATATGATGCAAAAATCAACAGCCATACAAAGGAGATGAAGGATCATTCTAGGAATTTAGTTCTTCCTAATCTAAGACATATTTCATGGATTTATTTCATTCCTGTACCGTATGATGATTTAATGGGGTATCCTGATATGACTTTTCACCTTTTTTCTTATAATACAACCATTTTTTTCCCGGGTGTTCTGTAATATGGTAGTATTATTAGAGGTGCTTCTGAAGGATGTTTTTCTTTATTTTATTTAATGTGAAGGATATGAACATGTTTTCTACATTTTTTTCCCGCTATTTTCAAGTAAATTAACCATTTATGTGTCATTTTATTTAATTTTGCAATATATGCTACTGTTAGTCATTTGCTTTCACTAATTACATTTTTTTTACTTGTTACAGGTGAGTGCAATAATCGACCTCAGAATCTCATCTCCGCTCAGAGACCATAGGCAAGTAGCAAGATCCATTATAATCAGATTCAAATTCCTTGTTGATCGTTTTTAATTTGAATTATCACCGGAAAAAATATTATTTTCCTAGACGATCGTTTACCATTTCTCATCTTCATACGCGGCATAAATATGTGATCTTTAAAAAAAGGGGTATTGCTGATTTTAAGTGAGAAACGTTGCCTTCCTCCATTTCTCAAATCATGAGCCATCCTGCAGTCTATATACCGATGAGCCAAAAAAATATTATTACTACCCACCACGAGATTGAATACAGTCTAGTGAGCTTGCGGGTATGTCATGAGGTAAGGAAAATATAATTATAAGCAGAGCATGGGAAACGACGGTAAAGTTCTTATCACAATTTTCTTTATGACTTCTGACGAAGTAGCAATAATCCACCGTGAACATTGGCATTATATCAAATCCATTTAAATCGATTTCGATTTTCCGTGTGCAGTGTCCTTTCTTATTGACCGGTTATGTGTTACTGTTTTCATGTTATTATTATTTCTAAACATCATAGAGTTTGTAATCAATATCCAACCACATGTGAAATCAGATTTTTCGCAATGCCGGCAATGATTTATGTAGGTGGTTAAGACATGTATCGGTAGACTCTTTCTTACCTAGTGAGACTAGATATAATGTTTTGCATCAGTGGCGTACGTTGTTGAATAAAATCCCAGAGTCAGATGTACAATCAACACTATAGCCCGATCAGTTAACAGAGGCGGCTCGAGGTCACTCGGCTCTATCCCCACTCCGCTGTCTTACCCCTACATGCGAGGAGGAAATTCACCACTCACCTGCCTGTACATAGCGTTCATCTCTGAGAGTTATAAAGGGAAGGGGTGGCAAGGTGAGGAGTGGGGCCGGAGGAACGTGACCTTGAGCAGCCAGTTGAGGGTGAACAGGGTATAGTAGACAGTGCGGCGCAGAGATGGGCGCTGCACCTGAGTCCACTCAGATACTAAAGAGCAGTGCGAGAGACTATCCTTATATTCAGTTCTCGGTGGAGGAACAACAGGCTGGATTGCTCCTCATATTGAGGCAGCCACTGTGGAGTACTGGTGGCACCTCGCAGCGCTCTAACGGCGTTGTTGGCGCGCTCTGTCAGAAATGCTGAATTGTTGTGCGGACGAATTAAGATTGAAACTGATACATCCTTTTTTTTTTCTCCTTGATCAGGCTTTGCAGCTTGTCGACATGGAAGTAATTAAAATCGGTAGAGAATAGTGACAAAAGAAATGAAGGAACTGAGTCATTTTTCATGAAATAATTATACCGGCATTCGCCTGGATAATTTCTGGAAATATTGATAATCCGATCGCGTTTGAAAGCGCCTCTTCCAGAATGCCGGAATTCCTTTGATTTTTTTCTTTCAGGTTTCTGGAGAGACTGTTTCCTCGGGACTCATTGTTTTTACATTTTCTTAAGGAATGGTTATATTTTCCCGTAGCATAGTGTCTTTAGTATTTTTTAATTAGATGAATGCCATATTTGACTTTTCAGTTGTGAGATACCATAATAGATCCATCCGTTCTGCAATCTAGGATTGCAAGTATCAATCATCTGTTTAATAACGTGCCGAAAGAAAGCCATTTCTCTTCGACAGCGCCTGAAGCTACTTTAAAATATTGGTTTTCTTCTAGTAGAATTGTTTTAATGAGTTTCTTAAAACTTTATTGCACCAGTGAACGAGTGAATTTCTTTTTTCTCTCTCTCTGCAGTTGCCATGATTAATATTACAGTCGAAGACAACAGTGGTTGTCAAAAATATAACCGAATACATTAGATCGACTGGAATGTAGTAAACATGGATTAAAATTTCTCCAGTCGTACAGTGTGAATATTTTTTGAACGCGATCATCGTACCCGAAAGTCATTCTCTATTATCTCGGCTTTCACTACAGATTCCATCCAAACCCTTAGTATTCTGGCATATATTTTTGTAGCCTTTTACTTCCTTAACTTTTTGTCACTAATATATTCCCTTTCTTGAAAAGTGATGCCATATTTGCTGTTCGCCCTTGTTGAGTTATTTTGCGTTTTTGGTCAACACTTGTTTATTTATGAGGTGGTATTTCGGTAATTTTTCTTCCCCGAATTTCAATACTTGTACAGCGTTGTTCCATATCTTTCTGCCTTTCTGTGTTTTGCTTCTCTGGTTTCAGATTTGTTCGCTCTATTTCTTGAATCGTGTTTTATGTTCAGTTGGTACCATAGCCTGAATACTAAATTTTTGTATTATTAATTTGAGAATTGTCTCTCTCTCTCTTTCTATCAGGTTTTTTAGTATATCTGAGATACTGTTGTGTGCTGCCATCTCGTACCTTCTTTGCTGCACTACACAGAGTACATCTATTATTTTATTTCACTTTTTTGTCGCTAGTATTCTCATTACTTTGTAAGTGACTCATATTTCAACGATTTGAAAGGAATGTTCAGTAAGGGTATCCAACAATCTAAAATGTGCTAAAAGTGAATTTGTTACTTTTTATAGACGATTATTGTGACGAAAAACTTGGAGCGCTATGAAACAGATGTCGAATGCAGTGTCTACAGTGCCTATCAGTGCCTATGCAGCATCTGGAACGCTCAATCTCATTCTATAGAGCAGTGGTTCCTAAATGGTGGTCCGTGGAACCCTGGGGTTCCGTGGAAGGGTTACAAGGGTTCCGTGTTCAATCCAAGAATTAAAAAAAAAAAAGTTCGTTCAAAAGAGTCATAACCACACCATGAGAAGGCTGTCATGGTTCTGCTACCGTTTGTGACGACTTACCGATGCGAATTTGGTTTTTCAGCTTACGCGTATAAAAATGGGGATCCGCCAAAAAATGTATGATCAGTTAGGGTTCCGTAACCAAAAAGAAATTGGGAACCGCTGCTATAGAGGAAGCGAAAAACATGATGCGCGGTGAAGTAGATTTATGTAGTATATATGTAGCATGTGGATTGCTGAATCACATCCTATAGAGGAATGTTGCAATGTTGTACGTAGGTGGAAAATAAATCTTATTGCATCAAAAGCTGGAAAAATGAATGTCGACAAGGAAACCCTCACTGATCATCCTGTTTGTAGGATTTGTGAGATAGTGTATAAAGTGATAAAAAAAATCGTCAAGTGCTAATCAAGCCACGTACTGTTATGGTGCCGATTTTTAAGGACCTAATAACATATCTCGCATATGGTAAAAATGGCATTAAAATAAACGGCTGACACATTTTCAGGTGAGAAGGCGGACTCCGTTCCACAGCTCTAACGCCGCGCCAATGTCTCGTGAACGCTGCTGATACTATCGTTTAGTTGCAATCACATTTATGAATTCAATGCAATCTGGATTCGGATCATTTTAATTACAGTTATATTAATCTACAGAAAGGTAACCTTAAAATAAAACATTTTCTTGTTTTGGTCAGAACTTACAAAGTATACTAGTTGTAACTGTTTTTAGTAGCTGGCATTTATAAATAAGATATATTCGATATTGCGACCAAATTTCAAGTATCCAATTAATAGCATTTTGATCCAACGCTGACAATTTTGACCGATACTCATGACTTTATGTTCCAGTGAAGAAAAAAATCTTACTACTACATATATATATAGTGAGTTCTTTTCATCACTGCCGAATTCACTTGGGTTAAAATGTCCCTAAAATATAAGTTTAAATACGAAACACATATCTTGTGTAAATCTGAAGTCTAAAACTTATTTAGTAGCCTGTGACTGGGAGATAACGGAGCTACATCAGTAGAGCTCCATTTCGTACCAAGAGCGAAATCCCAGACTGTAAGCTTGACATGTATCTCAAATTTCTCCAACACTTTTCAAGACCAAGCAAGCAATGTGCTACCGCAAATGCATGTTTGTTCCTTCCCTCCCCCCCCTTGTCCCACAAGCTTCTGCGATTTGACAATCTGCGTTTTGACTTCCAGATTTAAAGTGAGACATTCATTTCACCACTATCGTTGATTTAAAGGACACTGGGGTTGCGGTAGGTACGCCGCCGCAGTTCTTCATTGACGGGATGCTAAAAGTGGAACACAGCTGGGAGAATGTGTACCTGCCAGTGGTGATTATTTTGTAAATGTAAACACTTTCAACTATAAAATGTTTCATTTATGCCTCTTATAGATTTGTTTTTGCTTATGGCTTTACGCCTCGTTGACGTCGAGATTATTAGAGGCGGGAAAGGATTGGTGGTGAGGAACGGGAAAGGAATTGGGCCATGGATTTTTGAAGGAACCATCCCGTATTCGCCTGCAGTGATTTAGGGAAACTATAAAAAATAGAAATCTGGATGACCCTTTCGGGGTTCGAACCCACGTTCTCCCGAATGAGCTTTTATAGTTCATTTGATTACAAATTTCTTTGTAGCTAATGGTTCGTTAAGCATCCATTCCATGTATTAACATCTTAAATCTTATATGTGTAGTAAAGCAACCCTTCATGTGGTAGGGTAAAATCCGCTGTGTTAGATGGTCTGGATGTAGGACAGTTTGCCAGTGACCGGTCACAGAGACTCCTAATTACTTCTGCTTGGAACTGGAGCAGAGGAGGGAAGCGACCGCAATCAGCCAACCGCCCAAGGCTGCGGCCAATACGTTCGATCACACTCGGAATTCACGCTGCGTCTGTTACGCCGGCCCAAATTAAAAGGGGAATATTGCCTTCCTCCACCGGCCACAGAGGTGTATGTATCTTCTCTGGAACTGAAAGTGGTCCTGATATTGCTTTTTGTCGCCTACATTTTTTCTAGTAGTGCTATTACATTGTATCAGATACTTTCGTTTTTGATTCTTTGTGAGAACGGTAGACTAATGGGGATGCTAATTTTTAGGTTTTACTCTTGAAAACTATATTATTACCAGGTAATCATAACAAGTTATCTAAATAACATTACGAAATTCGCATAACATCACCGTGAACTACTGAGTGATAACTTCTATTGTCAGTTACTGAATCTGATTTCAAAACGCCGCTGTTAATTCTAAGATTCTTCTTTTAATTCTATACGCAATCCCGGGCGCAGCCTATTACAATAGAGGGTGTACAGCTCCATGGGACGTTCTTGGAATGATGAACTGGAGTTACCACTACATTCCTTAATGAGTGCTCGTATGTTTTACTGTTGGTGTGGGTGACTGTCATACGTGTGTTCAGGATAGAGTGTTGCTTGTGCTGTATAAAATGAGAGATGAGGAATGGACAAGGAGAAATTCGGTGCTGGCCCATTGCGGCCTAATCTTCCGAAAGGCAGAAACTCTTCTAGTTTCGACTTCTGCATTCACTGAAATTGTATCGTTTTAGTTACTAAAATACTTTCAACATACTGCTGTTTCTCATGTTGCTTGATTTTGGGTATTGGTTAGCACTTATCTGCAACGTATTAATGTCAGATTAACGTGAAAAAAAAAATAGCCTATTAAAACATCTGAAAACACAGTGCCTTTCGGTTCAGTGCTGGAAAGATGCATATGACATCAACCTGATTGTACAAATGCTAGCTAAGGAGATATAATTATACGTCTGCATGCATATAGGCGATTTCTGGAAGAACAGTGTAAAAATGAGTATCGTAACATAACCTTCTTTTTTATTTTATTATGATGAAACAAACATTTAATTTCTGCTTTGACAACTGATTACTGAATTACTCGCATTTACTCTAGACTACCTATCAAGGAGGCTATAAACATATCCATTCCAAAACAAGTGACGTTGACGGTAATGTCTAATCGCCCTGTAATTACATCTGGCATGTATTGCTGTTTCAACCTCTGAACCCTAGCACATTATTTTTCATCTTGAGCAATTTGAGCACTGTTAATAACGGTTTCATGACTCAACGTAACATCCTCAGTTGTAACATGCCGAAGCCTTGACAAGTTTATATTACGATACAGCTTTCGCATATATTTTTTTTTAACAGTATATATTTTTTCACAATAAATACATTTATATTACATAAAATTACTTACAATTCATTAGTCATATGACTACAATAAGTCAAAGATACTGGGCTCTCATCCTTAACCTTGATGTGTATGCACAAACATGTAAATAAGATTTATATATTCGTAGTTTATCATCGTGCAATTTGTTAGGTTATAGTATTTTCCAAAAACACTCCGAACAATTCTTTGTATTTTGTTGACCTTTTCATCGTCGACATCTTAATTGTCATTGTGGACAAGTAATCTTCCAAATTCTTCTTGCTCTGTAGAATATGTATGGTTTGGCCCAGTATCTAAATGCACGATTTGTGTTTTTCCTGCGGAGCTATTTTGATTTCTGGTCGTACTATTACGCTGGTGTCTGCATTCATCGGTGATACCAGTAAAAGCGCTACTATAGCATGCTTTGTTCACATCCATATTTGGTATGCCTCACCACACTGAAAACGATGGTGAAGTGAGTTGATATTTCCACAATTTTCACATCTATCAGTTGCTTTGAAGTGTATTCGAAATAATTTCTCATTTGCTGCAATTGTCTCACTAACCACTTTGTACTATAAAGCTCGTATTTCTGAAGGCAGGTTCTTGTTAAAAATATTTGACCAAACAATCCCCCAACTAGTTTCTATCTTGTTTCGTGGAGCGTTAATCGTTAAGATTTTGTAGATTTCTGTTGTTGTTTGTGTGGGTTTTTGTAGTTGAGCTGCTGTTATGTAACTAATTTCTAAAAAATAGTCCCTGAAATGTTGGAAGTTTTTATTGATGTGGTCAATTCGTATAGGAGCCTCTGCACTTGCGGGTCTGTATGTATTCACTAGTTGAGATGTGAGACTGTCCTTCGTCTTCATAATTTTGTTCATCGCGCATATTTTAATGGTACATTGGTATTTTTTAACTACTTCCCGATGGCTTGTTTATAGTGTTTCATTGCGAGGAGAGCACTACGTGAAATGACACTAGCAATATAAGAGACTGTAAATGGACAACTCACTATCGAGGCATGAATTTTATCTTTTATCCTCTTTTTTTCCGATGACCAGTTGAAGTGAGTATCACTTCCAGCAAAATGTACGCAGAATGGCGATCACAGAATTAATATATATAAAACGACAATATATTTAAAATTAACAGTAATTTGGTTAAAAACGAACTGCTCGAATATAGCCATGAGTCGCCATCTACTGCACTCTGACCATGCCGTTAATAGAGTGCGCTTTCTCCATGTTAGGGAATGCAGCCCTTTGCCGCATGAGAAGGTCGCGGGACTCTCAGAGGGCTGAAGCGGTCCCTACACCTGCCTTTCCCACTGACGCAGTCCTAAGAGCTACAACGACACCAAGCAGATAACAAACCAAACACGAAGCTATGTCATTACACAATGACTAAGCGTGGAAAAGTCTTAGGAGAATAACCTCCTGCTTTAAAGCAGTGTTGGGTGATATGAGTAAAGATTTATTCGTAAATCGTAGTTCGGATTTACGGTGTGGACATATTACATTATTTTCGAGTTTCATTTACAAGAGTCCGTATTTCGCTGTAATCTGACATAAACATTGTTGTTGAGTTATTACATTTCATTGCTATCGTTCGAATGTATATTTGTGTCTTTTCTTCTTGAGTTTCCTGTTTGCCTACCATAGGTTTTGAATTGGTGGTGCAATGATATATACATTTAAAGAAACGGGAAAGCGGTAATATTTTCTTCTAATCCTGTTTTAAGAAACAATCAATACCATTAGTTTAATTCTTGAATATAGAATTGAAACCAGGCCCTCTAGAAAGGACAGTCTTGATGCAGAAATGTGGAAAAACATTCTCAGAAATTCTCGTCGCATATAACACTGGTTAAGGACTGGGGTCAGAACAGGTTCAACAGTAGAGAACAGCGCTAATTACATATACCACATACTCTGTACAGTGATTCCTACGTAGACGCTGAGTTTCATAGTCGAAGTGGGAGTGAGGCAGCAAAGTTGTAAGGTTCATAGGCAGTGTCTGCTGTGAACTTTGAATCAGTGCTCTACTTTATTAGCTATTTGTCCCCTTAGATTGGGGTTGCTTTCACATTTTAGTAACTATCAGCCACATTTTAAATGAAGATTACATGCAACATAATTAAGGGCCGTTTCATTGCACATGCAGTTGTGTAGGAACCTACAGTATTAGTACTGTAGGTAAAAGACACCCCTAGGTAGCTCCCAACCGGGCGACATTTTAGATAGAACTGGTAATATCTTTACATGTTTTAAACTATCTCATTAAGGGATTGCGGAGATGTAGTACACTTGCCACAGACACTGTTGTGAAACTATGCCACATCTGTTGCTTCTTGATCACTATCTCTATCCTGCAATTTAAAACTTGCGTGTATGAAAAAGGATGTTTATTTTACGTTTTTATCCGCTCTCTAAATCTTTTTGACTTTACCGTTCAAGGAAGGACTATTTTAATGTTTTATCCGTGATTTTGATTACTCATTTCTATCATTTCACGTATAAGAAGATAATTGGTCTGAATGATCACACTTTCAGACTATTTTGTTAGGAATGTCTTAACATCCCCATCCCAATACGCCTAACAGATAGGTTGATTACAGTATGGTTTATAACTACACGTAGGGGAAGATCTAACGTTCTATGGACTTCATCTGTGTATTCATTTCTGATAAACATCGCACACAGCGGTTTTATACAGTGCAACCTTAATATAACGTACCTCAATATAACGAATTCCTCGATTTAACAAATTCTTCGTAATCCCCTTGAATTGTCCATAAGAGTCAATATAAAATATACCTTTACATTGCGAACATTTTTTGCGAACAATCTCTTTATAACGAATTTTCAACTATCAAGAAAAAGTATACATACCTCTAATTAACGAATTTTGTCAACCCAAAACCTTTATATAAAGTTCCCACCAATCGCGACATGTTTCGACACGCTTTTGTTCGTAAAACAATCATTGTTGTTTGATTGAAAGTAATGTAAACACTTCTGCTCGTCACTATTGTTAAAGATTTACGTTAAAATGGCTCAGAAACGTAAAAGGTGTTCCTTATCGGTTGCAGAAAAGCGAAACATCATTAATTATGTTGACAAAAATCCTATGAAGAAAAAATTAGACATAGCTAATAAGTTCGGGATTCCCGCAAGTACACTACATTGGCTACAATTTTAAAATTTAAAGATAAGTTTTCAGAAGAAAGTGGTTTGCCTGTAAACAGTAAAAGATTAAAATCATGCGAGTTCAAAGACGTAGAGGAATGTGTGTTGAAGTGGTTAAAACAGTGCCGAGACAAAAAATCACAATCGGAGGCTCTATTCTTCAGGAAAAGGATCAGCAGTTTGCAGTAGAATTGGGACATGAAAAGTTCCGTGATAGGAACGGGTGGCTTCAAAATTTCAAAAAACGAAACGAGATTGTTTTTCGAAAAATATGCGGTGAAAGTGGTAGTGTTGATGAAAAAGTATGTGATGATTGGAAAAACAAACTGGCAGAGCTGACCACCGGATACGATCCCGAAGACATCTTTAACGCCGATGAAACTGGACTATTCTATAAATGTTTACCTGACAAAACCTTATCATTCAAAGGCGATGAATGTAATGGCGGAAAAAACAGCAAACTTCGCTTAACAGTACTGCTGGGAACAAATTGTACTGGGACTTACAAACTTAAGCCACTCATCATCGGAAAGTATCAAAAACCGCGATGTTTTAAAAATGTCAATAATCTGCCAACAGATTACATGTCCAACCATAAGGCTTGGATGACTAGTGATGCTTTTTACAATTGGTTTAAAAGTCTGGATAAAGAGATGAAGAAAAAAAAAACAAGAAAATTCTAATGTTCATCGATAATTGTACTGCACACGGAGAAATTCCTAACCTGGAAAATATAAAAATAAAGTACTTGCCTCCAAATACCACTTCAAAACTACAACCATTGGACCAAGGCATCATCGAAAGCTTCAAAATGCATTATAGGAAGGAAGTTGTCAGACGATTTCTTGCTGATGTTGAACGTCAAACACCAATTGACGTTTTACAAGCCATGCGGATGATCGCTAAAGCTTGGAATCTAGTCACTGAAAAGACCATTGCAAACTGCTTCAAGAAAAGTGAGTTTAAAGTAACATGCGAAGATGAGGAGGACGATTTACCAGTCGCAGAACTTGCTAGGACCTGGCAAAGAGTTCAAAATGAATTGCACCTTCAAGAGACTGAGTTCGAAGACTTCGTTACCTTTGTTAATGATTTAGCCGTCTGTGGAGAACTAACTGATCGTCACATCTGTGTTGCCGGTTACTAATGCAGAAGCGGATGAAGACGAGGAAGAAGGGGGTGAAATTGATGAGCATAACTTCACAATAAAAGATGCTTATAATGCTTTAAATATAATAAAATCTGTGTTTCTCAAAAAGGGAGGTTTGAGTGACGATGTAGTCAATTCCATCACGAAATTAGATTGCGCTTTGGATGTGATAACTCTTACCGGTGGTAAACAGACAACTATTTATGACTTTTTTTCTAATCAAGATGAATAAAATTGAGATTAAGCTACTATAACCACATTGTTGATTCTTTACCTTTAATTCGTGATTTTTGTTGTGCGAATCGTTGAAATTAACATTAAATTACCTACATAATGTATGTACCCACCAAGATATGTACCTACTTTTACGGATTTTACTGCATTCAATTTTGATTATTAATGTAATAAAAAATTTTTGTTACCTACCTAATTGTTTTTAAATAGAAAATACATACAGTAATTGATAAAAATGTGTTATCATTTATTAGTAGAAGTTGTTCGCTATAACAAGATAAGTACGTAATGTTGAGGTGAATCTAACTATTTTTTTTTTACCTCTTTATAACGAATTTTAGACCAACCTAACCTCAACATAACAAACCTTAGTTCAACGAATATTTTCTTGTTCCCCTCCGATTTGTTATATCGAGGTTGCACTGTATTACCACAACTGGCCCATTAGTCCTTAAAAACACGACATAAAAAATGCATTGTACTATTAGCTATTTTTACCAAATAATACTACGGTCTATTGCAAACAGGCCTGAAATAGTTAACACTCATCACCTTCCTGTGCCTATAGCTTATCTTTTTAAGGAGTCATGGTGTGGGACAAAGAATATATTTGCTGAGAATCACTATAATATCAGTCTTCTGATGTAACTTGCGTAACGGTGTATGAGAATTTGATGTATTTCGCAAGGGCATCGTTTTCTTACAATGAAACGTTATTCTGATTGAGTAACTGTAGTGAAATCGGTCGGTAGATGTTGTCTTCTTCTTTTTTTTTTTTTTTTTTTTTTTTTTTTTTTTTTAGATATTTTCGTGGTTTAATTTTCTTATGGAGTCGTTGCTTGTCACGAGAACTCCTCGAAAGTCTCCAGTTTTTTTAACTTTTTTTTACTAATGGCTTTACGCCTCGTCGACGTCGTGGTCATTAGAGGCGGGAAAGGACTGGGGACAAGGAACGGGAAGGATTTCGGCCATGACATTTTGAAGGAAGCATCCCGGCATTCGCATGGAGTGATTTCGGGAAACCATGGAAAACCCAAATCTCGATACCCGGACGGGAACTCGAACCGGCGTGCTTCCGAATGCGAGGCCAGAGTGCTAACCGTTCACCCACCACTCTCGGATAATTACTTTTATTCTAACGAAATCTGGAATACTGATGAACAAAATTCCGTTACTGTCAAATTCTTCTCAGAAATATTAAATCGCAGCAATTGGGAAAACTTAATTTAATCCATAATTTGCTTCGTAATATTCGTCACCCATATACGTTACCGTATTTTATGACCAGCATAAGACTGTCTCTAAACATTCGTTTCACGTGACGTCTGTAGTTTCTTATACGTATATGCCAAATCTATAAATTTGTCACTGTATTGTTTTAACCTCAAGGCTGGTGCAGCACAAAGACCACAGGATATAGCAAATAACGGGCGCTGCAACTTATTTAATAAACTAGAGTAAACCACAGCATGATCTATCTCATATCATAGCACCAACAGAAATTTTCTCTCTACTTTGAATTACTTCTCTATCCTATGAATTTTTTTTTGACGTTCGAAGGCATTTCTTGTCTACGATATATGTGCTGAATGCTCTCATTTTGTTTTCATAAGCACAGGACGTGACTATACCCTGTTCACCTATATTGGCTCGTCAAGGTCATCTGCCCCTAATCCCGCTCCTCGTCTCACCATTCCTTTCCGTGGCTTGACCCTCCGAGCAGACCGCTTTGTCCCAGCTTGCGATTAGCAAATTTGTCAGCGGGCTCTCTTTCCCCTCCTCATGTAGGGGTAAGGGCAGCAGAGTGGATTAAAGAGCAGACTGACCTTGAGCCGCCTCTGTTATCTGAACGGGCTGCAGTTCTAACAAATAAGAATATGTGCTCTCAATATGTAAATTACAACTTTCAGCTGGGTTACTTCAATGACGTAATTGCATTATTGCATTCATTAACGTAGATGAGAAATTTAGTTTAAATATCAAAATCGCGATTTCCTTTACTCATCAACCGTAATAGTTTTGAAAACAGTTCTGAATTACCATTTCAAAGATACATGCAATCGAACAGTGCTCATAAATACAGTTATCACTGACTACAGTTTCCATCGAATATTCAATTTCATAAGGTTGTAACGTCTAGTTTGTTACGTTATTAAAATTAGAATAAAATAATGAGATGCATTAATTAATAATTTAATTTGCAAAATTAATTCCGGGTAGGCGCCAAGAATGGAAGTGTTCTCTATTCGAGAGAAGCGACATTCCAATTCTGAAATACTTTTAATCAAAGCAATTGTAATTTTAAAATACCATTAAAAAACACAAATCTTCATCTATTCACATGATATACTGATTGATTGGAAAGGAAGTTATTGAAAGCATGCTTTACAACACCTATTATTTTCTTTGAATATAAAATTGATTGGTTTATTGAACAGAACTGAACATTAAAAGTTTCTTTTGAACAATTTGGAGCAGGATTCTCATCTCAGAGCGTTGCCTAGGGTTGAATGACGCAAGAGTGTCTATACATCGTCGGCGTTCTTTACCGTAGCAGATGACGTGCAGATAAAACAGACTCTCATAGACCCTGTTGATCAGCTGGGTGCAAGGTCACTTGGCGAGGTAGCTCCCCGCAGCTCTCCGGCAATCTCCCGTGGTGCGCCGGTGTGGATTGTTTGCTGGCCAGAAACAGAATGTCTTCTCTCCCGCTTGTTCGCTCCGTTGAAAACTTGCATGCTCCCCAGTTTTAGCAGAGGCGGGAAATTTCAGCGAGTCGCAGCGTTTGGCGGGTCATCCACCATCCCCATTGGCGCTCCTCATGCAACATAAAAAACTTATGGTTTCTAAAAGTTCGTAACACAGTTTGATTCGCTGGTTCCCAACAGAGGCGTTCCGCAACCTGACTTTTTCTCCGAAGCATAGTTTCTCTAGTTTCAACTTTCTACTCTACCAGGAAATCCTCATGTCGGCACAGTCCCTATACTGTCCTTTGAATTTCATTGAATGCGTAAAGCTTTTAACTTTACATCCTGCCATAAATCGTTCGGTCTTTCAGCGCAGGTATGAGTCACCTGGCTCTCGCCGATACCAAACAAACGTGGAATTCACAAGCATAAATTTCCCGTCGCCAAGGGATATTACAAGGTGAAACATAAGAATATGTTCAGAACAGATCGAAAATGCTTACTAATGATGTAACATGGAAAAAATCATGTGATGATTTTTACACTGTTGAATAGAAATTAGTGATCAATGTAAGTTATTTTTTCCCATATTTCTGTTGAAGAAAACTGGGTTACTTCAATATCCATGCAACATTTTGATTCTGATGGTTTCGACAGATCATCTTTCGAAATTCCTTGAAACAGTTTTTACTTCTTTAGCTAACTTAACTGCAGCGTCCTTAAGCACTGCAGGGTAACTTTGACCACAAGTATTTTTCATTTTCGTACATTTTCGTTCAAATTGAAACAGTTTCTACCGATATTCTTGCTAAGCTGTAGAGACATTAACGGATTAATCTTTTCCTGTTCAAAAGTAAAGGTAGGAATTTTATATTCTGATTTTGGTCAAAGTTACCCTATAGAACTGAAACATCCGGAAGCTACTATACAGGGTGTTCGTAACGCATGAAAAATCTTATATAATAGTGGAAATATGACGAGTTTTGCTGACAATGAGAATAAACTGGTGGTTCAGTGCAAATAAATTATTGCTTTACGTACAAAAGAAATAATTCAGTTAATCACAAAAAGCAAAGGAAAACAGTATACAATGTTTGGTTGGATAACAATAAATAAAAATAAATTTCTTAAATTATATAGAGACAATACCGGAAATGAGAATAAATTTCGTCGGAATTATAAATAATTTTTCATTTTACAGATAAAGATATAACTTTTAGCGCCTTCTGTGATGAGAAATATTTTTCATACAAAATTTGTAGGATATAACTAGAAACTGAAAAGTTTTTTGCTTCATAACTCATTTTATTGTATCTAAAAGTGTATCTTATAATCTAAACTAAAGAAAATTGAGACAGTAGCTTATATTTCGCTACTAAAAGTGAAAGTGCCATTAAATAATCATTGAAATGACGTAATATTCTTTTAATTTATCTTCCATAATAAGAGTCTTCCGAAATTTTTGCGAAATGCAGTAATTAACAGCAGGAACTGTTTGCACATATTTTAAACCAGTGGGAAATTCATTATTATTATTTTGCTAGATAATTCATCTACAGACATGACTTGTTACTTACTATTCCTTAATATCGTTCGTGGATATAATGTAAATAAATTTTTGTGTGTCTCAAAAAACTACGAATAGCATGTAAATAAGTAGTCGACAAAATCTTATGGTTTGAACATACGCTCAGAAAGTACGTATAATGGGAAACTTATGGGAATATGTTAACATAAAATTTGATTTTAGAGATTTCAAATGACATTTTAGATTTGTCTTTGAATTTATATTTGGCCTTTTCAATTTATTCTCAGTGCACAAGTTTCGTAACAGTCTAGTGACTCATAAAATAATAATTTCACGTATTCGTAATGAACTAGTGACAATGTTTCTCACTTTTTGCGGAACCCATCTCTGTCGTAGTCATTTTATCTAAATCTTTAATCCTACCTTGTGAAGTAAACGTAATAGTATAATGCGATGTTGTTGCAGGCCATGTTTCCACAGTTGCTTAATTACTTACTAGTTGAAAGAACACGCCAATGCAACTGTTTAATTTATTTATTGTTGCGTCGTACGCGTTTCACCTCTCATCGAGGCATCATCAGCGACGTCGCTGATGATGCCTCGATGAGAGGTGAAATGCGTACGACGCAGCAATAAATAAACAGTTGCATTGGCGTGTTCTTTCAACTAGTAAGTAATAGTATAAGATGGATTTCGAACTACGGAGTGCCCTAGCATACTTCAGTTCGACAAAGCAAAGTTCTGCTAAAGGTTGAACTCAATTTCTAGGCATAAAAAAATTACAGCCGACTCAGGAATCCGAAGCGGGAATCAACTGTATCACCGTTGCCTTCGTTTGGAGATTGAAACTTAAAAATTAGTAATTAGTCTTTGGGTACAAGAAAGTTAGAAGAACCAAATAGGCTTATACAATGTAGTGTACGTCGGCTCTGACATCACTTTCATTTGCGGATTCTCTATGATCGTAGTTTTATATGCCAAAACAGCAAATTGCAAAGCAAATTAGGCATGTAACTGCTTTTGTCAGTGGTGTTCAGTTAACGAGTATATGACAGGGCAGTGGACCACTACCAATTTAAACAATTCATTTGACTCTGATGATAGCATAGAGAAAACTCATGGCTGCAGTTTAATATCAACCACTTGTTCCCTTCTCCATTCACGCGAGCCACTACAAAATTTGTTAATTGCTAATAATACACTAAGCGCTCACTAGGCATATCAAGTTCCGAGCAACAGCCGCCGCTTGGCAAAGCTTTATCAACACATCGTCTCCGCTTCTCTCCAGTAATTTGATATTCCACCGCTCTACGTTTGCTTGAGGGGCGTTGCCATCAGCTACAATTGCCTTATCTCTCAATTCACCAGAGGTAAAATCCTAACAGTAATGTCTTGTGCGTCAGAAATTATTAAGCTCCTACGTTTCGAGAGAGAAATTATTTAAGACTGCGATCATGATATCCGTCACTCAACAGGTAGCGAGATTTGAATGAGTCATAGTGAACAGTAGAGGTTCAGAATCAGTTGATCAAGATCCCTTCATTTTATTGGCACAGATCGATTTTTACAGCCTTAGATGTCAACAGAAAATTTAAACTCTACACTTCAGGATAAAAAAGGGTACAAAAGAGTTGGAGGCTAATCTTACGCCTTTAACAAATCGTTAGAAATTCTAGTTAAATTTATTTATAAATTCATGCTATTCCCGTGAATCCCAATCCAAATAGTGCTATTTCAGCGAGCAGCTGGTTCTCTACACAGTTATATGCTGCTCCTAAGATACCTGATGCTCGCTAACCATTACTTTTTTTGCGAATTTACGTCTCGTACACATCAAGGTAATCAGATGCTGGAAAAGACTGGGGACAAGAAACAAGTAGGAAATCGGCCATATCCTTTTAAAAGTGCTAGTCCGGCATCCATATGTAGTGCTTTCGGGAAACCGTGTAATACCAGACTGTGGTTGACTAGATGGGGATCGGAAACCATGTCCTCCGGAATGCCAGATCAGAAAGTTAGTTTCCCCTCACCCAACAGGCTCGGTTTCCGCAGATGTTCGATTCTTTTAAACCGAAGCACTCCCGTTTAGTGAATAATGTGAAGTATTTAATCACTGAATTAAAAGAGCGGTCTGGTGACTCAGTCGTTAAGGTGTCTCACTGGGGATCGAAAGGTCCCCGGTTTGAATCCCTGTCTCGGCGGGGATTTTCATAGGCCCTCAACCCAACCATCACCTCTGTCACAGCTCGGTGTATAACGCCAAGTAAGCCAGAAAGCTTCCGTGGTTCGGATTCCACGTTAAACTATAGGTCCCCTGTATCCGGCAAGATTGCCGGGTTAGGTTAAGGCGGCTACGACAGAGACGGAATGCGCAGCCAATAGAAACCTTGTAACCAGGTCATAACGATCACACGGAATTATTATTATTATCATTAAAATAAATTTTCTAATACTTAAGCACGAATTTCTGTTTTTTGTGAACAACATTTAAAGCAAGCAAAATTTTTAATTAATTTTTTTTGCTGCCCCATTTCTTGGGTTATAATGCCGAATTATTTAAGCTTACACTCTGATATTTTTAGAATCTCTAGATCGAAAGATGCAAGCAGCGTATGTTTACGTCATACGTATATTACTACTTTGAACGGTTAGGGGTAAAATTCTTGCATGTCTACTGTTCACACATTTTTTTATGCCCACTTTGTCATTAAGTTTCCTAAACTATTTTGTTTTTGAAACATAAGTATAAAATGCATGAAAGGTACGCCGTATCAGAATTTATTTCCTCATTACGAAAAACCAATTGAAATACGTTATAGCAGTGCCATGTTTTAAAAGTTCACATATTGAAACATAAGCCTTAAATAATCCGTTAAATCCCGTTAAATGATTATAGAGCATATTTATTTAATCTGATACTTTTAAATATATTATTGTAGTAATTATTTATAAATTAGTCTGTACCAGGTTTTATTGCGATTGTGAGCGATTCATTTGTCGGGAAATAAAGAGACATATGGCTTGACAACAGTTTGAACCGAGCGTGGTGGGTGATCTGTAACGCTCTGACCTCGCATGCGGGAGGACGCTGGTTCGAATCTCCGTCCGGGCATCCGTATTTGGGTTTTTCCATTGTTTCCCCAAATCACTCCAGTCGAATGCCAGGATGCTTCCTTCAAAAGACCATGACCGAATTCCTTCCCGTTTCTTGCCCCCCCCCCCGTCCTTCCCGGCTCTAATTACCTCGACCTTGACGTGGTCTAAAGCCCAAAACAAAAAACTGTTCGAGAAGATTTTAAATACAGATTATTAACTACTAACTTTGTGGCTACTTCGGACGTCAGCCTTACTGAAATCCTCTTTTAGTAGTAATTTCTCTACTTATACTTTGATTTTTGCATTAATAGCCAATAGTGAGAAATTAAGATAAGAAGTTGTGTGTCATATTGGATAAAGCTGTGTATTTTGTTGTATTACAACTTTCAGATAAAATTACTGTTTCCTTTTTAATACCTCTTAGTGCTGATTTTCAAGTGAATACTTCAAAATAAGCGTGTGAGAAGTACGGCATGGCCCACGAAATTAAACGAAATTCGATTTTTCATCAAAAATTAAATCATGGAGGATTTTTAAAAAAAAAAAAAACAAAAAAAAACTTGAAGCGTTTTCCTTTGAAGAAGGTGACTTCTCAATCATACTGTTGTGGTCATAAAAAAATATCAAGATTGTGTTTTATAAGTGATTATGAGTTACTTGACTTAATAGGATCAACGGAAAATGGGTGTACACTTCAATTGAACGTGTTAATATGTAAGCATGGTGAATGTAATCGTAGGCTTCCGCGCGGCCAAAGTCAGTTGATTCTTGGCTGTCCGGGTGGCGCCGCGTCATGTTTCTTGAAACCGACGTTTCGACCCTCATTCTGGGGTCTTCTTCCAGTTTTGCCCTGGAAGAAGACCCCAGAATGAGGGTCGAAACGTCGGTTTCAAGAAACATGACGCGGCGCCCCCCGGACAGCCAAGAATCAACAAGCATGGTGAAATTTATGCAAACATGAAATGTATTTTATTAACATTTGAATCATTACACCTTTTCCAAAGTCTTTGATTTTTTTTAAAGATAGAGCAATTTGAAACTTCTCATGATTCGTTTACTGGGTAGAACTGATTTTATAAGTTTTTCTGTAGCCAGTAGAAAGCAAGGTGAGACGATCCTCGTTCATGGTCCCCGGTTGACGGGCCCCCTTGTCGAGATGTTCGCCTCCTCAAATGCCGAGACGGTGTGTCAGGCCCCTGTGGAGCTTACGTGCTGCTGCACCAGATGAGCGTCCCTCCATCAGTTACTCTGCTCCGGAGAAAACTCTGTTCTCTTCGCACTGCAATGTGGCGTGTGTCATTCGGCGAATCAGAGATCTGTCCGGGAATATACTAGCACCTGGTAGGGTCTACAGATAAACAAAGCACCACATAATATTACTGGCTAGCTCCTATAGTAGCTGGATTCTCCCTGCGCCTCTTCGAACGCGTCACTTTACCAGGAAACGGCACTAAGAACTACTGTATTTGCGGTGCCGCCACTAGCTAACTGTCTTTGGTGGGTCGTTTCCGAAACGTGTTAAAATGGAAAGCGATGGGCAACAGATCTGTTGAATGTGCAAGCTAGGTAGAACGCTTAGTCACCCAACCGAGGTGTGAACCTGCGCTCGCTTTGTCCTAGTTCGTCTGTCTCCCTGCAGCATTGACATGCTAGACTGACATTCGGTAACTAGTAACACTGACACACTGAACTTAATAATTCATTACACACTGTAGATGGTTGGAATACATCGTAGATAATAGTTCCTTCCGAGCAGAATGTGACGTATCAATTTATGCTAGGTGCTGACAAAAGAGGACAAACAAAAACAATTTTTTTTAAATAAGTTTTAAAACACCAAACCGAGATTTGAACTTTGTGACAAAACGCTTAACGCACTAGTCATCTAAAACCGATTTCCTGCAGGGTTTGTTCGTGCAGAGAACTGACCCACCCTCACCCGAATTAGTTTGGATCTGCGTCGTTGTGGTTATTTTGTGCGGGGATCGGTTAAAGAGTTAATTTTCCATAATTCTGATAGAACTACAAGTATGAATCCATAATGTTTTTTTTTTGTTTCTACTTTCCGCCTCGTCGACGTTGAGGTCATTTGAGGCGGGATGGGATTGGGGACAAAGGACAAGTAACGGGAAGGAATTCGGCCATGGCCTTTTGAAGGAAACATCCCGGCATTCACCTAGAGTGATCTGTGGAAAACATGTAAAACTCGAATCTGGATGCCCGGACGGAGATTCGAACCCAGGTCCTTCTGAATGCGAGGCCAGACCGTTACCGTTCACCCCCCACGCTCGGTTTTTAATTATTGTAATTTTTTATTTTATCTTGCTGTTAGACATTTACAACATTCAACAACAATTATACTGTATTAATGAACAAACTAACACACATAGTTCAGCGGACAATGTTCGTAGCTGGCCACTGAGACAGGATCTCCAGTCACAACCACTACAACGTGACGTCGAGGCGCTCCAACCAGGCCACCGCCTCCGGCGTAACCAAATTTAAGTCTTCCAGACTACCAGGAAAGGCACACAGTGGACAGTCCTGCACAATGTGCGACACAGTTTGTAAAATCTCACCGCAGTCACAGTGTGGAGAATCTGCCCAGCCCCTGGTGTGGAGAGTTGAAGCAGTTCTTCCCGTACCACATCTAATCCGATTTAGTTTACTCCAAATTGACCATGGTAAGTTGAATCCTGGTAGTTTTGAGCAGGGATTGGTAATTTTCACTATGCCCTGTGGTGTTGACGATACCCATTCGGCTGTCCAGCTATCTGTAGGGCTGAAGGAGTTAGATGTTAGAGTGACAGCAGTCTTCCAGGCAGGGCGACGTGACTTCAGCCGCGTTTTGTATATTATTGTAATGAGATGACGTAATATATGCGTCGTAGAGCAATTAACACTTTGGAAGCTGGTCTTGAATACATTGCAAGACGTAACGTTGGTAATATTAATCTGTTCTGTCACAAATTTAGAATCAATTGTCCATCTTTTCATACCTTACTTTTTTATCGTTACGATTATAATTAAGATTTAAAAGCAGAAAGAAATATGAGATCATTTGGAGGGCCACTATATATATATTTCAATGAACATACGTTATTTCTACGCTACCGGATCTGACCATTGCCACGGTCCACAAAACAAAATAACCTGGCCGAACAAAGTTATGCACCACCATGCTGTGCCCAGTTCCAACTTCATACCGGCCAGCCGAGCTACGGTTTTCACGTGGTTTTCCACAGTCAAGTTAGTGAATACTTAGACAGTCAACTTAATGCAGTTGAAGAAACTATTCTTTACACAAGCAAAATACATTTTCATAAATTAAACATTGTATTTAACATATGGCAACACTGAATAGCCACCACCACCTCGTAATTATATCGTCCTTAATAATCTTGATGTCGACTGGACCATAGGGGATACAAATTCATTACGATAACATGACTACGTTTTACTTGTGAACTTAAAATAATAATTCTTAATCCATTAAAGTTGCATCAAGTTAAAAATTCAAATGTAAGCGATCTTTCAAGAACACATCTTTCTATATTCTACACGGCATTGCGTTAACTCTCTCACCACGCTGCTCCTTTGGCGTCGTGTCTACCACAAAGGATAACCGTATTTGCCTCGATTCGAAACTAAGGTCATCTCCGCAGAGAATTCTGGTCGGTAACCATGTTTAGAGTTTCCAGGCGCAATAGGAAGCGAGGCGACATGTTCGTATTCAAGCGGAAGTGGCTTTTCGAAGTTTCGGATATTGTACAAGGTAAAGCTTCCACAGGCATGTCGAACTAGCTGTGCAGCAGACACTTTGTAGTAACAGCTAAGACCCTAACACTACAGATCTCGAAGTCAGTGTAATGTACGTTTATTTCGCAAAATATTCAAAATTATAATGCAATACTCAATATACTAGAAGCTAGTGAAATTAAAAGAGAATCTCACTTGTAATGGAATATTTATTTCACGTATCAGATCATTGATTGGCAAGTATACAGAGCCTGGCCTGGTGAAGCCCATTCGGGGGGAGGGGGGCGTATTCCAATCCCCATCCGGTCATCCAGATTTTGGTTTCCAATAATCTTTTAAAACCGATCGAGGCGAATTCAAGGATAATTCGGATCCTTGCCCCCAATCTTCTCCCGGCATTAATAGCTCGAATTAGACCAGCCGTGAACTAAGAAATAACACATTTAAAAGTTTACGAACTTCGCACTGGTAATGGGTCCTTCCTTCACAAGCAGCAGATACTTCAGATAGATTTGAGACTATAAAGCTGACAGATAATAAAAGGAAAATTTAGTTTGTGTGTGATCAAAGACGAAAACAGTTTCTTACATAGATGTTTTAGTTCCAATTTTTCATCTTTTGTCACAGTAAATACGTTTCGTGTGTTTATAAATACGCCCTTTCTGGTCCAGGTGTGTTTTATGTGTTCTTTCGCATCATTGTGAAAGAATTAAAGTTAATTCTCAGGTTTTGTCATTGAAACATAAAAAAGATTTAAGCAAATATCACACAACTTCGTAAGGTAGCTCTTTCAAAGTATGTGCTTGCCACTGCTGGTTAACACAGTTTTATTTATTATGTGTGTTTGAATTACAAATTTTATTTATAGAAAAAAGTTTCAGTCTTACTCGTTTCCAGTGCTCCTGTACTATGTTTCAGGAAATTTATTAACTCCCTGAAAAAAATAAAAAAACGCGCTTAAGAATGTCGAAAATGCTGTTCTTTTCCCACACTTTTCGTCCACCGCCGAAATTAGTTACATGTTCAGATTCTTAGTTTGAAAGAAAATTTAAAGATTATGATTTGTCACACGATTTGAAGGTGTTCCACTTAATTTATGCGTAGGGCCTATAAGTGATTACAGTCCGTGCTGAAGGGCAAATTGATGAAGTAAGTACTTATGACCGTATATCATGCAATATTACACACCTCATCATTTGTTTCCTTTTATGGCAATAAATTTACGTAATAAATCAAATTTGAATCCCTCTCATTTAAAGTAACACATGTTCATAATTAACATTTAAAGATAACACGTGGTATGAAGCAATTATCACTAATTCTCATTTATTCAAGTAATGTACAGAAGCATTAATGAAAATATTAGCTATAGGAGTTCGCAAAAGGTATCAGTTGCTCTTGCTACTGTCGTTTTAAATATTTCTTGTTTTGCAATGATTTAGTTACTAATAGCCTTGATATTAATTTCAAGCACCTTTGGAATGTAGCAAATATTTATTGCTTTCAGATCAGCATTGCAAACAATAATTAACATTAGCGTAATTTAAAATTTAATACACATTTTTTTACTGGATTCAAATAATTTTAATTACTTTAGTAACTGTGTTGCACTTATTATTTAATGACTAATGTTTTCTTTCTTCATCCACGATATTGTTAAATAAGTGCAATTTGTTGATTTCGATAATTCTTCCGTTTTGAAATCTTTTATTATTTTGTTTATCGTTTCGGAAAAGGAAGTGTGCCTGTGTTACATGCTACACTGGTCACTACAATTATTTTAAATTTTTTCGTACCGCAGAGATGTTAGTGTTAGTATTTCGTAATAGTCTCACACAGTTTACTACAGCGGATAATGGAAAATTAAGATAAATTAATATGTGAACGGTAATAGATTTCGCCGTCAATCTTTGCACATTTTTAGGAGATTAATGTACAAAACTTTAGCAAGTATAATAACGGTTTGAGAAATAAAGATTATAGTTTACGGGAAAGTAAAATTATTCATTTAAACATGTGTTACTTTCAGAATTGACATTATTCGTTACCGCGTTGTAAATTGTATCCGTGTATTAGTCGTTCGTTATTACTACAAAATCTCTGTAGCTAGATCCTAACAGTTCATGTTGATTATTACCATTCCAATATTTCTTTTGAAGTTCGCGATGCATCAGTTCAAATAAAATATTCAAAGAACGGACAGTCACGTGCATTATTCTACTATAACCCTGACGCCGCAATTTGATGATGGTTTCTTATGTAACTCGATGAGATTAAGCGAATGTAAAGAATAAAATTTTTCGTTATCTCTTTTAGTTCTCAAGATACTCTCTCTTAAATTTGAGGTCGTTAGGATGAAATGAGGTCTGGATCAGAAAAAAATTCCGCCGAAGCCACAAAGAATTACATGCTGCACATGCACAATTGGTGTTTTGTTTTCTTCCTAACGGTTGGGTCAGGTCGATACGCGGCCTGGAACAGTCAAAAACAAGGAAACATATCTATAACTAGTCGATATCTCGCGAACTAAGCGAGGTATCAAAAAATTCTATACTTCGCATTCGATTTATTTCATCTAGCTACATACGAATTCATAATAAAATTGGGATGCCATTGCATATGATAAAAATGTATAATGTATATTACGGACATGAAATGGTAAATATCATTTTATTGGCTCATTATCCAATGTTCTTTTCGGTATCTTCTCATGGCAGTTATCTGTCTTTATGATTCACTAAATCATTACTTTTTATCGCATTTTGTCATTGTTACCCCTCGGCTGTAAATTGGTAGAAAGTTAAGTCTTGCATAAACGTCAATATCGATAACTTCGTTAGACCGTCGCAGGAGTCGGTGACTATAAAGTTCAATTAGTGTAAAATTTAATTATCACTGAGTTACGAAGCTACATTGCGTAAAGTCTTTTCTTCACTTTATTTTTCTGTGAAATACAACCATTCTGTTAGGACTCAAAAATGAAATTAACAAATGCTGATAAATCTAACCCTTGTGATTATAAGACTTCAATAACATGCAGGGGAAACTTATTCGAGATTTAAATAGGCTGGTAATTGTATTTCTCTGGGTTGTGCTGGAAAAATGTTTGTAATATTTCACAGACTACATCTCATATATATTTCATCAAATACATTGAAGTTATAAGTTTATTTTTTAATATTATTCGTTCCTATAAAACTGATGACTGTTATTCATTAATATCCTAATATCCTATAAAACATAAGACGATTTGCTAGAAACAAGCGAGAAGAAAAAAGATCTGATATCGATTTGCGCGAGTGAATTTACTTATAAGGTATATTCTTAGCAAATTATTTTATTTGTCATTAGAATCAATTTTTACAAAAAACTATTTTTTTTATTATTATGAGATTTAAATTTGTAAGCAACTTTCTCCAGAACTTTTCCAAATAATATCCAATTAATACATAGTTAGTAATGGATAGAAAGCTATTACTACAGTGTTTGAATAAATTAACCATAATTTTTTCTAGATAATTGATGGTAAATTAAGCCATTTTATAAAAACAAGATTTCAAATATAACACAAAATATTTTTTATATGATCAAAGCAGCCGAGCTCCTTTCCATTAGTATGGAGACGTTCCTGTAGACTTATTTAAAGTTGAGATATACATACTGAAAAAAAATTGTTTTGGAGAATACACTCACAGCCACAATCAGTTGTGGATTTTTTGTAGCCGTGTGTCTATATGTTTAGAATGGTGCTTTTATCCAGAATCGAAAACATAATTCAGACACAAAACATCTAAATATGCCAATATCTTAGAGTATACCTAGACAGCCGTTTCTAGAAACGAGGAAGCAGCACACTAAATTATCCGTTATCGCGGATAGCGTAAAGAAATATTCAATTTATCCCTATTTTTCCCCCTTTTTAATCCAGACTGTTATACGGCGCCCCGTTAAAGATTTTATTTCCATATTTTGTTTGATGGATATTCTTTTGTTCTCGTTGATTATGTTTCACATCGAAATAATATTCTGAGAGGCAATCTTACTTCCACCACATATTCCTTTTTCCTATTTCATTTTCCCCTTCGTATTTATGCACCATCGCAAGTACTAACAGCGTCAACAAAGAGCTTTACGTAAAGTTACCGGAGCTATGGCTGAAACCAAAACCATGTTCTGGATTACAGCTCATATCCACACATCATCCTACCATACCGGATAACACTAAATTCACGGACTAGTGGTGCCTGAGCAGATTTGCGAAAGCTGCCGTTATCTGACCGCTACCGAGGCAATAAGTAATTGCTCCTTAGTAGTGAAAAAGGGGAATTTTTGTTACACTGCAGAAAAGCGATTTCATACGTATCACGCAAATTTTGTGAAGAATAACATTGAGATGTATTTTTACTCTCCACTATCATGTTACAAATATTAATCGCGGTTTACATCCTCATCATTTGGAATTAAATTGAAGAAATAATTCTATTTTCAATCAACGAGTCCCATAATTTAAAAAACGTTATTCTACAGAGTATTTGGCTATTAGACTTTTAGAACAGATTATCAAATGTGTAATAAAAAAAATTGCCAATCGTATGAGTCTACGTTACGAGAACAGACGTCTTCTCTCGACACACATGTAACTGCCTTTTGTCGCTTAACTTCGAACTATGAAGACTACTTGAATGCAGTTGCGTATGTTCTTCAGCCCTGGAACAGCCTATTTACTATATATCATCACTAACGGCAAAACGATTTTGACCCAGCACTTCGTAACAAACCTTCATGAATCAATTAGTAACGACATTTAGAAAATAACATCAATCATTTTGGAATGTTAAGCCAACTATTTCTTTGTTTTAAATAAAAGAAAAGAATAAAGTATGATGAATCCTGAGGTTCTTCTCTACTTAAGGAAATTGAATATCAGCTGCACGAATTCTCAGTGAAATTCTGACCAGAATAAAAATTAGACACTTTTTCATGCATAAGACTAAACGACTGATTCCTTATTTAGTTAATTCTTTAAATTATATAGATTTTTTTGTGCTTATGGCGTCGATGTCAAGATTATTAGAGGCGGGAAAGGACTGGGGGCAAGGAATTCTATCAGGATCTTTAGAAGGAACCATTCCGGCATTAGATGCAGTGATTTTCGGAAACCATGGAAGACTGGAATCTGGATGGCTGCACTGAATGGTTTATGGAACTGTTTTTTCCGTCTTTATTAAATCAAATCAAATTAAATTACAATGGAGCGCATGCTCCAGTGGTAATTTCCCTAAACACCCACTTTCCCCCGTTTCTGCATCCACCTACATTTATCCTTTACAAATTTTAACTTTAAATTCTTTCAACGTTTTTGGCAAATTATTCATCATTTCTCTTGGTCACTTATTCCAATCCCCGACACCCTTACCTAAAAAAGAGAATCTTCCTACACTCTTGTGGCTGAAATCGAGTGACAGCTTGTGTTCATGGTCATCTTTTGCCTACCATGCATTACTTTCAATTCTTACACCAATATCTTTACTTGCTTCATCACCAATATACGCCTTGTACACTCCCATGACCCTCTTCACCCTCCTTCTGTCTTCCGATGAGTCCCATTCCAGCTCTTTTATCATATCTGTAACTGATTGCGTTCTGCGATAATTTCCAGAAAGAAATCTAGCAGCCCTACTTTGCACCTTCTCAAACTCCTGTATTTGAAACTAAAAAGGTGGGTCCCATTCAACACTACCATATTCAAACAATGGCCTGACATAAGTTTTGTAACCCAATTCCTTTACTTCTTTCGTACATCCCCTCATCACCCTCTCCAACAAATGCAGAATTTTGAAACCTTTTCCTACTACCTGTCCAACGTGATCTGCCCAGTTAAGCTTGTTATCAAAAGTAATGCCATTTCGAATCTTCAATAAGCAATTCTTTTCCCACCTTATAATCATAATAAACCTTTAGTTTTTTAATTGTGTATCTATTTATACTCTGTATATACGCCTTTTAGTACAAAATGCATATTAGATTTATGTGTGAATCCGTTGAAGAGAGAAGGCGGGTGTACAGAATGCTAGGAGAGCTGGAGGTATGTATGTTGATGGAGATCGGGATAAATATTGGAAGACGAATTAGGAATAATTTTTGTAAGGAATGAGACAACAACCATAAACTAAAACTCCATTTCAGGTATAAAAATGTGTGCAAATTTTCATTTGTAGATAAGTAAGTCGAAGATTTTAATAAATTTTCGATAGATATGAGGAACAAGTTAGTTTAAAAAACTGAAACAATTTAAAATGAAAATTTGTGTAATACAAAAGTAATTTTTTATCAAAATATCCACCGTATTTAAATCAGTAAGCGGCCATTTTCTTGGAATTTCTTTGTCCACGTATGACAAAAATGCTACCAAATAAATTTGAATTGGGTTTTAATAGTTTTAAAGCTTAGAGCCTAAGTTATAAAATGCGGAACCTCTTATAAAGCTACGTGAACTGTGAACGGAGAAATAATTTATAATTTGTCCGTAAACCGAACATATAGGTACTAGCCAAAGATCACACTACGTTAAAGATTAACACCAATTTCGTAACCTGAACCTAAGATCACACTGCAATCAAGAAAAACACTTCACTCTGGTTTCTGTTAATACTACTGTTAATTACTATACCGTTAATGGCTAAATAACTTTGGTTCATGAGACGGAAATTTAAATTATAAGAAACTAAATTCATCGTGTGTCTTACTTTTACCACTGCACGAAATTGTAGTTTTTTTTTATTCTGCCATATATTAGATCCACGCGTACGAAGCTGCATTGGAATGTGCTTTGACAGTATATCATAATAAAAGGGCAATATGTTCAGCTTACGGAGTGTACGCTGCCCTCATCTGTTCTGAATCATGTTTTTTTTTTTATTATTATTATTAGTTTTTAAAAAGAAATTTACCATTGTCCGTACCGATCGCCGGAAAGTGATGTAGGTTGTTTCTCCATTTGTTTCAAAAAATTTGTGCTATTTTACTTTACAAACCTTAATGATCTGGGCTGCTCCAAACACTACTTTCTTAGGGGCTATTTGTCTGAAATTCTACAAGGCAACCAGTCTCTAAGATTAAAAGACACGACAAATATGACGTAATTCGTACCTCGCACTAAGTACTGTATTAAGTTTACTTGGGGAATTTTTCTATCACAAATACCGTTCTTTATAACAAATTGCGTATTTTTAGCGGTAGAGAATATTTCAGGGAAATCAAAAGCTCTTTTTAGATATACGTTTCATGTCACCATCAAAATCCAAATAGAAAAACAATAAAGCACTTCTAAATCCTTTCAGAATGTTCAAATTAGTGAGCTATTCTTTTAAGTACCACGAATAGGCAATGAATGATGTGTGCGTAGCTTATTTTAAAAGTAGATTTGTATTAATATTGTACTGTTATTATTATTACGGAGAGTGCCAGAGAGTGAAGTACAATTCATTCCCAAACTAGGTCATAACATAAAAGCCCACATATTTGCAAAGAACTATTTCGGAACAGTGGATTACATTCAAAGCCGAGTTTAATGAGAATTTGCGCCCTATTTAGCCCAGGCTTCATGCTTGTAAACTGGAACCAGTAGACGGCAGACCAATAACTGGAATGGAATTTCTGTAATGAATTTTTAACATCTATACAAACGAATTGTTTGTACGAAGGACGGTAGAGTTTTCAGTAGCAGTAATCGGCCTGAATAGTTTCGGGATAGTGTTGAGCTGTTGAGAAATTTTTCAATTTGAAACCATGAATCTGCCTTTCATTGACTTGCAGATATACCTTGACGAAAAAAGTTATCTCAGGTACACCGTTTGGGTATGTGAGTTTGATTCAAACGTGCTAATTAGGTTTACGGACTTGGAAGCTTATGGGTTAATGTGGAATAAAAGATGAAATAGTAAGAATCAATGTCAGGGAATCTGATGCTTATAAAATAAATGAGGCATGGATGTTATTATGACGCAAATTTTATGTATGATTCAACTCTCAACACAGCTTCTCTGACGCTCATTTCCAATGTGTAGCAAAGCGGGCAGCAGTTAATCGACAAAGCCTTAGAGCTGCCTAAAACCGAGTTAGTTACGTCACCAGAGTTAATGGGATTAGTGTAATCTGTGGACAGAGAGGATAGAAATGTTTGATGCTCTGTTATAAGCTGAATCCTACACGAAACAGTTGGGACGTTCTCTTTCATAAACTCTGACTGCTAACTGATGTTATTTCTGACACCGCGATATCAAACAGCACTGCCACCCGGAAGTTAGATTGCTAGACATTGTTGGCTACCTCAATTACATGTGACTGACAGTCATAAAAGCAAAAATCATTGAAGTAAAAATCTTTTCGGTCCAAATCGAGCTTGCAGCTTGAGACGGTTCTATAACAAATACAATTACCGAACTGGTTAAATGTCATCTGTGGAATAAAATATAATATTCATATTCTGATAGATTAATACCAAAAGTTTCTAGGAATATTAAAAATCACATTACAACTTTATGAACGTTGTTAACAGTTGGTAATTACATATGTGAATACTCAACTACGTACGTTACACACGTGAATCATACAACATATCAATCATTTTACACATCTACCTTCTGCTGTTGCAAGAATAATTTAGTTCCCAGGAACCTATTTCTGTTTCTAAATTATTTTTAAATCATTATTTCGCGGTTTAAAACGGTTATTGATACCATACATTTTCAATTAGGTTGATGTAAGTTTTCCTTAATGCTCCTTATAGTTATTGTAGATGGACGTGTATAGAAACTGCAGAAAAATGTCGCCTCTTTGAATAATTTCCTCTTATTAGCATTTTTAGAAAAGTTTTCAAGCTGTTGAATTTGCTGGTTCAGGTTACGATTTCTAAACACGCTCATGAACAAGGCACAAATGTTTCACCAACTGCTTTTACTTTAAATAGCAAATTAGAGCTGTCTTGCTTTATTTGTGGAGTTAATTTCAATCTAAGGAAACATGTACGGTAAATATTTCTAAATAAGAATCCTTGAAAAACTGATCAACACTGAAGATACTGATCTCTAAGACGTACTATAAAAAATATTAGTAAATTGTTGGTCATGCCATCTATAATTCATTATTTCTGACTCTTTTATTTGCGTCGTTACGTATTTTTGTTCATCGGTCGAAAGTGTATTGCCGTATTCTACGAGGTTCTTCCATTTTGTTTCTTATTTTAACATCTACAAGCTGAAATGTGATACTAGAGCGTCTTGGTTCATTCTATAATTTCATCTTACTATTTCTATAAGCTTTTTTTCGTATATACTGTTATACTTATCTTACTGGACTGTAATAACAAACCGTTTCGCCTAGTATAATTAACTATGAAGTTATAAACAATAATATAATTTTACAGTATGTGAGATACGGAATATATTAATCTCGAAATATATCAAAGTATAAATTTGAGAGAGGCATGCAACGGAAAGCAAATACCAGGCGTAAAAATGGAGCAATCAGTAAAAATACTGAACAAGAAGACACTGGATTTATAACATAGTGTGACAAAAGAAGATAATGAACAAGTAGAATTGGACTATTTAAAGATCGCTTCACTGTAATGATGGATCGATACGATTCAGAAGACTATAAAAAGTAATCTACCGCAGGCAAATGGTGGAAAAAGGAGCTTCGAGAGATTTAAGTGAAAGAGAGCATAAATGTAACGAGAAGCGTAATAACACAAAATATGTTAGGAAAACACCTACTTGGTTTGCAGACAGTAAGTGATCAACTCCCTTCATGATAGTAGATTATATTTAGTAACCTCATCAATAAAGTAATTGGTAATTGGAAAGAGGTTTAAAGAAAGTGAACCAAGTGTAATGCAAATGGCCAAAGATGGCACTATATTGTTGAGAAACAAAGGTGCATTGGCTACTCTCATTCACTACTGATTAATGGGAATAAAGTGACCATACCGAAGATGATTTCAATAGTTGAAGCTACTAAGATATTACTACCTTCCTTTTAAAACGCTTTGTGGCATGATTGTACGGTGCATGTGACTTTGAGCAAGCTGAGTATCGGCACATATTCAAAGCACGTAGTGGATAAATTAAATGTGACACATTTAATATTCTTTTGCTTCCTCTTCGCATTACTCTTTTTTCGGGAACAGCTGATTAAACATAGAATTCATAGATAATTAATTAATTTTTAGTCAAACAAAATTTAAATCTGTGATCTAACTAATATTCGAATATTAATAACGGAAGAATTGTGGCTCATGTAATATTTCATTATCATTATTTCATTCCTATTTAATTTCAGTAACTCCAAACTCATTTGATGGCGCACAGAACATAATTTCATGGATGTTTCGCGACATTGTCTGAGACGCATGTCTGTCTATACCTATTAATATAATTTATAACACGTATTAAATAATTATTCGTGGCACTCCATAATTTCATTTTCTATATATTTTTTTAATTAATCGAATATATACAATTTCCTTTTGTGTCTTTTTTTTGGGTTCATTTATAGGTCAATTCTATATATCCTTGATTTCAGTTATAATATTTCATTTATTTCCCTATTTTGTTCCAAATTTTATTTAATTTTGGGTCTTTTTCTTGGACCTCATGATAGAATGATTTGTATTATCTCACTGCTTCCTGTGAGCTTCATTTAATTCCAGTCAGTCGATTTTAAGAAAATTCACTACCGATAATGCAAAATAATAATAATAATAAAGTGAAACGAAATATACTTGCTACAAAAAAAATTAATAAATTAAAAACCTTAATAAATAAAAGAAACTTCTTCGTCACCAATTTCTACTCTTCTTGATCTTGTCTGATATCTCTTATCTGCAAGTTGTGGCAATGTTCCCTTACCTGACTCCAGACTCTCTTCCTTCCAAACGCTGTAACGTCTTAAATTAATTCTTCCATTCACGGTACTACCTCTCTTCGAAATATTAATTTATTTCCAAATGTATTTAAATGACAAGTCACAAAGACATTTCACTACATAAATCACCGTCGTATCTTCAGTTTAACTTGAAACTCGAGCCGTAGATGCACTCTCAAGAGCTTGATTCAGTATGCACAAAAGATTCTTTGTCTGAGATGAAGGACAGGACAATAGCCTATAAAAATTCCGGCGGATACCGAAATTCGCATTGGATATTTACCAATACCCCGCCTGATACCTAAGCACTGAACCAGCAGAAAGCTCTCAGACACTTCAGGAAGAATGTTACACTCTTATTTCAGAAAGCTGGTGCCACGACTCAGTATTCAACACGCGTAGTTGTATATTAGTGACTACATGGTTCTTATATTTTTAGGAAAGAGAGAAAAGAGGTAAGTCATCATCTTCAAATTCTATCGATAATGTTCAGCGATGTGGTCAGGTTTGATGTAGCTGCACTTTGTGTCAGGTAGATTGGGTGCGCGAGAGTTTACATAGGTGATCATTATGGGCCTAAGCGACACCTTTACCAGCCAAATGGTTGTTACGAACGGAAGTAGTAATTTATTAGGACGTATTATGGATCGGATTTGATGTTCTATTCAAAGCTTAGAAATAATACGTATAAGCGAATTCACGCTATGCGGAAACAAGTGTACTTGAAGTAAGCATAGTCCCTGTTTAACAGTTCTGGAGAGCATCCCAACTTCACGATGGACCCGAACACATCTCGAAATCGGATGAAAAACAGGAACCAATTTTAAAATAAGCAGAGTATGTTTGATGAAATGTGTCTGTGATTATCAGTAACTCACTGTCACATGCCAGATGTGATATTTGTAACCAGATTGGCGTTACAGACAACCTCTTCACATCCTGCACTGTCTCAAGGTGCATATGGAAATGGTTACGTGCAAAATTAAACAAAATATCCAGTGGAGATTTACATCCTTTAACAGACACATCTCAAATGTGATCTAAAACTGTTCCCAGTCGTCATAGCACAAGCAGCTGTCTGGATGGTTGCTCATTTTGTGATCTACATAACAATTAACTAGTATCGCACACTCGAAAAATATCAAAATATTCTCAGGATAGATAGATGGTGGTTAAAAACTGAAAAAATTTGATAAATGCAGTAATACAGATATAGAGCACCATACATTGTGGGATGACGGAGACCTTGTAAAACGCAGTACTACCACGGATATCACAGTTTTGAAGTAAACTTCTACGAAAATCTCATTAAAGCATGGTAAAAAGTACCTCAATTACTTTGACTACAAAGATAAGGAAAGAGGAAAACGATGGACAGGGGTGCATTTCGTTAGATTTCATTTTGTTCAAGACGCGCTAAGAGTGTTGCTTTGGTGTTTAAATAAGTTTTTGAGTTGTTGGTTAATGATTATTAAGTCTACATCTACATCTATACTCTGCAATTCACAATTACTGTGGGTGGCAGAGGGTGCTAAGCACCAATCCTATTTTAGAGTATTCCAATCCCGAATAGAACGAGGAAAGAAAGAATACATAAATGTATCAGTACGGCATCTTATCTCTCGAATCTTATCCCTTCTGTCATTGCGACCTAAATAGGTTGGCGGAAGAAGTATTTCGTTGCACTCGTAAATTAGAGATTTTCGCATATTCTCCAACAAATTTAAACGAAAACGACGTCGTCTGTCCGCCAAACAATCCCAGCCTAACCCACGTATCAGCTCTGTGACACTTACATAAGGACTGTAACTAGCGGTCACGAATCGAGCGGCTCTCCTCTGTACTTTCTCTAACGTGTCAATCAATCCCTTGCGATACGGATCCCAAATTGCACAACAGTATTCCAAATGCGGACGCACTAGTGTTTTGTACGCTACTACCTTTGTATGAGCATTGCAGCTTGTCAAAATACGACCTATAAAACGAAGTTTAGAATTAGCTTTGCCTACGACGGAAGTTATGTGCAAGTCCCATTTCATGTTGCTTTGTACTGTTACGCCTAGATACTTCAGGGAATCGACCGTGTCAACAACTGAATTGTTAACTTTGTACTCGTGAGCAAACGGGGTCTTTTTATTACTTATTTGCATTGCCTTGCACTTTTTACAGTTAAGTGTAAGCTGCCATTTACGGCACCATTCCGAAATAACATCCAGATCGCGCTGTATTTCTGTTATAATAGGACTGATAGAAGAAGTAGGGCATGAGAAAAAAAACGAGGTTATTGTTTTTAAATAGAAAATCTCATTTTAGCGAGGACAGTTCCATCCGATAGCATACATTTCTAAAGACTTAGTCGAACAAGACAGCTTCACTATTACTTTTACAGATGACTGAAAACACTATATAAATCGCCTGCTAACAGAATTATACCGATCGTGGTGGCTGAACGATAACGTTCTGTTCGAATACCCATCCGGCTCTTCCGATTTCGGTTTTCCAGGGTTTCCCAAAATCACTCCATCCAATGCCGGGATGGTCCCTTCCAAAAGCCATGGCGGACTTCCTTCTCGCGCTCCTTGCCCTCTGTCCTTTCCCTTCTCTAATTACTTAGACGTCGATGAGGCGTAAAGCCATAAGACAAAAAAATGTAGACGTATTGTAAATTGTTCGATGCCAGATTAATAGGGATACGTGTCCATATTTCACTAACAGAATAATGTTCAATTAAGGGGGTAGGTACACCTAACACATACAAATATTTGATAAAGTTGAGATGTCATTTTCTCCAAATCTATTTAAATTTGAGGGTTCAAATTTCATAGCTCCATAGAACTGGTACAGCTAGATATAAAAATTGATTTTTAAAATAAAAATATTATTTAACAATTGGATATTGTACCATCCAAATTGACAGTGAAAAATATATTGTTGTAAAGGGTTTTAAAGATAAAAGGCATAGTATTTGAAATTTTTCAGAAATGTTCTTTTAATATTGTAAACTAATATCAAGACAACAAGTGGAACCTATAATATAACATATTTAACTCTATATTTTTATTAATAATTTTTTATCAAGAAATTAAAAAATTTTCTTTTTTTTGTTTAAATATAAAGGCATATTTTTCATTTGGGAAAAGCTGCATAAACAATAATGGTTCAGACTGTAGTACTTAGTATGTAGAACATGTCCTGCAAATTTGAAAAAGATCTATGAATATGGAAAAAAAGTTATCTTTTAAACCGTTTGATGAATTGCTGTTTTGAGATATTTAAGGTTAAAGATTTGGATTACCTTCAAGTGCAGTAGGATTTAAATGGCTACCAATCGTGCAGAGCATTGCTTAACCACACATAATTCCCACACTGTTAAAGATATTGAAATAATGTTTTCACTAAACTGAAGCCAAAACTATAAACTGTTTTTGTGAATAATAAAAAAAAATCTTTTTTTTTTTTTTTTTTTTGAAACCTGATAAGTGTACCTTCCCCCTTAATAGCTAATCTGGAAAGTTGTGTATAGCAGTGAATCAGATGACTGTGTTTTCTTAAATACTGTGTCCTAAATGTTTGAATTTATTTGAAGTCAAGGAAGAACTGCATAACATATATCTTGAAAACTACTCTACTGTGTTAATCTTAAAGAACCAACTACCAATTGACTTTAGAATTATTACTTTTGGTAATAATTTACAAACCCACTAACGTCATATCTTGTTAAAAAATTTGTTCCTAATGTTTGTTTTTTTTGAATTTATGAACTATTCTTAAAAAATAGGTTTTCGTTTATTTAACCACATAATTCATTAAAGTTGTTGCGAATTTGTCTTTGGACCGCTGAAAATATGAATAATTTAAAAGTTGCAGTTGTATAAACCGGGTACTCGAAATTGCTTGATTAAGGAATATCACCACTTTTCTGTTTAGAATTTGTTATTATTAAATCTATCTGCTGATTTATTCATTAAATGAATGCGTCAGTTGCTCAGTAAACTTACAATACATCTACTTCTGATGTGTCGATCACTGAACTCGAGCTTTCTAACAAAGCTAACGACATTTTTGTCTTAGCAAGATTTCTTACGCAAGATGTTTTACCTTCTACGCTTCTCCAGTGTACGCAGTCCTCTTTAAATAAAAACCACTGCGACGAACTCGGGTTGTAAATAAGTAACTTCACGACAGATTCCAAATATTTAATTTAAATAAATTAAAATTCATCACACCGAGGACCAAACTCCATTTCTCTTTACAGACGAAGACACAAATTTAACTTAGCATTTTACAGATATGACGGTATCATGTTGCCGTTTTGCCCGTTCGTTAACCTCCGCGGAGAATAATTTGATTTTTTCGAGTACACGGCACTTAATAAGCTGTCGCATAGCGCTTCTCGCATCGCTCCCAATTACGCTCGCTGTGTTCGGCCGCGTAGCTCGCAAATGGGAAAAGATAGCATCACCAGCAGCCGTGCCGCCAGAGTATATCTGAAATTAACTTTGGTGGCACTTTTAATTACGGAATCCATACCGATACGGCCGCTAGCGAGCTGCTCTGTTAATGACATAAATTTACGCCCAAAACGCAACGCCAAACTCTCGAGTTTGCACCGCCGTATAGCTAAAACGGTAAGACTTTTTTCTTACATAGCAGTTTCTGAAAGAGTCGCATGAAAGTTCCGCTGGTAATTAACTCATATTTTTAAAAGTATTTGATTCTGGTTTAATATTAATTTAATAATAAACCTTCAAACACAATTTCAGTTTATATTACTATCAAATAAATTCTGAAATTTGCAGCGTTTGTTATTTTGGTTACGTTAGAGGTGAATTAAAAATTAGGTAGTAATTAATTGTGAGACCAGATACTTTTACGGCGTGTTATGATGGTTCAGGGACTCAGCAAAATTTTGCTTTCTATACACAACGTTTTGAGCACACTTATTCTGCGCTTATTTTCAGATGCAGATTTGTGACATAAAGGAAATATTTTTTAAAAGAGAACATAATATTTAGTTCTTTGAGCAAGGATGAAAATTAATAATATATACTCTTAAATGAAAAGCAAGAGGACATAGGTTGTTGTGGAAATAAATATTCATGAGATGTTAGCTATCGGCGTAGAAGCGTAGATCGGGTGTTTGTGATTATCATTACCTAAAAAGAACCTACATCTTCAGAGATTAACCAATTTCGATGTAATCCCTAGTGGATTAAAATAATTTGCAATAAATAAAAACTGTTTGGATCGAAAGAACTGAATTATTCATAATTATAACTACTTCACAAAACATCGATAGGGCCACAGATTGACATCACCTGAAGATGACTACAGAGAAAGTTATACACATGTTGGCTTACAAGGCTAAATTCTGCAGTACACCAGCAATGGCTTCTATGCAGTAATTTTTGTTTGCTTAAAAACTGACTTATCAAATACAAAGCGTATAAAATGTTCTCGGGTCTCCCATCGCGTCAGCATATCATGAATATGCGACGTTTCGATGTTAGTCCTCGACTTGATCTTTCGGGGAAAGAAAACTGGCACTTCGCTGAAAGAATACACTTGGTATCTCTAGTTTTAAAAGCTTTGGTGTCTTATTATAAGCAGGTAGCTAATGAAAAATAATAGCAATATTTTGGCTCCAGATGCCTCGACATCAAGCCCTAAATTCAGATGACGATTTATCTGAAATGACCACCTTATTACTAACTGAATAATAATTCCTCAACTATCTGTCCACCGGAAATTCCAATGAAATAAAATCTGGAATATCAAGAGTCTGTTATTTCCGTCCATAGCAGTTTCTCTTACAAGGTATAGTCAAAATCTAATCCGACAGAATACAAATTTTTTGTCCAATGAAACTCAAAATTTTTGTTTGTGATGAGAATATCATACTATCTGAACGTCTCTGAGGAAGTATGCGGTAAAACATAATATTCGTCAGTACTTATAAGTATTAGCCTAACTTTTTAGGAAGTTAGTTATTACATTCTTTCAAATAAGGGTTTTATTAATGTAACGGTGAAGTCATGTATTCCCAAAGAATATTTGAAATAGATATATAATAGCTTGTTCAATGAGAACAACATAATTTGTAGCTCTGTACAGAACGAAAAAAATTTGTGGTTAACCAGCAATCGGGCCTACTATAGCAAGTGTTAACGATAATACATCTTTCGTTAGCCAAACAGTTGGTGAAACAACAAATATTGTTTCTATCTTAACTTTATTTTTGTAGGGAAGGGTGTAAGGGATTGGAATTAATAACCATGAAACAATTTGAAGTTAAAATTAACAGAGGCCAAACGTAGGTGGGAAGAGGAAAGGAGAAAGATGAGTGTGTAGGGAGATGCCCACCGGAACGTGCGCTCCATCGCAATTATATCAGATAAAATTAAATTTTATTTAGGAACACAAAAAACTACTACTAGATACTTAACTGGAAACATTTTATTTAGTTACAGATCCACTGCTCAGTGCTTATCTGCTACAACACTTGTTTGAGTGGACGTTTACGGAAATAAAAACATTGCTTATTACTTAAAATTTTACATAGGTACGCAAAAAACTGTTGCTAGGTACCTAACCGCTAAATATATTGTTTAGATGCGCAAGAGGAACTTCTTCTCGATACTTAACTACTGCAAAACGATTTTCAGGGAAGGTTTACATAAGTAAAAATGCCCCGCTGATCGACTTTGTGTATGGTTCTGTTCCTCTGTGCAGGGCCACGTTCATCAGAGGCAGTTCCACTGTCGTAACTCCCAACCCGCACCACTGGTTCCCGTCAACGTCGTGCCACTTCTCCCCCCCCCCCCCTCCCCTTGGATTTCTTCGTCCGGCGTTGTTCCTCAGTCGGTAGAGCCGACACTTGTCTGTATGTCCAAAGGTGTTTGCTCCGATTCTACCTGGGTTCCGCAGATTCTGCTTCCAGTTTCTTTGTAGTGTGATATTTTATATTCCAAAATATCACATTTTTTTATAAATTTACTAACGATCTTGAATGGTCTCAAATTGTCTGCGTACTGCATTTAACACGAAAAGATATAAATATAGAACTTTCCTAAATTCACGTGACAAACGAGTTGGTTTGGGTCTCTAAGAACAGTGAATCGCCGTTTTGTTACCCAAATAAACGTGTCCCTTCCCCGGCACGTACAAGAGGAGGGAGGGGGGAAGAGATGGCAACTAATAGAATCCATTAAAGCTTTCTCTGTAGATCAATTTTCATAGTTCAGTAGACTTTATGTAATAGCCGTTTCATGCTGGACAGTTTTCATATCATTCTTGGATGCCGCTCTCTATGAAACTTTGAAGACTGTTTATGTCGATAGTTTTGTTTTCTGTTGCGAAACTTTGAATGGTCTGGCAGCTCAGTGGTTAAGGCGGTTCCTTTCAGAACCTTCCTGTCCCGTCACGGGTTCAAAGACCGATGGAAGCCGGAATTTTTAATAGTGTGTTTGATCAAATGAGTTATACCAAGACGTTCCGTGGTCCAGATTCGACCTTAAACTATAGGTTCCTCAGGAAGTGAACTGGCTGTGCTACCTCTGACACGATTGCTTTGTAAGCCTCATTCGGGAGGATCCAACCAACTTCACAGTTGTGGACTATATTGGTGTTACAGAAAATTTATTTGATCGTTTTTCGTTGTTACTGTGGTAAAAATTGAAACATTTTGCAGAATAGTTTTCTTGGAATCTTCAATACATCATTGATTTTATCTTTGTCTTTTCACGCAACAAATTATTGAAAATAGCGTGTCGGTATTTAGTTGTTGCAAATAACAATTTCAGAAAGAGCCAAGCTGGTTTTTCTTCCCAGACACATACAGTAGCCTTTATCAATCTCTGGCGCGCTGAATTATGATGGTTCACAAACGTTCTCAAACCTGCTTTTGAGGTTAACCGAAAAAAAATTATCTTTTCAATCTGCAGTGTGGGAAACATCAAATTGCATCTGCGCAGACAGAACGACTCATTTTTTTTTTAAATAAAAAAGTCTTATAATATAGAATTTTCATTCGTAGTTATTCAAGGAAGCTTTCTCCATTGTTGAAATATATCGCAGAAACTGTGTCGTATAATCTAATAAAGAAACATTTCCTTTATTTCTTGTGTGAAAGGGGGGTTATAGCTCTTAAAAATACTTACTGTTAAATTTTTGCTGTTACCATCAATTACTGTATTTTCACATCTTCGACTAAAAGGATGAAATAGATATATTCGAAAAGTCATCATTACAGTTTAAAGTAAATCGAGTGTGACGTGTTGTGAGCAATAAGACTTGGAGAAATGTGAGAAGTCAAAGCAAATAAATCTTCTCTGCGTTTATTTCTCGGTGTCGATTGCCGATTCTAGTCTGGCCCTGGGATTGTTTGTATTTAATTAAACGTCGTGTTGTCTCTGTCCTCGTGAAACACAATGCAATACGGAAACCTAATGCTGTCTAATCGAGTGCTAACTGCGAACAACAGTTCCTACTTCTACAAAAAGCTTGTGAGGCCTTCGAGATTTTTATTAATCTTCGTTTTTACTGTTGTAATAAACATTTTAAGGCATAAAACGTAACGACAAAGGAGACATTTTTAAGTACTAGCAACCGGTGGTAACAATTATATTTACGAAGAGCTTTTTAAGGAAGGAATTGGAAAAATGTGACTAAATATCATAACGGTATTCACATGAGCCGAATTTTGACTGACTGAAATGTCAGTTCACACAATTAGTTTTTACGCAAATTTGTTTGTATTCTTTCAGATACGTTTTGGTCTGGTGTTGGTTGAGTTCATTGCTATAACGACCGGTATTATCGTTTGTGATGCGACTTCTTTTTGGCGTACATGCAATGTATGCCTGAATGTACTGATGACTAATCAGTGATGATGCTTCTGCTATCGAACAAATTCTTATTTTCCGACAAAACTACATTTCTTGGCCGTGCCTAAACCAGGGGAACTTTATCTTTCATTGCGTAAGAACTTAAGCCATTTTAAGATAAATCTACTAATACTTTATGGGCGCTGTTAATTTAAGTTCTTCAACTGCTTGGTGTTCGATTTTCAGAATTTTTCTCGGCAGTTTATTAGAATCTCTGATTCTCTCATACATAAAAAAAAATTTCCCACTCCCTTATGCCTGAAATCAATTGTTAATACGTATTGTTACTGTTCTCCGTTTATTCGCAAATATTGTTCTTAGTTCTTCGCCCAGTAAGAGTCTCACATTCATAGGAACCCTATCTTACACATACATACTTATAATTCTTGTTACCCAACTGTTTTCCAGTGATTATCACCACAGCAGCTTGGCCATAGTACTCATGTTAGTGTACCATCTTATTTTCCACAAATAAATTTACTTGACGCCTATAATTAGTATGCCATAGCTTTCTAGCATGCTCAAACAAGTTCCTGTCCAAACTTTCGCATCGTAGTTGTCTTACTTCCTTGGTGCATTCCCTTATTACCAAATCCAGGTCTTTGAAAACGTTCCCTAAAGTATCCTGCAAAATTAATGTTATTATCGAACGATATTCTCCTATATTTACATTTCTATGCCTTCTTATCCTCCACCATATAACCTTACCAGTTGAAAACATTTTGAATTATATCAGCCACATTACTGAAGTGTGAAATTTACTCCACAGATTTCTTTGATTTCGCGCCTCGCATTCTTTGTAGTTGAAAAGTGTTATTGAAAATTGTTATATTATTTAAATTAATTCAAAGTATCAATATTATTATGGCGTATATATTATTACAAAATTAAATAACTTTTATGTACTCAGCAGGAATTCGAGGTTTGCATCCCTCCTGTAACAAACGCATAAACGGTCTCTTGTGTTCAAAATCGACAAGCAGATTAACTTTCTCAGCTCTGTGCCAGTCAAATTATTGTGCAAAAATGAATCATTCTTTTATTTGCTTCGACCATCCCATCAACGTCGCTACCAATCATTATTTTTTCAATAAATTGGTCCAGCTTTTACCCGATTCTCTATCCTGAAAATAAAATAATACAGGTGGTGTTTTTTTTTTTTTTGCTTTTTTTTTAAGTTTCGAATTTAGAAAACAATAGCTTTGTATTATTTTTATTTCTAACATTGTTTTTGCTTATACCTTTATTTTTAGTGGTAATCAGTTGAGACAGCGTATCTGTATAGTTTGGCGCTCTGGCTTCGCATTCGGGTTGACGCAGGTTCGAATCCGGGTCCAGAATCCATATTTGAGTTTTCCATGGTTTCCCCAAACTACTCCAGCCGAATGCCGGGTTGCTTCCTTCAAAATGCCATGGTCGAGTTCCTTGACCTCAGGCCCATCCCGCTTCTAATGACCATGACATCGACAAGGCGTAAAGCTATAAGTAAAAAAAAAAAAAAAAAATAGGAAACTTGGCTGATAGTCAATTGAGCAAAGAGAAACACGACGGCCTTAGTTAACCACCAAGAACAATTTGTATTGAATGGACCTGCTCCACAGTTGTCAGATGTAACATAGAAGTATTTTTACAGCAATTTGAATCTATTCAAAGCCTTTTGCACGGTGTTTAGAGATGTTCATCCTCACAATTTTCGAACAAATTAATTTGGAATTTTCAATTTCTGCCCTCCTACACCCACTAGAGTTTATTCAAAATTATGTCTAATATAAAACAGTTTAATAATACAATGTTAATCACTATGCAAAATTTTAATTAAATCTACTTGACTGTTTTTTTCACACTCGAAAAACAGTGTTAACCTTTTGACGTTTTCTGGTCTCCTGGGAGGTCAAACTTTAATTTTTCCCTCAACTTAGAGTTTTAGTCAATATATGTCTACAGTATCGAAGGAAACTGTGTTTTTTGTTCACCATCTTGTACAAAAAAGTGAATTTTTGATAGCTTTCCATTAATATTGTTATGTATTGGTAGGCATAAACTAAAATTTCAATTTTCTATCTGTGTGTAAACTGACCCTTCCTGGAATTTATCAATGTTTCATGCTGACCTATCCCACCAGATTTGCGCCTAGATCCTTATGTAGCTCTCACACTCCTGTTTAGTTTCTGTCTTACTGTACAGAATTATCAAGTACAAACAATCTAACTTTTATTGGAATAATTACCATAAATGACCTCAAGACACTACCCTTTGGCACAAGTCCCACCTATCCCAATACCTTATATCGGATGCTGACTCTTGGTTACTCTGCCATTTTAAGAATTCCTCCACCAGCAAGTCACATCCTGATTAACCTTAAGTTTTTGACCTTATTTGTCGTCTTTTAACTAAGCATTATATTCGGTACTACGGAGCAATTTACTTGAAAATACCTAACATTAAAAGCAAATACTTCGATAAAAATTGAATAATATCAGTCACACTGTGGAAAGCATTAATTTTTTTAAAAAGGCCTTAAGTAATTCTGAACAGCTTAAATGGCTGGATTTGTCGAATGTTAACAGCTTTTTGCCTAGCAAATTCTAGTCCCACAAACAGAACTTTTCGAAGAATTTCGGGACCAGATGTTATTTGTCGACGCCGAGTTACTTGAGAATATCTATCCATAGGTTATAACGCATATCGGTATAGAGCAACCATTAACTTTGCATGTCCTTTCTAGGTAATTGCTACCAGCGCAGCGTGTGGGATTAGACGAGTTCTTTGCCTCCAGAAACCAGAGACTTTTTATGGATGCCATCAGCCATGTTTTCCAAACCACTATCATGTCGAATATTGTATTTAACATTTAGTTACAGCATCTGACATCTGGCCGTCAGAAAATCGGAGAAGGATGAGCCTTAAGGAGAGCAAGCCCAAAAGGAACGACCGTAACTATCGTTTATGGTTTAACATCCGCAACCTCAACAGAAGAAGAAGCTCAGATGTGAAAGAGAGAATTATGTTCCAGATTTGTAAAACGTCGCTTGAAAGATACCGAATCAGACGCTGGCACTCTATGTAACCGTAAAACATCGAGGTGATATACTACTAAGATGTTACCGTGTTGTTTTAATTTATTCGACATCCCATGACTTATATATCCTATGCAACTTTTTTATGTAATATTTTTATTACTTTATTTATCCTTTTAGTCACATTTTTATTACTTATATATATTAGCTTATACTTCTTTGGTGGAAGTGCTGAGGGAGTCTCATTGCCTCCCTTGTTTTCATCTGTGTGAATTTTTCAGCATCGTTGTTACCAACTGCGTAAGGTCATCTCTGGCATGGTAATCTTAGCAGCAGTGCTGAGGGCCTTCGTCACTGACTTGGTGTTCTGCTAGTAGACTGATCGTGGTGTGGCCCCAAATGTTGGTTGTCCTGGAGCTTGGGGAGCATTGGCGCGCCAAGTGGGAGACTCATGTCGCCTCCGCTTCTCTTGACTCAGTCCGCTCTGCTTGGCGACTGCTCTTTTCATGTTGGGAATCCGTTTCGCCTTTGATCTGTGGATTCATTTATAAAGAGGTGGCTCAGCTCGTGATTGGCCACGTTTATTGACCAGTGAGGGAATAGACCGCTGCTGGCGGCTGGATGATAATCAAGAGCGAGGGGACGAAAGGGAGAGGGTAGCAGCTGGCCTCTGGCCTCGTAGGACGCCCTCAATCGATAGGTAGGCCGCCACCAGCTATGGTCATTCATATTCATGGGAATTTCAGCAATTTACAACTCCTCCGACATCTTTCCTGGACACCAATTTCTTCACGTGTCAAAGATTTTATTCCCTGGAACTCAGTGAAGTCCTGGTGTCCCCCCCCCTCCCTCCCTTGTTCGCTTGGAGTCTGTCCTCAGATATTTTTATTTGTTAGAAGCACTAAACTCCTAAACAACTAGTTTCATCATTAGTCATCAATTACTGTTCTTGAGAAGCCTGCATAATGCCTCGTTCGCTTTCATAAGGAAACTGCGTCACCGGGACAGCCAAGTTGGAATTGACACATTGACACCATCCACGGAATCCTTTAATCTCATATCCGGAAATATCGGGATATAGCAATCTTGATGTGCCACAAAACAGTCAGAGATTGCGATATTTGTGCTCCCGTTATTGTAGATAGTTGTTTCTAATTTAGTTATTCGCAGTGTTTACAGAGAACTTGAAGGACGTAAAGAACAGTTAATTTCATTCGTGTTATTTTTAGATAGGTTTCTCTCTCTCTTAGCGACTCGTTCTGTTTCATCCGTATAAAATTGTGATTCAGTCCCTCTATAATATCATTTAACACCGTATTTTTATGAAGCGCAACACTCTAGATACTTCTATTCTCAAGATGAATCTGGAAAGATAATATAGAGCATTCGTGAGCCAATAATATTCCTAACTCTGAGGATACAATATGGTGTACTTGATGAAGGAATAGCAACTAATAATATACACAATGTCACCAATATGAATTCTCTGAATCGCGTTCGTGGAAGGTTACGTTTATAAACGTTGTCATGTCCATATTTTCCATCCAATGACGTTTGGATGTTTTCTCTGATATTTACGAACCAGCGTATCTCACTATGCAAATCATCCTTTTGTTAAAATTATAGCTCCTTTTAATTAAAGTAGTATGGAGCTGTACATTCACAATCAGATTTTGTTTTTGTTTTTTTGTTTCAGGCTTTACTGATTGTCCACATCGAAATTATTAGAGCGGGGAGATAAGGATAAGGACAAGGAACGGGAAGGAATTCGGCTATGGTCTTTTAATGGAACCATTTTGCTATTCGAGTGAAATTATTTCAGCACACATTGGAAAACCAAAAAACAGTTTTCTGTAGTTATTAAAAGTACATCTTAATCTACAAATAATTCTTCTTGTGTATCAATGTATTGCTAGGATGAATAAATTTTCAGTTTTTATAAAGTGGTGAAACATAGCTAATTATATGCATAATCGGTGGTAGAAGTTTGTTAAATGTATTACGTAAGGTGAGAAACTTTAATGGTTTAAAAATATTTGCAGACCCTTATTAACTGATAAATATTTGTAGAGGCTGCTGATAATTTTCTGTAGCAAACTTGAATAACAACTGCAAAAAATTATCACTGATAAGTTACAGCTACATTAACTTGATTAATCACAACTGTAAAGTTAATTTAATTATGTGAATTACCTAATTATGCCACTTATTGTAAGTTTTACGGATAAATGGGCTCAAAGAATGGATAAATTGCGATATGACTGTGTTCAATAGCATGTTGTCCTTTCTGTGTGATTATTTACTAATTATAGTTGAGTCCATTGTGGAAGCGAACGACGAGATATTTGGATATACTCCATAATTCCAGCTGTACGTAAAATGCATACTTACTTTTATTTTGGAATTAGCAATTTTGAACAACTATTTTCATTACATGCATCTGGTTTAATACATGTAATTACACATTTGCAAGGTTTCTCTCGTTATTCGCAACAATACAAATAAAACATGCGAATATAGAATCCTTAATTAAAACGCAACAGCAGCCGGAGGCAGATTTGAACCAGCGAATCACAAAATGTATAATTTTGTATCCGTATACGACAACAATTTTGCGACAGGTCCTTTTATATCATTGAACGGCTTTCACTGGCTGACAAAAGTACGATAATTTGCAACCGAAAATAACAGTGCATTGAATGTGTCATACATATCCCGTTCACTTATTATTAGAAAAAAATTTGCTGATTGTTTGTATGAGATAGCTCTCACTGTACTAAGAGGGCGTACCTGCGACAGTTCACAGTGTGGAGGTCTCGTTTTCTGGAGGATGCAGTTTCCACCCCCTGTTAGGCTATTCGGGTTTCATATCTCCATGCGCTAACACAATTTACATTCGGTGAATGTCGGGATGGTTCAGTCTTCTCACAACTTTCAATTACTTTGACGTCGATGAGCCAAATACGTTGATTTTTGGCTGGAATTGTTTCCTCCACTATGTACAATGATTTCTTCTTCATTTTTTTCTCGTTTTTACACGCTTTATATTAGCTTGACTTGTATGTATGTATGTATGTATGTATGTATGTATGTATGTAACGGAATTTTACAACTCCATTTTGACCCACTTCCAGATGTCCGAGCTGGTTGAAATTTGGCACACATATTAAGAACCGGAGACAATACAAGAATTTCATAGCTATATCCTACGATTCTCATTACTTTGACAGTAAGAAAAGAAAAATGGTTGAATGTCGTGAAATTTTGCAATTTAATTTTAACCCAATTCCAGATGTCCGAATTGTTTGAAATTTTGCTGATGTATTGATAACTGATTACAATACAATAATTTAATAGCTATATCTTGATATTATCATTACTTTGGCAGTAAAAACAGAAAAATTTGCACACGTTTTAAGAACCGTTGACAATAAAGCAGTCTCTTAGCAACGTCCTGCTATTCTCGTTACTTTGACCATCTCCAGTTTCCCGGGTGTGATTTACGAGCCTTGGTTGCTGACGACGATCGTCTTCCACTGTCTCCTATCCAGAAAGGTTTCTCTGTATGCAGTCACTTAACGTGATGTTGAATAGTGAGTATTCGAAACATTACTTCGTACTATTATAGAAGAGTAGTCTTCCACATTTACCCTGCTATTTGACCTCTGGCTGAGCTGCCATTTAATTGTATTTAACTCGTGGAAGTAATAATTGAAAATGAAACTACAACACAAAGATAAAGAGAGATTGGCGAAGAAAAGCCAACAGTAGGAAACATACTTTTGAAACTATCTAAACTAAAAAGTTAAAAATAAAATTGTTGTTTAAAAAACTAAAAACACGCTTTCGTAGTAATGTGAACTAAAAGGTTAAAAATAATCTTTAAATATAAAGATTTTGTTTAACAGTGATGGGACGTCCCACAATACAGGATAATTTTTTTTTTGAATAAGCTAAAGAATAAAGTCACTGATTACAAAATTAACTTTAATGTAAAAAAAGCGTGGGGTGCTCTCTACACAACTTTTGACAATGACTCTACCTTTACAAACAGCGAACGACAAAATTTATAAGACAACTTATATAGCACCCCATGCTTTTTTACATTAAAGTTAATTTTGTAATCAGTGACTTTATTGTTTAAGCTTATTCAAAAAAAATTAATTTATCCTGTATTGTGGGACGTCCCATCACTGTTAAACAAAATCTTTATATTTAAAGATTATTTTTAACCTTTTAGTTCACATTACTACGAAAGCGTGTTTTTAGTTTTTTAAACTACAATTTTATTATATAATAATTCGATTATTTTGCTGTCATTTATGTGAATTTATTTATTTTTAATGTAAACGATTTGGGTGGAGTTAGAAGCGGCATGGTGGGTCAGTGGTTAAGGCATCTTACTAGAGATCGAAAGGTCCCCGGTTCAAATCCCTGTCTCGGCGGGATTTTTCATAATCCCCTAACCCTGACCCTCACCTCTGGCACAGCTTACTGTGAAATGGTAAGTAACTCAGAACGCTTCCGATTCCACGTTAAACTGTAGGACAAACAATCCTAGTTGTAACACTGATGTGTACACATCCGCAGCAAATTCAAGCCGAACAATGGTTTAACGTGGTCCTTGCTAGCCCAAACGAACGTACATACATCGGTGGCGTTAGATCTAGATCCAATTAGACACTTACTTTTGAATTTCTCAGGTCATTTGTTGCTCCTTAAGACACAATTTCGAGGTGAAAGTTAGTAATCCACATAGCTTTACTGTCGACGTGGCAGAACGTCTCCCAATGATAGGTACTTTGGTCTCTCAATAGATCGTTTTCCTTGTACTTTCGATGATAGTGTGTAGCAGCTGGTATTTTTCACCTCTCATATTTTGTATCAAATTTCATGTCTTTCTTTTTTCCTATAAACATTATTTTTCTCTTCTTTATATGACTAAGGCCAACTTGTTTTAAATTCTTTTATTCATGGTTTTGCTTGAAACTATTTTGATTCAGACTTTTACTTCAATGATACTCCTGAAATGTATCCTCCTTGAATCAAATTTTATTATATCTCTAATAGAATATTAGACCTTACCTTGTTTGCTTAGCGTTGATTTACTCCAACAATGTTTTTAGTCGCCCAGTGAAAAACATGTGTACCAAGTTTAAACAATAACACCTCACCAACACGTACAGCACTAGGAACAAATTAGATTCGCCATATAAACATTTTATGAAATCTGCATAAGACAAAATCGTTCGACGATATCAAGAATCCAGAATTTTTTTCATAAACTGCTTTTCCTGTTAACAATAAAATCTTGGTAAACTGTTCACTTCTTTTTCAAATCTCAGTATATGCGTTAGTCACTGTGAGCAGACAATATAATTTAATTTCCAAACTTCATGATTGTACACTCTTTATCATTATTCTTGGCCGCCGCCAAAAAATTATGTCACTCTTATTTTGAACAATCTGACATCAGTGTCATCCCAGGAAACAGTAACGCAATACTGACTTGCCAGTATTGCGTTACTGTTTCCTGCAATGACATTGATAACAGATCGTTCAAAATAAGAGTGATAGAATTTATTATCGGCGGCCAAGAATAATGATAAAGAGTGTACATTTGGGACCTGAAATCATGCAATTAAGGCAAAGGTAATTATTAATTTACCTTCCATTCCCTTTCAATGCAGCTGTCTGTGGGGTTCGAATAGCCAAAATTGAAGGAAAGAACCGATATACTCCTCAATATTTTGACAGATTGTTAAAGTTTATTGTACTGTACGATTTGTAACATCTAGGGATTGCAGATTTGATGTTTCTGACGATAAGTTTAAAATTCCATTTACAGTTCCACCATATGTAACTTTGAAGCATAAGACATATCGCGTAGTTTTAAGTCTGATCCTAAGCTTCTAAACGGAGGAACTCCATAGAAACTTATTCAGATATTTTTTGAGTGTTTCTGTAACACGGGTTGTCTTTTATTGATATAGATAGTTGTATGAGCTGAAATAGACAATAATTTACAATTTTTGAGTTGAAGAACTTAACTTCCGACTAACTAACATAACTTAATCGGTAACGGTCTTTTATTGGCAATAACATATGCAATAGAAACTTTTTTCTACAACACATGGATATAAGTTTTTCCACACACATACTGAGGAACAGCCAAAGATGTAGATAAATTCATAATTATATTTTATTTAAAAAAAAAATGAAACTATCTGTATTAAGCGAAAAATGCGAAAGAAAAATTTGTGTAGCAACGGTTGAAGGAGAAACACTAGATAGAGTATGATTTGCTGATCATTTTGTCATATTCATTAACAAGAACGAACATATTGGGAAATAATAGTTGCAAGATATTTGGAGAAAATGTGGCAAAATATAATAAAAATGTTGCAAAAATCATTAAAATAACAGTACTGTAAGTCTTCACGCACTAGAAGAAACAAAATATGGAATACTCAGCATTGTCCTGTGCTATTCTTGAAACATTAATGCAATTCTTTCTTTCACTCCTTAAAAAGTGAGTGTGGTGTTCTGCGTCACTCCTACCTGTAAATGTTATTTTTAACTCATTTTGTTCACCACGTGGAAGTGACAGCAATAATCCTCGAGTGTTTGTGTTGGTAGTGGCAATAAAAGAACTGAGACGAGAGCTCCTACGCGGCGGCGAGTTGAACGCACTGCGGCTAGGAATGTCGACTGGCAGAAGGAGATTACCGAAAGCGGGCAGCGGGAGGAGCTGTCGCCATAGTAAACAAGTTCCTACATTTTGGTGTGCACTGCAGAAAAAGGAGTGCCACGACCAGTCGTTCAAGCCTCGGTCACACCGAACGATTTTTGTCGCTGCTACTAGACTATCATATGAAGCTACTGGTTTGTACCATTAGGTTGTGGCTAGCGAAGTGTTATACTAATCTCATCCGTTGGTTATGATGTCGTACAAATAACGTCGTATAGTTCCGAAACGACTGATTCATTTGGCTAATGCTGAGTTGAATAAATATTTGTTAAACGAAATTTAAAAAAAAATGGATCCGCGAATGCATTAGACGAAGAGAAAAAGCGGGGGCCTCTGCGTTTCTTCTGAGAGAAAGTTTCGGAAGATCCATTAGCCAGCAGAAATATTCAGCAGCTAACTGACTGAAGGAAAGTTTGACTGGTAAGCAAATAATTTTACTGCAACTCAGTTACTTTTGATGATGTTTTAATTTACGCTATGAGTGACGCGTTTCGAGAAGTGATTCTCATTTTCAAACGCAGTATTGGTATTTTTTAATGTGCGAAGTGTATGTGTTAGTTTCCGCAGAACATTGGTAAAGCTTTATAATGGATAAAGTAAAGAACGAAAGTTTGATAAATTACTTGAAGTGGTTACTCCTCAACTTACGTTACACGACAAGTGGTTATAGCCTGAAGTCTTTGGAGTATTTATTCATAGCTAAATTACTTTCTGTATGCATCCTTATTGTTTTTAATTTCTTTTCTGAGATGTTCCTCAGATGGAATGATCAATCCAGTTTCATTCAATTCATTAAATGACCTCCTCGAACAATTTTTTCCTTGTTAGTTTATTTATTGTTATTCGTGTTCAACAGTCCTGCATATTTCCGATAAGCATAAAAAATCAACCATTTGGTCTCATTTCCTTCCCGCTTCTCCATGAAACACATGGGACAAGCAAAAAACTGTGAATGCTACTTCTGACAACAATAAAAAGACAAGCCATTGAGCTGTCAGACGAGGCGACAACCACTCTGTGTAGTAGCGACTGAGTCACGTGATCACCACAATGGCGCGCTATTTACGATGAAAAGTGAACATGTTCAAATCGAATCGATGCTATTTTTTATAACTGCTAGTCGAATCAATAGCAGCTATTACTTTCTCACGCGAAGCGATTAATCGCTGGTATTCCAGAAGCAGCGATAAAAATCGCCCCGTGTGACCGAGGCTAGTGACCCAGATACGTGGGGAGAAGCCACCTGTGGAAGAGTATGAGCTATAGTCACTGCACAAATACATCATTCTCATGAGATATCCGGATGTGACATTGTACCTTATCTTGAAATATTATTTAAATTGCTGCTTACCACAGGACTGGAAAAGTGCAATAGTAGTACCGGTACACAAGGGAGGGGCGAGAAATAGAGTTGAGAATTACAGGCCAATCAGTTTGACATCAGTGGTAGGTAAATTAATAGAAAGATTGATATGCAACCACATCAGAAATATATGTGAGGAACGTAAGTGGTTTTCAAGCAGGTAACATGGTTTCAGGCAAGGATATTCATGCGAATCTCAGTTGGTGGGATATATGCAAGATATTTCAGATGAAATGGACAAGGGAGGCCATATTGATAGTGTAACACTAGATCTGTCAAAGGCGTTTGACAGAGTAAGCCATTAAATGGTAGTAAATAAGGTAAAAACCATTGGAGTGGATAAGACAATCATTTGCTGGGTAGAAGAATTTTTAAAAGGTAGAAAACAGAAAGTTAGGGTAGGAAATGTAGTATCAAAAGAAGTGGAAGTAAAAATGAGTGTGCCACAGGGTAGCGTATTGGGACCATTGCAATTCATTATTCTAATGAATAATTGTGTTGATTGTTTACTATCTGAAATTAGATTGTTTGCAGATGACATAATACTGTATAAGAGAATCAAAACGATAGAGGATTGTAAACAGTTGCAGGGTGATCTGGACAGGATATCTAATTGGGTTGGTAAACATGGAATGAAGATAAATGCAAAGAAGAGTCAGCTTATTAGATACACAAATAAAAAACAAAAGGTTAATTATGAATATAAGGTGGGGAAAGAATTGCTTGCTGAAGACTTGAAATGTAAATATCTTGGAATTACTTTTGATAACAAACTTAACTTGGCAGGACACATAGGACAGGTGGTAGGAAAAGGTTTCAAAGTTCTGCACTTGTTGGAGAGAGTGATGAGGGGATGTACGAGAGAAGTCAAGGAATTGGGTTACAAAACTTTGGTCCGACCATTGCTCGAATATGGTAGTATGGGACCCTCATTTTACGTATCAAATACAGGAGTTGGAGAGGGTGTAAAAATGTGCTGCTAGATTTGTTTCTGGAAATTATCGCAGATTGCAAACAGTGACGGATATGATAAAGGAGCTGGAATGGGATTCATTGCAAGACAGGAGGAGGATGAGGAGGGTCATCGGAGTGTACAGGGCATATACTGGCGATGAGGCATGGAAAGATATTGCAATAGGTATGAAAAGTAGTGCATGGAAGGGAAAAGATGACCATGACCACAAGCTGGCACTCGATTTCAGGCGTGTCAGGGATTGGAATGAGTTACCAAGAGAAATGATGAATAATTTACCGAAAACTTTGAAAGAATTTAAAGATAAAATTTGTATAGGGCAAATGTAGGTAGGTGCAGGATAGGGGGAAGATGGGTGTGTAGGGAAATTGCCACCGGAGCCTGTGCTCCATTGCAATTAAATTAAATAAATGCTGTAAGTCCCACCATTTTCCAAACAATTATTCTTCTGTATTTTACTAATCCAAAATTCCTTCAACTGCCTAGGCAATGTGAACTGTGCATCCTATCTGCATGACCGTAACAACATAATCGTTCATCTCTCATACAAACCACTCACGGCTCCGTCCGTGTACTGAATGTGGAGGGTGAGCGGTAACGCTCTGGCTTCGCATTCGGACGGATGCAGGATGATGAAAGATAGTGAAGGAATGTATATAAACATGAGGAGATCAATGTGAACAAAAACGACAGGGAGAAGAAAAACAGAGTACATCCCAATTGTCAGTTAGAGACCGGCACCAAAGTCAATGTTAAGGCCAATATTAACTGTGGACGGATGGTTCCTTAAAAATGCTATGGGCAGGTTCCATTCTATTCCTTGCCTCGAGTCCTTTACGGCCTATAATGAACGCGACGTCGATGAGGCATATGCCATAAAAAGAATATTTGAAACCACTAAAGCCGTAACCAGTTAGACGGAAAGGTAGCAGATGAATTGGTAGATCAAAGAAGAAATTGGAATAGTTGATGATGCCGAAGCAGATAAACAGGCCTAATATTTGTATATGTATAAGAAGAACATCTCCTACAAATTTTAAAACTTTTAAACACAAGAAAATTAAGGATTCAAGGAAGATTGATTGGTTTCTGAATGACAGATACACTGCTTAAATAAAATTCCATTTATTGATCAGACAAATATGATCTGAAAAGGACGGTGTAAATTTATATGTTGGTACTAGCCTCGTACCCGCGACTTCGTACGCGTGGATTAAGAATTTTTTTTGCCAGAATTAAACATAAAAAGTTGTTGGTAACGAAGGATTGGTCCCAAAAAATATCGAGTCGGCATAATATGACAGGAAAGCTATCACTATATCATTCTACCGTCGAACCTGCCTCTTGAAGAGAATCAATTTCCAACATATTTCTGTCACTATTCGATAAGGTCTCAAAATTTCGTGACTACATCTGTTAATCATACTGGAAAAAACATCCTGTGCCCTTCATACAGCTTTCCTTACAAAATTCCATCACAACGATATAGCCATATAGTCGTCAAAAAGTAACAAAAAGACAGAGACTTACTTCCGTATTTATATTAGTATTACTGTGGTTCACACTCACACACTGACTGCGAACAACACCTGAGGGATCATTATAACGTAAAAAAGTGTACACCTACAAAATTGCAAGACTACCTACGATTTGCCTCGCATTGCACCCCTAACTTTATAATATCTACAGTTTAACATTCAATTCAAATAACCTACGGCCCAGGCCTGACTTTTGCGATGAAAAACAATTATTAAAAACATTAGCCGCTACGGAGATTTGAACCGGAGACCACGACGTTCGTAAGCAAGCGCTTTAGCCACTAAGCTGCCAGTCTACTACACGGAAACACGGTACGGAGGCGACCATATCCGACGTGATGTCTATCGCCGTATGAGTTATGAGACAACTTGTGTTATTTATACAGGTAATTTGTCAACCAAATGTAGACAGTATTTTTCTCCTTGTGTCAAAGGATTAGTGTGCAAAGTTTCATCGAGATCGGATGAAAACTGTGGATTTGTATCAAGAACAAACAAACCAACAAACATACATCCATTTTTATATATAAAGATAATGCTCGCGGGCAAAAAGCCAAGTGAACTCAGTAATTTCACACGATATTTCGGCAATGCAGTCCTTCTGTTGGAGATGAGGTATTGGATCTATGAAATATTGTGTGGAAAAACCGTATTCACACAACTTGTTACACGAAAAAGTTATGTTAATACTCAGCTCCCGGAGAAACCTCATCCTTATTCAATCTTGTATACCTTACATGTATTTAACGATGTTTACTACAAAGGACAAACAAAACATCTTCATGATTATAGCCGGACTGTTGTAACACAATATTTCGTCGGCTAGATCCGCGTCTTCTTCAGGTGTGAATCAACTGTATTGGTCAACGGACGCTGCAGCTCATCAACGGCCATTTGATGTGCAGCAGTTGAGGAGCCAATGCTGGAGATGACTCATCATATTTTGGTCTGTAAAGGTGGCCATACAAGTTTACTCGCCGGCCTCGGTAGCGTAGGGGCTAGAGTGCTAGCTTCGCGTACCGAAGGTCGCCGGTTCGAGTCCGGCCAAGGGCATGGGTGTTTAGTGTTGTGTCTGTGAATGTCTTGTCCGTGTTGTAGTGTTGTAGTGTCCTTGTGTCAATACTTGAAAGCAACAGAATCACATTGAGCTGGCTGTATGGCCTCAGTAGCCGAATGCCATAAAAAAAAAGTTCACTCCATCCGTCCAAATGGAGCGACGCCACTCCATTATCGTGTCATCTGTGGGGAAATTGATGTGGATGACGTGGACTGACAGGATTATTTGGATATCCGATCAGACCAACATGCATCAGTTTCGTCCATCATGGTATCAAGCCGACTGACGGTGTGTGGGGAAAACCACGTGGAGCGACACCAAGCCATCACTCCAGTCGGCTCGTGTATGGTGAAACCGCGGTCCAAACAGTTCTCATTCTGTCACCGACCACCGAGTAGGTAACATCAGTGCCTTGAGTGGACTACACGACATTGTACCACTTTTTGTTTTTTTTTTTGTTTCGAGACTTTGTGCTGGAGGTTGCTGAGAAGTATAAAGACTTACCATGCTTGTGGCAGATCTCTAATCCTGATTACCATGACAAAATATATATAAATGTGGCAAGAGATCAATTGCTAATATTATTTAAAAATAAAGACATAAATGCCAACAGAGAAACTGTGTCGAAAAAAATTCTATATAGAGCCTACTTGTTTAAATATGTTATTTGCAGCATTTGACGTTCCTGTCACTACTTTCGGCCTGCTAAACTACTTAAATTTACTAAACCAGTTTTACAATCATTTTGTAGTTTTTCAAAAAGTTTTCGTAATATCACAGAGCTTATATTTCATATTTTCGTACTTTTTTGGACGTTTATTTAATGCTCAGCATTTGCATTCCATAGTTTGAATATCCTTAAAATTAATTCGGGCTCATTTTATTTAGTACTTGACATAACTAGATTGTTGTATTACAAATTGACAACTTATTGTTGTTTGCTTTGCATAGTGGCTGGCTGGAGTGATGGAATGGTGGTGTATGTGCTAAGGTGGCCATACACGATCGCTCCATACGGATGACATCCATGCGGATGACATCCAAAAGCGTAGCACATACACGATCATTCCATCACTCCAGTCAGCCACGACAATGAAAAACTAGGCAAAGCAAACAACAATAAGTTGTCAATTTGCTATACAACAATCTAGTTATGCCAAGTGCTAAATAAAATGAGCCCGAATTAATTTTAAAGGATGTTCAAACTATCGAATACTGAATACAAATGCTGGTAATTAAATAAACGTAAAAAAAGTGCGAAATTATGAAAAATAAGCTCTGTGATATTAAGAAAACTTTTAAAAATACTACAATATGATTATAAAACAGATTTATTAAATTTAAGTAGTTTAGCAGGCCGAAAATAGTGACAGGTACGTCACATGTTGTAAAACAACATATTTAAACAAGTAGGCTCATAATAAAATTAATCTTATCATATTACGATCTTTTTAAAAAGAAGACCACAAAGAATTATCTTTTTTTTTTAATACGGTTTCACTGTTGGCGTTTATGTCTTTATTTTTAAATAATATTAGCAATTGATCTATTGCCATATTTGTTTATATTTTGTCATGGCAGTCAGGATTAGAGATCCTACAAGCATAGTAAGGTCTTATACTTCTCAATAATCTCCAGCACAAAGTCTTATTAATACGACATTATTTAAAATAATAATAGTAATAATAATTGTTACTTAATAATATTTAAAACTGTATTATTTTCAATTCTACATAATATTTAAATAGTAGCAAAATAAATATTTCAATAGAAGATTCAAAACAAAAAAGAAATGGTACAATGTTTGCATAGTCCACTCAAGGCAGAGATGTTGTCTGCTCGGTGGTCGGCGACAGAATGAGAACTGTTTGGACCGCGGTTTCACCATACACGAGCCGACTGGAGTGATGGCTTGATGTCGCTCCACGTGGTTTTCCCCACACACCGTCAGTCGGCTTGATGGCATGATGGACGAACCTGATGGATAATGGACTGACCGAATATCCGAATAATCCTGTCAGTCCACGTCATCCACATCAATTTCCCCACACACGACGCGATAATGGAGAGACATCGCTCCATTTGGACCGATGGAGCGATCATGTATGGCCACCTCTACGCTTTTGGATGTCATTCGAATGGATGTCATTCACACGGATGACATTCAAATGAAGCGATCGTGTATGGCCACCTTAAGACGGTGGAGCTAGCACACGAAACATTGTGTCTTGACAATACTATCTGCCAGCAACCACACGCCGGAAATGTCTCCATAAACAAGATTTTTCTGAACTTTAGTTGCCTGTTGCAGTGAGTACATTTTCATTGACAAATTACTGCATTGTGAGTTGAGATTGTTGCATGTATGTACTGAATTGAATCGTTCCTTTAAGATCATATACAGTTCCATGATAGAGGGGAATATTTAAACTGTAGTTTCAATTTCTTATTATTTGAACGCATAACTCTAAATAGTCGGTAAATTATTCACATACTTTTGGTGTTGGTGCAGCACTTTCGAGTATCCCCATTTGCCCGTCGGCGATAATGTAACGACGGCAGTTTGGTGCTGGTATGCAGATTGCAGAATCCTCCACACTTTGAGCTGCAGGCAGGTTATATGTCACACTTCCTCTGGGAAATGGTGAGCTTGCTGCTTAAAAGTAGCTGTCTGTGCACTTCTATAACTCTTGTTATCAAGAGAAGAAAGGGATAGCACAGCAGCACAGCACCGTCACTGCCTTATCGTTGTAGGCAGGTAGAGGTGGAGGATATTGTCCAAAGACTTTGCCTCCAGAAGTATTTGGGTGATGCAAAACTTCTCTGTTGGTGTGGCTTCTCGGTGGTGTATATTAGTTAATTAGATTTAGATGTCTCTTATGACGGTCAATGGTTGTATCATAGCGACCGATGTTGTGTACTTCGGGGTTTTTGCTTCTATTTGAACTCTTGTAGAAGACTTCAGCTAGTTGTTTAAACCTGTCATGTAGATATGGAACTCCAGTGGCTTCATGGAGTGCATAGGTAGGAAATCTGGCTGGAAGATGTAGGGCTCTCTTCAGTGCCCTGTTTTGTATAGTTTGTAGTCTGAGTATGTGGCTGTCAGCAGCGTATGCCCACACTGGACAGGCGTACTCAATAATCGGTCTTACTAGGGTCGTGTATATCTTAATGCCGGTGCTTGGGGCTAAATTGTTGTCTTTGTTAAGAAGCGAGTAGAGGCTGTGGAGCCTCGCGTTTGCTTTCCTGTGGATGTCATTTATATGAGCTTGCCAGGTAAGTCTCCTATCTAGCAACACTCCTAGGTAGCGGGCAGTAGCTGACCATGGTATGTCTTTCCCGTGAAGGTGAAGAACGGGGTCCGGTTGACGTGGTCGACGGGGCCCAAGTCTTTTACTGATCATTATTGCCTGAGTCTTGGCTGGGTTAATGTCAATCCTCCATCTCCGGGCCTAGGCCTCCGTTACCTGGAGGACTTCCTGAAGACGGCGAGTGGCTAAAATTTTGCTGCGGCTGGCTGCGAGGTAAGCTGTATCGTCAGCGTATGTTGCGACCAAAACTCCATTGGAGGTGGGAACATCAGCAGTATATAATGAGTATAAAGTCGGACCCAGAATTGAGCCTTGGGGAACACCTGCTTTCACTTTTCTTACACTTGTGAAGGCTCTGTCGACTCGAACACTGAATGTGCGGTCAGTCAGATATGATCTTATTAATTTCACGTATGGTCCCGGGATACCCTGCTCATATAGCTTGAGTAGTAGGCCCGAGTGCCATACGGAATCAAATGCTCGTGAGATGTGGAGCATCACCATGGCACAGTATTGTTTGTGGCTGAATGCTTTTGTGACAGCTTCTCTTACCCTCATCAGCTGCTGAGTAGTTGAGTGGCCGCGACGAAATCCTAGCTGGTGATTTGGTAAGGCATTTGTGTCCTCAATGTGAGTGGACAGTCGTTTTAGCAGTAGCCTTTCGAATACCTTGCTGATGGCTTCTAGAAGGCTAATAGGTCTGTAGTTTTGTGGTTGGTGTGCGTCCTTCCCACTCTTGTGTATGCCCACAACCACTGCATGTTTCCATCGGTTAGGGAACTGTTGTCGGCGCATAATAGTGTTGAAGATTTCTGTGAGGTAGACTGAGGCTTCCGGAGGCAGGTGCTTCAGAGAACTGTTACAGATCTCGTCACGACCAGGAGCTTTGCGAGAGTGGAGTTTTAGCAGGCTGCTGGTAACCTCTTCTGGGGTAATATCGTCCATTTGAAATTCATCTTCTGCTTCCAGGTAAACCCTAAGCCGACGATTGACTTCGGCGAGGTATATGGGGTCTGCGTTTGTTTGCGACGGCTGAAAATTTGTTTCGAAGACATCGGCGAGGGCATTCGCCTTGTCTTCAGGAGTGACAGCTAAGCCATGGTTGCCATTGAGAGGGGGAAGGCGCTGTCTTCGTCTGGTAAGCCTTCTTGTTTGAAGCCAGAGCGACCCGTCCTCTGGACTGAGCATGGATACTCTTGCATCCCACTCTCTATTTCGGTGCTGTAGAAGGGAAGTTTTTATTTCCCTCTGCAGTCTATTGAGCAGTCTTCTCGTTGCTTGGTTTCTCGTCAGCTTCCATTCTTTTGCAACCCTGTTTTTGTGTCGTATTTCAGCCATCAGTTGAGGGGGAAGCTGTGGAGTAGGAGCTGACCGAGGTGTCCTAATGGGTGTTGAAGCGGCAGTGGCCTCGTTGACTGTTGTCTCGAAGAGTTCGAGTGCATTATCGATGTTCGTAATTTCAGGTTGGTTCGAAAGTTTGTTTTGAAGGATCTCTTGGAAAAGCCTCCAATTTGTATTTTTGTAGTCCAGAGTTGAGTGCTTCAGGGTCTGCCATGGTCCGATCTCAATTTCCGCTGTAACCGGGCAGTGATCGGAGGATAGCCGGTTTAAGGCTGCGGTGGCGACATAGCCCTGAATATCCTTACTAATGAAGACGTCTAAAACATCTGCCCGTTGGCCGTTGCTTGGATAATGAGTGGGTACATCTGGTGCCCCACCCCCATATTAAGTCTGTTAGTCAGTATTCTCAGACTTACTCCCGCAGCATTGGAGTATCTGCTGTTCCAGTAGGTGTGTTTGGCGTTTATATCTCCTCCAATCAGGAGCTTATCACCGATGGAATCTAGGGCCGTGAAGTCATCCTCGTTGAGCTGACGCCGTGGAGGACGGTAGCAGGAGATGATCGTTAATTTTCCGTTGGAGGTCGTCACTTCAACACCGACGGCTTCCATCTGTTGGAGTGTGGGTATGACGATCTCGTGATGAGGGATGTTTCGTTTGATGTATAGGGCTACTTCTCCGCCTGCGGTAGGCCTATCCCAGCGATAGCAGTTGTAGTTCGGCACAGATGATCGCAGACCGGTCTTGAGAAAGGTTTCGGAGACAAGGCGTACGTCCACATCCTGGTCTCGTAAAAAGTCGAAATTCTGGTAATTGACTATAAATGCTGTTGGCATTCCAGGCGCAGAAAGATAAAGAGTATATCAGGGGTGTAGCCATGGTGGTTGCAGTGGGAGCACTTTGGGGAAGCCAGGGCTTTCGTCACAGCGCTGGTCATCTTCTCCAGCTGCTCGAAAGGGATAGATTATACGGAATCTACTATATAATTTCGTAAGCTCATTAACTCACCTCGATAGCTATTGGCTGTAGAACGGTGTCACGTGTCAGCCTTCCCTCGCAAAACAGCGACCAGAGATACCATTAGCAGAAATTCGTGGTCACGTTCACAATTTAATAGCTAAGCAACTGCTACCAAATTAATTCCCATAATACTTTCATTATGTTTGCTTTTCGTAGCGTTTCATAGTTAAAAAATACTTATAAATTCTGCGGCTGAAAAAAACGTTGACATGCTTTTCAATAACATGTTGTTAATGTAAGCAACTTAAACAAAAAACGTAAAAAAAACTTAAATTCCTCATGGTCTCTACTGTAACCATTAATGCCAATTGTTATTCCAGCTTAGCATTAATTTCAATTTAATTAAAACTGTCACTAATGTTGTTGCTTGACCAAAGTTTATGCATTACGGTTTACATGCTTCTCAGGTATTTTACTGACCACTTTTGTCGATAGTCTTTATTCATGTTCACTGTACGTGAGTTATTAGTTTATTTTAGGTGGACATCAGACCAAATATGTTACCGAATAAATTATTCTGGTAATCCATTTCTTGAGAGTTGCTCAACTGTTTAGTAATATGGAATCTGAATGAAGTTCTCTGGCCGTTACAGATACTATGACCAATAATTACGTTATGTATGTTTTCCCAGTCTCCATTTTTTTTATTTTTTTTTTTAAAGTGATGCTTTCGAAGCAAACAGGAATTTTGCAGAGTGAACTTTAAGGGTAAAATATAGGGCCATTTTGTATTTAAGCAAGTTCGAGTCTACGACCTTTGAAACAACAATTATACGATAGTGCGATCGTACCTGTACGTGTTTAATACATACCTCTATTAATACTTCTGAGTTCTTCAAGCTCAAGAGATTTTATTCACCCTAAGAGTGAAACAAATGTCAGGTTCATATTTGGTCAGATCAGGTAAACTTTTTGTAATCTTTGACCCAAGGTAATTCTACTAAAGGTAGGGCCCGAAGCGAAACGAGCGGCGATTGGCTGTTGAAATGACGTCACTGCAGGAGCAAACACAAGCAATAGATACAAGCGTCAAATGAGCGAAGCGCGCTGCTATTCAAAACTATTCAATTTACGGATACCACAACAATTAATTAATTAAATTTTTTAAGTATTTGATAGACAGATTCACATACCTTGTTACGTTAGTTTTTCTCCGCATCTGGAACCGACGATGCGGGGAACTGACGAGATTTCCTCCTATGTGCCGCTGCTGCTCTTTGCATTTTAAGTTTTGCATTCATGTAACGTAAACGAATAAACATTCTTGTCCTTACATAGAGTTTTATCACTTCCATTGACACCTCTGGACATTTTTCTATTATTTTGGCACAAATTCTTTTAACAATATTCTTTTCTTTCGACATAAACTCACAACCATTCACATCTATAGAAATTAGTTCAAATTGTGACACTTAATTTAACCAGTCATCGGATGGTACAATAAGGCTTCCACGTGATAGTACTTCTATCCATCCAAATTTAATGTAGATGCAGCCTGACACATTAAAGATGTAGATGTTCCCATTGTAGCATCGAATTTTCTTCCTCGGTGAGCGATGTAACCAGCAAGATAACGAAACCTTTCAATTGAGCAGTCTGGTCCTTCTGTAAATGAAGACTGATCAGTATCAGCTTCGAAAGAAACATTAAAATCATGAAGGTCGGAATCCCCTTCAATCAGAGCCAGTGGTTCAGACATATCAGGTAATATCCCCTGTAGAAGTTGACTTTCATCCATCTCTACGGACGTTTTACTTGATAGGGGAATGTGAGTTGCATTTTTTCCAACAATAGTAGCCGTAGCCGGTGTTTCACATCTGTTGGTGAGGGGTTCAGATGAAAATGGCCAGTGCCTCTTATCTGAGAGAAAAAATTCTCTAAGCAATCTTGATTCACGCGTACTGTCAAAATGTATTTCACTTGTAAACTCTGCAGATCGGAGTACAGACCAAACACAGATCGGATGGTTGTCATAAATCCTTTCTGGAATAGAAGAAGCTGTTTTGATTTACCAACTTGCATTTTTTCGCAGCATTCATACATCTGTCTCAAAATTCTTTCTTGAATATCATGGTGAACACCACATCCACATGCTAACGGCTTGTTGTCAAACTGTAATCTACTATTCATAATGTCAAATGAGTCGTTGACATGAAATAGCGTGTTGCTTGTGCTGTGGTGTTAGAAAACAGTTGCAATGCCAAATATACTCTCTGGCGCTGCCTTCCTTCAACTGATAAGTGAAACTGCGTAAGCATAGGGCACACTTTTATTTCACCATTATCCAGTTCAATTAATTTTTCAACCACTGTTTTCATAACTTTTTTGCCAATCGGAAGAATAAACCCGGCATCAATAAAATGATCCCTTAGCAGTTTATATAGATACACGAACACACAGTTGCTGTTGCTGTATTGAAATCATCCTTGCGAGTTGCGATAACACTTTTGAACCCATATTTTCCTTGGCTGTAGGTCCTTCGGAAAGGTATGATACGTGATACCAGTACCTTTAGTTTCTCTGCTGTAAGTTTTACAGCCCGCGACAGCACATCCAGGCATGTTAGCACAATTTAAACCAAGGTATAAGCAAAATCACAATCGAAATACACAACGCGCCAGTATACTCAAATGCTCCGACAACACATAGTCCTCCTGCGGTGACGTCATGCGCAAAGCCACAAATTTGAGCTCGGTCTGCGCATGCAAATCGGGCCGCTCCTGCTTTGACCCTTATAATTGAAACTATTCTAGACCCGTGACGATATGTAAAAAACGGTCACGGGCTTACACTAATGAGCAATAAAAAGACAGACGTTCCGGCAGAAAACAAGCATAACGTATAAACCCAATATTAATTAATCAACATGGAAATAGAATTTACAGATAGCTTTAAATACTTCAACTGCGAGAAGACAATTCCATTTTGTTGACCCAGATTCACACAAAACCAACTGGACGGATAGTTGTTCCAATTAAATTAAATTAAATTGCAATGGAGAGCATGCTCCGGTAGCAATTTTCCTAAACACCCAACTTCCTCCTATTCTGCATCCACCTAAATTTACCATTTACAAATTTTTACTTTAAATTCTTTCAACATTTTTGGCAAATTATTCATCATTTCTCTTGGTAACTTATTCCAGTCCCTGACACCCTTACCTAAAAAAGAGAATCTTCCTACACCCTTGTGCCTGAAATCGAGTGCCAGCTTGTGGTCATGGTCATCTATTCCGTTACATGCATTACTTTCAATTCTGGCACCAATATCTTTCTAAGCCTCATCACCAATATACGCCTTGTACACTCCCATGACCTTCTTCGCCCTCCTTCTGTCTTCCAATGAGTCCCATTCCAGCTCTTTTATCATATCTGTTACTAAATGCGTTCTGCGATAATTTCCAGAACGAAACCTAGCAGCCCTTCTTTGCACTTTCTCCAACTCCAATATTTGTTACTCAAAATGTGGGTCCCATACTACAGTACCATATTCAAGCAATGGTCTGACCAAAGTTTTGTAACCCAATTCCTTTACTTCTTTCGTACATCCCCTCATCACCCTCTCCAACAAATGCAGAATTTTGAAACCTTTTCCTACTCCCTGTCCAATGTGATCTGCCCAGTTAAGCTTGTTATCAAATGTAATACCAAGATATTTACATTTCAAGTCTTCAGCAAGCAATTCTTTCCCCACCTTATAATCATAATAAACCTTTAGCATTTTATTTGTGTATCTAATTAGCTGACTCTTCTTTGCATTTATCTTCATACCATGTTTACCAACCCAACTAGATATCCTGTCCAGAGCACCCTGCAGCTGTTTACAAACCTCAACCGTTTTGATCCTTTTATGTCATCAGCAAACAATCTAATTTCTGATAATAAACAATCAACACAATTGTTCATTAAAATAATAAATAGCGATGGTCCCAATACCCTACCCTGTGACACTCCCATTTTTACTTCTACTTCTTTTGATACCGCATTTCCTACTCTAACTTTCTGTTTTCTACCTTTCAAAAAAATTTCTACCCAGCAAATCACTTTCTGATCCACTCCAATAGATTTTACCTTATTTACTACCATTTTATGGCTCACTGTGTCAAAGTCCTTTGAAAGATCTACTGCTACACTGTCAATTTGACCTCCCTTGTCCATTTCATCCGAAATATCTTGCATATATCCCACCAACTGAGATTCGCATAAATATCCTTGCCTAAAGCCATTTTGCCTACTCGAAAACCACTTACGCTCCTCATATATATTTCTGGTGTGGTTGCATATCAACCTCTCCATTAATTTACCTACCACTGACGTCAAGCTAATTGCTATATAATTTTCGACTCTATTTCTCGCCCCTCCTTTATGTACCGGCACTACTATCGCACTTTTCCAATCCTCTGGTTAGCAGCAAGTATCCAGACTCAATTTAAATAATATTTCAAGATAAGGTACAATGTCACATCCTGCAATTTTTAATACGTCTGTAGTAATATTATCTACAGCAGCCCCTTTATGTTTTTTTCAGCTTTATTAGTTCCTTCATTTCTAATTGTTTTGTTAAGCTGTTTCTGCTTCATTGTCCCTAATGCTCTCACTAAACTAGTTATTTAAAATCTCTTCCTTTTTCAAATCCTCCGTAACTTCTTGTCCATCCTTATCTAAAAGTGTCTCCTCTCAGTTTTCTAACAGAGATATAGAAATTTCTAGATGAATCAGTCAATGGTTCCCCTGTACTGACAATACTCTCAATAAATCCATCTTTAGCCACCTTCTTAGCTATTATTAGGTCCTTGTTTAATTGTTTTAAATGTTCCCGACTACCCTGCTGTCTCTTAACTCTGTTATGCTCTCTTCTTACCAACCTCTTTAACCGCTTCACCTCCCTGTTATAATACACAGGTTCTCTACTTCTTTTCGTTTTCTGTTTTGGAATAAATTTTTCTTCCCCAATACTGTATGGTTCTGGCAATGATTGAAGAATCAGCCCTTAATTTTAACATGTTCCAAAAAAACCGATAAGGCCGATTTGAAACAGCGCGGGGCCCATAGCAGATGTGAAGAAGGGGCCCATTGTTTTCGCCGTCCGGGGCTGTAGAAGAGCTAAAAAAGACAGCAGTTGCTAACTCCTGCTACGTGGTACTGAAACCCGAGAGTTGGTTCGATCCTCCTGGAGGAAGCATGCTAAGCCAGTGGATGGCCAGTGCCTTCCCTCTGGAATCTACACATTAACGTTGATTAAGAGAGTGGTCCGAAGATTGATATTCCACATAAGCGATGTCACGGGTAATAGTTAGTTGTATTGCTACTTGTTGTCAAAGTATTCCTAGAAAATATGACTCGCCACCCCTTCATCCGTCCGCCAGTTTGGATGATCACTGGGAGGTACAGCGGGTACGCGTAAAAATCTCAGGTCAGTCCTACTTGGGATATTATAAATGAGAAAGTTTTAATGGATGGATATTTGAATGTTTGAATTATTTGTTTCAACGCGCCTTAATTTCTCAAAATATTTAAATAAAATTTGGCACGATGTTAATATATAGTCTTGGTAGTAACATTCTGTACTTATATACCACAAAAACGAGTAGTTATATTGTAAATCATTAATATCAGTTGGAATTATGCCAATACTAAAGAGTTACCTACTTCATAGATGGTACGGCCACGTTTGCTCTTTGCTTCTTACGTAAATGGCTTATATTGCTTTTCATTTATCAAAACAAAAACGTTATGACATACTGAATGGTGTATTCAGTTTAAAAGTACTCAAATGGATGCAGTTGATAAACTAGTAGTTTAGGAGCAAGAAATATAAATCAATTCTTAACCTTAAAATTTCTTAGAAACGTATGCACTTAGTTTCTGGTAATTAGACTACAGTTCTGTTAGCAGATTGTGCAGTTGAAAATAAAACATTATGTTTCATGAACATTAGCAAATGTTTTTTAAAAAAATATCCGTTATAACATGTTTTGGAAGACTGCAATACTACAAACAAACAAAAGAAATTTATATGCGAAAATAGATATTGGTTGTTGTTTCTAACTAAACTTTAATTAATTTACTGACTTCTTTTCTTTTATGTAGTTTTGTGGTTCACTCCCTATCCAAATCATTTAATATGTTTGCATATGTTTTATAAATCAACTCCATCCTACCAAGTGTAGTAATTGGCCCAGAAATATTTCCTTTGACAGACTGAGAAACTAAAAGAAACTTATAATAATATTATCAAATATCGTAGTGAAGAAACAATCAATTATTACTTTAACATGCAAGTTTCTATTTCAGATCAAAGTAACATATGGACAAAACAAAACAAGTATCCAAAAGGGAAATGAAGTACTTTTTTCAAAAAAAGATTGTAATTTATGACGTGATGGGTAACTCAAATCTTTCCACGAAGTGTTGTAAAGCTAGGACTGAAATTAATCAAAGACCGCAATGAAGATATAATTAATTCGTACTTTAACAAGTAAATTTCTGTCTTAAAGCAGAATTGATCTACCTAATAGACGTTAAATATCTTCTTTTTTTTTTGTAGGACGTAAATAAATCTTTATTCTTATATGGATTAGGAAACACACTTTCAAGAAGACTTAGTCACTAGTAACTGCTAGTTTTTGTATAATTTCGTATAAATCTGTTAACCAGCCTTAAAACAGCCATTTCTCATTTACCATCACTTGCCAGAGAACCATTAAGTCATGTTGACTTATTGATGGATGTTTGCATTCGTCCAAGTTATCCGCTTGAGAAACGAACATGTACTACCGAAATAAGCGAATAAATAATTGTGGTGCGAATAAATAATTATTAAAATCGATTTCGCGTCAACTTTCTCGTGATCGTTCTTAAAGCTTTTTTTGAATTTTCACGAATCACCTAACCTTCGGTGAGTTTATTGAACATTTGTAATGTTTTGACGGCACTTTAAACCTTACTGATGTAATAAACTGAACTTTAAAGTTTAAACTGAAAGATCATTGCTGTTAACCTTATTTGCATGTAAAATATTTTTTAGCTGTTCGCGGGTCAGAGAATCTGGTTAAATTTGTGTTTAAACAATAATGCAACTAAGATGAAACGGTATTTGATCAAAAAACACATTACTTAAGACGAGAAAACATTACATTACTTCCGCCACAGAATTACGAATAATAACAGAAAATGCTACAATCTCCATACATGCTGACCTATGAAATGCGTCCTTAATTATCACTATAACAGTAACATTTTTTTTAGGAAAAGCAATATTCTTCATGCAGAGAGTTTATTTGCATAACTGGCTAAGTATACTATTTAATCAAAAGTATTCGGACTCCCGTATGTTGAAGGCTAGATTTCGCGTAAGACGGACGCGCTGGTATGAAAGGAGGAGGGTGGATTTGACAGTAGACAAGCAGTAACAGCAGAACGGGTCGGACAGGAGGTCTCAGCGTCTTAGAATATGGACTAGTCAATGGATGTCTTTTTTTATCTGCTTTACGTCTCTTTTTAACATCGAGGTCTTTAGAGACGGGAAAGGATGGGGGGTTAGGAAGGGGGCAAGGAATGTAAAGGAATTCTGCCATGGCCTTTTGAAGGAAGCATCCCGGCATTTGTCTGGAGTGATTTGGGAAACCATGGAAAACCCAAATCTGGATGCCCGGACGGGGATTCGAACCGCCGACCTCCCGAATGCGAGGCGAGAACGCTAACCGTTACACCGCCCCGCTCGGTCCAATGGATGTCACCTGAGCAACAAAACAAGCACTCTATAGCTGCTAAAGTCAGCTGTTGGGGACGTGATTGTGAAGTACAACGCGAAACCCAACCACAACTAAACCAAGACCTGGCAGATCACATTTAATGACGGACATGAACCATCGAGCATTGTGGAGGGTGGTTCTAGAAATTGCTAGAAATCAGTGGAAGAAATATCTGGTGCGTTCGAAAGTGCTACTAGCAGTCCAGCCAACACAATGACTGTGCATCGGGAATTGAAAAAATTGGGTTCAAAGGTCTAATTGTTGCTCATAAGTCAACCCAAACATTTCTGTAGTAAATTCTAAGCGACGCTTGACAACAACAGTTGATGAATGGGGACGCCGTACACTGTCATAATTCGATGGAACGGATAGGTGTTTTCGGTGATTATGATGTGGTCCCCTTATTTTGCGGAAAGATATTAACACATGTTAAGCCATTTCTGACTGCCTACGGAAGACGACCAGTTCGGAGACGAAGATCGTATCAGTATGACAGTGTAACATGTCATAAAGCTGTATGTTTGAGGCAATGGTTTGAGGACAATAATATTCCTGAAATGGACTGGCCTGCCCAACGTCCCGTCCTGAACCCAATGGAACACCTCAGGGGTGAATTAGAACTTCGATTTCGCTCAAGACCCCAGCGCCCAACATCAGTACCTCCTCTGCTTTCAGCTCTTGAGGACTTTTACATAACTCACAGGAAGTCTTCCCTGGGCGTTAGGCGCTCGCGTATCTCAGGCGATAAATAGTCTGACTATTGCCCAGATGATCAGGGTTCGATCCCCGATTGAGCCGAAAATTTTTCTTTGAATGTGAAACTCCAATACAGCTCTCAGACCCACTCAGCCCCCTATCCGATGAGTACCGTGGAGGAAACTCCGCGGAAAGGTAAAGAATGGACGGAGCTTGCCGCTGACCCCGTCATATCCTACTAGTACCAATGGTTATGAATGGGAATTCAGAGCTTTACCCCCGCGAATCCTAGGGAAAGCAGCAGCTAGCTGCATAATCCCATCGACCCTTTATCTTTTATTAAGCAACGTGACGTGAGTAAAAGCTAAGTCTAGGTGTCAGGGTACTTTTGATCAGATAGTGTTTACATCAAAAACCGATTTGCATTACATGACAATACTTCACTGTGGAACCTATGAAGTTCATCTTAAGCTAAACACCTATGTGTCAGACCAATGAGATTTCAGATACTTGTCTTATTCAAGATTATACTGCAAGTAATTTTTGCTTAGTATCTTTTACAGTTTCATTAGTTCGGATGTTAAAGCAACTATTAGTAGGAAGGGCCTATAGCAGAGCATATTTTGAAATGTTTCGTGTCTGGCACCTCCTGGGGAGCATCCGCCTCCACACTCCGCTCATCAGCACTGTGCCTTGTGTAATCTGCAGCTGAGTACTGCTCATCTTTCTGGATAAATAGCACCCACGTCAAAAAGATCGACACAGTTTTGAACCAGACAATGCGGATAATTAGCGGATGTATCAAGACCACTCCACTGTACTGGCTACCCGTTTTGTGTAACATCGAACCGCCTACAATATGACGACACAATCTCCTAATCGCCCAATATAATAAGATTGGTCATAACTTGGATCTGTCCATCCATGACGACATGGATAATCAGTTTGAGAGACATAAATCAAGAAATCCAAGCTTAAAAACTGTAAAACAGATTATATATGATAATTTTAATGGGAGAGAATCTTGGAAATTTGAGTGGATAGCCTTAACCCCACCAGAATAGCACTCCCTGTTCGACAGTCAACAGGCTCTAAAGGGACTCGACCTTCCTCGCAAGGCCTGGGCAGCTCTTAACAGAGTTAGTTCTGGTCATGGCAGATCTGCCTCATCTTTGTACACATGTGGAATGAGAGATTCACCGAGATGCGACTGTGGCGAGGAAACACAAACCATTCGTCACGTGACATTTGACAGCCCACTTCGAGCCTTTAGGGGATCACCCATAGATTTTATTAATATATCAAACGAAGCTTTAGATTGGTTACACCATGTTAATTTTGAATTTTAATTGTAATTTAATGTTAGATTGTATTATTTTTGTGCAATGGTAATAATCTAAATAAATAACCAGCGTTGACACATTTGTTACGCGTTGTGTTGCAGGTTTCGATGCGTGAGCGTGTGAGCGGGCGATGAGCCGCGAGGAGGCCGGAGGCATGCGGGCGCCTCGGTCTCGCCTGCTGGGGCTGTCGGAGGCGCCCTCCTCCAGAGGCTCTGCAGCAGGCGGCAAGTCAACCCGCAGCAGCAGGAGCGGCGCCGGCTCGCGGCCCCTGGTCAGGGACGACCCCAGCTTCACCACCAACATCGAGCACCTCGTCTTCCCCGACCGCAGGAACAGCAACCCCAACGTCCACCACCAGGTCAGTACCCAGTCACAAATAACATGCTTCCTGTTATATTTTTGAAGTGAAACAGTGTCCACAGTAGGGATTTTTTTTAGCGTTACGTGTTAATTGCGCATGCGCTCTTAACGTTCTGCGCTTGCGCACTTAAGACTCATTCACACTAGCGGTCAGCTCAGCTCAGCTCAAAAATCGCTATACACGTAATCCAATGGGAGCATTCACACTACGCGGTCCGCTCAGGTCAGGGCAAGGCAGCTCAAACTGAAGATCGCACCGCCACCGATCAACAACGGTCAAGACCTGAGCTGAGCTGAGCTGACCGCTAGTGTGAACGAGCAACGGTCAGGTCAGGTCAGATCAAATGGGCGGCGAACGTCTGAAAACTATGCTCGTAAGCTATTAACAAAATAGAGTAATAAATAAAAAATAAATGTTTTAACGGTATATTATATCTGTTTATTATTTTTAATTGACGTTGGGGTAGAAAACGGCATTGTTCACTATGAGCAACTGAAATTGCCTCGTCTACTACTTGATCTGGCCTGACCTGAGCTGAACTGACCGCTAGTGTGAATGCTATCCTGGATTGTGAGCTGAGCTGAGCTGACCTGACCGCTAGTGTGAATGGGCCTTTAATTTTCTACGCTTCCGCATTTAATGATACAGCTAAGATAGTGCGCGTTGTCACCTAAGTTCATATTCAACAATGGATCGTATTAAATGTAAAACATATACTTACTATTTCAATCACCGTAAACCTTCGTCTATAGAAGTATATGACAGAAATTTACCAATACACCGGAAGTATAATAATAATAATAATTAAAAATAAATATTAGTGATAATAATAATCCACATACTATCTGTTAATATCTATATAATAAAATAGTTATTTGTTAGAAATAATTTTTTTATTTTGCTGCTCTATCTCTTGCATTCTTTTGATTGTAAGAACGGCTATCAGATAATTTTGTCCAAGTTGTTCTGCGATATGAAAGGTTTAAACACAAAATACAGACAAAGCCTCGATGTAGTACTCTTTAATCTAGTGAAGTGTGCTTTCATTTTTTAATAATTTTCACTTCTTTACGAGAATAACTTGGACAAATTTCCCATCTACTGTAAAAATGCAATGAAGACACTATCGTTCGTCCACTTGAGTGCGAAAGGAACATAAAAAACATAAAAAATACACAGAAAACTATACATACGAAAAACATACGGAAAAAGTGTATATGACTCAAAAAAGTTTCACTTCTTACGCATATACACACACTAATAAACGCAATTTAATTCTTTTCTTCTGAGAGGTATTATTAAGTATTTTTTAAAGGTTTACACCGTAATAGTTCCTCGATAACGACTCGGCTCTACCACTGCCTTAGTATGTCCTTTTTATATCCTCTGCAACATCCGACCCAATCTACTACATTGGCTCAACTATAGCAACAAAAGGGGGAGAAATATACAGGAAATGGCAGGTAAGGATCGATTCTCGGAGTTCTGCTCGCAGATGTAACGGAAAGACGATCACGGTTCGGATATAAGTAATGGTTTGGCATCTGCAATGGGGAAATAGAGAAAACTGATACTTCGCACATGTTTACTGATACAAACTCGACGTCAGTATAGACATACACACTTACATACAATGGTTTCAGGCAGCGGTACGATGTATAGTTACATAAATGGTTTTATAAAAGCTTCAGGCAATGGCACGATGTTTCAGAGCAAAAAGAATATTTAATTGCTAATATTTTGTCCTGGATAATTAAACTGGTTAACACAGGTCACCTGATATTGACTACTATCCTTGCTTTAGTATTTAATTTTGTATCCGCTTCAGGTAAGGAGTTCAATTGGAAAATTGCACTTTGTTTTCTTTCCTGCTGTGCCGCTGCGTGTTTCTTCCTGATAATGCCAACATTTCGATCTCAGCCTGGAGCCTTCGACAATGTTGTCTCACGTTAATGTATATTTTTTCGGCATGGATGGTATTGTTTCTCCCGCAAAGGATGTCTCCTGTTTCAGAGAGCTTTGCGCTCCGTGGAACGATCTGTTGCCAGACGTTCGTCTGCGAGTACACGCTTCCACATTTGACTCAATCCATAGCCCCCATATTTTTTGAAGTTTTTAAGATGTTTATAAATTATTACGGATTCCATAATTTTACCTTCCAATAAATCCTCCGGTTTTGAAAATATTGTAGAAACACACAGCGCCAAACCAAAAAAGAAAAGAATATGTAATTTTCCAAAATTACGCCTTCTAAAAGTGTATAATTTTATAGGGAGTTCTATTACTGTACAGTTCGTAAGTGCATAAACGGGTGATCACCAGATATTCCAGGCAAAGAGGATTACTTGAAATCTTTATTCACTATTAGTGATATAATACTAAATGAGCATGAGAGAACGATGGTGACTACTAACTACAACCTAACAATCAAACCAAAGTCACTTCTTCCATCCTTATTAAATGCTTTCTCATTTTTAACAGTCTTTTAAATCGCCCGGGGTACTAGGACTGATGTTTGATAACAGATCTAGAGTAAGGTTTGCGCTATGTTTTTACCCTGTGACCTCCTACCTGTGTATTGATTTAGAGGGGTGCTTTCCTCTCCATTATAACGACAGTGAGGCTCGAGTATCACATCATTATAGTACAAAGTTCAACCTAAAGTTACTGAATTTCGACTTTGATAATTGCTACTGGTGGCGGTATATCCAACTCAAAGTTAAAATTGGTGGTACATATTTCAGGGGCAATCGACCTCTCTTGGTCTATACTTTCCATGTACGCCTTGACTGACTGGAGAATAGTTTTAACACTTTTCATATCTTTTAATTAACACCAATGTGCTTTGTTACAACTCTGCCAAAAACAAGTCTGGAATATTAACCAATGCTATATTGAAAGCGTTGCTACTTAATTCATTGGTTCCAACGCTGCTTTTATCCTGCATTTATAGACGATTCGTCAACAGTTGAGAACTATTTTTAGAGATCTGAATTCTGTTTTTCATGATAGACGAAGCCATTGGTCGAAAATCGACAAATATTCTACAGAAAACACAAACTGGATAAAAAAGCCCGTGTATTATCATTCTAGAGTTATCTGAATTCGAGTTAATTCTTAAAGAGCGCAGCTTTATTCTGAAAAATATGTTCAATATGAATTCCACCGCAACAGGAGATAATTTCTCATTAGCTTTCTGTGAAGATAAGGTATTACGGAACCCTTTTTGTACATCTGATGATTGTTCTATCTGTAGAAAGCGTCCTCAACGGAGAAACCTGGAGAGAGAAGTCACCCATACCCCATGTCAGTGCCCTTAACTTCATTTACAAAATTCTGGAAAGATTACATCACTGATCAAGTGATTTATCCGACCCCCAACATACGAACTGCGTTACTAAATGAAAACAGCTACTATTTTGTCCAGAAATTGATAGATTTAAAAAAATGAAGAATATCCCACTATTTAGGTTACTTATTGATTACAATTTTACTTGATGTTTCGAAAAAGGTATCTCAAATCAGTATATCCTTACAGCCAGGAATCGCCTCGCAATGGCACAACTAAAACTGTAGCTCTCATACGTGTAGAAACAGTGTACAAAAAAAACACGAAAAACACATATTTCTGGCTCTTCCTTACCCGGTGGAAATTACAGTAATCTGATATGAACAGGCGTAGTTACCACAATACCGATAGTCAGGTGAAAGAACTCGAATATGCCCATGATTGAACGTTTTTGAAATTCCCAGTGATTCGAGATCGCAATTGGTTTTTCTAGGATAACGCCAGTAATGTAAAGAATTAATCAAACATTTTTGCAGTCGCAGATCATTAAAAATATTGAACAAGGTATAATAACAGTCTCATAATATAACAGCATACTATCCGTATACTATCTTTAAAATTAACGATAGAACATAAATAAAGTTTGAACATCTCATTTCTCTCTCTATTCTCAACATTTCAAGGCTGGGCATTGAAACAATTTTTAAGGCAGCCTACCTTTTGCACTAAATTGTTTTATCTACTTAAAAGTAAACCGCCGTTAGTTCACCGTCGACAAGCGATTAATAAAGATTCCTACCATTCCATATTGCAACGCTAAATGTTCAGCACAACGTGAAACAAGTCTCGCAACAGTAGCGCTCTCCAAAAGAAGACGTACCCGACGTGTTACCAGTGATGCAAGCCTCGTGTTCAGGGTCTGTAATACCAGAATATGGTCCCTGGTGCTGATAATAGGTAAGCTGAATCATGCCCTGCTGATACAAAGCCATCAGCCTACGGACAGTACACAGTTCGTAATCTTTGAATTAGTTTCTAAAGTCCAGGCCTAAATACAAAACCTCGTCGTAGAAAGCACGTAGTGAGAGCATATCCGAACATCCAACATAGCATTGTTCTTCTATCTTCATGAACAGCTCCAAAACACTACACTTAACATATACAGTTTGTATACAATCACAGGTTGTATACAATCACACTTCAAAAGAGTAACTGCCCTGGGGACGGCGAAAGTGAAACCTTTCAAATAAGAAATTTAGGCGAGGACTTGCTTTTAAGGGTTATCTTTTCGAAGACCTTGCGTGGAACGCACTTCAACTCATCTTAAATGATGAAGGCTTGCCTTATGGTAATTCTCAAAGTTTTTCCGTCCGTATCTAAAATGAAAACCCACAAACTCGGCAACAGGTAGAAGCCGCAAAGTAATTGTGCTTCATGGATTATTTATTTATTGTTTGATGAGTTAAGTAAAGATAATAAGACAAACAACAGAAATGAAGGTGGAAGACACAGAGAATAATTTTGGTTAAGGAAAATCCGGAGTGCTACGAGAAAAACAGTTCTATTATCAGAATAATTTGTAATTTAAGGAATGAATGTTTGACCACGAAATGAATAGCGTATTGTGGGAGAAAACCATGAGTATAAAATGGGATGATGTACTGTTGCATTTTATCAAGACTGATATGAAACTTGTGAAGACAGGAAGCATTCAAGGTATTGAAACAGAAATTTTGCTTTGGCATAATAGTAAATGGAAAAGAAGCTGTTACGATTCGCGGATCATTTTGTTCTAATCAAAGTTGAGAATAAGCATACAGATAAATTACTGGATGATGCCAAAGAATTATTCATACGTGGAAATAATCAAGGACTGGGATTATAAATGAATACAATAGAAAAATATCGAAATAGTAACAACTGGATTGTGGAAAGTAAGAGACTCTATTTATGAAGTAGAAATACTATCGATAATGAAACTAAGAATGATATAATTTTATGCCCAAAAGATCCTTGTTCTGAGGGAGAAATGTTTTAAAGTCTAATATTATTCTAGGAGTCTGAAATAATTCAGTGCTTTTTATAAACGAAAAAGTAAAATTGAAAATTTTGCTTTCCGGCGTTGCAGAGGGGTGATGAGAATTATCTGGGCCTGTAAAATATGAAACGAATTCATACTGAAAATGATTAGTGAAGATGTCATACGAAACGAGTGGATGGGATGGTTGGTCAAATTTAACATGAGCATGGTTTGTCAATAGATGGAATGATTTGATGGTAACAATTAAAAAGGGGCCCAAAGGTAAATACAAATAAATCAGATAATTATGAACAGGTTACCATTACTGTGTGTAAATAAGGAGATACTCATTATAGGCCGAAATGGATACGTCAGTCACACTGTCAAAGATGGTTAAAACTCAATAGAAACACTTTTAACGGATTGCTGCCTGTATTAACCTCTATAATAATAATAATAATAAAAATAAAAAGAAATGTGGATTTATTGCATACAGAAAATGTTAGTCTCATTTTTGATTTAACATCTCTTCATTTAATGAATTCTCCTTGCATAATATAAACTCTTGATGTAATTATGTATATGAAAAAATCATTACAAATTAATGGCGACATGACACAATAGTCAACGTCCTTAAATTAATCTACCTTTTTACACACCATTGGCGGATGTGAACAGTGATTACACTATCGCACCGTAAAGCATACTGAATAAGCATGTGGCCAGGGAACGATAAACGATTAGGGACCGTGCACAAACTACGTGGCTCGGTCCAGGGGGGGGGGGGGGGGGGGCGGGAGGGGTTGGCTGGGCTACGTGGGGAGAGGGGGGGTTCCGAGCCAGGCCACGTAGCTTTCCTTTCATAACATTTTTCACAGTTAAAATGAGGAATAGAACTCACAACAGCATGTGAATTTTTATTTCCCTCAGTTAATTATCTCCGTAGGTAATTTACAATAGTCTGACAAGAGAAAACAGTACAAAATGTCTTCTGGAATCAAAAGGGAAAAAAGCTACGTCGAGGGGGGGGGGGGGGGAGGTAGAGGCAAAAGCCACGTAGGGGCTACATGGGGGGGAGGGGGGGTTCACAGGAGGTCAAAATGGGGCTACGTGATTTATGCACCCTCCCTTAGTATAAATGAGCAGTCGTTGTTGCATTATACCATAAGGATTGGCAGAAATGAGATTAAAAAAATAACGTGTGGCTGTAAAAATAGTATTTTGTTTAGTTCATTCGAAGAAAAGTTATCATACGGTCCACGTATAACAAACTTTAGTTCTTTATCAGCCAGAACTATATTTTTCTCAGTAAACCATCTTTCAGCGCATTTATATACTGGTTAATTTTCTGCTATCCAAAAACAGGATAAAAAAGCTACGCAAATTGGATATCCCTTGTTAAGAAATTTGTTACCGTGACCGAGAAAGCTTAAGGTAAAAGGCAATACATTATAGGATTTATTCTGGGGCCGTATTCAACGACTGATCTGAGCAGAGCATTTTCCAACGGCAGAACGGCTGAAGACAGGCCGTCGACAGTGAAAGATGGTTCTGCTGAGCTTGATGGATACGCAAGCTTCCATTAAACTTTATAGGTTTTCATTCACTCGTTCAGCGCTTAGACGCGCCACCGCAGTACTCCAGAGATCAAGTGTAGGAAGTTTCGATACTTCGCTTAACCATCCAGCCAGCTTAACGTGAATATTATTGTTGAGAAAGATACTTAAAACATTCAAGTCGGAAGATTTAATCAAACTTAAGAAAATTGAATTGAGTGAATATGTATATGGATACATAACTGTTACATCTTAGTGTACTGTTGAAACGAGATAACAGTTTAAATTAGAGATTCCCAACATGGAGGGCACGGAAACATGTCAGAGGGGGCGCAAGGTACAAGGTAATTTCGTCACCTGTGTTGATGATATCCTAGTTCTACTCCATCGGAAGTACTGTACCTCCTTCGCTGTCTCTTAGAATTGCAAAAACCTTTAATCTAACATCACAAGAGTTTATTCTAAGCTGAATCTGATGCATATTCTTCTCAAACACATGCGTACGACGAGAACACATTATTTTAAAAGACACCCTTTTCCACTAATCCGACGGAGCAACCGTATGACACTCCAGCTAACGGTAGGACAAATACCATATTTGCTACGAAAAGCATGTTTGATAGTAATAACTAGTGTTTCAAATTAAAAACAAAAAATGTTTTTTTTCAGATTTGTGAAAAAAACATGAAAAAAACCTAGCGCCTTGTTTTTTTTTCTAAATTTGTTTCTTTTTAAGAAATCAATTATTTGATAAATTATAGTTTTATTTACGGAAGTGTCATTTTGCATGTGTATTTAAAATCTTACTAAATCACATAATGTCTCACATAATGATTCATAAATGTATCTATATAGGTAACATAATTTTTTATCCATCCTCTTGGTCAGCACCTCATTCACTAGTATCAGTAATAGCAACACTAGTGCGGTCGGAGTCGGAATTTTCTGTTTCTTCTTCTGTCTCCTCTAGATCCACAACTTCAAAAGTAGTTGCATTTTCTTTTACTGGTTGTATTGTACACAAAAGATTTTGAGATTGCAATTTTAAATTGTGAGAAAAGTACGCACTGTGCATAAAGACTGCGCTGATAGTTCCATATTACGGTCTTTTAAGTTTAAATTTAAATCTATTATCATACAAAATAGGAGCTTTATTTCTTTTCAATCGTTGGTTTATGCCAACGGTTCCGAGGAAATGATTCATAACAACTGAAAATTTAATGACTCAGTATCACTATATGCTGCGAGTTTAACAAGTATACGAATATAAGGAAAGCACAATAAGTAATAAAAAGATGCAAGAAACCGTTGATAAATTTAAAATTCCTAATTTTTTGAAAAGCTCCATAGGTCTACAGATAAATTTGTAGGGCTGGCAGCACTAGTTCAAATAGTGAGTATCAATCCAAACAACGGGGATTCCTTCTCGTGCAGCCTAGCCTATTCGGGAAATCCCCATTCGTAAAAGAATACTTCAGTCAATGTTGCCAATATTTTTGTAAATTTTTTTTTCTACTGAACCAGAAAAATATAGTAGATTTAAAAAATAAGATAAGTACTTAGTATAAACTCTAAAACAGTCATATTAAACGATAAATGCCTTAAAAATATGAAATTTAGTAGTTATGAAAAAAAACATGTCCGAGGAAAAAAAACCATGTTTTTTCACAGTTTTTTTCTTAATCAAGTCAGAAACAAAACAGTTTTTTTACAACACTAGTAATAACAGTTTCACTCTTAGGAAAGTCAGTAGTCCAGAATGGCTTCTGTTGTGTGCTTACAATATCGACGCGTACTGGAAACTTCTAGTCAGATGAGGGACACTTCTAGTAACATCTCACGCTAAACAATGAAACTTCAGAACTTCCACCTCACAATGATTTGTACAGCGGCATTGTAAATAGCGGACAATTATCTTTGAATACTTGGGGTATACTTTAGTAATAACCTAGTTCGTTCTAACAAGCCGCTCCTAGGTAGTAATATATATATACATTGAGAGTATTGTTAAGGATTTGAAAAATCAATCAATACAATTTTAGCGTCTATATATACGTTGTGAAACTGGTTAAATGGCCGTAGGAAGATCGAAAACGTATTATCATTAAACACATTTAAACTATAGAAAACTATAAACACTCCAGGCACAAACATTAAATACATTCAAGCTAAGTACCTTTTCTCCCAGAACTGCATTACGGTGCATATCAGCAAGTACACATACAGAGGTTCAGATACGTTGTCTAGACTCTGGGGTTCTATCCTGGCCGCAACTGTGACTGTATTTCAACAGGTCGGTCTTCCACTGGTGCCGACTACGTCCGATTGCTTGCTATGAACGATTAACGGACGATTTATTCGCATGGCCCGAGATCTCATATTGTAGAATATTTGTCGGTGCCGTTTGTGTTTCGCAGGTTGTTGTCGTGTGTAGTTACTGGGAATTTTGATTCAGTTATTTGGTATTTGCAGGTTTTTTAGCATTCGAATATTTTGAAAAGATATATGGTTTGTATCATCAGGTTGAAAGTAGTGGTTCATTGATGAGGCGGAGATGACAATGTTCAAGAAGAACAGAATGAGTTCACCAGATATTCCTGAAGATATAAGAGCACGACGAGCTTCATCATTTAATTGACGATTTGAACCTGAGAAATTTTTTGACTACTTCCGTATGAGTTTGAACTTGTTCAACCTTGTTCTCAACTAAAAAAAAAAAAATGTTTCAATTTTCGCATCGTGATTTCGCTTGAAGAGTGTTTGAATCTTAAAGCTGAAGTGAGTTCTAAAAATAAAAAATAATATATAATTGTACATTTTACAGCTTATAACACATTAATTAAAAAACAACTCACTCTGACAAATTAAGTCAAGCTTTACATCGTTCAAGATAATTCATGTCAGCAACTGTAAGATCACAAAAATCAAACGAACTTCACCAGTAAACTGCACTTGCACGTATAAAAATCCCAGCCTGCTCGTACCAAATCGCAGGTACGAACAAAACGCACGACCAGGTCGGTCCCACTGTTAGAGCGCTGATTACATTCCGAAGGTTGGGAAGCTCATCCATGGCAGTGCGACTACGGACGACCAAAAGTTGGATGTTGTCGCTTTCAATGTAAGAGCAGCCTAATGCTTTTAGCGTGATTTTTAGTGTTGTCCTTGTTCAGGTCTCATCCTCGTTATCACCGTGTGATAGGCTATCTGATAACTTCATCCAGTGTTCACCACTCAAATTCTTCCGAACATTAATTCACTTGTTTGGATGTTCAATAAAATTTAGAAGTTTCCCTTAATAATTATCGACGCTGCTGTTTCAGGTCAGTCGTAACTTGTAATTAAACTGTTTTATATTATCTAATGACCTACAGAAATTTTCAATATGGAAATTCACAAATCGGGATTAATTAGTCTATATTATTACAGCCGCTAGACAGACTCCGTATGGTCCTATCCATAATTTGACGTGGGTACATGCAGTATATCTGTATAGAAAAGCACAAAGAATGAAACTCTGTTCACTTCGTTCATAATCACTGTACTCCAAGGAAGGTTTGATCAGTTGTGATTAAAAATTATCCCGGATGGCCATCAGTCAAGGAAAATACATTCACTTATTATCCGAAGAAATTCAGATAGAAAAGTACGAAGCAGGTTCAGCGATCGTAGGGTGCATGCATTAATTACGTGAGGCGGTTTTTTTCGTAAAAAAATCTGGATACATCCCCCCCCCCCTCGGGTGAGATTTGGTGAGATCTGTTGGGGCCACCCCTCTCGCCTTCATTTCCACGGCACCTATAGGGCAGGACGCGCCTTTCATCTTCTACCGCCTGGCGGTGGATCGAGGCGCGACGTTCTTGTTACTATATGAAGCAAAGATGACAGCCGTACCTAGCACGTGGCTAGGGAAAAAGGCTTAACGTGAGATCAACCTCGAGATTCTGGAGACTTTTTTTGTTTTTAGTTTGTTGTTGAAGTTGACGTGAGTTTTCCGTCGATCTCTCTTCCCCTATGGTGAGATTTCGCCGGAGCCCCCACCCTTATTTTAGCTCACGTAATTAATGGGCGTCCCCTTGGTAAATAATCAAAACACATCCGCATTAAGATCACAAATAAGATGGCGCTCCATCGCACGACCGTCCGAACTCAACAACACGGCTCTACCGACTACCTTCTTTGCTCTCCGCGCAGAAGTGCCAATTCTCGCACACTTGTATTGTTACAAACAGGTGATTTGCCTCAAGTGTTGCTCACTGCTGTTTGCCGTTTGGTGCAGGGAAACTCCGCGGGCGGCAAGAGTGGTGGCGGCAAGTCTGGTGGTCGGTCGCGGCTGGCCGAGGTGTTCGCTCTCAGCCGGCACGCGCACTCCTGCTCTGCCAACCCCGACAAGGTCAAGAGCAAGACCAACAGCGGTCCCGGCACCGCGGGCAGGAAGACGGCCTCCAGTGCCGCCCCGTCCAACGTGAGTACCAGCTATGCACACTACCAGCGGTAGAAGATTCCTAATAGCCTTCAAGTTTCAAAACAGTAATGTAAGTTATTATAATCTCGTGTTAGAGGAGAAGGTCCAAAGATGGTCTAGGGTCTAAATACGGGCTACTTGCTGGAAGTGGGGGAAGGGAGTTGTACGCGGGCACGAGAATTGCACCAAAAGGAACATCAGATCGTAGGAGAAGAGTAGGGAGCAAATGAACTTGGCCCATGACACACGTGCGTTGGCGCAAATTGTTTTACCGGAAAACTCGCTTTTAAAAAACTCAAAACTTTTCAAGGTACTTATTATTTATTACTTATTCAGTAAAGTAAATGGCTTCCACCTTATCTCAAAGTACATGAGCTTCATGCTGGAGACCTGTCATATTCGATTTGTTTGTTTTGTAATGGCTGCCACGATCATCAATTTGAAGTCTAAAAACGGGCTACCATTGTGGTCCAATAACGGGCTAACTCTTGACAAGTAAACGCGAAGATTTTAGCACCCTGGATAAACGACCAATTGCTCAAGCTTCAACGTCCAAAAGGGTTAGTCCATATGAGGTACCTTCGATCCCGCAGTTGCAAAGAAAAAGCAATTGTGGTCGCAAGTGCACCAAGACTTGCATCATAACTGGATCTCCTTACAGCGGATCGTTGAAGAAATGTGTGGAGCGTACAGCCTTCAACAACTGTCAGATGATTGAGAAAGTGTAATCAGTTGCCTCAGCAAAGAAAAGAATCCAAAATTTCCGAGGCAAACTAAGAAGCCCACTAGGTAAGCTCAGCGGAGAGTTGGACTCGGAAGATGACTGTTGGAGCCCTCATACTGATGACGAAAATAACGAGGGCGAGTTGGCGATTTTTCTGGGGTTAAACGTGGTGTAAACGTGGCATACGTTTTCTGTGATGGACTATTTCCAGATGATGGTAGAGGCGAAGTGTGGTTTCAGTTGTACAAGTGTGAAGGTTGGGCAGAGATTTAATGTGCTGGAATAAAAATTGAAATATATTTGATGTCAAGTTAATAAAGTTTTTCAACAAAATTTGGTGTTCTTTAATTTATTAGGAGATAAATTTCCCTTTTTATACAAGTAGACCGTATTGGACCACCTCTTGAAAATCAGTCATTTTCATTTTATTTTTTTAATCCTTTGATTTTGGAAAATTAAAATTGGTTATTGACGTTTTGAACCCTCATATCACCTTCATTTTTGTTTATAGAAGCAAGTGACAGCAAAATTATTCATATTGAGTGACCAGGTAAATCAGTAGGACCAATATAAAAGTGGTATCCCGTATTTGGACCTTCTTCTCTACTATTCTTTCTGTTGCTTTAAAACCGGAGGCTTTGGATCGGTCATACGTATTAATAATTATAAACAAGAAATAATATACTTATTTATTCGTATTGCGAATTATAAAGGAACATTATAATATTTGATCCGTCCTTCCTGTGATTTGTTTGTGTTTTGAAAGCAAGCTTAATCCACTACCGGCTTCGCCAGAACCCGTTTGCCGCCATTTTTTAGGGTTCCTGCAGGACCTTCATACCTAGTGTAGGTCCTGGGGCACTCGTAGTTTCCACTGTACGTTGCCACCACGGGCAGTGATATTGTGAATGTTTATGATTGCGTACACAGTAGTAAGGTGTGGAAGGCCTTGGAGAATAAAGGAGTTCCAAAATAAAATTTCACTAGAGTGATAGAACTATAACAGGGAATTGAGAATTATTTGAAAATAAGGAGAGAAAGAACAGGTTGGCTGAAACAAAGAAACGGGCTAATACATCACTACTTTTCATTGTAAACAGAGATGATACGTATAATGGAGAAGCTGGCAGTGAGGTTGGTAGAAGAAATTATGAAGATTTTGGCTGTTGCGGACGACCTGGTTGTCTGGGGAAGTGGTCAACAGAAAGTTCAATGGCAGCTGGATGTATGGGCAGACAGTGTCTGAAAATATTGTATGACAGTTAATGTGAAGAAATGTGAGGAGTGCATGGTAACGATTAGAAGGATGAACAGGATAACCAAGTGAATTGTGATGGCAGCCAAACAGCTGAAGAAGGTAAACGGTTTCAAGTACGTAGGAAGTTCTTTAGAAGAAAGCGACAGGAACGATGGTGAGGTAAGCAAAATAGGGAAGCAGGGAGAGGCATTTCTCATAAACATCATAAAGCTGATATGGAACGAAGATGTGCCTCAAACAAGTAAAGGAGTAATCTATCGCACATACTATGTTCCTATCATGGCATAATGGACAATAAAGAAGCATTATCAAGATACAAGCAAGCGAAATGAAATTTCTAAGATGTAAAATGTATGTTACTGGAATATACAGGATAAGGAATGATAGTAATGGACACACCATAAAAGGTTAACCCCTACAGGAAGTTATCGAGAACGTCCCACTAAGATAGTATTTGAATGTAAAGATAGTTAAAGAGCAGAGCGGCTCAGAAAAATCCACGAAATAAAGATTCATGGTAAATGACCCAGAGGAAGACGAAGTGACGGAGTATAACGACATGTACGGAAGAGAGGAGAGGACTGAACCAAGGTGGTGACAGAAAGGGGTGGGAAGAAAGAAATAAATAGAGAGGCTAGTGCCCAATGCAGACCCGGCCAGCAGCTGGAAATTATGGATGATGATGAAAATTAATCTTATGAGTATCTCTAAAGGCAACGAATAACAGTTGAGGAAAAGTAATGATAATGATGTCAATAATGGAGAAGATAAAACAAAGTCTAGTATGGTGTAAAAATAGCAGGAGTTTGTAACCCGAGAGCTAAGATCATAGGTCAGCCTAGTCTAAAACGAAACGTATGATGTTCTCGTCCTGGCTGAAAGATACAGTAAAGTAAAATAAAAACCCTTGATAGTAGCATGTAAAAGTAAAGACAGACGAGTCTTTTTTTTTTTTTTTTGAAAGTTTTGCGAGATGTATTCCATACTGAGTATGGTGTAAAATTATGGCCGCAGCCGGGATGTAGATACAGTAAACCAGCCGTACTGTAAATGGAAAACCAATTGAATTCTATAAAGGTTATCACGGCGGATGTTGGTCGAATAAGTGAAGAAGAAGTGGAACTTGTAATTGGTTTGTTATTGAGAGTAAAAAGTTGTGAAATAAAAGTTGTTTTTGGTTTAATTTGCGAAGTTATTGATGAAAATGTAACTAAAGAGTATTTGGAAGTAAAATAGTAGAAAACAAGACAATATATCTTTCTGATAATATAAGTTAAAGAAAGGAGAAGTTTTTTGAAATTGCAACCCGAAAGCTATGATCATAGGTCAACCTAGTCTAAAAGGAAACGTAAGTGGCTTGAAGATACAGTAAAGTATAATTAAAACGCTTGATAGTGTTATGTAAAAGTAAAGATAGACGGGTCTTTTTTTTGGTAAAGTTTTGCCGAGATGTATCCCGTACTGAGGTCAGGAGAGCATGTTAAAACTTGGTGTAATAAGTCATTTGTTTATGAAGATTGACTAAATACTAGCAAAATGCTACCATTCGTACGCCGTTTTAATATTACAACGTTGTTATTATTTAATTCCAATTTATACTTAACTTGAAGGTATCATTTGAAAGCGGGTTAGATGTTACCTGTGCCACTGTCACTTATTATCATTAAGTTTAGCCAAAACTCACTGCTTTTGAATATATCATCCACCCAAGATTATACAAAATTCCACTTTCATCAGTATTGTTGATATAGTTTATTTAAAACATGAGCGGTCTGGTAGCTCAGTGGTTAAGCCGGCTGACTGGCAATTGAAAGGACCTTGGTTCGAATCCCTGTCTGGGCGGGGATTTTGAAAGGCCCTTAATCCTACATCACCACTAGTATAACGTGCTGTGTAATGTGAAGTACGTCAGAACGATTCCGTTGTTCGGATTCCACGTTCAATTGTAAGTCCCCTGTACCCGGTAGTATTACTGGATTGGATTAAGAGTAGCCACGTCAGAGGCGCATGCACGGCAAATAAAAACTTTGTCGAACTGGCGCCAAACTACCTTTCGGTGTAATGCCATACGCCCTTTCTTTTATATAAAACATTGAAACTATCTGACAAAACACGTGCTGCGAAATCAAAATGAAACAGTACTGTACTCAAAGTTACATCGGCACTTAAAATGTGCAGACGATATGTACTTAACAATGGGTATGAACAGTAGATATTGGCATACTAAGCAACATCAGGGAACACTATTTAACATTAGGACAGGGATAGGTTCAATTAACGTGACTGCCTAGAAATGAATGCGATTTAAAACAAGCGCCAGTTTTGAAATGAGCGGAAATGATATCGAGTGCTTGTTTACATTACCTTTCAGAGCCTCCCGATCAGAGATATCTGACAAGGGCCCGGAATGTGGCGGCCAAATTCTGTGTTGGAACAAAGTAGTGCGAAAAAGGAAATCGTTCTGCAGTTCTTACTCCTTATTAGAAGTCATGACCTCTAATTATCTATATCTTAACAACTTACAATTATCTCACTAAATATTAGAGGTCAAAGATCACAGGCCAACAACCCGACGAAAGTCACCCAGGCCACATTATAACTTCAAATTCATTTTTATCGCACCCATTAATCGTATAGCTAATCACATCATGTTTGCGGCCAATTAGAGTAGTGATGACGTCGGGGCATTCATTATTTCTCCTCGAAATAATACGCGACAACATTAAGTGTATTTATTACATTATTATTAATGAAACTGTTATTGAGGTGCAGGCATCAACCCGTCGGTTATCTCCCCTTCCTCCCCCATGCCACTCCTCATCCGTATGTCAGAGCAACATTAATAATGATGTAGTAAATAAACTTAATTAATTACCAATCATTTTAGTGCAAGTGGCAGTATGTCTCTTATCTCTCTCCCCCATAACTCCTCTTAATTTATATAATACCACACGGTTTGCAGCAATGTCACGACAAACTTTGTTTCCCGATTCCTCTCTCATCGCCGGTTCGTCTATTAGTTGGGTTGAAAACGTCAAATGGAATGGCCATTCAGGAAACACTATGCTTTTTATGATTTAAATTTAAGAAAGGTTTTGCAAATAAAAAATTTCATTTTTTTCTATAAAAATTGGTGTACTGTTCTTCAGAATAAGAAAACTATAATATATATGTATGTCAGAGACCAAATTCAAAACAATGAAAAATAGAGCAAATCCAAAAAAATTTTAAAAATCTAAATTTCAGTATGTTATTCCAGATGTTATTAAAACAAACACAAGGAAACCACTTAATCAAACACTTGAAAATCTTGATCAGAATAGTCAGAAAATTAGAGCCTGTTTTTGAATAATCGGAAAAAATAAGAAAGAGCAAATCCCAAATTCCACTTTTTTTTCAGCAGAAGTAACCTGAAGATGATGGCACTTTATGCTATCGAAAATTCGTTGAATAACGACCAACTTATCCGCCCACATGCCCGAGAAATCTTCAAGCAGCAGATTTGCCGGGAAAACCTGCGATTTCATACATATGGCTACTTTATCTTTCGATCTGTTAATTCTTACTTTTCACTCTTAAATCTGCACCAATACCGTCTCAGTTGCATGGATTCTCCTCGGATCATCGCTTCTCATGGGAACTTTAGGTCAAAAGTAGCATGTAATAATTTCAGTACATTGTTTATTTGCAATTCAACTGGAAATTTTGCTATTTGACTAATGATCCTATACAATGTTCCTGTGATGTGGATCTCATTATCATAATAGAATCATTGCTTGTTGCTGAAGTTGTTTATCTTCGTATATGGTAAAACCTAAAGACCTTTCCCTTTATTTACGTAACCACGCCTCATTTTTTTCTGAACCTCTATTTTCGACGGTCAACTTAGAACGAGTTTATATGCGAATTACATGGCTATTATACTATAACTGACAACAATACGACTTGCTCGTCGTTGGATGGATATCATTCATCAATGCAATCAAGAAATTACAGAACTCCGCTTTCTCTTAAACCGTTTCCACGCTAAAGGTTTTTTGGCATTCCTGCTAATACTTTAAACATGACTCACGATGTCCTGGTATATTGTCTTAGAACTTTTCTTTATGTTTCGTTATGTGTTCCTGAGCACACAAAAATCACCTGTGCTATATGGATAACAGGCGTTAAAATCAGTAATAATTTTAATAGCAATGGGACCAATTGAAATTACTGTTAGTGCTAATATTAAAACATTTTACAGCATTTTTTTGTGAAAATGATAACTGGAATGATAATAATGCATTTTTAATTGAATTAAATATTTTACGGCGACGTGGTACGCTTACAACTTACTTAAATTATGACCTTCTTGATTATACTATACAGATTTTAATGTTCGTTTGTAATAACACTGTCGATAGTGAAAATTATTCACGGTAACAAAGGAGTTAACGTTACAGTAATGACTTTCCCAATACATGCTCATTTCCAATATTTAGTTTGCTTCAGACCAACCGTGCCAGACAAAGTCCTGACATTCAAGTGGACGTGACTTCAAATTTCCATCCGGACATCTAGATTTTGGTTTTCCATGATTTTTCAAATTCACTACAGGTGAATGGCATGATGGTTATATCCGACCCGTTCCTTGGTCAATTCTCTTATAATTGCATCAATGTCGATGAAGTGCAAAGAAAAAAATCTTCAGAATAGTATAAAATGAGTTGGGAACTTGTTCCTCACGCTTGTTTATAAGGCGGAGACAGATTACTGAATATAAAGACATATCTTACAGCAGTTAAGTACTTTGTGTAATTAATTACTATCATTTTTTGAAAAAAGTAAGATTTTCCTCTTCTTACAGTGCAGCAACACGTTTCATAAATGTCTTTTTTAATTAGAAACTCTAAAATCAAAATAGATATACCAACAACTAAATAAGAATGTATTATTTCCGATTTTCAATTCATGCAGCGAAAAACGTTATTAAAGAAGTTAAATTCCTGGTCGGTGGATATAATATTTTTGAGCTTTCCGTTTGCACAACTTAAAATTTGTCTTTTCACTGTAGACAAACGATCTCTAATATAGCCCTTTTCCGTTACATCTGTATAATTATTTCCATCTATACTTACTTTTCTTAAATTCTAATGAATTAAAGCGTTAAAGTTAAAGGTTTTGCTAACGTAGGATATAGGAATCTTTGGAAATTCGCATTTCCATGAAGTCCTTGCGGAATTCGATACGTTGAGAAGTATCGAATTTCGATTGGTAGCCTTAGTCCTCCTGAAAGCACACCTCGGAATAAACATTCCCTTTAATTCCCGCCAAGTTGCAAGCATTCCTGGAAGGCTAAATGGTGAATGGAGTTTAGCTGGAACGTTTGATTCTGTTACGAATAACGTAAGACCCCTTTCGAAGAAAACTGCATACAATTACAAAGGAACATGTCGCTGGAGGTTGAAGAGACAAGGGAATGTTTTATTTCGTCAGATAATTCTGAGTCATTTGTAAAGAATCTCAGTGTCCGACATTTTGCATCAAACGAAAAATCCCCAGGAGAATTTTTGCGCTCACTCACAGGCTATCTAGCAACCACTGTCACATTATGCAGGCAAAAAAAAGCACGCATGCGAACAGGAAATACTTCAGGTGGAGAAAATCTCCTATGATTCATTTGGTCCGTTGTGAAACAGTAAGGGGGAAATATGTGACGTAAAATATGCATTCGCCTAGGACTGAAAGGCCGTGTTTTAGTTAATGGTAGCTTGATATTTATATATCTATAACTAAAATGAATAAATTCGGCTGGCAGACGATGTAAATTTAGTGAAATCCGTCGTGTATGCACAGTTCTTCATATACTTAAATATGATGAAACACTATGTAGAACGGATAAAACGGACGTTGGAACTAATAGCAAAACAGCAAGTTAGGTCTCGGAATGAGACTGGTAGAGACAGCGGTCTCGTATTGACTGAGATGCAGCCTGATTTCCCTTGACAGCTCTGCCCTCTCCGTTTTATTGAGCGCTGTGGTCTGCTGGGATTGTCATGTCGGAGAACTGTACTGAAAACTGATAAATATTATCGACAAATATAATGGGCAGATTCCATTCAGACCACGTCAGTTCAATTTCCATGAGAAGCACTGAAATTCAGCACCGCGATCCTTTAAAAGGCTTAGTGTTCCTTATTGAGAATACACTTCACCGTAAATGTTTCACACCGAACATTTGTAATCGACTGAGCTTCTCGTTGTTTCCAAGTAAATAAGATTCATCATTGCTACGATGACAAGAGAAATTTACTAGAAACATATAATCTGAAAATACCCGTCAAAGTAGCTGTTACAGTTAAGATGTTACCACACTGGATCGGGGAATTACAACGAGATCAGGTTTGAGCCCTGGACCTAGCGGCCGTTGATAGATTGTTGGTGGCTTAATTAACACGATAATTAAGTAGTCCACGATACGTTTCAATTTAAACTTGTTAATTTTCTTAAACACGTCATCAAAGATACTGGTTACATGCATTCATACAATCCAGAGATTGCATACAACATTTCTTCCACAGACAATACAGTTCCCGGTCGTCGCAAACTGAGTTGGTGAAAACTTCCACGGTCTTTCTGCCGATTGCTTTATACAAGCAACATTTAAATTTCCAGAAAACTGCAAAAGCTTCCGACAGATATTTCTCGAACATTAACAATACTTAAACAATTGAAATATATTAAAAACAATCAGAATTAATACCAAATCATTTACAATCAATACAAAATGGTCAGAAATGGAAATTAAAGATACATAAACACAAAATTCTTCACAGAAATCGTTTTAAACTGTAGCAAATTGTCCTTTAGACATCGTAACTTGCATTAACACTTGGAATTACGAACATTTAAGCAATTCTCTTCCACAATTGTGTTCTTAAACATATTAAATGGTCTCTAAATAACTTCTTTCATAAAACAAAGAATATATGCATTGATTTACAGGAAATTGCAAAACAAACATACAAGATCATATTCAACCTAACTCTAGCTTACTACCAATACTTAAATGTAATCGTATAGGTTTGAGGGCTATTACAACGTCCTTGTTTCGGTTTTTAGGCGGTTTGCCTGAGTCATCTAGGCAAATGTTGGAACGGTTCACAATCTCCACCTCACACACATTTTCACAAACAAAAATACGCCTAGCATACCAATCATAAGTTAGACTAATCGCAGACGGATGACATCACTTGAACTCCCCTCTCTTCCAATTGCTCCAGGAATTGACAGCTTCTCGTTTAAACTACCCAGTAGAAATACTGGACAAATTCTTAATTACAAGCCATAATGAGAATCAGGGCTTCCTTGATCCGTTAGGATTCATTCACGAATAAAAGTAAAAAGAATAAATTGAAAATGTGTCATAGTTTCAAAGATAAACGTCGTTGCAGAGTGGTTTCAGTAGTCCTCTTACAGAATGTGAGGTCCTTGGTTCAGATCCCAGCTCGATCTGGAATTTTCACAAACAATTGAAATGATTTTACGCTGTAGAAAAACTTACTTTGTATTTGTGAAATATGCTGCAAACGCTCCGGAGCTCAAATTCCATGTTGAACTCTGTCATTCAGCGGCTGAATTCCAGGCAACATTGTTAAATGCATCTTTTTGCAAGAATTTACTACTGTCCCTAAAAATACTAAAAAATAAATGTTAGGGATCCCTTTCAGTGGGAGAGCTGATAAAGAATAACATATCAGAAATAAGGGACGCGATATTAGCTATTGGTATTAGTAAACGTATGATATACCTACACATTATACAGGTATTTAATAGGAGACGGTTCAGTCTTTTAATCTACGGCAAAGAGTACAGTAGTAATGCTTCCCATGGGCGCCGGAAGGATTACTTTAACGGAGATTCATCTATTTTATTTTTTTTTTTTTTTAATATACATTATATATAACACTTATTGCTTATTAACTAAGGATTCAAAATTTATTGACAAGGTGCTGAACAAATTTGGACAACAACCTAGGTGCCTTAAAAGTTATTATTCGAACAGTGAATTTAATTTTTTTTTTTAATTGTTTCTTAATCTTCTTCTGTGTATTTTCTTTCATAGCAGGGAGGCGCCCATGACGCGACGCTTCCAAAAAGGCTTTGATTCAGAGATAGGAAACCACTGGCTTCTTCGCTGATTCCAGTAATGTCACAACTCCACCGAGCGTGGTGAGTGAACGGTTAACGCTCTCGCCTCGCATTCGGGAGGACAGCGGTTCGAATCCCCGCCCGGGCATCCAGATTTGTGTTTTTCGTGGTTTCCCCAAATCACTCCTTCAAAAGGCCATGGTCGAATTCCTTTAAGATCTCTGTACCCAGTTCCATCCCGCTTCTAATGACCTCAACGTTGACGAGGCGTAAATCCATAAGTAAAAAAAAAAAAAAAAAGAAATTCTCAACCCCAAAACTGGTTCTGGTTCATCTATCTTACTTTATTGAGTGCTGCAGCAGCTGCTATACTGTCGAGATGGACGCTCGAAGTTGTTTTTCGGGTGAGTTGGAAGTGAGTGGCAGCAGCAATTAGCCGCATACCATTACATCAGCCGAAACGCTTCTCCCATTAACAATGCAGAACCAACACGCTCCGCAGGTGCGCGTTTGTGTTAGTATCTTTAAATGCAGTTTGTTGTCGGACATTACTAATTGCCATGCTTATTAAAATTTCATGTCTAGGCCATGAGACTCACATACAGAAATTATGTCTAAGGAGCTATCTGTCCTTACCAAAGAAGACTTAAGTTTCACCGAATAGCAACCAACTCCAGCTAGGAGCTCTTAGAAACTGAAAGACACAGAAGTTTATTACTAATATGATAATTCATTGACCTACAGACTAGCAGTGTACTAGATTAATCAAACAGATAGAAAAAGAAACGTTACGCCAGTAAAATATTAGGCAAATAATCTGAAGTCAAACTACGTGTCATGCGTGGTTAACAGGCGTAGGGTTCACCACGGAAACTGTTATTACCATACAACAACCGTGTGGGAAAATGACGATGGGTGATTTCTCCTTGCCTTCCCCTGTAATTGTTATTCTATAGGTGGATGGCAGAGATGGAGTGTAATCACTACAAGGTGTTGTATTTACTGCGAATAATGTATGAAAGAGGGGAGAGGGTAAAACTCAAGGGGCCCTCCAGATTTAACGTTCCTATCAGACGGACAATTCAGAGCCTCTTTATCGAATTCTTTTTTATGGCTTTACGCCTCGTTGACGTCGAGGTCATTAGAGACGGGATGGGACTGCGGACAAGGAACGGGAAGGATTTCGGCCATGGCCTTTTCAAGGAAGCATCCCGGAATTTATCTGGAGTGATTTGACGAAACCTTGGAAAACCAAACTGTGGATGCCCGGACGGCGATTCGAACCGGTGTCCTCCCGAATGCGATGCCAGAACGTTAACCACTCACCCATCACGCTCGGTGTCATTACAGACGATCAGCTCCGACCACAACTGCTTCCCTTTCCGTCATCGGGATTCATAGTGGATTCTCCAACATTAGTCTCATAAAGTATAAGGTGTTGTGCATATGGAAATTTACTAAAGCCGACCTTACTGACAATTTAACTTAACTGCAAAGATAATCTCACACAACGGAACAAAATGATGACACAGCAGTTTTATGACAAATGTGAGAATGATTCAGTATCAGTTGCGAGTAGTTGCTTAGTTAAATTGTCACTAAACAGTAAATTGTTGCAATCGCCTCTATCACCTTTGCCCTTATAAAGGGTAAAAATATCTGCATCACGCATGTCCTGTGGTATTGTACCCTCATACCAGCACCGCTTTAGGAGTTCATATATGACCGGAAAAACACAATCAAGTTTAATTATTTCAGCCGGTAGGTTGTCACGACCTGTACTTTTTCCCAGTTTGAGTCTCTTCAGTGAAAAATGAAGTTCGTCCTGTGAAGGTAAATCATCGAGTTCTAATGCAGTAGGATAAGTTGGTAAACTATCCAGTGCTTCAGGCTTTATGCTGACTGCCCTGGAGTAAAGGTTGGTGTAGTGTTCTGACCATCTTTCCAACTGCTTCTGCTTGTCAACAATAGGTTCCCCATTTAAGTCTTTTAGGGCGGCACGTTTCCTGGTTGTGGGCCCGATTGCACTCTTGATGCCTTGATACATGCCTCGGTAGTCCCCGCTATCATGGTACTGCTGTATGGACTTGCAGAGGTTTGTCCAATACTCATTCACGCAACGGCGAGTGATACGTTGTAGATCTGCTTTAGCTTTTTTGTATTCCGACTTGGCATGATCACTGGGGCTGTTTATAAGGGTTATATGAACTGCTCTTTTGTGCTCAATGTATGGACGTAATTTGTCCTCGTAATCAGCAAACCAGTCATTCTGCGACGCATCTTTTGTTCCAAAGGTTCTAAAAGCAGTTTGTAAAAGTTTTTCTTTCGCTAAAAGCCACATGTCTTCGACGCTACCTGTGTCCCTCAGTAAAGCATGACTGAGATTCTCTTTTACTTCAGATGAGAATTGTTTGTGTAAAGCATCGTCATGATTGACTGGGATATTAAACATAATTTTGCGGCGGTTGCTTTTCGCTGAATGGATCTTCTTTGGAATCATACGTGTTTTGGCCATTACCAGAGAGTGGTCAGTGTCGCAGTCTGCACTGTGATAGGTTCTGGCATTGAGAACGTCACGCAATCTCGCCTGCGAGTGATAATAAAATCAAGCTGATGCCAGTGACCTGATCTTGGATGTTTCCATGACACTTTGTGAGCAAGCTTATTCTGAAAATAGGTGTTACATACGCAGAGGGAGTGTGATGTGCATAGTTCCAATAGACGCTGCCCATTTTCATTTATGTTTCCTATTCCATGGCGGCCAATACAATCCGGCCAGTTATCAGAACTGCTGCCAATTCTTGCATTGAAATCACCAAGAATAAAAAGTTTGTCAGAGACACGTACTTTTGCTAGACATGCACGTAAGCTTTCATAAAAAGAATCTTTAACTTCTGGAGAGGCCTTTAATGTAGGTGCATAAGCTGATATTAGGGTTATGGGACCCGAAGCAGTTGTTATTCTCAAGGACATAATTCTCTCTGAAACACAGATGGGTGCCTCAATGCAGTTGGACAAGCTGTTGCGAACTGCGAAGCCCACCCCGTGCTCTCGCTTTGCGCCATTGTCTCTACCCTTCCAGAAGAAGGTGTAATTTTGTTCACGAACGGAGCCCTCATCCGAAAGCCGAGTCTCTTGCAAGGCAGCGATATCTACTCGCAAACGCAGCAGTTCCCTGTCGATGATAGATGTTTTCCTCAGTTCAGGGATGCCATCAGTTGGGGTGTCAGATCCCGGTAACATGGTTCTCACATTCCACGAGGCGAATCTCGTTGTCGTTATCAGATTTTTACACGGTTTATAACTGTTTTTCTTTTTGCCAGGTGATTGCTTCTCTCATCGTTGTTACAAGCACTGTGATATGCTTGCTGCTCCACACACCTATAGAAGCGCAAGATGAGGGGCGGATCAGTACCTAATTGGCTGGGGGCTGCCCAGCTTGAGGCGGGCGGTAACTGATCAATTAGCCACAATTATCCCACCGACGGAAATCACCCCTGGCGCTCGTGCGCATTGCTGGAAAAGCTATCGCTCGAGTCGTTTTGGGAAGACTGGAAACCCTCGCCTCACGTGTCTACCCCGAATCTCAGTGCGGATTTCGCGCCGGCCGCTCCACGAGTGACATGATCTTCACTGTCCGCCAACTTAAAGAAAAATGCCGTGAACATCGTGTGCCTTTATACTTGGCTTTTGTAGATCTAAATAAAGCCTTTGATACTGTTAGCCGTAACGGCCTTTACGACATCCTGCACAAAATCGGCTGCCCACCTACGCTGTTGTCTTTAATAAAGGCCTTCCACGATAACATGAGAGGCTCTGTGATATTTGATGGCGAAGCTTCCGCATCCTTTAAAGTAAACCGCGGTGTACGACAGGGCTGTGTCTTAGCGCCCACACTCTTTGGAATTTTCTTTTCTGTTTTACTCTTAGTAGCTTTTAAAAACTGTCACGTTGGAGTACATCTGCATACAAGGAGTGACGGTAGACTTTTTAATATAAGTCTATTGAAATCTTCAAAAAAGCTTATTGAACTAATTGTTCGTGAACTTCTATATGCTGACGATGCGGCTTTTGTCGCTAATACCGAAGATGAGCTTCAGGAGGTTCTCACCAGATTTGATCATGCATGTCATCTGTTCTCGATGAGTGTCAATATCAAGAAGACGGTTGTCATGGTTCAGGGCACAGACCGTCTCCCGAAAATAACATTGGAAGGCATCCCTCTTCAAGTGGTAGAACACTTCCACTATCTCGGCTCCATCACTACATCCAACCAGTCCATTCAAAAGGAGATTGACGCACGAATTGGCAAAGCCGCGACGACCTTTGGCAAGCTGTCCACACGTGTCTGGAGAAACTCCAAGCTAACTCTCTCCACCAAAATTCTAGTATACCAGACGTGTGTCCTGAGCATCTTACTGTACGCAGCTGAGACGTGGTCCACTTACGCCTGGCAAGAGAGACAGCTGAACGCTTTCCATATGCGCTGCCTGCGGACAATACTTGGAGTCACGTGGCAGGACAAAATGAGCAATGAGAGTGTTCTGTCTGCCACAAAGTGTCACAGTATTACTGCCACCCTAAAACAAAGACGACTCCGCTGGCTTGGCCACGTCCATAGAATGGACCCTGAGAGACTACCACGGAAAGTCATGCTCAGTCAGATTGCTAATACCAAGAGACCTGTAGGGCGCCCGATGTTAAGGTTTAAGGACACCTGCAAACGTGATTTGGAGAGCTTCGGCATGCGCACTTCTGACTGGGAAGCTTGCGCCAACATGAGATCCTTATGGCGTCATCATATTACCACCGGCATGTCCAAATATGACAGAGCATGGTTGGATAAAATAAAGCTGAAAAAGCTTCGTAATAGGGAAATACACCCACCGGATCCCTCTTTCGTGTGCGATAGATGTGGCAAAATTTGTCACGCCGCCATCGGACTATTCAGCCACAAAAGAAGATGTGATGCACTCAACCCTAGCGACAGCTGAGTCACTACAACTATCATCTGTGAAGATGCTGTGGCCAATATATATAAACAGTAAAAGAATTATAAATTTAAAAAGCATCGTTTTGCGTTAGAGTTCAAAGTCCCTTGTGATAAATTACCTTTTAAAGTATTGCAGTGGGAAAATAAGGTATTTGTTGCCTGTTTTAATGAACGGTTGACGTAATTGTAGACTGACTTTTATGTTTCGTTTTATTTAGTTTGCTGACATTTTGTACGCGTGTTCATACAACTCTCAGCGAGACCATTTTGTATCGACAGTTCACGTCTATCACAAAGCTATTGTTCCTTTTTTGCTCTTTGCAATAGCTATCTGCATCGGAATTGCGGCTCCATCAGCATGCACAATTATGAATCCATTGTCTAAATGTGGTCGTCGCATATTACTAGAACCATTTACAGTTAATCGACTTGAAATGAAGCTCTTACCCAGGAAGCAGCAATCAGTGGAAAATTACAACACTGTGACAAGAAAAAAAAAAAAAAAACTTTTACCTCTAAACCAGACGCTTTCGTTTCGGAACAATCATTTGAAACAGTTCAGTACTTTTCACCCGCGCTGAAGTATCCGTGCAGCCCAGTAACAGTCAGGAGATATCGTGATCTCAAGATTCTCCCGCATGCGTAGCCAAGACAACAATATTTTTAATTTTTTAATTTAATTTTACTTTTTTATCAGAAAAGGAAATTAGATAGTTACTCGAGGAACATGCAATAATTGATGAAATAGATATGTGCCTTTCGTCTTGAAAATCGTTGGACGCAATGGTGAAGGAGCTAATTAAATCGTTGTTTCCTCTCTAAATGTAGCACATAAACTACAACATTGTCAGGGGCAGATCCAGGATTTTGGTTTGGGAGGATCTTGAGCGGACTTTGGTTTGGGGGGAGGGGGGCTTGGCTTGACTGGCTTTTTTTGGGGGGGGCGGGTTTAGTCTTTATAGTCTCCTCGGTCTTCAGATTAGTAGAGCTTAATAAAAAATTAAATAAAAAAGCCCTAAAAACAACAATGTGGGGGTGGATCTAGATACTTTTGGTAGGGCGGCCTTGAGCCCCCTAGCCCCCCCCCCCCCGGATCCGCACTTGAACATTGTTATAGTGCGTTCAGTTAACCGATGTGGAGGAGAAAGAGTGCCCGCTTACAAACTTGCCAATCCTCGCCTGGACACAGTGGCTAGCTCGTAGGAGCCGGCAACAGGAACGGGACAAGGGGAACATAACCTCGAGCCGCCAGTTGAGAGTGAACAGAAGATAATACCAAAATTTTTATTATAACTAAAAGTTGATATAAACAGTTCAATAACAAGATACTAATAATAAATCTCCTTGATTTGAAATATTTAGTACAGTCTACTTCACTGATAAATGTGGATCATAGAGTATGGCTACAGCTCTGCATCTTACAATTTCAGTGCTGTGAGGTGGATATGTGGTATAACATAAAGCCTAAAAAGTTATACCTGGGGAAGAGTATCTTTCACAATAGTGGCTACGTGTTACAATATCAGTTACTTTTCGCCCTGCCAGTTTTATATGTACGGTATTTAAAATATGCAATTCATAACTAACCGAGTCATTCAGTTCTAATAACAACATAATTCACAGAGCACAATATTTCTCTCAGCTCTGCCTTCATAGTGGACAGTGCAGATACCTCTGGCAAAAATCACCATCTTCAGCCAGTTCAGTTATTAAATGATGTGTCGTCTTGAGTTATGGGTTCAGGTAGAGCTTCACCAGGTCGACCGATGTTGGGCGATCCTCTGCCAGTTATCTCAGGGTTATTGGAGAAGCTATTGTTATTGTTATTATTATTAATTGCGATGGAGCGCATGCTTCCGTGGCAGTTGCCCCGGACATCTAATTATCCCCTTATTACTATTTTTAAAGTATATAAGATGATTTAAAAGATAATAAGGAGGAGGTAATTAGATGACTAGGGAAATTGCCACCGCAGCATGTACTCCATCGCAATTAAATTAATAATGATAGTAACTCCAATAACCCTGCATACGTCCTTTTATCCTTTTTAAAACCACAAAAAAACTACTGAAATCATTTATATTTGAAAAAAAAAACGCCAAATAAATGGAAAACTGAAAAAACAAAACAACACCGCATAATTACACAAACTCGATGCTTAGTAAACAAAACAGAATGACCATTCGCAAGAAAAAACACATAGTGCAGTGCAATAAAGTGTAGTGTTGTGAATCCGAAATAAAGAAAACACCTCTCACCAAAAATAGAAAAGCACTGATGCTCAGAATGGAGCTAAAAGAAATGCAATAGACCACAAAATGTAAGCAGATTATAAGTTAGATAATAATTCATTCCACTGTACCAAACACAACATAACCTGCTTACAACTTTTGCACGTAAATAACAGAAAAAACCCACTGAAGATGCTTCTGCAAAAGAAGTGAAACGTGTACGCTAGACCAATAAATACAAAAAAGTCAATTGCTTTGGCGTAATTTATTTATTAATATTATCAGAAACTGAGGAAATGATCCACAATATCCAGATAAAAAAATTCATTATTTATCGTCGACATTAAATTCTAAAAAATCAACAACTAAAAACACTCAAATTACATCTAAAAATATAGAATAAAATGGTAAAATAATGTATCCTCAATGGAGATTTTCCGAAAATTAAATGCATTTTTTAAAATTTATTCTTATTATTCTTCAATTTACGTTGTCTTGAAGTCATTTTATTTCTCTGGTGTATTATTCATCTTTCGTTTCATTTTAAAATTGTTACAAACTTATTCCACATTTAATGGCTATAATCCAAAATGCAGTGAATTTACTTACCATTTATGCTAATAGAGTATTCACTTTCATCAGTAACAATTTGTCTACACGACAAGCACAACCAACGTAAACGAATTACTGGGATTCACAATTTCTCTCCTTCCCCTCCCCTTCGAATTACTGGTGTACGGCGCAGGAATCCACACAAGCCATCCCACTGAACGTGGATGTCATTCGCCACAGTGCACACCGCTTCCAGGAATCCGATAACGGGCGGTGAGTAGAAGATGGGCAGAAAGTGGGGTACCTAGCCGATCCGGCGCACGGACCGCTGCTCAGAGAAGATCCGATCATGTGCACGGCGGCGTCAGGGGCCTCAAAGGGTTGCCGCAAACCACACAGACCATGGGCCCAGCCGGGCAAGGCAAGCCACAAGGGAGACGGCGGGACCAAACTGGTCTGGGCTGGAGAGGCCTACACATCGGCCTGACGAAAATTGTCGCTCCGTGATCAACGCATAGGGAAACACATCACTAACAGAAAATAAGAGCCACCATTTTCTGACCGTATCCTTGATTTTTCGTAGTGTTACAGATATTAGGTAGAATTAAAGCTCTATTCCAACGAAAACGGATAACCGTTCGTAAATTGGTTTCTTCCTATAACGACGCCAGTGCTTGACAACAAATGATGAGATGCAGTTGTTCCTGTGCAATTGGTTTAACACACGTCCCCAAATTTTTATTATGATCCCAGAATTACCATTAGAGTAAGTGCATAGATAAGAAGGGAAAATATGTATCAAAATAAGAAAAAAATTAAATTAGAATTTATTTTGATAATATTTTTTTAAAGGTCTGTTTATGTTGGATACACCCTCGTAACAATTTTCTGTTTGGGACGTCTCTGGATTGGTTTGATATCATCCTGTATTCTCTCTTATTATCGAGAAATAAACTCATCATTTGAAAGTACCATTTACAACCGGCGTCCTCAATTCTCTGCTTCATACATGGGGAGTTCATAAATCATTTGTCTTGGAAATTTAGAATCCTGGTAATGCCCGGATTTATTTGGCTACACCTTTCTTCATATATGGTTTACAGTTACTTTCCGCGATTCTGATTTCACGTTAAACTGTAGGTCCAGTCACAAAATAGTCATATTCCAGAAATGCTTTGTCAATTGACGGTTAAGTAGTTTGGCAGCATCTCGCCCAATATAAGCATTCACATATACGTTTCATCTTTCCGTTCTTCAACAGCTCTTTCCTTTCGCTGTTCCCTCTTCTAAGAAATTAACCAGTAATTTAAAATGTGATCCAGCATATTGTCTCCAAAGTTTTTTCTACACAGATTATGTAGGAAAAAATTTCCAATTAATTTTCAGTGTGCTTCTACAGCACCTTTTATGAAATGATTCCTTCAAACTGAACATATTATAAACCATTTGTGATTTAGTTTTATATTTAATGAGCCTAAATCTTTGTACCAACCATTTATCGTGCAGTGTGTATTTTGCTATTGTACCAACTGCATTATCAACATAATTAATGAATGTAACAATAAGTATTGACACCTTTAATACACTTCCCCGCGTGTTTATTGGACGAGTTGGTTCATAAAGAAGAAAAATAATAGTCGGCAAAGAAACTCACAGGCACTACTATATTATACCATGAAATTATATAATTATCGACTATGTTAGTAAAATTTAAAGTTGTCTAGTGGCGGTGGTGTTGTAAGTTGACATGCATTCCGTTTTCATTGTGGCTCGAGTACAGTTTAAAATGGAATCTGAACCATAAACCACCCTGTCTTCTTTCATATTAACAAACTATAGATTTCCCAGAGGCTAAACTAAGGTTAACTGTAATAAAAATTTATTTTCTTACAGGAACAAGTGAATTTTTGAAGGCTTTCACCTTTATCCACTGAGCTACCAGACCACTCGCGAAGTTAATTAATTAGCTTCGTGACAGGGTGGTAAAATAACGACCCAGTTAATGAAGTTCGCTGTCAGTGCCGGTTTACAACTATGAATTCCCTGAAACATCCTCGTACACATTACATAAATGTTCGAAGATTGCAGTTAAAGTTAAACAACTAGTAAACGTCTCATTAAAGACTGGATGTGACGTTAGTGTATTATGTCTGTAGTATAATTGAAACATTCTGTAGAAGCCAGACTGCATTCTGCTGCGTGGTGAATACCTACTCACTAACAGAGCATTATTGTAAGAACATAACCAGAAAGAGGTCATCTCTACTAAAGGATCTACGGAACAAAATAAATAAATAAGCCAACCAATAGCAAAATTCAGAACATCCAAGAAAAGTAGCCTCTTGACTTTTAGAAAGACTGCAGTGGGTCTATTATCTATCGATTATCGATAATAGCTTAGTTAGCATCAAAAAATAATTTAATTAGTAATATTCTGGATCAGAAAAATAGGAAGGTTTCGTGATCACACAGTGCTGCCAGACACTTGGCTTTGAATGTCCGTAGATGGCCGCTAAAATTGGGTACAAAAATCCGGAGACTAGCTAACTGAAAGACTGAAACAATAAATATCGAAGAGAGAGTCAAAATTAAGAATACTTTTTTATTTCCAGGTCTTTAAAATTTCAAAAATAATATCCTACATTGAACGTAAGAAGTATCCTTGAACTTATTTTATACATCGTCACTTTTATCATTGCTGCTGCTGGCCTATCTCTCTCTCTCTCTCTTTTTAGAGACCATACATTTTTAGTTAACATTAAATTTATTATATCTTTTATAATAGGAAATGTTAAAAACTGTGATCCACTTACTTCTCGGAAGCTACTTCTTTGAGAGCCATGCCAGCGATCATGTCACCGTGTATAAAGATTGCGTAGGTAGTTTTGTATTACAGTCTTTTAAGATCTATAAAATCTGCAACCAAACAAAATATGAGTTTTATTTCAAGCGTTGGTTCACACGAGAGGTTACAAGGAAACGATTCACACTTATTGACAACTCTGTAATGCATTAATACTATACGCTCAAAGTTTAACAAAACACCAATATAAGGAAATATTGACAAATGATAAAAGTGTAAAAAATCCGTAGATATTTTAACAAAATCCAAAAATCCTAACTTTTCATAAAAATCCATAGATCTACGGATAAATCCGTAGAAATGGCAGCGCTGTTATCACATGAAAGATACTAGTAAACCTTAGATTTTCGACCATCGTATGCTGCAATTGTGTGCATTGTGAAAGAAGGTATTATTTTTGCGTAGCATTGTTGACTAAATGAATAAGCTTGGTTTTCAACCTGAAGGTTGGTTTGAGCCTCCCGAAGGAGGTATGCTTAGCCTGGTATTGGAAGTTGGGTGGCCAGTTCCTTTCCTCCGTACCTAAGCCTTACCTGCCGGGGAAAGGGAACCTACAGTTTAACTTGGAATGCTAACACCGAAGACTTCACACTACACAGTAAGTTAGGGAAGGTCGCGTTAAGGGCTAATGAAAATTCCTGCTAAGACAGGAATTCCAGCCAGGGACCTTTCGATCTCCAGACAGAAGCCTTAGAAGTATTCCAGGCTGACAAAGATTTACTTGTTCCGCTGAAGTGCTAATAGTCTTATACAGCGTTTTAAATCTTATGGCACGACTGTTGATAAAATACTGGATACAGAAAAATAAAATTTGATGTGTTCGAAAATAGTGTGTTTGTTTCTGACTCACTCTAAATAAATGGCACCTCATCGGTCTTAGTAGAAGCCTTCAAACGATACATTACCCAGTGAATCTCACTTTTAGTCCTTCCGGAATGGTAACACACAGTTATATTCAACTTATAGAACCCAGTTAAGACGTTAGCTCAGCATAAACGGTACTTGATCGATTGCACCACAATCAGAAATTTTAACTACCAGCCGTACCGTGTCAGTCGATGGAACTAATGAGAAATCAGATTATGGTCATTGCTTCGAATCATAACATATGATTCATTGTAAAAATAAATAATGCTAATGCAACTGATTTTATTTTTTTAAATGCCGTTCGGCTTTAAGTTTTTGTCTAGCCATCACCGGCAACTAATCTTTGATAGTTTATTAACTAAGCAACTTCGGGGAAAAATGGCTTGTAACAACATTGCATAGCATACAACCGAGTGTGGTGGTGTAACGGCTAGCGTTCTGGCCTCGCATTCGGGAGGACGGCGGTTCGAATCCCCGTCCGGGCATCCAGATTTGGGTTTTCCATGGATTCCCAAATCAATCCAGGCAAATGTCGGGATGCTTCCTTCAAATGGCCATGGCCGAATTCCTTCCCATTCCTTGCCCCCCATCCTTTCCCGTCTCTAAAGACCTCGCTGTTACAGAGCCGTTAAGCAGACAAAAAAATAAAGCATAGTATACGATGTTTTGCAAAATTACGAAAAAGATGTACTATCTCCTCGATGTTTCAATCTATCAACTCAGGTACATTTTTCCAAGTCTGGTGTTCAGCTTCTTTCACTCTCTCTGTGTAATGTTCGTTCGTTTCGCATACATGTTGAGAAATTTCTGAGTAGACGCAGGGGCATTTCATAAAAGCTAGCCTGTCATTTTATGGGACGTAGTTAGCATTAGCGTGTGAAATGACGAAATGTGAGCTAACTCTGAGAGAAAGAAATGGAATGCACGAGGCCGGCCGAGGCCGTTTGTGGGCGAACAAGTGGAGGCGGCTGACCAGCAGGTGTCGCCCACGCCGATCAGCTGTACAGTCCGCAGCATCGCTTACTCCATCGACCGCACAGACAAAACAAATTGAGTGCTCTGCGTAACTGTTAGGCATATCCATTTTTAACTATTTTCTAACCAAATACTGGAATGTACTTTTGTATTCATGTAGATAATGTCGAAAACTTCGCTACGAACTCAGTGAACTCTCACATGGAGCGACAAAGTATACTATTCGGTTGAGTGACTGCGTGATCGGAGCTCACATCCCGATTAACTCAATGATTTTTCCTTATATTTGGATATCCGAAATGGCTCTTCAGCCGCAGTCAACTTACTATCAAACACGGAAAGGGTAAAGTAACTGCAGCGCTAAGGAAAACCATGTCACTTCTGCTCTTGTGCTGAGATACTGAATGGCAATATGCGGCTCTACTTCTATCATTTCCATCCATTCTCCTTTAATCTTTGACATTTCATACTTGTGAGGTTGGATTTTTACAAGTACTGTTATGTCATTGTCGCCTGACCCACACAACGTAATATAGCAGTTTGTAATTATTATGACAATTATGTCAAGTATGTTTTAGATGGTTTTTGTCTCTAACAAATATAATTCCAGGGATTTGAATATTTACTTCTAAAGGGTCGTGTGATCGTATTGAACTGGTGACAGGGTATTAATTGGCTGGGCATTCCGCCCCTATCGTAGTCTGCATTAACTACTGAGACATAGGTGCTCTAACAAATGTAGCGCCCTAAAAGTCTCCGGTTATAAGAGATTCATAATTATTATGTAATATAGTGAAACTCATGAAATCCGGTAAGACAATACTACAAGGAGTGATCAAATGAAAAGGTACGAAACGACGTAAAAACATAACAGTTAAATATTTGCATATTCCGCCATGGGAGAACGTAGCGAGACAACTCGGGATGCGATTGGAGTCTCTGACTGGGATCGGAACATGCGCGGGCGCCCGCATGCGCAGTAGAGAGCAGAGGCTCTTATCAAAAGCGGCGTCCAAATGATGCGGCAGTCCGTATGAGGACAGGATGGCGTACAGGTGGGGGATGTGTACTGTGAGACACTCCGACGCCTACGCAGGTCCATCAAGAACAAAAGACCGAGGCTGCTCACGGAGGGTGTGGTTCTGCTCCATGATAACGCGCGTTCACACGTCTCCAGAGTCACACACATGGAACTGGACAAGTTCAAGTAAGAGACGTTGGACCATCCGCCCTACAGTCCAGGCATGTCGCCCTGCGATTTCCATGTGTTTGGTCCACTGAAGAAACACCTGAAAGGGAAGCGCTTCAACTCGGACGACGTACTCACGGACGCTGTGAAGGACTGGGTCTCGTCACGGCCACAGGAATTCTGGGAACAAGGAATCCTGCGGCTTGTTCATCAGTGGGATCGTTGTGCTTAGGCCTATGGTGTATATTTTGAATAAAGTCTACATTTGTACCCATCGTGTCGTTTCGTACCTTTTCATTTGATCACCCCTTGTACATTACAAAAATGTTAATGATCTAGCTAAAAGAATTGTTTCCTGGCGCTGTGAAGTGCAACTGCATTTTAACCAAATCCTGAAATATTAGTATCAAAATATGATAGAGAAATATGAGAAGCATTCGACAGACAAAATATGGCTGAAATAATTATAGTTACAGAAGAGTTTCTATCTCAGTTTTCATAGTAATATAAATGATTATCGCAACAAATGCTTGCCGGAACCACAAAATCACAATCACATCACTGTTTCATTGGTAAGTATCAACAGCTCAATTGCTCCAAGAGATAGAAACATTGTAAAACTGTTAATTATTATTATTATTACCCCGCGATTCACTAAAAGTGTGTGGCGGAGGGTGCATTGCACCTATCGAAAAGGGTTATGGTTTGGAAGGGTTATAAGGGATATGGCAGGAGGAGCCCATGGGCTATTGTGAGGAACCATCCCCGCATTCGCGTGGAGTGTTCTGGGAAAACCATGGAAAACCCAGATCAGGATGGTTGTATCCACGGGACTTGTTTCTTTCAGCAAATCTGTGCGCTGATTATGAACAGGTAGTCCTATTAGTAATATAGCATGAGAGTATTCAAGCTCAAATATGCAATATACATGAATGACTTAAATTCCTACAAAGTGACAAACATTCGTAAATAACAAGGTATTATGCTGCTATACTACGCAGTGGTCTGGTGGCTCAGTGCTTAAGGAATCTGACTTAAGATCGAAATGTCCACAGTTTGAATCCGTGTGTCGGCCGTAATTTTTAAAGGCCCTTGACATGACCTTCGTCCTTGGCACAGCTTGCTGTGTAATGTGAAATACGCCTCCTTTACCCGTTAGGATCACCGAATTAGGTAAAACTGAAAGGAAATGGCCTTCCTACCTCTGATACCAGGAGTATGCCATATTTGAGATGGTCCAACCAACCTACGGGCTGAGGACCTCATGTAGCTCACTGTATATGCTAAATCAATCTGTTATCCTTCTTATGAATTTAGTGTTGGTAGCAAAATCTGCACCGTAATTACATTTCTTCTAACCCGGTGTAAAAGGTTAAACTTCAGTCTTACTATTGTACTGCAAAATAGCAACAAATCTACTTCTGTAAACTTCTTCACCGAGTGTGGTGGTGTAATGGTTACCGTTCTGGCCTCGCATTCGGGAGGACGGCGGTTCAAATCTCCGTCCGGGCATCCAGATATGGGTGTTCCATGGTTTCCCAAATCACTTCAGGCAAATTCCGGGATGCTTCCTTCAAAAGGCCATGGTCGAATTCCTTCCCATTCCTTGCCCCCCATCCTTTCCCGTCTCTAAAGACCTCGCTGTTAAGAGACGTTAAAAAAAATGCAAACTTCTTAAGTTCTGTTATGATTTGTGCTCCACATAACTGTAAGCTCATTTCTGAATTTTCTTTCTTCACAATAGTTATAACTATAGAACACATTAAGTTAGCCATATAATAACATAGCATTCAATTCTTGATCGTTGCTACATTTCTTCTACAACAAATTCGATGTCAAAAAATGTGCTATTGATTTCTGTAAGAATTCTGTATTGCTTCTAAACGTATGTTTATCTAATTAGCCAAATTAACCACAATATCACGGGAAAGAGGCACGCAATGCAAGAACTCATCCAGCTCAACATAATCCTACATTAAATTTGAGTTCCAAAATTACTTTAATATCTATTATTAGAATCGTAAGAGAAGCATGTACTTATTCCTGTCAGATGATACTGCATGGCAAGAAAAGTTTCGAGAACAATTTACCCTCATTATTGTGGAACTTTTGCTCTGTTTATTGTGAACGAGTGTACTTGGAGACGTGTCAATGGACTGCGCAGAAGTCTCTGATAGCTTCTGAGTTAATCGAGAGGAAACAGCTGTGTGGGCGAGTAATTCCAAACAAGTTTATTAAACGTTTACCATCTTCAGCGAAACTACTTCAGTATAAAATAATTACGGTTGACTTACCTTGATGAAGGTTAGGCCCACGCAGTTCCAAACTCGTTACAAGTGAGGTAAGTGCCTCGCCGCACGTCTGCGAAATCACCTTACGCCAAAGTTAACTGGTAACTATGAAGCACTTTCAAGAGTGAATGTTTCCTGACAGTAATAAACATTTAAACTTTCTCAACCTTCTGTATTCTGCTTCAAGTTTGTTTTTTCGTGCTCACTGACTGAAACTGCATAACTAAGCCCACTTCCCTCCCAAAAAAAAGTATGTGGCTGAAGTTTAGCATTTTACTTCTATTTTTGCTGTACATTACGTACTGCTATTTGGAGAGCCCAATTTAAATCTTTCATAATAAATTTAACGTAGCTGAAATCATAGAAAAATTTATATGCAACCATTTCGGCATCTGGCAGTTTAGCAACGCTAGTGCAACGTTTGCTCATATGAAAAAATTCGCTTTAGTCTTACCACAAGTAGAGTGTACAGATACGTATACGTTAGCTTGTATCAATAAAGTCCCCATGTAGAATGTGGGGATTTTCAAAATTTTCTCAACTGTTTCGCTTCACTGTCGTACCTTTAATATGGTTGTCTCTATATTAACAGCAACATCAAAAAAACTAAGCGCAACCAACATCTGCTACCATATTTATTGCAATTAATTCTAAAGAATTCTTTCCAAGAAAAGAAGGATAACATTTTTTGGCATTGTACGTTGTTATCATGTTTTCAGGTAAAAAAGAGAAAGTACGGGTAAAGCTATGTGGAATCTGTAACGTTTATTCTTCTTTTTAAACTGTTAATTGATAACAGTTATCGGTGTAGTTAAGGAGTTACAATCGCCATACAGTCGGCAGCTGCACCCAATAGAGACTTCAAGAGATTTAAGATTTCTGAAACTCAAAAATAAAAGAAGTATAAAGGGTTGTACAACTACTTATATCAGCCAAGTAATTCTGCATAATAGTCTGAAATTTTATATTTAATACTGGTTCTTTTCCTCCAAACGTCCACCGACCGACATTTACAAAATCTAACAAGAATTAACAGAAAGTTAATTACACCACCTACAATTTTGTTGT
>JARYHS010008074.1:122749080-123094039 GCA_031002005.1 Vandiemenella viatica | reverse complement strand
GAAAGCTGCCGTTATCTGACCGCTACCAAGGCAATAAGTAATCGCACCTTAGTAGTGAAAAAGGACAAAAGCCATTTCATACGTATCACGCAAATTTTGTGAAGAATAACACTGAGATGTATTTTTACTCTCCACTATCATGTTACAAATATTAATCGCGGTTTAAATCCTCATCATTTGGAATTAAATTGAAGAAATAATTCTATTTTCAATCAACGAGTCCCATAATTTAAAAAAAGACCGTTATTCTACAGAGTATTTGGTTATTAGAATTTTAGGACAGATTATCAAATGTGTAATAAAAATTTGCCAATTGTATGCGTCTACGTTACGATAACAGACGTCTTCTGTCGACACACAGCTAACTGCCTTCTGTTGCTTAACTTCGAACTATGAAGACTACTTGAATGCAGTTGCGTATGTTCTTCAGCCCTGGAACAGCCTATTTACTGTATCTCATCATTAACGGCAAAACGATTTTGACCCAGCACTGCGTAACAAACCTTCATTTAGAAAATAACATGAATCATTTTGGAATGTTAAGCCATCCATTTCTTTGTTTTAAGTAAAAATAAAAGAATAAAGTATGATGAATCCAAAGGTTCTTCTCTACTTAAGGAAATTGATTATCCAGCTGCACGAACTCTCAGTCAAATTCTGACCAGAACAAAAATTAATAGACTTTTTTCATGCATAAGACAAAACCGACTGATTCATTACTTTATTAATTCTGTAAATTATATATATATATATATATATATATATATATATATATATATATATATATATATATATTTCCTTATAGTGTCGACGTGAAGATCATTAAAGGTGGCTAAGGACTGGGGGCAAGGAATGGGAAGGACTTCTATTAGGACCTTTAGAAGGAACCTTCCCGGCATTCGATGGAGTGATTTTCCGAAACCATGGAAGACTGAAATCTGGATGGCTGGAGGGGGATTCGAAGCCAAATCCTGCCTCTGCACTGCATGGGTTATGAAACTGTTTTTTTCCATCTTTATACTCTGTATCTACGCCATTTAGCACAAAATGCATATTAGATTTATGTGTGAATCCTGTTGAAGAGATAAAGTGTGTGTAAAGAGTGCTAGGAGAGCTGGAGGTATGTATGGTGATGGAGATCGGGGTAAATATTGGAAGCTGAATTAGAAATAATTTTTGTAAGGAATGAGAGAACAAGCATAAACTATCCATTTCAGGTGTAAAAATGTGTGCAAATTTTCGTTTGTAGATAAGGAAGTCGAAGATTTTAATAAATTTTCGATGGATATTAGGAACAAGTTACCTTAAAACAGTGAAACAAATTCAAATGAAAATTTGTGTAGTGCAAAATTAATTTTGTATCGAAATATCCACCGTATTTAAATCAGTAAGCGGCCATTTTCTTGGAATTTCTTTGTCCACGCATGACGAAAATGCTACCAAACAAATTTGGATTGGGTTTTAATAGTTTTAAAGCTTAGAGACTAACTTATAAAATGCGTTATCTCTAACAACCCTACGTGAACTGTGAACGGAGAAATAATTTATAATTTGTTCGTAAACCGAACAGATACGTCCCAAAGATTACACTACGTCAAAGACTAACACCAATTTCGTAACCTGAATCTAAGATCACACTGTAATCAAGAAAAACACTTCACTCTGGGCTCTGTTAATACTACTGTTAATTAATATACTGTTAATGGCTAAATAACTTTGGTTCATTAGACGGAAATTTAAATTATAAGAAACTAAATTCATCGTGTCTCTTACTGTCACCACTTCACGAAATTGTAGTTTTTTTTTTTTTTTTTTTTTTTTTTTTTTTTTTTTTTTTTTTTTTTTTTTTAACTTCTGCCATATGTTAGTCCACGCGTACGAAGCTGCGTTGGAATGTGGTTTGATAGTATATGGTATCATAATAAAAGGGGAATATGTTCAGTCTACGCAGTGCACGCTGCCCACATCTGTTCTAAATCTTGTTTTTTTTTTTTTTATTATCTTTTTAAAAAGAAATTTACCAGTGTCCGTACCGATCGCTGGAAAGTGATGTAGGTTGTTTCTCCATTTGTTTCAAAAAATTTGTGCTATTTTACAATTTACAAACCTTAATGGTATGGGTTGCTCCAAACACTGCTTTCTTAGGGCCTATTTGTCTGAAATTCTTGAAGGCAACCAGTCTCTATGATTAAAAGACACGACAAATATGACGTAATTCGCACCTCGCACTAAGTACTGTATTAAGTTTACTTGGGGAATTGTTCTATCACAAATACCGTTCTTTCTAACAAATAAAAAAAATGCGAAATTATCCATGCAGAAGTATTTTTAGCAGTAGAGAATACTTCAGGGAGATTAACAGCTCTTTTTAGATAAACGTTTAATGTCACAATTAAAATCCAAATAGAAAAACAATAAAGCACTTCTAAATCCGTTTCAGAATGTTCAAATTAGTGAGCTACTCTTTTAAGTACAACGAATAGGCAATGAATGATGTGTGCATAGTTTATTTTAAAAGTAGATTTGTATTAATATTGAACTGTTATTGTTATTACGGAGAGTGCCAGGGAGTGAAGTACAATTCGTTCCCAAACTAGGTCATAGACATAAAAGCCCACATATTTGCAAAGAACTATTTCGGAACAGCGGATTACATTGAAAGCTGAGATTAATGAGAATTTGCGCCCTATTTAGCCTAGGCTTTATGTTTATAAACTGGAAGCAGTAGGCGGCAGAACAATTACTGGAATGGAATTTCTGAAATGAATTTTTAACAACTATCCAAACGAATTGTTTGTACGAAGGAAGGTAGAGTTTTCAATAGCGGTAATCGGGCTGAATAGTTTCGAGATAGTGTTAGCTGTTGAGAAGTTTTTCTATTTTAAACCACGAATCTGCCTTTCACTGACTTGCAGATAGATAAATCTTGACGAAAAAAGTCATCTCAGGTACACTATTTGGGTATGTGAGTTTGATTCAAACATGCTAATTAGCTTTACGGACTTCGAAGCTTATAGGTTAATGTGGAATAAAATATTAAATCAATGTCAGGGAATACTGTATACTGCTAATAAAATAAATGAGGCATGGATGTTATTATGGCTCAAATTTTATGTATGATTCAACTTGATTCAACTTTCAACACAGCTTCTCTGACGCTCATTTCTAATGCGTAGCAAAGCGGGCAGCAGTTAATCGACAAAGCCTTACAGCTGCCTAAAACCGAGTTAGTTACGTCACCAGAGTTAATGGGATTAGTGTAATCTGTGGAGAGAGAGGATGGAAATGTTTGATGCTCTGTTATAAGCTGAATTCTACACGAAACAGTTGGGACGTCCTCTTTCATAAACTCTGACTGCTAACTGATGTTATTTCTGACACCGCGATATCAAACAGCACTGCCACCCGGAAGTTAGATTGCTAGACATTTTTGCCTACCTCAATTACATGTGACTGACAGTCATAAAAGCAAAAATCATTGAAGTAAAAATCTTTACGGTCCAAATCGAGCTTGCAGCTTGAGACGGTTCGATAAGAAATACAATTACGAACTGGTTAAATGTCATCTGTGGAATAAAATATAATATTCATTTTCTGATAGGTTCCATACCAAAAAATTCTAGGAACGGTAAAAATATTATTACAGTTTTTTTAACGTTGTTAATAGTTGGTAAATACATATGTGAATACTGAACTATCATCACAGCGTTACGTACATGAATCATACAATATATCAATCACTTTACACATCTAGCTTCTACTGTTGCAAGAATCCCAGTCATCAAATTCTGGTTCTAAATTATTTTTAAATCATTCTTTCATGGCATAAAACGGTTATTGATCACATACATTTTCAATTAGGTTGATGTAAGTTTTCCTTAATGCTCCTTATAGTTATTGTAGTTGGACGTGTATAGAAACTGCAGAAAAATGTCGCCTCTTTGAATAATTTCCTCTTATTAGCATTTTTAGAAAAGTTTTCAAGCTGTTGAATTTGCTGGTTCAGGTTATGATTTCTAAACACGCTCATGAACAAGGCACAAATTGTTTCACCAACTGCTTTTACTTTAAACAGCAAATTAGAGCTGTCTTGCTTTATTTGTGGAGTTAATTTCAATCTAAGGAAACATGTACGGTAAATATTTCTAAATAAGAATCCTTGAAAAACTGATCAACACTGAAGATACTGATCTCTAAGACGTACTATAAAAAATATTAGTAAATTGTTGGTCATGCCATCTATAAATCATTTATTTCTGACGTCTTTTATTTGCGTCGTTACGTATTTTTGTTCATCGGTCGAAACTGTCTTTATACATTGCCGTATTTTACGAGGTTCTTCCATTTTGTTTCTTATTTTAACATCTACAAGCTGAAATGTGATACTAGAGCGTCTTGGTTCATTCTATAATTTCATCTTACTATTTCTATAAGCTTTTTTCGTATATACTGTTGTACTTATCTTACTGGACTGTAATAACAAACTGTTTCGCCTAGTATAATTAACTATGAAGTTATAAACAATAATATAATTTTACAGTATGTGAGATACGGAATATATTAATCTCGAAATATATCAAAGTATAAATTTGAGAGAGGCATGCAACGGAAAGCAAATACCAGGCGTGAAAAAAATGGAGCAATCAGTAAAAATTCTGAACAAGAAGACACTGGATTTATAACATAGTGTGACAAGAACTCAGAAGAATGCCAAAAAGAAAATAATGAACAAGTAGAATTGGACTATTTAAAGATCGCTTCACTTCGCTGTAATGATGGATCGATACGATTCAGAAGACTATAAAAAGTAATCTACCGCAGGCAAATGGTGGAAAAGGAGCTTCGAGAGATTTAAGTGGAAGCATAAATGTAACGAGAAGCGTAATAACACAAAATATGTTAGGAAAACACCTACTTGGTTTGCAGACAGTAAGTGATCAACTCCCTTCATGATAGTAGATGATATTTAGTAACCTCATCAATAAAGTAATTGGTAATTGGAAAGAGGTTTAAAGAAAGTGAACCAAGTGTAATGCAAATGGCCAAAGACGGCACTATTTATTTATTAATTATTTATCAATCTTGTTCCATGGATCCCTGCTGAGGGAGTACCTCTGGGATGTGAAACATGTCATTGTTGATACATATACACATAATATGAGTCATATCATAGTAAATATATATATATATACATATTTTACAAATACAAGAAATAATAATAAACATACATTTTTGCAACTGAGTTTTGCAAACGTCATAATGAGTACAATTAATTATTTTCTTCAAATTCTTGAATGGAGTAGAAGGAGTTGCCAATAAGATAATCTCTAAGTTTTTGTTTAAATACATCTTTATTATCTGAAAGCTGTTTTATACGATTAGGTAGTTTATTAAACATATGTATCCCAGAATAATTAACTCCTCTTTGTACTAATGACAGAGATGTTTGTGTTTTATGCAAGTTATTTCTGTTTCTTGTATTGAAACTGTGTACCTGTGAATTAGGTGTAAACAGGTTAAAATTTTCTATGACAAAGCTATGAGAGAATATATATACTGAGAATACATAGTAAGAATATTGAGTTTCTTAAAGAGTTGTCTGCAAGAAGTTCTTGGTTTTACCCTACACAGAAACCTAATAGCTCTTTTCTGTGCTATGAAAACTTTTTTACTTTGTGAAGAGTTTCCCCAAAAAATTATGCCATATGACATTACTGAATGAAAATATGAGGAGTACACCTGTTTCATTAATTCTAGATCTGCTGTTAGAGAAAGTGTTCGTATTGCGAAGGTGGCACTACTTAACTTTGTCAGTAGTGTAGTGATATGATCATGCCAACAGAGTTTCTGATCTATTTTAATACCAAGAAATTTTATACTCTCTGTTTCTAAGATTGTGTTGTTTTTATAGTTTATACATATATCTGGCTGTGAATAGTTTTTTGTTTTAAACCTAATATAATGTGTTTTTTCAAAATTTAATTTTAATGAATTTGCCTTAAACCAATTTGCTACTACTCTAAGTACTTCATTTACATTAAATTCTATAGTACTGTTTGGTGTTTTACGCACAGTCAGGTTAGTGTCATCTGCAAATAAAACGCTCTTAACTTTGTCGGATAAATTTCCAGGAAGGTCATTGATGTATAACAGAAAGAGGGGGGACCTAAGACAGAGCCTTGTGGAATTCCATGTTTTATTTTCTCCCAGTCTGATGAAGCATCTTTACTTATTTTAGAATCAAAAATTGAAACTTTTTGCATTCGGCTTTCAATGTATGATTTAAACCATTTACCTGCGGTCCCAAAAATACCATAGTATTCCATTTTTTTCAAAAGTAATTCATGATTTACACAGTCAAATGCTTTTGCAAGATCACAAAATATTCCTACAGGATTCATTTTACTATTCAGTTCCTCAAATGTGTTATTTAAAAATGAATATATAGCCATTTCTATGGATGGTCCTTTTTTGAACCCAAATTGTGAATTAGTGAGGATATTATAGTGTGTAACATGTTTTATTACTCTACTTTACATGACTTTTTCAAAAACCTTTGAGAATGTTGAAAGTAATGAAATGGGACGATAGTTGTCTACACATGTTACTTCTCCTTTTTTAAATAATGGTTTTACAACAGCATATTTTAGTCTATCGGGAAAAACACCTTGTATTAAGGATTCATTACAAATGTGAGCAAGTACATGACTGATACAGTCTGAACATCTTTTCAGTAATTTACTTGAAATATTGTCATAGCTGGAAGAATTTTTAGGTTTTAATTGTTTAATGAGTTTATTTATTTCTGAGACTGTTACTGGTGGCAATTTCATCTCCACAAAGCTATTTGGGGAAGCAGTCTCAAGAAGCCTTAGAGCACTATGTGGGGATTGCTTTTCTATGCCTAATTTATCTACTACTGACGTAAAATGTTTGTTAAATATTTCGCAAACTTCCCCTACTTCGCTATACACATATCCATTTTGTTCTAATTTTATGTCTTTAGAGTGATTTACAGTTTTTCCTGTTTCAGTCTTTATTATATTCCATATTGTTCTCATTTTACTGTCTGAATTTTCAATTTTCGCCGATATGTACCTGTTCTTGGCCTTCCTTATTACATTTCTTAGTATTTTAGAATAAAGTTTATAGTGAACTTTCAGCGCATAGTTATCTGATTCTCTCATTTTTAAATAAAGGTCCCTCTTTGTTTTACTAGAGATTCTAATACCCTTTGTTATCCATCCCATGCCCAGTTCATTGTTTGGAGTGTTGAGAATTTTCCTTTTTTTGAAACTACCTTCAAAAAGTGTTAGAAATATATTCAGAAAGGAATCAAATTTCGCATTAACACCCTGCGCATTATATACTTCTAACCAGTTTTCATTGTTTAAGGTATCTATGAAGTGTTTTATATTATTTTCACTAATATTTCTTCTATAAACCCAGCTTTTCTTTATCTGTTTAACAGTGTTCCTGGACTCGATACATAATAGCTGGGCACCATGATCTGAGATACCATTTATTACTGGAAGTATGCTGTAATTACTGCACTGAGAAATATCCATAAAAAAATTTATCAATTGCAGTCCTGCTATTATTTTGTATTCTTGTAGGAAAATTTACAAGTGCTGTTAAGTTAAAAGACAACATCAAGGCTTCCATATCTAATCTATCATTGCTGTGATTCAGAAAGTCAACATTGAAATCTCCACATAATACTATTTGTTTGCTATTTGTAAAACTTAGTAGCAAAGACTCTAAATGAGATAAAAAGTCTGAAATTACCTGAGGGGGCCCTGTAAATTGCTATCACTATCAGCTCTTCCTTATCATATTCTAGTTTAGTAACACAACATTGAAAGTGTTGTTCTATACAATACTTACTTACAACTACACTACTACATTCAATATTATTTTTAACAAAAATGGCAACTCCCCCTTTCTCCATTTTACATCTGCAGAAATTAGAGCTTAATTTATAATTTGGGATGGACAGCTGAGATATCCTGTATCAGACAAATGATGCTCAGATATACACAAAACGTCTACATTAAAATTTCTGGAATTTTGAATCTCTTCTAGGCTTAAGGTAATGTCATCAGTTTTACTAAATATTCCTCTTATATTTTGGTGGAAAATACTGGTCTGAACACTTTGACGCAATGACTTTGAATTGTTTATTTTATTATTATATACTGGTATATCAGTTGGAATTTTTAATTTCAACAAATTATGATCATCAGAGACATTAATTTTCTTTAGACATCTTAATAAATCTATATTGTTGAGAAAAGGTGCATTGGCTACTCTCATTCACTACTGATTAATGGGAATAAAGTGACCATACCGAAGATGATTTCAATAGTTGAAGCTACTAAGCTTAAAACGCTTTGTGGCATGATTGTACAGTGCATGTGACTTTGAGCAAGCTGAGTATCGGCACATATTCAAAGCACGTAGTGGATAAATTAAATGTGACACATTTAATATTTTTTGCTTCCTCTTCGCATTACTCTTTTTAGGAACAGCTGATTAAACATAGAATTCATAGATAATTAATTAATTTTTAGTCAAACAAAATTTAAATCTGTGATCTAACTAATATTCGAATATTAATAACGGAAGAATTGTGGCTCATGTAATATTTCATTATCATTATTTCATTCCTATTTAATTTCAGTAACTCCAAACTCATTTGATGGCGCACAGAACATAATTTCATGAATGTTTCACGACATTGTCTGAGACGTATGTCTGTCTATACCTATGAATATAATTTATAACATGTATTAAATAATTATTCGTGGCACTCCATAATTTCATTTTCTATATATTTTTTTAATTAATCGAATATATACAATTTCCTTTTGTGTCTTTTTTTGGGTTCATTTATAGGTCAATTCTATATATCTTTGATTTCAGTTATAGTATTTCATTTATTTCCCTATTTTGTTCCAAATTTTATTTAATTTTGGGTCTTTTTCTTGGACCTCATGATAGAATGATTTGTATTATCTCACTGCTTCCTGTGAGCTTCATTTAATTCCAGTCAGTCGATTTTAAGAAAATTCACTACCGACAACGCAAAACAATATAAAAAAAATAAAGGGAAACGAAATATACTTGCTACAAAAAAAATAATAAATTAAAAACCTTAATAAATAAAAGAAACTTCAAACAGTAGGGTATACTTGCAGTTACATAAAAATCTTTTAAAGTAGTCGATTTCCCAGTTCTAAACAACTAATAAAGCTATAGTTCCACAATCCCACGCGTAAATGCAACAATTTTTCTGATAACGCTATTATTTCCACCACGTTTTCTTTTGTAAACCGGAATTGATGTTCTATTGCAATGAAACATCTTTTGTTGCCTTTTCCTTGGAACCGCGAGTACATATATGTGAAAAGGAAATAGTGCCTATCAGCAAGTAGGTAAAAAAGACTTTTAAATTCATCCTCCCCTTACTTATCACATGCTCCTGTTCCCATCCCCAGATTTCTTCATCACCAATTTCTGCTCTTCTTGATCTTGTCTGATATCTCTTATCTGCAAGTTGTGGCAATGTTCCCTTACCTGACTCCAGACTCTCTTTCTTCCAAACGCTGTAACCTCTTAAATTAATTCATCCATTCACGGTACTACCTCTCTTCGAAATATTAATTTATTTACAAATGTATTTAAATGACAAGCCACAAAGACATTTCACTACATAAATCACCGTTGTATCTTCAGTTTAACTTGAAACTCGAGCCGTGGATGCATTCTCAAGAGCTTGATTCAGTATGCACAAAAGATTCTTTGTCTGAGATGAAGGACAGGACAATAGCCTATAAAAATTCCAGCGGATACCGAAATTCGCATTGGATATTTACCAATACCCCGCCTCATACCTAAGCACTGAACCAGCAGAAAGCTCTCAGACACTTCAGGACGAATGTTACACTCTTATTTCAGAAAGCTGGTGCCACGACTCAGTATTCAACACGCGTAGTTGAGTATTAGTGACTACATGGTTCTTACATTTTTAGGAAAGAGAGAAAAGAGGTAAATCATCATCTTCAAATTCTATCGATAATGTTCAGCGATGTGGTCACGTTTGAGGTAGCTGCACTTTGTGTCAGGTAGATTGGGTGCGCCAGAGTTTATATAGGTGGTCATTATGGACCTAAGCGACACCTTTACCAGCCAAATGGTTGTTACGAACGGAAGAAGTAACCTATTAGGATGAATTATGGATCTGATTTGATGTTATATTCAAAGCTTATGAAATAATACAAGCGAATTCACGCTATGCTGAAACAAGTGTACGGCGACTACACCGTATACTTGAAGGCAGCTTAGTCGCTGTTTAACAGTTCTGGAAAGTATCCCAACTTCACGATGGACCCGAACACATCTCGAAATCGGATGAAAGACTAGAACAAATTTTAAAATAAGAATGGCGAGTTGATGAAATGTGTCTATGCCTATCAGTTTCTTACTGTCACGTGTTAGATGTGAAATGAAAGCTGCCGAGCGATCTGATAGCTCAAAGGTTCACAGAAAATGAGCGGTTTGATATTTGTAACTAAATTGACATTAGAGACCGTCTCTTCACGTCCTGCACTATCTCGAGAGCCATATGGAAATGGGTACGTGCAAAATTAAACAAAATATCCAGTGGAGATTTACAAGATTTCCCAGATGTGATTTAAAACTGTTTCCAGCAGTCAAAACACAAGCTGTTATCTGCATGATCTCACATTTTGTGACCTACGTAATAAATAACGCAGAATCCCACACTCGAAAAATTTAAATATATCCTCACGATTGATAGATGGAGGTTAAAAACTACCAAAAAAATAATAAAAATTACGGTCCATATTTGTATGCTCTCGTATAAAAATACAGTACTACATATATAGAGAGCACCATGCACTGTGCGACGAAATATGACGGAGACATCGTAAAACGCAGCACTGCCTCTGATATCACGGCTTTAAAGTAAACTTCTACGAAAATCTCAATAAAGCATGGTAGTAGGTACCTCAGTTTTACTTAGATTATGTGAAACAATAATTCTGTAAGTGTTTAGTAAATTTAAAAAATTGCAATTCTTGAAAAGAAGTGGTTAAGGCTCTTGCTTTCGAAAGTTCGTTGCTCTGGTCTCGAGTTCAAATCTTGGTCAATACAGAAATTTTTGATAGTTGTGTTTAATCGCATGAGCTACGCCAGGTCGTCCCGTGGTTAGGATTCCACGAGAAACTGTAGATCCCAGAGGAAACGACCCGGCCTATTTACCTCTGACACAATCGCTTAGTATGCCTCCCTCGGGAGTATCCAACTAACCTTCGGGTTGTGGATTAAGTATTTAGAAAATTTCCAGCTGAAATGATCACGAAATACCAAAATATGCTAGTACACAACCGACATGAATAATGGGTGGCATGCTTTTGTAGCGTCTTTCACACTAACACATGGCGAGTTCCGTCTTCGAGACACAATTTTCCAGCAGCATTTTTAATTAAATACTGTGTAACTCAGATGATGCTCCCACTAAATGTAATACCAATGCGAACATATATATCAAAATACTAAAGAGTTAGCTGACATAATGAATATATATGTTAAATATTATTGAGAATGGCCAGACTAGGACTTGAACCTGGGTTTTCCCAGATAATAGTTCAATTCATAATAGTCGCTCTTCAATATACGCCAACATGTTCAATGGCAACTAGGCGGCACAATTTGGAACGGACGACTAAATTAGTATCACACGTTGTTTAATGTAATCAGTCCACTTACTTTGACGATAACTTTGTACTACCCTTCCATCCCAATTCTAGCTCCAATTTGTCCTCTCTGTTTATTCTCTCCCCTCGCACTGTAATGTAATAAATTCGGTACATGAGATTGGGCGAAAGCAGGGAGTAAACCCATTTCCTCTACTTACATTCGTACAGATGAGTGAGTTGTCCCTGATGAACAGTATTGTGATTACCTGCCGCATGTTTTACGACTACAAAGATAAGGAAATAGGAATACGATGGTCAGAGATGCATTTCGGTATACTTCATTTTGTTCAAGGCGCGCTAAGAGGGTAATATTGGTGTTTAAATAAGTTGTTCAGTTGCAGATTAATGATTATTAAGTCGGATATATTGGGATTCATAGAAAAAGTAGGGCATGAGGAAAAAACGAGGTTAATGTTTATAAAATAGTAAAGCTCTTTTTAGCGAGGACAGACACAACCAATAGCATACATTTCTAAAAACCTATTCGAACAAGACAACTTCATTATAACTAAGCATGTATCAATTATCCGCTTTTACATAAGACGTAAAACACTATTTAAATTGCCTGCTAACAGGTAGAAATATACCGAGCGTGGTGGGTGAGCGGTAAGGTTCTTGTCTCGCATTTTGGAGGACTCATTTCGTTTTCCCATGGTTTCGCAAAATCACTCCATCGGTTGCCGGAATGGTTCCTCCAAAAAGCCATGGAGAAATTCCTTCTCACTCCTTGCCCTCTATTCTTTCCTGTCTCTAATAACCTAGACGTCGACGATGCTTAAAGCCATAAGACTAAAAAATGTCGACGTATTGTTAATAGTTTGATGCCCGATTAATAGGGATACGTGACCATATTTCACTAACAGAATAATGTTTAATTAATTGCTAATCTGGAAAGTTGTGTATAGTAGTGAATCAGACAATCTGTTCTTAAATACTTTCTCCTAAATGTACATATGAATAGAAGTGAACTGTTACACCATGTCACTTGAGGAACAAAAATGTAAACTCCACCGGCTGAAATAAATAAATTAAAAAAATATATAAATAAATAAATAAATATGGATAGTTTTTTTTAATAAGTGAATTTATTCGACGTCACGGAAGTACTGCATAACATACAGTACATCCCAAAAAATACTATGTTAATCTTAAGGAAACAACTACCAATTGACTTTAGAGTTATTAGACTACTTTTGGTAATAATTTACAAACGTTATAGGCTATCTTGTTACAAACTTTGATACTAAGTTTTTGGAATTTTCCTAAAAAAATAGGTCGTGGTTTATTTAATCACATAATTCATTAAAGTTTTTGCTAATTTGTCTTTAAACCGTTGAAAATGTGAATAATATAAAAGTTGCAGATCTATAAACCGGGTACTCGAAATTGCTTGATTAAGAAATATCACCAGTTTTCTATTCAGAATTTGTTATTATCAAATCTTTCTGCTGATTCATTCATTAAAGGAATACGTCAGCTGCTTAGTAAACGTAAAATACATCCACTTCTGATGTGTCTATCACTGAACTCAAGCATTCTAACAAAGCTAACGACATTTTTGTCTTAGCAAGATTTCTTACGCAAGATGTTTTACCTTCTACGCATCTCCAGAGTTCGCAGTCCTCTTTAAATAAAATCCACTGCGACGAACTCGGGTTGTAAATAAGTAACTTCACGACAGATTCAAAATATTTAATTTAAATAAATTAAAATTCATCACACCGAGAACCCAACTCCATTTCTATTTACAGACGAAGACACAAATTTAACTTAGAATTTTACAGAAATGACGGTATCATGTTGCCGTTTTGCCCGTTCGTTAACCTCCGCGGAGAATAATTTGATTTTTTCGAGTACACGGCTCTTAATAAGCTGTCGCATAGCGCTTCTCGCATCGCTCCCAATTACACTCGCTGTGTTCGGGCGCGTAGCTAGCAAATGGGAAAAGATAGCATCACCAGCAGCCGTGCCGCCAGAGTGTATCTGAAATTAACTTTGGTGGCACTTTTAATTACGGAATCCATACCGATACGGCCGCTAGCGAGCTGCTCTGTTAATGACATAAATTTACGCCCAAAACGCAACTCCGAACTCTCGAGTTTGCACCGCCGTATAGCTAAAACGGTGAGACTTTTTTCTTACGTAGCAGTTTCTGAATGAGTCGCATGAAAGTTCCGCTGGTAATTAACTCATATTTTTAAACTATTTGATTCTGGTATAATATTAATTTAATTGTAAACCTTCAAACACAATTTCAGTTTAAATTACTATCAAATAAATTCTGAAATTTGCAGCGTTTGTTATTTTGGTTACGTTAGAGGGTGAATTAAAAATTAGGTAGTAATTAATTGTGAGACCAGATACTTTTACGGCATGTTATGATGGTTCAGGGACACAGCCAAATTTTGCTTTCTATATAAGTGTCGACCACACTTATTCTGCGCTTATTTTCAGATGAAGATTTGTGACATAATGGAAATATTTTTAAAAAGAGAACACAATATTTAGCTCTTTGAGCAAGGATGAAAATGAATAATATGTACTCTTAAATGAAAAGCAAGACGCCATAGGTTGCAATGGAAACAAATACTCATGAGATGTTAGCTATCGGCGTAGAAGCGTAGATCGGGTGCTTGTGATTATCATTACCTAAAAAGAACCTGCATCTTCGGAGATAATCAATTTCGATGTAATCCATAGTGGATTAAAATAATTTGCAATAAACAAAAACTGTTTAGATTGAAAGAACTGAATAACTACTTCACAAAACATCGATAGCGTCACAGATTGACATCACCTGAAGTTGACTACAGAGAAAGTTATACACAAGTTGGCTTACAAAACTAAATTCTGCAGTACACCAGCAATGGCTTCTATGCAGTAATATTTGTTTGCTTAAAAATTGACTTATCACAAATATTAAGCGTATAAAATGTTCTCGAATCTCCCATCGCGTCAGTATATCATCAAGATGTGACGTTTCGAAGTTAGTCTTCGACTTGATCTTTTGGAAAATAACTGGCACTTCGCTGAAAGAATACACTTCGTATCTCTAGTTTTAAAAGCTTTGGTGTAGTATTTTAAGTAGGTAACTAATGAAAAATAATAGCAATATTTTGGCTCCAGATGTCTCGACATCAAGCCCTAAATTCAGATAACGAACTTATCTGAAATGACCGTCTTATTATTAACTGAATAATAATTCCTCAACTATCATTCCACCAGAAATTCCAATAATATAAATTCTAGAATATCAGGGGTCTGCTATTTCCATCCATAGTAGTTTCTCTTACAATACCATATACAACATAGTCAAAATCTAATCAGGCAGAATACAAATGTTTTGTCTTAAGAAACTCAAAAATTTTGTATGTGATAAGAATATCATAGTATCTTAGCATCTCTGAGGAAGTAGGCGGTAAAACATAATATACTTCAGTACTTATAAGTATTAGCCTAACGTTTTAGGATGCGAGTTATTACATTCTTTCAAATAAGGGTTTTAAGAATGTAACTTTGAAGTCATATATTCCCAAAGAATATTTGAATAAGATATATAGTAGCTTGTTCAATCACAACAACATAATTTGTAGTAGTGCACAGAACGAAAAATATTTGTGAATAGCCAGCAATCGGGGCTACTATCGCAAGTGTTAACGACAATACATCTTTCTTTAACCAAATAGTTGGTGAAACAACATATATTGTTTCTAACTTTTTTTTTTTCTTTTTTTTTGTAGGGAAGGATGTAAGGGATTGGAATAAATCACCATGAAACAATTTAAAGTTCAAATTAATAAAGGGCAAAAGTAGATGGGAAGAGAAAAGGAGAAAGATGGCTACCAGAGCGCGCGCTCCATCGCAATTATATCAAATAAAATAAAATTTTATTTAGGAACACAAAAAACTACTGCTAGATGCTTAACTGGTCAATATTTTATTTAGCTACAGAACCAATGCTCAGTGCTTATCTGCTACAACACTTGTTTGAGAGGACGTTTACGGAAGTAAAATCATTGTTTATGACATAAAATTTTACATAAGTACACAAAAAAACTGTTGTTCAATATTTTGTTTAGATGCGCAAGTATCCTACTCGATACTTAACTACTACAAAACGATTTTCAGAGAAGGTTTACAGAAGTAAAAAAACCCGGCTGATCGACTATGTGTATGGTTGTGTTTAGGGATAAAACGATACCACTGAGGAATCGATACTTTTATTCAGTACAGTATCAGTCGTAAAGTATCGATACTTATTCGGTATCCATTGAAAAGTATCGATACTTACACGTATCCATTGATTTTTCGTAATGAAATTTGGAATAAATGTAAAAACAGTATGTAATAAGTATTGATAGTCTTTATTGATATAAAAGTATATATTTATTTGACGAAAGATAAGGGTTTGGGAGAGACTATACTAGTCTTTTCCTACCAAATGTCAACCTCTCCTTCACGTGGTGCACCCTGTTTGCACGGACGAGGCTCAAGCGACTGAAAGATTCCCGGTATAAGGAGTCACCCACTGCTGGCCAACGGCCTCCGAAAGGAGGGCGGAAGAGCGGGGAGCGTTTCAGGGTACTCTCTTGCCCTTGGGGTTGGAAACGGCCCCTAAAGCCAGTTGAATCAGAAATGATCAACGGCATGGGGATGCAGAAGGCAACGGGAAACCACTGCATTAAAGACCCAAAGGGTATCCCGAGGACATGTAATCCTCTCAAATTACATATATCATGATGGCTTCTTCCTGGGTAAAATATTCCGGAGGTAAAATAGTCCCCCAATCGGATCTCCGGGTGGGGACTGCTCACGGAGGAGTCATCAGAATGGATAGAAACATTCTACGAGTCGGAGCGTGGAATGTTAGAAGTCTGAATAGGGCAGGTAGGTTAGAAAACTTAAAAAGGGAGATGGAACAACTTAAGTTAGATGTTGTTGGGATTAGTGAGATTAAATGGAAGGACGCACAGGATTTCTGGTCTGGGGAACACAGGATAATTATCACACAAGCTGTCAATGGAGTCACTGGTGTAGGATTTGTAATGAACAAGAAAGTAGGGAAACGGGTGAGTTATTATGAACAGTTTAGTGACAGGATTATTTTGATGAGGTTAGAAACTAAGCCCGTCCCAACCACATTAGTACAAGTATATATGCCAACGTCACAGGAAGATGACGAAGAAATAGAAAAAATATACGCTGAAATTGAAGAATTAATCCACTATGTGAAAGGGGAGGAAAATCTAATAATCATGGGTGATTGGAATGCAATAGTGGGAGAAGGAAAAGAGGGGAATACTGTAGGAAGTTTTGGTCTAGGAGAAAGAAATGAGCGAGGAAGCAGGTTGCTAGAATTTTGTGAAAGATATAAGCTAGTAGTGGCGAACACTGTTTAAGAACCATGCAAGAAGAATATACACCTGGAAACGTCCTGGGGATACAGGCAGATATCAGCTAGATTACATCATGGTCAAACAGAGATTCAGTAATCAAGTTCTAGACTGTAAAGCGTACCCAGGAGCAGACATAAACTCGGACCATAATTTGATAGTAATGAAGTGCAGGCTGAAATTCAAGCGAATAAGGAAGCAGCATAAGCAGAACAGATTGGCGGTGAATAAGCTGAAACAATTTAGCACAAGAGAAAATTTGCAGAAAAGGCAGACTTAGATCTAAGAAGTAAATATGAAAAGAGCTCAACTGAGGACGAATGGAATACATTAAAGACCGAAATAATGAAAGCTGGCAAAGAAACATTAGGCTTTAGGGAACAAGCTGCACGAAAACCTTGGATCACAGAAGAAATTTTGCACCTGATGGATCAGAGAAGAAGGTACAAACATGCTCAGGATGAAGCAGGAAGAGAGCAGTACAGGCAATTTAGAAATCAAATAAATAGGAAATGCAAAATAGCAAAAGAAAAATGGCTACAAGAAAAGTGTGAGGAAGTAGAAAAGGAAATGGTCGTAGGAAAAGTGGATGTTGCATATGGGAAGATCAAACAGAATTTTGGAGAAATGAAGAAAAGAGGTATGAACATTAAAACTGAAGATGGGAGACCTCTTTTAAGCTCAGAAGATAGAGCTAACCGATGGTAGGAATACATTGAGAAACTGTATGATGGGGACGACTTGAACAATAGTGTATTGGGAAAGGAAGGCGATGTCGACATTGCTGACTTAGGAGATCCTGTTTTGAGGACAGAATTTAATAAAGCTCTGAATGACTTGAAAGCAAATAAGGCAGTTGGAATTGTTGACATCGCTGCAGAACTTCTTAAATCTCTAGGAGAGGAAGGAATCGAAAGATTATTCCTGCTGATATCAAAAAGTTATGAAACAGGAGAAATTCCAACTGATTTTAATAAAAATATCATCTTCACACTACCAAAGGAAGCACAAGCCGACAAATGTGAGAATTATCGCACCATTAGTCTAACATCACATGCTTCAAAATTACTGACCAGAATAATATACAGAAGGATGGAAAGGGTAGTAGTAGGTGAAGATCAATTTGGGTTTAGGAAAAATCGCAGTACAAGGGAAGCAATTCTGTCTTTAAGATTAATACTTGAAGGGCGGATCAAGAAAAACAAAGATACTTTTATGGCATTTGTAAATTTAGAAAAAGCTTTTGATAATGTTAGGTGGGACAAGATGTTCCAAATTTTAAAGAAGTCAGGTCTAAAGTATCAAGATAGAAGAATACTCTATAAACTATATAAGAATCAAGTGGCTGTAATAAAAGTACAGAATCACGAGAGACATGCATCAGTTAAAAAGGGTGTGAGACAAGGTTGTAGTCTATCCCCGTTAATATTCAACTTGTATGTAGAAGAAGCAATGAAGAAAGTCAAAGAAAAATTTCCATGTGACATAAGTTTTCAGGGAGAAAAAATCAGTATGCTACGATTTGCTGACGACATTATCTTGTTAGCAGAGAGGGCTGAGGATACTGAGAAGTTACTGAATGGCATGAACAAAATACTGAAGGAAGATTTTGGACTGAATATAAATCAAAGCAGGACAAAAGTGATGAAATGTAGCAGAAATGATACCAATACTAGTGGATTAAATATAAAAATATGATAGGATGCAATAGGAGAAGTAAGAGAATTCTGTTACTTGGGAAGTGAAATTACAACCGATGGCCGAAGCAGGAATTATGTTAAAAGCAGAATAGCACTATCAAAACGAGCCTTCATGAAAAAGAAAAACCTTTTAGTTTCAAATATTGATCTAGGAATTAGAATGAACTTCTTACAAATCTATGTGTGGAGCACAGCACTTTATGGTAGCGAAACATGGACTTTAGGAATACCGGAAATAAAGAAAATTGATGCATTTGAAATGTGGTGCTACAGAAGAATGCTGAAAATTAAGTGGACAGACAAAGTAAGAAATGAACGAGTTTTGGAAATGATGGGTGAGAAAAGAAGTTTGTGGAAGAAGCTTTCAGAAAGAAGAGACAGGCTGGTAGGTCATATTTTGAGACATGCAGGATTGGTTAATTTGTAAGTGGAGGGAACAGTCGAAGGTAAGAACTGTAGAGGAAGACAGAGATTAGAATATATGAAGCAGATAATTGAGGACGTGGGCTGTAAGGGGTATGACGAAATGAAGAGGTTAGCACAGGATAGGAAGGGATGGAGGTTTGCATCAAACCAGTCAAAAGACTGACGATAGCAAAAAAAAAAAAAAAAAAAAAAAAAATATTATGACATTTTCACCTTACCGATATTGGCCTGGAGTGATTTGGGGAGTCCATGGAAAACCCAAATCTGGATACCTGGACGGGGATTCAAACCGGCGTCCTCCCGAATGCGAGGCCAGAACGTTAACCGCTCACCCACCACTCTCGGTTAGTTTTCTTGGAATCTTCAAGACATCATTGATTTTATCTTTGTCTTTTCGTGCAACCAATTATTGGAAATATCGTGTCGGTATTTAGTTGTAAGTAACAATTTCAGATAGAGCCAAGCTGGTTTTTCTTCCCAGATACATTCATTAGCCTTTCTCAATCTCTTGGGCGCTGAATTACGATGGTTCACAAACGTTCTCAAATCTGATTTTGAGGTTAGCCGAAAAAACATTATCTTTTCAATCTGCAGTATGGGAAACATTGAATTGCATCTGCGCAGACAGAGCGACTAATTTTTTTTAAAAAAATCTTATAATATAAAATTTTCTTTCGTAGTTATTCAAGGAAGCTTTCTCCATTATTGAACTATATTGCAGAAACTGTGTCGTATAATCTAATAAAGACACATTCCCTTTATTTTTTGTGTGAAAGTCTGGTTATAGATCTCAAAAGTACTTACTTTACGAAGAAATTTGGATGTTACCATCAATTACTGTATTTTCACATCTTCGACTAAAAAGATGAAACAGATATATTCGAAAAGTCATCACTACAGTTTAAAGTAAATCGAGTGTGACGTGTTGTGAGCAATAAGGCTTGGAGAAATGTGAGAAGTCAAAGCAAATAAATCTTCTCTGCGTTTATTTCTCGGTGTCGATTGCCGATTCTAGTCTGGCCCTGGGATTGTTTGTATTTAATTAAACGTCGTGTTGTCTCTGTCCTCGTGAAACACAATCCAGTATGGAAACCTAATGCTGTCTAATCGAGTGCTAACTGCGAACAACAGTTCCTACTTCTACAAACAGCTTGTGAGGTCTTCGAGATTTTTATTAATCTTCATTCTTACTGTTGTAATAAACATTTTAAGGCATAAAAGGTGGCGACAAAGGAGAAATTTTTAAGTACTAGCAACCGATGGTTACAATTAAATTTACGGAGAGCTTTTTAAGGAAGGAAATGGAAAAATGTGACTAAATTACATAACGGTATTCACATGAGCCGAATTTTGACTGACTGAAATGTCAGTTCACACAATTATGTTTTTACGCAAATTTGTTTGTATTCTTTCAGATACGTTTTGGTCCTGTGTTGGTTGAGTTTGTTGCTATAACGACCGGTAATATCGTTTGTGATGCGACTTCTTTTTGGCGTACATGCAATGTATGGCTGAATGTACTGATGACTAATAAATTCTTATTTTTCGACAAAACTACACTTCTTGGCCGTGCCTAAACCAGGGGAACTTTATCATTCATTGCGAAAGAACTTAAGTCATTTTAAGATAAATCTACTAATACTTTTTGGGCGCTGTTAATTTCAGTTCTTCAACTGCTTGATGTTCGATTTTCAGAATTTTTCTCGGCAGTTTATTAGAATCTCTGATTCTCTCACACATAAAAAAAAAGAAGAAAATCCCACTCCCTTATGCCTGAAATCAATTGTTAATACGTATTGTTACTGTTCTCCCAGTAAGAGTCCCACATTCATAGGAACCCTGTCTTACACATACTTACTTATAATTCTTGTTACCCAACTCTTTTCCAGTGATTATCACCACAGCAGCTTGGCCATAGTACTCATGTCAGTGTACCATCTTATTTTCCACAAATAAATTTACTTGGCGCCTATAATTAGTATGCCATAGCTTTCTAGCATGATCAAACATGTTCCTGTCCAAACTTTCGCATCGCAGTTGTCTTACTTCCTTGGTGCATTCCCTTATTACCAAATCCAATTAATGCAGGTCTTTGAAAAAGTTCCCTAAAGTACCCTGCGAAATTAATGTTATTATCGAACGATATACTCCTATATTTACATTTCTATGCCTTCTTATCCTACACCATATAACCTTACCAGTAGAAAACATTTTGAATTTTATATCAGCCTCGTTACTGGAGTGTGAAATTTGCTCCACAGATTTCTTTGATTTCGCGACTCGCATTCTTTGTAGTTGAAAAGTGTTATTGAAAATTGTAATATTATTTAAATTAATTCAAAGTATCAATATTATTATGGCGTACATATTATTTGCAAAATTAAATAACTGTTATGTACTCAGCAGGAATTCGAGGTTTGCATCTCTCCTGTAACAAACGCATAAACCGTCTCTTGTGTTCAAAATCGACAAGCAGATTAACTTTCTCAGCTCTGTGCCAGTCAAATCATTGTGCAAAAACGAATCATTCCCATGTCTCTTATCTTGAAGTAGCTGCATAAGATGTTCCTAAATTGAATTACTGCTGGCCGAACTACACGATTTTCTTATATTTTCTTCGACCGTGCCTTCAACCTTGCTACCAACCATTATTTTTTTCAATAAATTGGTCCAGCCTTTACCCGATTCTCTATCCTGAAAACAAAATGACAAAAATAAAATATTACAGGTATGTTTTTTAAGTTTGGAATTTTTAAATCAATAGCTTTGTATTATTTTTATTTCTAACATTGTTTTTGCTTATACCTTTAATTTTAGTGGTAATCAGTTGAGACAGCGTATCTGTATAGCTTGGCGCTCTGGCTTCGCATTCGGGTTGACGCCGGTTCGAATCCGGATCCGGGCATCCAGATTTGGGTTTTCCATGGTTTCCCCAAACTACTCCAGCCGAATATCGGGTTGCTTCCTTCAGAAATGCCATGGCCGAGTTCCTTGTCCTCAGGCCCATCCCGCTTCTAATGACCACGACATCAACAAGGAGTAAGCTATAAGTAAAAAAACAAAAAAAAACTAGGAAACTTGGCTGAAGATCAATTGAACAAAGAAAAACACGACGGTCTTCGTTAACCACCAAGAACAATTTGTATTGAATGGGCCTTCTCCACAGTTGTCAAATGTAACATATAAGTATTTTTTACAGCAATTTGAATCTATTCAAAGCCTTTTGTACCGTGTTTAGAGATGTTCATCCTCACAATTTTCGAACAAATTAATTTGGAATTTTCAATTTCTGCCCTCCTACACCCACTAGAGCGCATTCAAAATTATGTCTAATATGAAACAGTTTAATAATACAATGTTAATTACTATGCAAAATTTTAATTAAATCTACTTGACGGTTGTTTCCACACTCGAAAAACAGTGTTAACCTTTTAACGTTTTCTGGTCTCCTGGGAGGTCAAACTTCAATTTTTCCGTCAACTTAGAGTTATAGTCAACATATGTCTACAGTATCGAAGGAAACTGTGTTTTTTGTTCACCATCTTGTACAAGAAAAACTGAATTTTTGATAGCTTTCCATTAATATTGTTATGTATTGGTATGCACAAACTAAAATTTCAATTTTCTATCTGTGTGTAAACTGACCCTTCCTGGAATTTATCAATATTTCATGCTGACCTATTCCACCAGATTTGCGCCTAGATCCTTATGTAGCTCTCACACTCCTGATTAGTTTCTGTCTTACTGTACAGAACTATCAAGTCTAACTTTTATTGGAATAATTACCATAAATTACCTCAAGACACTACCCTTTGGCACAAGTCCCACCTATCCCAATACCTTATATCGGATGCTGACTCTTGGTTTCTCTGCCATTTTAAGAATTCCTCCACCAGCAAGTCACATCCTGATTAATCGTAAGTTTTTGACCTTATTTGTCGTCTTTTAACTAAGCATTACATTCGGAACTAAGGAGCAATTTACTTGAAAATACCTAACATTAAAAGCAAATACTTCGATAAAAATTGAATAATATCAGTCACACTGCGGAAAGCATTAATTTTTTTCAAAAGCCTTTAAGTAAATATTAACAGCTGAAATGGCTGGATTTGTTAACAGCTTTTTGCCTAGCAAATTCTAGTCCCACAAACAGAACTTTTCGAAGAATTTCGGGACCAGATGTTATTTGTCGACGCCGAGTTACTTAAGAATATCTATCCATAGGTTATAACGCATACCGGTATAGAGCAACCATTATCTTTGCATGTCCTTTCTAGGCAATTGCTACCAGCGTGCGGGATTAGACGAGTTCTTTGCCTCCAGAAACCAGAGATTTTTTTATGGATGCCATCAGCCATGTTTTCCACACCACTAACATATCGAACATTGTATTTTACATTTAGTTACAGCATCTGACACCTGGCCGTCAGAAAATGGGAGAAGGATGAGTCTTAAGGAGAGAGCAAGCCCTAAAGGAACGACCGTAACTATCGTTTATGGTTTAACATCCGCAACCTCAACAGAAGAAGAAGATCAGATGTGAAAGAGAGAATTATGTTCCAGATTTGTAAAACGTCGCTTGAAAGATACCGAATCAGACGCTGGCACTCTATGTAACCGTAAAACATCGAGGTGATATACTACTAAGATGTTACCGTGTTGTTTTAATTTCTTCGACATCCCATGACTTATATATCCAATTCAACTTTTTTAAGTAATATTTTTATTACTTTATTTATCCTTTTAGTCACATTTTTATTACTTATATAAATTAGCTTATACTTCTTTGTGGAAGTTGTAACGTTACAATCTATAGATCGATATATCGACCGGAGAGCAGAGTATCAGTAGTGGAAGGGAAGATGGCGCGAGATTATATGGATGTGTAAGCGCGCGGACTAATAACTGGTTGTTCGATGAACTAATAAAATGTAAGTCAGCTACAGAAACTTTATTAAGAGTGACTACAGACTTAATGGCAGTGATAATTTCAGTGCAAAGTGGTAAGAAGTAGGAACTGTGAGCAGTAAAGTGTGTTGCCGTTGCATGTGTGTTAGTTGTGGCGATAATTAATGTCTTGTTCATTGCTTAAACGAGCCTGACAATCTTCAGATTTACGAAGTCCGATTAGCATTTGGTGGTTTCTACGGTTTTTAGTAGTTTGAGAACATTTGCGTAATAAATAAGTGTGAACTGTATTCCGGAGTGATGTTTCATTTGCATGCTAGTAGCTCCGTTGAATGACTTTATTTCGGGTAATTTGCCCGTGGCGACTGTGGTCTATACCGAATCTGCAGTAGTTTTAGAGCTGCAACTGTTTGTTTAGTAAATCAATCTGAACAGACTTATTAATTTATTTATCAATATATATACGCTAACAGCCATAAAACCGTTTCATGGCATAGAAGCGTTACGAAGTGCTGAGGGAGTGTCATTGCCTCCCTAGTTTTCATCTGTGTGAATTTTGCAGCATCGTTGTTACCAACTGCGTAAGGTCATCTCTGGCATGGTAATCTTAGCAGCAGTGCTGAGGGCCTTCGTCACTGACTTGGTGTTCTGCTAGTAGACTGATCGTGGTGTGGCCCCAAATGTTGGTTGTCCTGGAGCTTGGGGAGCATTGGCGCGCCAAGTGGGACACTCATGTCGCCTCCGCTTCTCTTGACTCAGTCCGCTCTGCTTGGGGACTGCTCTTTTCATGTTGGGAATCCGTTTCGCCTTTGATCTGTGGATTCATTTATAAAGAGGTGGCTCAGCTCGTGATTGGCCACGTTTATTGGCCAGTGAGGGAATAGACCGCTGCTGGCGGCTGGATGATAATCAAGAGCGAGGGGACGAAAGGGAGAGGGTAGCAGCTGGCCTCTGGCCTCGTAGGACGCTCTCAATCGATCGGTAGGCCGCCACCAGCTATGGTCATTCATATTCATGGGAATTTCAGCAGTTTACAACTCCTCCGACATCTTTCCTGGACACCAATTTCTTCACGTGTCAAAGATTTTATTCACTGGAACTCAGTGAAGTCCTGGTGTTTATTTTTTTTTTTTTTTTTTCCCTGTTCGCTTGGAGTCTGTCCTCAGATATTTTTATTTGTTAGATGCACTAAACTCCTAAACGACTAGTTTTCATCATTAGTCATCAATTACTGTTCTTAAGAAGTCTGCATAATTCCTCGTTCGCTTTCATAAGACAACTGCCTCACCGGGACAGCCAAGTTAGAATTGACACCATCCACGGAATCCTTTAATCTCATTTCCGGAAATACCTGGATCATAACAATCTTGATGTACCACAAAATAGCCACAATATATTGCGATATTTGTGCTCCCAAATGTAGATGGCTGTTTCTCATATAGTTATTTGCAAAGTGGTGTTTACAAAGAATTTGAAGAACGTAAAGAACAGTTAGTTTCATTCGTGTTATGTTTAGATGGGTTTCTCTCTCATGGCGACTCATTCTGATTCATACGTATAAAATTGTGATGCAGTCCCTCTACAATATCATGTTACACCGTATTTTTATGAAGCCCAACACTCTAGATACTTTTATTCTCAATATCAATCTGGAAAGATAACATAGAACATCCGTGCTAACCCTGAGAAAAAGGTTTTGATAATGTTAGGTGGGATAAGATGATCAAAATTTTAAAGAAGTCAGGTCTAAAGCATCGATATAAAAGAATACTCTATAAACTAAATAAGAATCAGGTGGCTATAATAAAAGTAGAGAATCACGAGAGACATGCATCAGTTAAAAAGAGTGAGACAAGGCTGTAGTCTATCCCCGTTAATATTCAACTTCTATGTAGAAGAAGTAATGAAGAAAGTCAAAGAAAAATTTCCATGTGGCATAAGTTTTCAGGGAGGAAAGATCAGTATGCTACGATTTCTGACGACATTGTCTTGTTAGCAGAAAGGGCTGAGGATATTGAGAAGTTACTGAATGGCATGAACAAAATACTGAAGGAAGATTTTGGATTGAATATAAATCAAAGCAAGACAAAAGTGATGAAATGTAGCAGAAATGATACCAATACTAGTGGATTAAATATAAAAATATGATCGGATGCAATAGGAGAAGTAAGAGAATTCTGTTACTTGGGAAGTAAAATTACAACCGATGGCCAAAGCAGGAATGATGTTAAAAGCAGAATAGCACTAGCAAAACGAGCCTTCATGAAAAAGAGAAACCTTTTAGTTTCAAATATTGATCTAGGAATTAGAAAGAACTTTTTAAAACTCTTTGTGAGGAGCGCAGCACTTTATGGTAGCGAACCATGGACTTTAGGAATACCTGAAATAAAGAAAATTGAAGCATTTTAAATGTGGTGCTACAGAAGAATGCTGAAAATTAAGTGGACAGACAAAGTAAGAAATGAACGAGTTTTGGAAATGATGGGTGAGAAAAGAAGTTTGTGGAAGAAGCTTACAGAAAGAAGAGACAGTCTGGTAGGTCATATTTTGAGATATGCTGGATTGGTTAATTTGTTAGTGGAGGGAATAGTCGAAGGTAAGAACTGTAGAGGAAGACAGAGATTAGAATATATGAAGCAGATAATAGAGGACGTGGGCTGTAAGGGGTATGACGAAATGAAGAGGTTAGCTCAGGATAGGAAGGGATGGAGGATTGCATCAAACCAGTCGAAAGACTGACGACAGCAAAAAAAATAAAATAATAATAAAAACCAAAGGATAAGGACAAGGAACAGGAAGGAATTGGGCCATGGTGTTTTAATGAAACCATTTTGCTATTCGCGAGGAATTATTTCATCACAGATTGGAAAACCAAAAATCAGTTTTCTGTAGTTATTAAAAATACACCTTAATCTACAAAGAATTCTTCTTATGTATCAAACTGTGGTATTGGTAGGCTGAATAAATTTTCAGTTTTTATAAAGTGGTCAAACATGGCCAATAACACACATAATCGGTGGTAGAAGTTTGTTAAATGCATTACGTAAACGCATTAATTGTTTAAAAATATTTGCAGAGCCTTATTAACTGATAAATATTTGAAGTGGCTGCTGATAATTTTCTGTAGCAAACATGAATAACAACTGCAAAAAAATTGACAGTGGAAAGTTACAGCTACATTAACTTCATTAATCACAACTGTAAAGTTAATTTAATTATGTGAATTACCTACGTATGCCACTTATTGTAAGTTTTACGGATAAATGGACTCAAAGAACAGATACATTGTGAAATGACCGTGTTCAATATCATGTTGTCCTTTCTGTGTGATTATTCACTAATTATAGCTGAGTCCATTGTGGAAGCGAATGACGAGATATTTGGATATACTCTGTAATTCCAGCTGTATATAAAATGCATTTGTGCCCACTTTTATTTTGGAATTAACAATTTTGAAACAACTATTTTCATTACATCCCTCTGGTTTAATACACGAAATTACACATTTACAAGGTTTCTCTCGTTATTCGCAACAATACAAATAAAACATGCGAATATAGAATCCTTAATTAAAACGCAACAGCAGCCGGAGGCAGATTTGAACCAGCGAATCACAAAATGTATAATTTTGTATCCGTATACGACAACAATTATGATACAAGTCCTTTTATATCATTGAACAGCTTTCACTGGCTGACAAAAGTACGATAATTTGCAACCGAAAATAACATTGCATTGAATGTCACATACATATCCCGTTCACTTATTATTAGAAAAAAAATTGTTGATTGTTTGTATCAGATAGCTCTCACTGTACTAAGAGGGCGTACCTGCGACAGTTCACAGTGTGGAGGTCTCGTTTTCTGGAGGATGCAGTTTCCACCCCCTGCCAGGCTATTCGGGTTTCATATCTCCATGCGCTACCACCATCCCTACATTCGGTGAATGTCGGGATGGTTCAGTCTTCTCACAGCTTTCAATTACTTTGACGTCGATGAGCCAAATATGTTGATTTTTGGCTGGAATTGTTTCCTCCACTATTACAATGATTTCTTCTTTATTTTTTCTCGTTTTTATATAATAATTCGATTATTTTGCTGTCATTTATGTGAATTTAATTATTTTTAATGTAAACGATATCGGTGGAGTTAGGAGCCGCCTGTTGGGTCAGTGGTTAAGGCATCTTACTAGAGATCGAAAGGTCCCCGGTTCAAATCCCTGTCTCGGAGGAATTTTTCATAATCCCCTAACCCCGACCCTCACCTCTGGCACAGCTTACTGTGAAATGGTAAGTACGCCAGAACGCTTCCGATTCCACGTTAAACTGTATGACAACCAATCCTAGTTGTAACACTGATGTGTACACATCCGCAGCAAATTCAAGCCGAACAATGGTTTAACGTGGTCCTTGCTAGCCCAAACGAACGTACAAAAATCGGTGGCGTTAGATCTAGATCCAATTAGGGCCCTATTACACTAGGCGACTTGGCGGCGCAACCAGCCGCGGCACTGGTGTCTCTGTTGGCGACGCAACCAGGATTCTGGTGGCGCCGCCAGCCAGCCAGCCACTCGCACAACCGAGCAGTCACTTTGCTGTTATCCTCGCATTGTACGCGAATTGTGTAGTTGAATATGTCCAGTGAACTACAGAATGTCACTGTGGAAATGAGTGGAAGTGAAAGTGTAGAGAAGACAAAGGGGTAAAGCAAGAAGAATTTCTCATTTTCGTATCTTTCCCGGTAATATCAACCTTTACTAAGTACAATGATTAAAAGAATGACGATTTAGACATTCTTAAGTAATTAAAAACTTGTTATCGTCTGAATACAGTTTAATTGCGATGGAGCTAACACTCCGGTAGCAATTTGCACATTTACAGCACTCTCTTCACCCTCCTCCTTTCCTCCAATGAGTCCCAATCCAGCTCCTGTATCATGTCAGTTACTGACTGGGTCCTGCGATAATTTCCACAAACAAATCTAGCTGCTCTTCTTTGCACACCTTCCAACTCCTGTATTTGATCTCCAAAATGTGGTCCCAAATTACACCACCATATTCAACAAATGATCTGACCAAAGTTTTGTAACCCAACTCCCTAACTTCTCTGTTACATCCTCTCATCACCCTCTTCAGCAAATGAAGGATTTTGTAACCTTTTTCTACCACCTGCCCAATTGAGTTTATCAAATGCTATGCAAAGAATTTACACTTCATCAAGCAATTCTGACCCCACTCTGTAATCATAATTAACCTTTAGATCTATTTATCTTTGTATCTTATAAGCCGACTCTTCTTGGAATTTATCTTCATTCCATGCTGACCTACCCATTTAGATATTCTATCCAGATCATCCTGCAACTGTTCAGTCTTCACCTGTTTTTATCCTATTGTATACCATTGTATCATTTGTGAAGTGAACTACACTTAATGGTTCCTTGAGGTTTATTACTCTATACACAAACAACTGGTAAACCATAAACAAAAGTGGGTACAGTTATCAGATGACCGTCGAGAAATTTAGCCTGGTCCTGATCCGGGGTAGAGTGATGGCTTCTACTTCTCGCGAACTTCCGGTGGTCTTCTGTAGTTGACGCTGGTTCCGCGGTCAGGCCGGAACTGCCGGTGGGGCTGTCGGCTACGCTTATATAGGCGGCCTGGCGCAGGAATTCCGTTGTGTGGTAGTACGGCGACCTCTGTAAGAAAAGGTCCCACTTAGCCTCTAGATGGTTCTATTTATTTTCCTGGTTTGTTTTGATGCCTCTGCGCCTGTTTGGAGTCGTATATGTATCCCGGCGTGCAGGTGCGTTGTGTGAGAGGTCTGCCTGGCAGGGGCCTTTACTGGCAGACTGAACAATTTGCAAAATACCTAGATTCTGACCGTAACACAGTCATTCATTAGAATAATGAACAGCAACTCCCATATTTACTTCCACTTCTCTTGATAATGTATTTCCTAATCTAACCCCTTGCTTTCTGACTTTTAAGAATTCCTGTGCCCAGCAAGTAACTTTTTCATCCAATTCAATATATTTCAGTTTATTTAAAACCATTTTACGGCTCACTCTGTAAAATGCCTTAGAAAGATCTAGTGCCACACTATCAACTTGGCCTCCCATTTCAAATTCATTTGAAATATCTTGCACATAGCCCACTATTTGAGATTCAAATGAATATCCTTGCCTAAAGCTATGTTGTCGATCTGAAAACTAGTTTCGTTCTTCACAGAGATTTCTGATATAGTTGCATATCAATCTCTCAATCATTCTGCCCATCACTGATGACAAACTAATTGGGCAGGAATTTTCACCATATTTTTAACCCTTCCTTTATGAACTGGTACTACTATCGGTCTTTTCCAATCCTTTGGTAAGTAGCAAGTCTCCAAACTCATTTTAAACAAAATTTTAAGGTAAGGTACAATATCCTATCCCACAATCTTTAATAAATCTGTAGTAATATTACCTACACCAGTTACACCAGTTTTAGCTTTCTGAGTTACTTCGCAATTTCCTGAAAATTTATTTCAAATTTTGTAGGTTCGTCATTTATAATCTCCTCTGATTCATTCCCTCCCATCACAGGATGACTGTCCCTAGTTGTCTCACCAAACCTGACACTCAGTATCTCTGCAATTTTAAAATTGTAAAGTAGGAAGGGGGCATATGAACAGTAGACTGAACGCGTGGTGGCGAGTCTGGCGGCGCCACCTGGTGTCCTAGTGTAATAAGCTACATAAGATTGCCCCGCCACGACTCTCGGCCACCAGTGGTTGCCGGCCTGGTGGCCGGGCAGGGCAGCCAGCCGGCCGCCAGTTTCTGGCGGCACCACTGGCTGCCCTAGTGTAATAAGCTCCATAAGACTCTGTGCCCAGCGACGAGCAGAGCCACCAGTGGCCCGGCTGGTTGCGCCGCCAAGTCGCCTAGTGTAATAAGGCCCTTAGACACTTACTTTTGAATTTCTTAGGTCATTTGTTGCTTCTTAAGACACAATTTCGAGGTGAAAGTTAGTAATCCACATAGCTTTACTGTCGACGTGGCAGAACGTCTCCCAATTATAGGTACTTTGGTCTCTCAATAGATCGTTTTCCTTGTATTTTCGATGATATTGTGTAGCAGCTGGTATTTTTCACCTCTCATATTTTGTATCAAATTTTATGTCTTTCTTTTTTCCTATAAACATTATTTTTTTCTCTTCTTTATATGACTAAGGCCAACTTGTTTTAAATTCTTTTATTCATGGTTTTGCTTGGAACTATTTTGATTCAGACTTTTACTTGAATGATACTCCTGAAATGTATCCTCCTTGAGTCAAATTTTATTATATCTCTAATAGAATATTAGTCCTTACCTTGTCTGCTTAACGTTGATTTACTCCAACAATGTTTTTAGTAGCCCAGTGTAAAACATGTGTACCAAGTTTAAACAATAACACCTCACCAATACGTACAGAACTAGGAACAAATTAGATTCGCAATATAAACATTTTATGAAATCTGCATAAGACAAAATCGTTCGACGATATCAAGAATCCAGAATTTTTTTCATAAACTGCTTTTCCTGTTAACACTAAAATCTTGGTAAACTGTTCACTTCTTTTTCTAATCTCAGTATATGCGTTAGTCACTGTGAGCAGAGAATATAATTTCATTTCCAAACGTCATGATTGTACACTCTTTATCATTATTCTTGGTCGCCGCCAAAAAAATTCTGTCACTCTTATTTTGAACAATCTGACATCACTGTCATCCTAAGAAACAGTAACGCAATACCGGCTTGCCAGTATTGCGTTACTGTTTCCTGGGATGACATTGATGTCAGATCGTTCAAAATAAGAGTGATAGAATTTATTAGCGCCGGCCAAGAATAATAATAAAGAGTGTACATTTGGGACCTGAAATCATGCAATTAAGGCAAAGGTAATTATTAATTTACCTTCCATTCCCTTTCAATGCAGCTGTCTGTGGGGTTCAAATAGCCAAAATTGAAGGAAAGAACTGATATACTCCTCAATATTTTGACAGATTGTTTAAGTTTATTGTACTGTACGATTTGTAACATCTAGGGATTGCAGATTTGATGTTTCTGACGATAAGTTTAAAATTCCATTTACAGTTCCACCATATGTAACTTTGAAGCATAAGACATATCGCGTAGTTTTAAGTCTGATCCTAAGCTTCTAAACGGAGGAACTCCATAGAAACTTATTCAGATATTTTTTGAGTGTTTCTGTAACACGGGTTGTCTTTTATTGATATAGATAGTTGTATGAGCTGAAATAGACAATAATTTACAATTTTTGAGTTGAAGAACTTAACTTCCGCATCTGTCGTAACCGACTAACTAACATAACTTAATCGGTAACGGTCTTTTATTGGCAATAACATATGCAATAGAAACTTTTTTCTACAACACATGGATATAAGTTTTTCCACACACATACTGAGGAACAGCCAAAGATGTAGATAAATTCATAATTATATTTTATTTTAAAAAATGAAACTATCTGTATTAAGCGAAAAATGCGAAAGAAAAATTTGTGTAGCAACGGTTGAAGGAGAAACACTAGATAGAGTATGATTTGCTGATCATTTTGTCATATTCATTAACAAGAACGAACATATTGGGAAATAATAGTTGCAAGATATTTGGAGAAAATGTGGCAAAATATAATAAAAATGTTGCAAAAATCATTAAAATAACAGTACTGTAAGTCTTCACGCACTAGAAGAAACAAAATATGGAATATTCAGCATTGTCCTGTGCTATTCTTGAAACATTAATGCAATTCTTAACATGAACAGAAAATGGTATTGCAACATCTTTCACTCCTTAAAAAGTGAGTGTGGTGTTCTGCGTCACTCCTACCTGTAAATGTTATTTTTAACTCATTTTGTTCACCACGTGGAAGTGACAGCAATAATCCTCGAGTGTTTGTGTTGGTAGTGGCAATAAAAGAACTGAGACGAGAGCTCCTACGCGGCGGCGAGTTGAACGCACTGCGGCTAGGAATGTCGACTGGCAGAAGGAGATTACCGAAAGCGGGCAGCGGGAGGAGCTGTCGCCATAGTAAACAAGTTCCTACATTTTGGTGTGCACTGCAGAAAAAGGAGTGCCACGACCAGCGGTTCAAGCCTCGGTCACACCGAACGATTTTTGTCGCTGCTACTAGACTATCATATGAAGCTACTGGTTTGTACCATTAGGTTGTGGCTAGCGAAGTGTTATACTAATCTCATCCGTTGGTTATGATGTCGTACAAATAACGTCGTATAGTTCCGAAACGACTGATTCATTTGGCTAATGCTGAGTTGAATAAATATTTGTTAAACGAAATTAAAAAAAAAAAAAATGGATCCGCGAATGCGTTTCTTGTGAGGGAAAGTTTCGGAAGATCCATTAGCCAGCAGAAATATTCAGCAGCTAACTGACTGAAGGAAAGTTTGACTGGTAAGCAAATAATTTTACTGCAACTCAGTTACTTTTGATGATGTTTTAATTTACGCTGTGCGCGACGCGTTTCGAGAAGTGATTCTCATTTTCAAACGCAGTATTGGTACATTTTTAATGCATTTTTAATGTGCGAAGTGTTTTCGCAGAACATTGGTAAAACTTTATAATGGATAAAGTAAAGAACGAAAGATTGATAAATTACTTGAAGTGGTTACTCCTCAACTTACGTTACACGACAAGTGGTTATAGCCTGAAGACTTTGGAGTATTTATTCATAGTTAAATTACTTTCTGTATGCATCCTTATTGTTTTTAATTTTTTTCTGAGGTGTTCCTCAGATGGAATGATCAATCCAGTTTCATTCAATTCATTAAATAACCTCCTCGAACAGTTTTTTCCTTGTTAGTTTATTTATTGTTATTCGTGTTCAACAGTCCTGCATATTTCCGATAAACATAAAAAATCAACCATTTGGTCTCATTTCCTTCCCGGTTCTCCATGAAACACATGGGACAAGCAAAAAACTGTGAATGCTACTTCTGACAACAATAAAAGGATAAGCCATTGAGCTGTCAGACGAGGCGACAACCACTCTGTGTAGCAGAGACTGAGTCACATGATCGCCACAATGGCGCGCTACTTACGATGAAAAGTGAACATGTTCAAATCGAATCGATGCTATTTTTTATAACTGCTAGTCGAATCAATAGAAGCTATTACTTTCTCACGCGAAGCGATTAATCGCTGGTATTCCAGAAGCACCGATAAAAATCGCCCCGTGTGACCGAGGTTAGTGACCCAGTTACATGGGGAGAAGCCACCTGTGGAAGAGTATGAGCTATAGTCACTGCACGAATACATCATTCTCATGAGATAGCAGGATGTGACATTGTACCTTATCTTGAAATATTATTTAAATTGAGTCTGGATATTTGCTGCTTACCACAGGACTGGAAAAGTGCAGTAGTAGTACCGGTACACAAGGGAGGGGTGAGAAATAGAGTTGAGAATTACAGGCCAATCAGTTTGACATCAGTGGTAGGTAAATTAATGGAATGATTGATATGCAACCACATCAGAAATATATGTGAGGAACGTAAGTGGTTTTCAAGCAGGTAACATGGTTTCAGGCAAGGATATTCATGCGAATCTCAGTTGGAAGGATATATGCAAGATATTTCAGATGAAATGGACAAGGGAGGCCATATTGATAGTGTAGCACTAGATCTGTCAAAGGCGTTTGACAGAGTAAGCCATAAAATAGTAGTAAATAAGGTAAAAACCATTGGAGTGGATAAGAAAATAATTTGCTGGGTAGAAGAATTTTTAAAAGGTAGAAAACAGAAAGTTAGGGTAGGAAATGTAGTATCAAAAGAAGTGGAAGTAAAAATGGGTGTGCCACAGGGTAGCGCATTGGGACCATTGCTATTCATTATTCTAATGAATAATTGTGTTGCTTGTTTACTATCTGAAATTAGATTGTTTGCAGATGACATAATGCTGTCTAAAAGAATCAAAACGATAGAGGATTGTAAACAGTTGCAGGGTGATCTGGACAGGATATCTAATTGGGTTGGTAAACATGGAATGAAGATAAATGCAAAGAAGATTCAGCTTATTAGATACACAAATAAAAAACAAAAGGTTAACTATGAATATAAGGTGGGGAAAGAATTGCATGCTGAAGACTTGAAATGTAAATATCTTGGAATTACTTTTGATAACAATCTTAACTGGGCAGGACACATAGTACAGGTGGTAGGATAAGGTTTCAAAGTTCTGCACTTGTTGGAGAGAGTGATGAGGGGATGTACGAGAGAAGTCAAGGAATTGGGTTACAAAACTTTGGTCAGACCATTGCTCGAATATGGTAGTGTAGTATGTGACCCTCATTTTACGTATCAAATACAGGAGTTGGAGAGGGTGTAAAAATAGACTGCTAGATTTGTTTCTGGAAATTATCGCAGATTGCAATCAGTGATGAATATGATAAAGGAGCTGGAATGGGATTCATTGCAAGACAGGAGGAGGATGAGGAGGGTCATGGGAGTGTACAAGGCATATACTGGCGATGAGGCATGGAAAGATATTGCAATAGGTATGAAAAGTAGTGCATGGAAGGGAAAAGATGACCATGACCACAAGCTGGCTCTTGATGTCAGGCGTGTCAGGGATTGGAATGAGTTACCAAGAGAAATGATGAATAATTTACCGAAAACTTTGAAAGAATTTAAAGATAAAATTTGTAGAGGGCAAATGTAGGTAGGTGCAGGATAGGGGGAAGATGGGTGTGTAGGGAAATTGCCACCGGAGCCTGTGCTCCATTGCAATTAAATTAAATAAATGCTGTAAGTCCCACCATTTTCCAAACAATTATTCTTCTCTATTTTACTAATCCAAAATTCCTTCAACTGCCTGGGCAATGTGAACTGTGCATCCTCTCTGCATGACCGTAACAACATAATCGTTCATCTCTTCCTCTCATACAAACCACTCACGGCTCCGTCCTTGTACTGAATGTGGAGGGTGAGCGGTAACGCTCTGGCTTCGCATTCGGACGGATGCAGGATGATGAAAGATAGTGAAGGAATGTATATAAATATGAGGAGATCAATGTGAACAAAAACGACAGGGAGAAGAAAAACAGAGTACATCCCAATTGTCAGTCAGAGACCGGCACCAAAGTCGATGTTTAGGGCGATATTAACTGTGGACGGATGGTTCCTTAAGAAGGCCATGGGTAGGTTCCATCCTATTGCTTGCCTCCAGTCCTTTACGGCCTATAATGAACGCGACGTGGACGAGGCATATGCCATAAAAAAATAATTTGAAACCACTAAAGCCGTAACCAGTTAGACGGAAAGGTAGCAGATGAATTGGTAGATCAAAAAAGAAATTGGAATAGAGGATGATGCCGAAGCAGATAAACAGGCCTAAAATTTGTATATGAATAAGAAGAACATCTCCTACAAATTGTAAAACTTTTAAACACAAGAAAATTAAGGATTCAAGGAAGATTTATTGGTTTCTGAATGAGAGATACACTGCTTAAATAAAATTCCATTTATTGATCAGACAAATATGATCTGAAAAGGACGGTGTAAATTTATATGTTGATATAATGCTCGCGGGCAACAACCCAAGTGAACTCAGTAATTTCACACGATATTTCGGCAATGTAGTCCTTCTGTTGGAGATGAAGTATTGGATCTATGAAATATTGCGTGGAAAAACTGTATTCACACAACTTGTTACACGAAAAACTCAGCTCCCGGAGAAACCTCATTCTTATTCAAACTTGTGTACCTTACATGTATTTAACGATGTTTACTACAAAGGACAAACAAAATATCTTCATGATTATAGCCGGACTATTGTAACACAATATTTCGTCTGCTAGCTCCGCGTCTTCTTCAGGTGTAAATCAACTGTATTGGTCAACGGACGCTGCAGCTCATCAACGGCCATTTGATGTGGAGCAGTTGATGAGCCAATGCTGGAGATGACTCATCATATTTTGGTCTGTAAAGATGGCCATACAAGTTCACTCCATTCGTCCAATGGAGCGACACCACTCCATTATCGTGTCATCTGTGGGGAAATTGATGTGGATGACGTGGACTGACAGGATTATTTGGATATCCGATCAGACCAACATGCATCAGTTTCGTCCATCATGGTATCAAGCCATCACTCCAGTCGGCTCGTGTATGGTGAAACCGCTGTCCAAACACTTCTCATTCTGTCACCGACCACCGAGTAGGTAACATCAGTGCCTTGAGTGGACTACACGACATTGTACCACTTTTTGTTTTTTTTTTTGTTTTGAGACTTTGTGCTGGAGGTTACTGAGAAATATAAAGACTTACCATGCTTGTGGCAGATCTCTAATCCTGATTACCATGGCAAAATATAAATAAATGTGGCAAGAGATCAATTGCTAATATTATTTAAAAATAAAGACATAAATGCCAACAGAGAAACCGTGTCGAAAAAAAAGATAATTCTTTGCTGTCTTCTTTTTAAAAAAACATTGTAAAATATAATTAATTTTATATGTTTAAATATGTTGTTTTGCAGCATTTGACGTTCCTGTCCCTACTTTCGGCCTGCTAAACTACTTAAATTTACTAAACCTGTTTTATAATCATTTTGTAGCATTTATAAACGTTTTCGTAATATCATAGAGCTTATTTTTCATATTTTCGTACTTTTTTGGACGTTTATTTAATTCTCAGCATTTGCATTCCATAGTTTGAATATCCTTAAAATTAATTCGGGCTCATTTTATTTAGTACTTGACATAACTAGATTGTTGTATTACAAATTGACAACTTATTGCTGTTTGCTTTGCATAGTGGCTGGCTGGAGTGATGGAATGGTGGTGTATGTGCTAAGGTGGACATACACGATCGCTCCATTTGGATGTCATCCGTATGGATGACATCCATGCGGATGACATCCAAAGGCGTGGCACATACACAATCATTCCATCACTCCAGTCAGCCACGACAATGAAAAACTAGGCAAAGCAAACAACAATAAGTTATCAATTTGCTATACAACAATCTAGTTATGCCAAGTGCTAAATAAAATGAGCCCGAATTAATTTTAAAGGATGTTCGAACTATCGAATACTGAATACAAATGCTGGTAATTAAATAAACGTAAAAAAAGTGCGAAATTATGAAAAATAAGCTCTGTGATATTAAGAAAACTTTTAAAAATACTACAATATGATTATAAAACAGATTTATTAAATTTAAGTAGTTTAGCAGGCCGAAAATAGTGACAGGTACGTCACATGTTGTAAAACAACATATTTAAACAAGTAGGCTCATATAAAATTAATCTTATCATATTACGATCTTTTTAAAAAGAAGACCACAAAGAATTAGCTTTTTTTTTTTTTTTTTTTTTTTTTTTTTTTTTTTTTTTTTTTTAATACGGTTTCACTGTTGGCGTTTATGTCTTTATTTTTAAATAATATTAGCAATTGATCTATTGCCACATTTGTTTATATTTTGTCATGGCAGTCAGGATTAGAGATCCTACAAGCATAGTAAGTCTTTATACTTCTCAATAATCTCCAGCACAAAGTCTTATTAATACGACATTATTTTAAAATAATAATAGTAATAATAATATAGTTCTTAATAATATTTAAAACTGTATTATTTTCAATTCTACATTCAAAATAGTATTTAAATAGTAGCAAAACAAATATTTCAATAGAAGATTCAAAACAAAAAAGAAATGGTACAATGTTTGCATAGTCCACTCAAGGCAGAGATGTTGTCTGCTCGGTGGTCGGCGACAGAATGAGAACTGTTTGGACCGCGGTTTCACCATACACGAGCCGACTGGAGTGATGGCTTGATGTCGCTCCACGTGGTTTTCCCCACACACCGTCAGTCGGCTTGATGGCATGATGGACGAACCTGATGGATAATGGACTGACCGAATATCCGAATAATCCTGTCAGTCCACGTCATCCACATCAATTTCCCCACACACGACGCGATAATGGAGAGACATCGCTCCATTTGGACCGATGGAGCGATCATGTATGGCCACCTCTACGCTTTTGGATGTCATTCGAATGGATGTCATTCACACGGATGACATTCAAATGAAGCGATCGTGTATGGCCACCTTAAGACGGTGGAGCTAGCACACGAAACATTGTGTCTTGACAATACTATCTGCGAGCAACCACACGCCGGAAATGTCTCCATAAACAAGATTTTTCTGAACTTTAGTTGCCTGTTGCAGTGAGTACATTTTCATTGACAAATTACTGCATTGTGAGTTGAGATTGTTGCATGTATGTACTGAATTGAATCGTTCCTTTAAGATCATATACAGTTCCATGATAGAGGGGAATATTTAAACTGTAGTTTCAATTTCTTATTATTTGAACGCATAACTCTAAATAGTCGGTAAATTATTCACATACTTTTGGTGTTGGTGCAGCACTTTCGAGTATCCCCATTTGCCCGTCGGCGATAATGTAACGACGGCAGTTTGGTGCTGGTATGCAGATTTCAGAATCCTCCACACTTTGAGCTGCAGGCAGGTTATATGTCACACTTCCTCTGGGAAATGGTGAGCTTGCTGCTTAAAAGTAGCTGTCTGTGCACTTCTATATGACTCTTGTTATCAAGAGAAGAAAGGGATAGCACAGCAGCACAGCACCGTCACTGCCTTATCTTTGTAGGCAGGTAGAGGTGGAGGATATTGTCCAAAGACTTTGCCTCCAGAAGTATTTGGGTGATGCAAAACTTCTCTGTTGGTGTGGCTTCTCGGTGGTGTATATTAGTTAATTAGATTTAGATGTCTCTTATGATGGTCAATGGTTGTATCATAGCGACCGATGTTGTGTACTTCGGGGTTTTTGCTTCTATTTGAACTCTTGTAGAAGACTTCAGCTAGTTGTTTAAACCTGTCATGTAGATATGGAACTCCAGTGGCTTCATGGAGTGCATAGGTAGGAAATCTGACTGGAAGATGTAGAGCTCTCTTCAGTGCCCTGTTTTGTATAGTTTGTAGTCTGAGTATGTGGCTGTCAGCAGCGTATGCCCACACTGGACAGGCGTACTCAATAATCGGTCTTACTAGGGTCGTGTATATCTTAATGCCGGTGCTTGGGGCTAAATTGTTGTCTTTGTTAAGAAGCGAGTAGAGGCTGTGGAGCCTCGCGTTTGCTTTCCTGTGGATGTCATTTATATGAGCTTGCCAGGTAAGTCTCCTGTCTAGCAACACTCCTAGGTAGCGGGCAGTAGCTGACCATGGTATGTCTTTCCCGTGAAGGTGAAGAACGGGGTCCGGTTGACGTGGTCGACGGGGCCCAAGTCTTTTACTGATCATTATTGCCTGAGTCTTGGCTGGGTTAATGTCAATCCTCCATCTCCGGGCCTAGGCCTCCGTTACCTGGAGGACTTCCTGAAGACGGCGAGTGGCTAAAATTTTGCTGCGGCTGGCTGCGAGGTAAGCTGTATCGTCAGCGTATGTTGCGACCAAAACTCCATTGGAGGTGGGAACATCAGCAGTATATAATGAGTATAAAGTCGGACCCAGAACTGAGCCTTGGGGAACACCTGCATTCACTTTTCTTACACTTGAGAAGGCTCTGTCGACTCGAACACTGAATGTGCGGTCAGTCAGATATGATCTCATTAATTTCACGTATGGTCCCGGGATACCCTGCTCATATAGCTTGAGTAGTAGGCCCGAGTGCCATACGGAATCAAATGCTCGTGAGATGTCGAGCATCACCATGGCACAGTATTGTTTGTGGTTGAATGCTTTTGTGACAGCTTCTGTTACCCTCATCAGCTGCTGAGTAGTTGAGTGGCCGCGACGAAATCCTAGCTGGTGATTTGGTAAGGCATTTGTGTCCTCAATGTGAGTGGACAGTCGTTTTAGCAGTAGCCTTTCGAATACCTTGCTGATGGCTGGTAGAAGGCTAATAGGTCTGTAGTTTTGTGGTTGTGCGTCCTTCCCACTCTTGTGTATGCCCACAACCACTGCATATTTCCATCGGTTAGGGAACTGTTGTCGGCGCAGAATGGTGTTGAAGATTTCTGCGAGGTAGACTGAGGCCTTCCGGAGGCAGGTGCTTCAGAGAACTGTTACAGATCTCGTCACGACCAGGAGCTTTGCGAGGGTGGAGTTTTAGCAGGCTGCTGGTACCTCTTCTGGGGTAATATCGTCCATTTGAAATTCATCTTCTGCTTCCAGGTAAACCCTAAGCCGACGATTGACTTCGGCGAGGTGTATGGGGTCTGCGTTTGTTTGCGACGGCTGAAAATTTGTTTCGAAGACATCGGCGAGGGCATTCGCCTTGTCTTCAGGAGTGACAGCTAAGCCATGGTTGCCATTGAGAGGGGGAAGGCGCTGTCTTCGTCTGGTAAGCCTTCTTGTTTGAAGCTAGAGCGACCCGTCCTCTGGACTGAGCATGGATACTCTTGCATCCCACTCTCTATTTCGGTGCTGTAGAAGGGAAGTTTTTATTTCCCTCTGCAGTCTATTGAGCAGCCTTCTCGTTGCTTGGTTTCTCGTCAGCTTCCATTCTTTTGCAACCCTGTTTTTGTGTCGTATTTCAGCCATCAGTTGAGGGGGAAGCTGTGGAGTAGGAGCTGACCGAGGTGTCCTAATGGGTGTTGAAGCGGCAGTGGCCTCATTGACTGCAGTCTCGAAGAGTTCGAGGGCATTGTCGATGTTCGTAATTTCAGGTTGGTTCGAAAGTTTGTTTTGAAGGATCTCTTGGAAAAGCCTCCAATTTGTATTTTTGTAGTCCAGAGTTGAGTGCTTCAGGGTCTGCCATGGTCCGATCTCAATTTCCGCTGTAACCGGGCAGTGATCGGAGGATAGCCGGTTTAAGGCTGCGGTGGCGACATAGCCCTGAATATCCTTAATAATGAAGACGTCTAAAACATCTGCCCGTTGGCCGTTGCTTGGATAATGAGTGGGTACATCTGGTGCCCCCCCCCCCCCCCATATTAAGTCTGTTAGTCAGTCTTCTCAGAGTTACTCCCGCAGCATTGGAGTATCTGCTGTTCCAGTAGGTGTGTTTGGCGTTTATATCTCCTCCAATCAGGAGCTTATCACCGATGGAATCTAGGGCCGTGAAGTCATCCTCGTTGAGCTGACGCCGTGGAGGACGGTAGCAGGAGATGATCTTTAATTTTCCGTTGGAGGTCGTCACTTCAACACCGACGGCTTCCATCTGTTGGAGTGTGGGTATGACGATCTCGTGATGAGGGATGTTTCGTTTGATGTATAGGGCTACTCCTCCGACTGCGGTAGGCCTCTCCCAGCGATAGCAGTTGTAGTTCGGCACAGATGATCGCAGACCGGGCTTGAGAAAGGTTTCGGAGACAAGGCATACGTCCACATCCTGGTCTCGTAAAAACTGTCGAAATTCTGGTAATTGACTATAAATGCTGTTGGCATTCCAGGCGCAGAAAGATAAAGAGTATATCAGGGGTCTAGCCATGGTGGTTGCAGTGGGAGCACTTTGGGGAAGCCAGGGCTTTCGTCACAGCGCTGGTCATCTTCTCCAGCTGCTCGAAAGGGATAGATTATACGGAATCTACTATATAATTTCGTAAGCTCATTAACTCACCTCGATAGCTATTGGCTGTAGAACGGTGTCACGTGTCAGCCTTCGCTCGCAAAACAGCGACCAGAGATACCATTAGCAGAAATTCGTGGTCACGTTCACAATTTAATAGCTAAGCAACTGCCATTAATTCCCATAATACTTTCATTATGTTTGCTTTTCGTAGTTTCATAGTTAAAAAATACTTATAAATTCTGAGGCTGAAAAAACGTTGACCTGCTTTTCAATAACATGTTGTTAATGAAAGCAACTTAAAAAAAAAAAACGTAAAAAAACTTAAATTCCTCATGGTCTCTACTGTAACCATTAATGCCAATTGTCATTCCGGCTTAGCATTAATTTCAATTTAATTAAAACTGTCACTAATGTTGTTGCTTGACCAAAGTTTATGCACTACGGTTTACATGCTTCTCAGGTATTTTACTGACCACTTTTGTCGATAGTCTTTATTCATGTTCACTGTACGTGAGTTATTAGTTTATTTTAGGTGGACATCAGACCAAATATGTTACCGAATAAATTATTCTGGTAATCCATTTCTTGAGAGTTGCTCAACTGTTTAGTAATATGGAATCTGAATGAAGTTCTCTGGCCGTTACAGATACTATGACCAATAATTACGTTATGTATGTTTTCCCAGTCTCAATTTTTTTTTCTTTTTAAAGTGATGCTTTCGAAGCAAACAGGAATTTTGCAGAGTGAACTTTAAGGGTAAAATATAGGGCCATTTTGTATTTAAGCATGTTCGAGTCTACGACCTTTGAAACAACAATTATACGATAGTGCGATCGTACCTGTTCGTGTTTAATACATACCTCTATTAATACTTCTGAGTTCTTCAAGCTCAAGAGATTTTATTCACCCTAAGAGTGAAACAAAGGTCAGGTTCATATTTGGTCAGATCAGGTAAACTTTTTGTAATCTTTGACCCAAGGTAATTCTACTAAAGGTAGGGCCCGAAGCGAAACGAGCGGCGATTGGCTGTTGAAATGACGTCACTGCAGGAGCAAACACAAGCAATGGATACAAGCGTCAAATGAGCGAAGCGCGCTGCTATTCAAAACTATTCAATTTACGGATGCCACAACAATTAATTAATTAAATTTTTTAAGTATTTGATAGACAGATTCACATACCTTGTTACGTTAGTTTTTCTCCGCATCTGGAACCGACGATGCGGGGAACTGATGAGATTTCCTCCTATGTGCCGCTGCTGCTCTTTGCATTTTAAGTTTTGCATTCATGTAACGTAAACGAATAAACATTCTTGTCCTTACATAGAGTTTTATCACTTCCATTGGCACCTCTGGACATTTTTCTATTATTTTGGCACAAATTCTTTTAACAATATTCTTTTCTTTCGACATAAACTCACAACCATTCACATCTATAGAAATTAGTTCAAATTGTGACACTTAATTTAACCAGTCATCGGATGGTACAGTAAGGCTTCCACGTGATAGTACTTCTATCCATCCAAATTTAATGTAGATGCAGCCTGACACATTAAAGATGTAGATGAGCCCATTGTAGCATCGAATTTTCTTCCTCGGTGAGCGATGTAACCAGCAAGATAACGAAACCTTTCAATTGAGCAGTCTGGTCCTTCTGTAAATGAAGACTGATCAGTATCAGCTTCGAAAGAAACATTAAAATCATGAAGGTCGGAATCCCCTTCAATCAGAGCCAGTGGTTCAGACATATCAGGTAATATCCCCTGTAGAAGTTGACTTTCATCCATCTCTACGGACGTTTTACTTGATAGGGGAATGTGAGTTGCATTTTTTCCAACAATAGTAGCCGTAGCCGGTGTTTCACATCTGTTGGTGAGGGGTTCAGATGAAAATGGCCAGTGCCTCTTATCTGAGAGAAAAAATTCTCTAAGCAATCTTGATTCACGCGTACTGTCAAAATGTATTTCACTTGTAAACTCTGCAGATCGGAGTACAGACCAAACACAGATCGGATGGTTGTCATAAATCCTTTCTGGAATGGAAGAAGCTGTTTTGATTTACCAACTTGCATTTTTTCGCAGCATTCATACATCTGTCTCAAAATTCTTTCTTGAATATCATGGTGAACACCACATCCACATGCTAACAGCTTGTTGTCAAACTGTAATCTACTATTCATAATGTCAAATGAGTCGTTGACATGAAATAGCGTGTTGCTTGTGCTGTGGTGTTAGAAAACAGTTGCAATGCCAAATATACCCTCTGGCGCTGCCTTCCTTCAACTGATAAGTGAAACTGCGTAAGCATAGGGCACACTTTTATTTCACCATTATCCAGTTCAATTAATTTTTCAACCACTGTTTTCATAACTTTTTTGCCAATCGGAAGAATAAACCCGGCATCAATAAAATGATCCCTTAGCAGTTTATATAGATACACGAACACACAGTTGCTGTTGCTGTATTGAAATCATCCTTGCGAGTTGCGATAACACTTTTGAACCCATATTTTCCTTGGCTGTAGGTCCTTCGGAAAGGTATGATACGTGATACCAGTACCTTTAGTTTCTCTGCTGTAAGTTTTACAGCCCGCGACAGCACATCCAGGCATGTTAGCACAATTTAAACCAAGGTATAAGCAAAATCACAATCGGAATACACTACGCGCCAGTATACTCAAATGCTCCGACAACACATAGTCCTCCTGCGGTGACGTCATGCGCAAAGCCACAAATTTGAGCTCGGTCTGCGCATGCAAATCGGGCCGCTCCTGCTTTGACCCTTAAAATTGAAACTATTCTAGACCCGTGACGATATGTAAAAAACGGTCACGGGCTTACACTAATAAGTAATAAAGAGACAGACGTTCCGGCAGAAAACAAGCGTAACGTATAAACCCAATATTAATAAATCAACATGGAAATAGAATTTATAGATAGCTTTAAATACTTCAACTGCGAGAAGACAATTCCATTTTTTTGACCCAGATTCACACAAAACCAACTGGACGGATAGTTGTTCCTATTAAATTAAATTAAATTGCAATGGAGAGCATGCTCCGGTAGCAATTTTCCTAAACACCCAACTTCCTCCTATTCTGCATCCACCTAAATTTACCATTTACAAATTTTTACTTTAAATTCTTTCAACGTTTTTGGCAAATTATTCATCATTTCTCTTGGTAACTTATTCCAGTCCCTGAGACCCTTACCTAAAAAAGAGAATCTTCCTACACCCTTGTGCCTGAAATTGAGTGCCAGCTTGTGGTCATGGTCATCTATTCCGTTACATGCATTACTTTCAATTCTGGCACCAATATCTTTCTATGCCTCATCACCAATATACGCCTTATACACTCCCATGACCTTCTTCGCCCTCCTTCTGTCTTCCAATGAGTCCCATTCCAGCTCTTTTATCATATCTGTTACTAAATGCGTTCTGCGATAATTTCCAGAAAGAAACCTAGCACTTTCTCCAACTCCAATATTTGTTACTCAAAATGTGGGTCCCATACTACAGTACCATATTCAAGCAATGGTCTGACCAAAGTTTTGTAACCCAATTCCTTTACTTCTTTCGTACATCCCCTCATCACCCTCTCCAACAAATGCAGAATTTTGAAACCTTTTCCTACTCCCTGTCCAATGTGATCTGCCCAGTTAAGCTTGTTATCAAATGTAATACCAAGATATTTACATTTCAAGTCTTCAGCAAGCAATTCTTTCCCCACCTTATAATCATAATAAACCTTTAGCATTTTATTTGTGTATCTAATTAGCTGACTCTTCTTTGCATTTATCTTCATACCATGTTTACCAACCCAACTAGATATCCTGTCCAGAGCACCCTACAGCTGTTTACAAACCTCAACCGTTTTGATCCTTTTATGTCATCAGCAAACAATCTAATTTCTGATAGTAAACAATCAACACAATTGTTCATTAAATAATAAAAAGCGATGGTCCCAATACCCTACTCTGTGACACTCCCATTTTTACTTCCACTTCTTTTGATACCGCATTTCCTACTCTAACTTTCTGTTTTCTACCTTTCAAAAAATTTTCTACCCAGCAAATCACTTTCTGATCCACTCCAATAGATTTTACCTTATTTACTACCATTTTATGGCTCACTGTGTCAAAGTCCTTTGAAAGATCTACTGCTACACTGTCAATTTGACCTCCCTTGTCCATTTCATCCGAAATATCTTGCATATATCCCACCAACTGAGATTCGCATAAATATCCTTGCCTAAAGCCATTTTGCCTACTCGAAAACCACTTACGCTCCTCATATATATTTCTGGTGTGGTTGCATATCAACCTCTCCATTAATTTACCTACCACTGACGTCAAGCTAATTGCTATATAATTTTCGACTCTATTTCTCGCCCCTCCTTTATGTACCGGCACTACTATCGCACTTTTCCAATCCTCTGGTTAGCAGCAAGTATCCAGAATCAATTTAAATAATATTTCAAGATAAGGTACAATGTCACATTCTGCAATTTTTAATACGTCTGTAGTAATATTATCTACAGCAGTCCCTTTATGTTTTTTTTCAGCTTTATTAGTTCCTTCATTTCTAATTGTTTTGTTAAGCTGTTTCTGCTTCATTGTCCCTAATGCTCTCACTAAACCAGTTATTAAAATCTCTTCCTTTTTCAAATCCTCCGTAACTTCTTGTCCATCCTTATCTAAAAGTGTCTCCTCTCAGTTTTCTAACAGAGATATAGAAATTTCTAGATGAATCAGTCAATGGTTCCCCTGTACTGACAATACTCTCAATAAATCCATCTTTAGCCACCTTCTTAGCTATTATTAGGTCCTTGTTTAATTGTTTTAAATGTTCCCGACTACCCTGCTGTCTCTTAACTCTGTTATGCTCTCTTCTTACCAACCTCTTTAACCGCTTCACCTCCCTGTTATAATACACAGGTTCTCTACTTCTTTTCGTTTTCTGTTTTGGAATAAATTTTTCTTCCCCAATACTGTATGGTTCAGGCAATGATTGAATAATCAGCCCTTAATTTTAACTTAGTCCACAAACCGATAAGGCCGATTTGAAACAGCGCGGGGCGCATAGCAAATGTGAAGAAGGGGCCCTTTGTTTTCGCCGTCCGGGGCTGTAGGAGAGTTAAAAAAGACAGCAGTTGCTAACTCCTGCTACGTGGCTATTCCGGTACTGCAACCCGAGAGTTGGTTGGATCCTCCGGGAGGAAGCATGCTAAGCCAGTGGATGGCCAGTGCCTTCCCTCTGGGATCTACACATTAACGTCGATTAAGAGAGTGGTCCGAAGATTGATATTCCACATAAGCGATGTCACGAGTAATAGTTAGTTGTATTGCTACTTGTTGTCAAAGTATTCCTAGAAAATGTGACTCGCCACCCCTTCATCCGTCCGCCAGTTTGGATGATCACTGGGAAGTACAGCGGGTACGCGTAAAAATCTCAGGTCAGTCCTACTTGGAATATTATAAATGAGAAAGTTTTAATGGATGGATATTTGGATGTTTGAATTATTTGTTTCAACGCGCCTTAATTTCTCAAAATATGTAAATAAATTTTGGCACGATGTTAATATATAGTCTTGGTAGTAACATACTGTACTTTTATACCACAAAAACGAGTAGTTATTTTGGAAATCATTAATATCAGTTGGCATTATGCCAATACTAAAGAGTTACCTACTTCATAGATGGTACGGCCACGTTTGCTCTTTGCTTCTTACGTAAATGGCTTATATTGCTTTTCATTGATCAAAACAAAAACGTTATGACATACTGAATGGTGTATTCAGTTTAAAAATACTCAAATGGATGCAGTTGATAAACTAGTAGTTTAGGAGCAAGAAATATAAATTAATTCTTAACCTTAAAATTTCTTAGAAACGTATGCACTTAGTTTCTGGTAATTAGACTACAGTTCTGTTAGCAGACTGTGCTGTTGAAAATAAAACATAATGTTTCATGAACATTAGCAAATGTTTTTTTTTTTTTAAATATCCGTTATAGCATCTTTTGGAAGACTGCAATACTACAAACAAACAAAAGAAATTTATATCGAAAATAGATATTGGTTGTTGTTTCTAACTAAACTTTAATTAATTTACTGACTTCTTTTCTTTTATGTAGTTTTGTGGTTCACTCCCTATCAAAATCATTTAATATGTTTGCATATGTTTTAATAAATCAACCCCATCCTACCAAGTGTAGTAATTGGCCCAGAAATATTCATTTCCTGACAGACTGAGAAACTAAAAGAAACTTATAATAATATTACCAAATATCGTAGTGAAGAAACAATCAATTATTACTTTAACGTGCAAGTTTCTATTTCAGATCAAGTTTCTATTTGAGATCAAAGTAACATATGGACAAAACAACAAGTATCCAAAGGGGAAATGAAGTACTTGTTTTAAAAAAATATTGTAATTTATGACGTGATGGGTAACTCAAATCTTTCAACGAAGTGTTGTAAAGTTAGGATTGAAATTAATCAAAGACCGCAATGAAGATATAATTAATTCGTACTTTAACAAGTAAATTTCTGTTTTAAAGCAGAATTGATCTACCTAATAGACGTTTAATATCTTCTTTTTTTGTAGGACGTAAATAAATCTTTATTCTTATGTGGATTAAGAAACACACTTTCAAGAAGACTTAGTCACTAGTAACTGCTAGTTTTAGTATAATTTCGTACTAATCTGTTAACCAGCCTTAAAACAGCCATTTCTCGTTTACCATCACTTGCCATATAACCATTAAGTCATGTTGACTTACTGATGGATGTTTGCATTCGTCAAAAGCTGTCCGCTTGAGAAACGAACACTTACTACCGAAATAAACCATTGTTTTGATTTGGGGTGCAAATAAATAATTATTAAAATCGATTTCGCGTCAACTTTCTCGTGATCGTTCTTAAAGCTTTTCTTGAATTTTCGCGAATCACCTAACCTTCGGTGAGTTTATTGAACATTTGTAATGTTTTGACAGCACTTTAAACTTTACTGATGTAATAAACTGAACTTTAAAGTTTAAACTGAAATATCATTGCTGTTAACCTTATTTGCATGTAAAATATTTTGTAGCTGTTCGCGGGTCAGAGAAGCTGGTTAAATTTGTGTTTAAACAATAATGCAACTAAGATGAAACGGTATTTGATCAAAAAACACATCTACATCTTCATCTACATATATACTCTGCAATTCACAAAATTGTGGGTGGCAGAGGGTGCTCAGCACCAAAGCTAATCTCTTTGTTGTGCATTCCAATCCTTATTGGTACGAGGGAAAAAAGAATTCATATAAGAATCATTGCGGCACCTTATTTCTCTAATCTTATCTATCCTGTCATTCCGGCTCAAATAGGTTGGTGGAAGAAGTATTTCACTACACTCGTGAGTGAAAGTGGGAGTACGCATGTTTACCAATAAGTTTAAACGAAACGTGCGTCGTCTATCTACCAGAGACTCTCAGCCTAGTCTACTAATCAGTTCTGTGACGCTTTCATAAGGACTGTAGCAAGCGGTCACGAATCGAGCGGCTCTTCTCTGTACTTTCTCTATACTTTCGATCAACCCCTTACGAAACGGATCCCAAATGGCACAACAATAGTCCAAATGTTGACGCACAAGAGATTTGTATGCTATCTCCTTTGTTTGTTCATTACAATTTTTCAATATTCGACCTATGAATCGCAGCCTAGAATTAGCTCTACCTACCAACGAATTAATGTGTAAGTCCCATTTCATGTTCCTTTGTACTGTTACTCCCAAATATTTCATAGAATCGACCATATCAATAACTGAATTGTTTAACTCGTATTTCTGAACAATTGGATTCTCTTTGTTAGTTATGTTCATTTTCTTGCACTTTTTACAATTTAGCGTAAGTTAGTTAAGACGAGAAAACATTACATTACTTCCGCCACAGAATTACGAATAATAACAGAAAATGCTACAATCTCCATACATGCTGACCTATAAAATGCGTCCTTAAGTGTCACTATAACAGTAAAAATTTTTTTTAGGAAAAGCAATATTCTTCATGTAGTGAGTTTATTTGTTGCATAACCGGCTAAGTACACTATTTAATCAAAAGTATTCGGACTCCCGTATGTTATGCGAAATTGATGGCCAGATTTCACGTCAGATGACGCGCCGGTATGAAAGGAGGAGGGTGGAATTGAGTTGACAGTAGAGAAGCAGTAACAGTTGAACGGGTGGGTCAGGAGAGCTCAGCGACTTCGAATGAAACTAGTCAATGGATGTCACCTGAGCACTCTATAGCTGCTAAAGTCAGCTGTTGGGGACGTGATTGTGAAGTGCATACGCGAAACCCAACCAGAACTAAACCAAGACCTGACAGATCACATTTAATGACGGACATGAACCATCGAGCATTGCGGAGGGTGGTTCTAGAAATTGCTAGAAATCAGTGGAAGAAATATCTCGTGCGTTCGAAAGTGCTGCTACTAGCAGTCCAGCCAGCACAATGACTGTGCATCGGGAGTTGAAAAAATTGGGTTCATAGGTCTAATTATTGCTCATAACTCAACCCAAACATTTCTGCAGTAAATTCTAAGCGACGCTTGACAACACCAATGGACAGTTGATGAATGGGGACGCCGTACATTGTGATAATCCGATGGAACAGATAGGTGTTTTCTGTGATTATGATGTGGTCCCCTTATTTTGTTTACAAAACTCTAAATGCGGAAAGATATTAACACATGTTAAGCCATTTCTGACTGCCTACGGAAGACGACCAGTTCGGAGACGAAGATCGTATCAGTATGACAGCGTAACATGTCATAACGCTGTATGTTTGAGGCAATGGTTTGTGGTCAATAATATTCCTGAAATGGACTGGCCTGCCCAAAGTCCCGTCCTGAACCCAATGGAACACCTCAGGGGTGAATCAGAACTTCGATTTCGCTCAAGACTCCAGCGCCCAACACCAGTACCTTCTCTGCTTTCAGCTCTTGAGGACTTTTACATAACTCACAGGAAGTCTTCCCTGGGCGTTAGGCGGCCGCGTATCTCAGGCGATAAATAGTCTGACTATTGCCCAGATGAGCAGGGTTCGATCCCCGATTGAGCCGAAAATTTTTCTTTAAATTTCAAACTCCAATACAGCTCCCAGACCCACTCAGCTCCCTATCCGATGAGTACCGTGGAGGAAACTCCGCGGAAAGGTAAAGAATGGAGGGAGCGTGCCGCTGACCCCGTCATATCCTACTAGTACCAATGGTTATGAATGGGAATTCAGAGCTTTACCCCCGCGAATCCTAGGGAAAGCAGAAACTAGCTGCATAATCCCATTGACCCTTTATCTTTTATTAAGCAACGTGACGTGGGTAAAATCTAAGTCTAGGTGTCAGGGTACTTTTGATCAGATAGTGTTTACATCAATAACCGATTAGCATTACATGACAATACTTCACTGTGGAACCTATGGAGTTCATTTTTAGCTAAACACCTATGTGTCAGACCAATGAGATTTCAGATACTTGTCTTATTCAAGATTATACTGCAAGTAATTTTTGCTTAGTATCTTTTACAGTTTCATTAGTTCGGATGTTAAAGCAACTATTAGTAGGAAGGGCCTATAGCAGAGCATATTTTGAAATGTTTCTTGTCTGGCACCTCCTGGGGAGCATCCGCCTCTACACTCCGCACATCAGCACTGTGCCTTGTGTAATCTGCAGCTGAGTATTGCTCATCTGTCTGGATAAATAGCACCCACGTCAAAAAGATCGACACAATTTTGAACCAGACAATGCGGATAATTAGCGGATGTATCAAGACCACTCCACTGTACTGGCTACCCGTTTTGTGTAACATCGAACCGCCTACAATAAGACGACACAATCCCCTAATTGCCCAATATAATAAGATCTGTCATAACTTATATCTTCCCATCCATGACGACATGGATAACCAGTTTTAGAGACTTAAATCAAGAAATCCAAGCATAAAAAGTGTGAAACAGATTACAGTAGAACCCCAATTATCTGAACTCCGATTATCCGAATCGCTTTCTTAATTAAAACGGAAACGTACTGCGATTTAAGAAATAATGATTCTGCCTACACACCACATGAAACTTCTCACTGTCAAGCGGATGAGCGACTTTGCTGCTAGAAAACAGATGATTACAGTCAAACAACTGACTTTGACAGAGATGTACAGCAAGCAATGACTTTATTCACAGTATGGGACATACCGTACTAACGTACAGCACTACGCTTAACATGTAAAAGTGTTGCCTTTTCATTCAATAAATTAAAAGCTCTTTTCTTTTAAATATACAGTTTTTACTCCCATTTTCAACATACATACAATAATTAATTCAAATAAACCCTTTTTTCAGAAAAAAATCCAGCTATCCGAATTTTCGATTATCCGAATGGGGTCCGGTCCCAATTGATTCGGATAATTGGAGTTCTACTGTATATCTGATAAGTTTAATGAGAGAGAATCTTGGAAATTGGAGTTGATAGCCCCAGCCCCACCAGAATAGCACTCCCTGTTCGACAGTCAACAGGCTCTAAAGTCTAAAGAGACTCGCCCTTCCTCGCAAGACCTGGGCAGCTCTTAACAGAGTTAGGTCTGGTCATGGCAGATCTGTTTCATCTTTGTACACATGGGGAATGAGAGATTCAACGAGATGCGACTGTGGTGAGGAAACGCAAACCATCCGTCACGTGACATTTGACTGCCCACTTCGAGCCTTCAGGGGAACACCGATAGATTTTATTAATATATCAAATGAAGCTTTAGATTGGCTACACCATGTTAATTTTGAATTTTAATTGTAATTTAATGTTAAATTGTATTATTTTTGTGAAATGGCCATAAGCTAAATAAATAACATTTGTTACGCGTTGTGCTGCAGGTTTCGATGCGTGAGCGTGTGAGCGGGCGATGAGCCGCGAGGAGGCCGGAGGCATGCGGGCGCCTCGGTCTCGCCTGCTGGGGCTGTCGGAGGCGCCCTCCTCCAGAGGCTCTGCAGCAGGCGGCAAGTCAACCCGCAGCAGCAGGAGCGGCGCCGGCTCGCGGCCCCTGGTCAGGGACGACCCCAGCTTCACCACCAACATCGAGCACCTCGTCTTCCCCGACCGCAGGAACAGCAATCCCAACGTCCACCACCAGGTCAGTACCCAGTCACAAATAAAATGCTTCCTGTTCCTGTTATATTTTTGAAGTCAAACAGTGTGCACAGTAAGGAATTTTTTTAGCGTTACGTGTTAATTGCGCACGCGCTCTTAACGTTCTGCGCCTGCGCAGTTAACGTTCTGCGCTTGCGCACTTAAGACCCATTCATACTAGCGGTCAGCTCAGCTCAGCTCAGGTCAAAAATCGCTATACACGTAATCCAATGGGGGCATTCACACTACGCGGTCCGCTCAGGTCAGGGCAAGACAGCTCATACTGAAGATCGCGCCGCCACCGATCAACAACGGTCAAGACCTGAGCTGAGCTGAGCTGACCGCTAGTGTGAACGAGCAACGGTCAGGTCAGGTCAGATCAAATGGGCGGCGAACGTCTGAAAACTATGCTCGTAAGCTATTAAAAAAAGAGTAATAAATAAGAAATAAATGTTTTAACGATATATTATATCTGTTTATTATAAAATCGCCAAACTTTAATATAAATTCAAATATTATTACACATTTTAGTACTGGCAAGATACAGATCCTGTCTCCGAATTTTTTTAAAAATATTGTGAATATATTTTTAGAATAAAATGCTTCTGCACCAGCGTTAGCACATAAACAAAGAATATTTGTAAAGTAGGATTTCTCTCGCTCATCCTGAAATTCACTTTGTACATGGCATGAAATTTTATCCTTCCGTAAATAATTGTGCAAATTTGAAATCTTTAAGCCCTAAAATATCAAAAGCATTTCCCATCACTCGTCTCTCACGGCATAACCGGTAGTTAGCATTCATTTTTCTCTTGATCTGTTTGCGTTTGAAACTATGGATGCACCCAGAACCATCCTCTTTTTGATCTTGACGTATTTTTATGATCTTGGTCCTAAATCATTGCGTTTTTAATTGACGTTGCGGTAGCAGCAACTGAAATGGCCTCGTCTACTACTTGATCTGGCCTGACCTGAGCTGAGCTGACCGCTAGTGTGAATGCTATCCTGGATTGTGAGCTGAGCTGAGCTGACCTGACCGCTAGTGTGAATGGGCCTTTAATTTTCTACGCTTGCGCATTTAATGATACAGCTAAGATAGTGCCCGTTGTCACCTAAGTTCATATTCAACAATGGATCGCATTAAATGTGAAACATATACTTACTATTTCAATCACCGTAAACCTTCGTCTATAGAAGTATATGACAGAAATTTACCAATACACCGGAAGTATAATAATAATAATAATTAAAAATAAATATTAGTGATAATAATAATCCACATACTATCTGTTAATATCTATATAATAAAACTAGACGACCCGTGCGAAAATTTCGCGAATAAAATGCGATGAATAGTGAGGTTGAATGCTTGTAATATAATGAATAGTTCAACCGTACTTTCGTAGCAAATATTTCATTTAGTGTAATAGGTACGCAGCAAAATACAGTACTCACAACATATTACGAAACAGTTAGGAAAATTTAAAACACACTGTATTTATGACAAACTGTCACTGTCCTTAGTAGAATAAAACCAACCTTAACAAAATGCACACAACATATCAACATCTCTGAAATATTTGTTGCTGTACGAATAAAATGTTTACATTGGAATAGTATAGCAAAACGACAGTGTTTCCGTAACAAAAAAAATATATCGTAAAAGCTATTTATTGAATAAAAAAAAAGGTTATTGACATCTCTGTGATATCCGCTGCTGAAATCAGGGGACTTGGCTCTGAACAGTCTCATACGCGCTACTACTTTAAGCACCAAATTCCGAACATTTTTTTTCTTAGTTTATGATTTTACCTAGCTGGAGACCTTAATTTTACAACGATGTGTCATTTATCGATTTCGGATAGGTATCGAAGAAGATAAATGGCTTGTATTAAAAAAATTAAAAAAAACACGTTCTATAATTAATATTCATAATTTTGCCCTTTAAGGGTTGAATTCCAAAAAATTCCTTTTATAAAATATCAACCAAGGTAAAAAAAAAAGTTTTGAGAAATGATGATATTTTTGCCCCTTAAGGGTGTAATTTGGAGAAAGGTTTTTCTTAAAATATGATGTGACCATAGCGGCTAATTTAATATTTAAATCGATACGTCATTTATTGATTTCGATTAGGTATCAAGGGAAATAAACAGCTCCTGACAGAAAAATGCATTGTGAAAATATTAATACTTTTGCCCTCTAAGGTTAGAATTTTTAAAAATTTCTACTTAAAATGTGTTAACGGAACCGAAGACATTACGAAGACCTGAAGCTTTTAAATGATACCTAGTTTATCAATTTTGTTTAATTGTCAACGGAGATAATTGACTAAAGAAACAAAAAACGCATTTTAGAAATACTGATATTTATGCCCTTTACGGGTCGAATAACGAAAAAATCCTTTCTTAAAATATAATGTTACCACGGCGGAGACCTTAATCTTTAATATGATACCTCATTTATCTATATCGGTTAGAAATTAAGGGAGATAAATAGCTCGTGACACAAAAATGCGTTGTAGAACCATTCATACTTTTTCCCTTTAAGGGTTGAATTCCAAAAACGTCACTCCTAAAATATGATGTCACCGAAGCTGAGACATTATTCCTCATTATCTCACTTGATTTATCGATTTTGGATAGATATTCAGGGAGATAAATGGCTCGATGTACAAAAAACGAATTTTAGACAAATTGACATTTTTGCCCTCTAAGGGTCGAATTACGAAAAATTCCATTCTTAAAATATAATGTTACCACGGCGGAAACCTTATTCTTTAATATGATACCTTATTTATCTAGATCGGTTTGATATTAAGTGAGATAAATCGCTCGTGACACAAAAATACGTTATTGAAAATTTTATACTTTTTTCCGTTTAAGGGTTGAATTCCAAAAACATTCTTTCTTAAAATATTATGTCACATAGCTGAGATATTACTCCTCATAATCCTACTTCATTTATCGATTTTGGTTAGATATCCAGGGAGATAATTGGCTCGAGATAAAAAAAACTAATTTTAGAAAAATTGACATTTTTGCCCTTTAAGGGCCGAATTACGAAAAATTCCTTTCTTAAAATATAATGTTACCACGGAGGAGACCTCATTCTTTGATATGATACCTCATTTATCTATACCGGTTACATATTAAGGGAGATAAATCGCTCGTGACACAAAAATGCGTTATTGAAAAATTTATACTTTTTCCCTTTAAGGGTTGAATTCCAAAAACATTCTTTATTAAAATATTATGTCACAAAGCTGAGACATTACTCCTAATAATCCTACTTGGTTTATCGATTTTGGTTAGATATCCAAGGAGATAAATGGCTCGAGATACAAAAAACGCATTTTAGAAAAATCGACATTTTTGCCCTTTAAGGGTCGAAAAACGAAAAATTATTTTCTTGAAATATAATGTTACCATGATGAAGACCTCCATCTTCAATATGATATCTCATTTATCTATATCGGTTAGAAATTAAAGGAGATAAATCTCTAGTGACACAATTACACATTTCAAAAATATTGATACTTTTGCCCTTTAAGGGTCGAATTCCGAAAAATATCTGTCTTAATATATGACGTCACTAAAGAGGAGATCTTAATCTTTAAAATGATACTTCATTAAACGATTTCAGATAGGTATCCAGTGAGATAAATGACTCGTAACACAGAAAACAGCTTTTTAGAAATATTGACATTTTTGCCCTTTAAGGGTCGAATTCCAAAACCTTTATTTCTTAAAATATGATGTGACAAAAGTGGAGACCATAAGCTTTAAAATGACACCTCATTTATTGATTTTGGTTAAGTATGAAGGAAGATACAGGCTTGTGACAAAAAAATACCTTATAGAAATAATATATATGATATGATAGTTATTTGTTACAAATAAAAATTTTATTTTGCTGCTCTCTCTCGCATTCTTTTGATTGTAAGAACGGCTATCAGATAATTTTGTCCAAGTTGTTCTGCGATATGAAAGTTTTAAACACAAAATACATACAAAGCCTCGATGTAGTACTCTTTAATCTAGTGAAGTGTGATTTCATTTTTTAATAATTTTCACTTCTTTACGAGAATAACTTGGACAAATTTCACATCTACTGTAAAAATGCAATGAAGACACTATCGTTCGTCCACTTGAGTGCGAAAGGAACATAAAAAACATAAAAAATACACAGAAAACAATACACACGAAAAACATACGAAAAAAGTGTATATGACTCAAAAAAATTTCACTTCTTGCGCATATACACACACAAATAAACTCAATTTAATTCTTTTCTTCTGAGAGGTATTATTAAGTATTTTTTAAAGGTTTACACCGTAATAGTTCCTCGATAACGACTCGGCTCTACCACTACCTTAATATGTCCTTTTTGTATCCTCTGCAACATCCGACCCAGTCTACTACATTGGCTCAACTATAGCAACAAAAGGGGGATACAGGAAATGGCAGGTAAGGATCGATTCTCGGAGTTCTGCTCGAAGATGTAATGGAAAGACGATCACGGTTCGGATATAAGTAATGGTTTGGTATCTGCAACGGGGAAATAGAGAAAACTGATACTTCGCACATGTTTACTGATACAAACTCGACGTTGATATAGACATACATACATAGACAGCGGTACGAGGTAGAGTTACATATATGATTTTATAATAGCTTCAGGCAATGGCACAATGTTTCAGTACAAAATGAATATTTGTTTGCTAATATCCTGACCTGGCTAATTAAACTGGTCAACACAGGTTACCTGATACTGACTACTATCCTTGCCCTAGTATGTACTTTTGTATCCGCTTCAGGTATGGAGTTCAATTGGAAAATTGCACTTTGTTTTCTTTCCTGCTGTGCCGCTGCGTGTTTCTTGCTGATAATGCCAACATTTCGATCTCAGCCTGGGGCCTTCGACAATGTTGTCTCACGTTAATGTATATTTTTTCGGCATGGATGGTATTGTTTCTCCCGCAAAGGATGTCTCCTGTTTCAGAGAGCTTTGCGCTCCGTGGAACGATCTGTTGCCAGACGTTCATCTGCGAGTACACGCTTCCACATTTGACTCAATCCATAGCCCCCATATTTTTTGAAGTTTTTAAGATGTTTATAAATTATTACGGATTCCATAATTTTACCTTCCAATAAATCCTCCGGTTTTGAAAATATTGTAGAAACACACAGCGCCAAACCAAAAAAGAAAAGATGTAATTTTCCAAAATTACGCCTTCTAAAAGTGTGTAATTTTATAGGGAGTTCTATTACTGTACAGTTCGTAGGTACATAAACGGGTGATCACCAGATATTCCAGGCAAAGAGGATTACTTGAATTTTATTCACTATTAGTGATATAATACTAAATGAGCATGAGAGAACGATGGTGACTACTAACTACAACCTAACAATCAAACCAAAGTCACTTCTTCCATCCTAATTAAATGCTTTCTCATTTTTTAACAGTCTTTTAAATCGCCCAGGGTACTAGGGCTGATGTTTGATAACAGATCTAGAGTAAGGTTTGCGCGATGTTTCTACCCTGTGACCTCCTACCTGTGTATTGATCTTGAGTGGTGCTTTCCTCCCCATTATAACGACAGTGAGGCTCGAGTATCACATCATTATAGTACAAAGTTCAACCTAAAGTTACTGAATTTCGACTTTGATAATTGCTACCGGTGCCTGTATATCCAACTCAATGCTAAAATTGGTGCTAAATATTTCAGGAGCAATCGACCTCTCTTGATCTATACTTTCCATGTAAGCCTTGACTGACTGGAGAATAATTTTAACACTTTTCATATATTTTAATTAACAGTAATGTGCTTTGTTACAACTCTGCCAAAAACAAGTCTGTTATATTAACTAATGCTATGTTGTAAGCGTTACTTCTTAATTCATTGGCTCCAACGCTGCTTTTATCCTGCATTTATAGACGATTCGTCAACAGTTGAGAACTATTTTTTCAGATCTGAGTTCTATCTTTCATGATAGACGAAGCCATTGGTCGAAAATCGACAAATATTCGACAGAAAACACAAACTGGATAAAAGCCCGGGTATTAACATTCTAGAGTTATCTGAATTCGAGTTAATTCTTAAAGAGCACAACTTTATTCTGAAAAAAAAAAAAAAATGTGATCATGTGAATTCCACCGCAATAGGAAATAATTTCTATTTTTTAATAAAAATCCGTCTTCTAACATGGCCTACAACAAAGTTAAGGAAATAATTTCTCATCAGCTTTCTGTGAACAAAAGGTATTACGGAACCTCTTTTGCCCATCTGACGATTGCTTTACCTGTAGAGAGCGTCCTCAACGGAGAAACCTTGAGAGAGAAGTCGCACATACCCCATGTCAGTGCCCTTAACTTCATTTACAAAATTCTTGAAAGATTACATCACAGATCAAATGATTTAGCCAACCCCCAACATACGAACTGCGTTACCAAATGCTGAGTGATGCAAACAGCTACTATTTTGTCCAGAAATAGGTTCAAAAAATTAAGTATATCCAACTGTTTAGGTTACTTATTGATTACAATTTTATTTTATTTTTCGAAATCAGTATATCCTTACAGCCAGGAATCACCTCGCAAGGGCACAACTAAAACTATAGCTCTCCTAAGTGTAGTAACAGTATACAAAAACCCATGACAAACACATATTTTTGACTTTTGCTTACCCGGTGGAAATTACAGTAATCTGATATGAACATGCGGAGTTACCACAATACCGATAGTCAGGTGAAAGAACTCGAATATGCCCATGATTGAACGTTTTTGAAATTCCCAGTGATTCGAGATCGCAATTGGTTTTTCGTGGATAACGCCAGTAATGTAAAGAATTAATCAAACATTTTTGCAGTCGCAGATCATTAAAAATATTGAACAAGGTATAATAACAGTCTCATAATACAGGGCGTTCGCCGGGAAACGCAACCCACTGTTAGCGCTACAAGGAAGAAACTGCTCCCGGCGAGCGAGCGCTCAGTTTCCGGCAATGTTCGACCGTCGGCCGCGGACTATTTCATAATAATTACGCTTCATAAACTTGTGTGCTAAGCATTTAAATGTGGCGTAATTCATTAGCTTACCTTATAAAAGATGCTGGAAGTGTTGACCCTCTTGTGTAATGCACATTTCACATCTTCTGAACATATTTCGAGACACACGCTGCCCTAACTGACTTAATGATTTTTTGGGTGACTGTTCTAGTCGAAAAGCGATATCGTTAATTTTCTCCTCTGTGAGAATACGGTTGACCGACAGTCTCTTTTTGTTAAAAAATGAACCCGTTTCTCTTACTTTTTTAACCAGACGCAGAATTGTTGATTTAGCTGGCAGTAAAGCGCCAGGAAATTCGCGACGAAATTTACTGCGACACTTTTTAAACGACTTCTTCTTCACATATGTATCGTAGAGAAATATTCTTTGTTGCAAACTGTAACGTACCATAATTATACTCACACTCAAACACGGTACAGATTAATAAGAGTATGAAGCCCCAAACCAGCCAAACCGCAAAGAAACGTTTATTCACAACACTGATTAATAAGAGACTGAAGTCACAAACTATCTACAATGCAAAGAAACCGTTCTTAACAATGTAAGGGTCACTGCAATGCACTGTTGGGGCAGCGGAGGTGTTAAACAGTGCGGTGATTCACGGTGCCGGTTGGCGGAAACTGCTGGGTCCACTGACCGAGCAAGTTGCCGACGGCAACAGACTGGGAGGGTAGCGTTTTCCGGCGAATGCCCTGTATAACAGCATACTATCCGCATACTATATTTAAAATTAACGACAGAACATAAATAAACTTTGGACATCTCATTTCTCACTCTATTCTCAACATTTCAAGGCTGGGCATTGAAACAATTTTTAACGCAGCCTACCTTTTGCACTAAATTGTTTTCTCTACTTAAAAGTAAACTGCCGTTAGTTCACCGTCGACAAGCGATTAATTAAGATTTTTACCGTTCGATATTGCAGCGCAAAATGTCCAGAACAACATGAAACAACTCTCGCAACTGTAGCGCTCTTCAAAAGGAGACGTACCCGACGTGATACCAGCCTCGTGTTCAGGGTCTATAATACCAGAATATGGTCCCTGGTGCTAATAATAGGTAAACTGAATCATGCCCTGCTGATACAATGCCATGAACCTACGGACAGTACACAGTTCGTAATCTTTGAATTAGGTACTAAAGTCCACCACTAAATGCAAAACCTCGTCGTAGAACGCACGTTGTGAGAGCATATCCGAAGATCCAACATAGTATTGTTCTTCTCTCTTCATGAACAGCTCCAAAACATTACACTTAACATATACAGTTTGTATACAGTCACAGGTTGTATACAATCACACTTCAAAAGAGGAACTGCCCTGGGGACGGCGAACGTGAATCCTTTCAAATAAGAAATTTAGGTGAGGACTTGCTTTTAAGGGTTATCTTTTCGAAGACCTTGCGTGGAACGCACTTCAACTCATCTATGGTAATTCTCAAAGTTTTTCCGTCCGTATCTAAAATGAAAACCCACAAACTCGGCAACAGGTAGAAGCCGCTAAGTAATTGTGCTTCATGGATTATTTACTTATTGTTTGATGAGTTAAGTAAAGATAATAAGACAAACAACAGAAATGAAGGTGGAAGACACAGAGAATAATTTTGGTTAAGGAAAATCCGGAGTGCTACGAGAAAAACAGTTCTATTATCAGAATAATTTGTAATTTAAGGAATGAATGTTTAACCACGAAATGAATAGCGTATTGGGGAGAAAACCATGAGTATAAAATGGGATAAGATGTACTGTTGCATTTTATCAAGACTGATATGAAACTTGTGAAGACAGGAAGCATTCAAGGTATTGAAACAGAAATTTTGTCTTGGCATAATAGTTAATGGAAAAGAAGCTGTTACGATTCGCGGATCATTTTGTTCTAATCAAAATTGAGAATAATCATACAGATAAATTACTGGATGATGCCAAAGAATTATTAATACATGGAAAAAATCAAGGACGGGGATCATAAATGAATACAATAGAAAAATATCGAAATAGTAACAACTGGATTGTGGAAAGTAAGAGACTTCGGCCATTTATGAAGTAAAATGACTATCGGTAATGGAACTAAGAATGATATAAAAAGAAATTTTTATGCCCAAAAGATCCTTGTTCTGTGGGAGAAATGTTTTAAAGTCTAATATTATTCTAGGAGTCTGAAATAATTCAGTGCTTTTTATAAACGAAAAAGTAAAATTGAAAATTTTGATTTCCGGCGTTGCAGAGGAGTGATGAGAATTATCTGGGCCTGTAAAATATGAAACGAATTCATACTGAAAATGATGAGTGAAGATGTCATACGAAACGAGTGGATGCGATGGTTGGTCAAATTTAACATGTGCATGGTTTGTCAATAGATGGAAAGAGTTGATGGTAACAATTAAACAGCGGCCCAAAGGTAAAATCAGATAATTATGAACAGGTTACCATGACTGTGTAAATAAGGAGATACTCATTATAGGCAGAGACGGATACTTCAGTCACACTGTCAAGGATCGTTAAAACTCAATAGAAATACTTTTAACGGATTGCTGTCTGTATTAACCTCTTTTTTTAAAAAAATTGTGTAGTTTTATTGCATACAGAAAATGTTAGTCTCATTTTTGATTTAACATCTCTTAATTTAATGAATTCTCCTTGCATAATGGAAACTCCTGATGTAATTGTATATATGAAAAAAATCTTTATAAATTAATGACGGCATGACACAATAGTCAACGTCCTTAAATTAATCCCCCTTTTTACACACCAATGGCAAATGCGAACAGCGATCACACTATCGCATCGTAAAGCATACTGAATAAGCATGTGGCCAGGGAACGATAAACGATTAGTATAAATGAGCAGTCGTTGTTGCATTATAGCGTAAGGATTGGCAGAACTGAGATAAAAAATAAAACGAGCGGTTGTAAAAATTGTATTTTGTTTAGTTCATTCGAAGAAAAGTTATCATAAGGTCCACGTATAACAAAATTTAGTTCTTTATTAGCCAGAAACATATTTTTCTCAGTAAAAATGAATGTATAAACAACATATTTAACCATTTTTCAGCGCATTTATATACTGGTTAATTTTCTGCTATCCAAAAACAGTCTAAAAAAGCTCCGCAAATTGGATATCCCTTGTTAAGAAATTTGTTACCGTGACCGACAAAGCTTAAGGTAAAAGGCAATACATTATAGGATTTATTCTGAGTCCGTATTCAACGACTGATCTGAGCAGAGCATTTTCCAACGGCAGAAGGGCTGAAGACAGGCCGTCGACAGTGAAAGATGGTTCTGCTGAGCTTGATGGATATGTAAGCTTCTATTAAACTTTATAGGTTTTCATTCACTCGTTCAGCGCCGTGACGCGCCAGCGCAGTGCTTCAGAGATCAAGTGTAGGAAGTTTCGATACTTCGCTTAACCATCCAGCCAGCTTAACGTGAATATTATTTTTGAGAAAGATACTTCAAACATTCAGGTAGGAAGATTTAAGAAAATTGAACTGAGTGAATCTGGATACATTATTGTTACACCTTAGTGTACTGTTGAAGCGAAATAACAGTTTGAATTAGAGATTCCCAACATGGAGGGCACGGAAATATGTCAAAGGGGGCGCAAAGGGAAAGGTAACTTCGCCACCCATATCGATGATATCCTAGCTCTACTTCGTCGGAAGTACTATATCTCCTTCGCCGTCTCTTAGAATTGGAAAAAAACCTTTAATCTAACATCAAATGAGTTTATTCTAAGCTGAATCTGTTGCATATTCTTCTCAAACACATGCAGACGACAAGAACATATTCTTTTAAAATACATCCTTTTCTACTAACCCGACGGAACCATCGTATGACACTCCAGCTAACGGTAGGACAAATACCATATTTGCGACGAAATGCATATTTAGCAGTAATAACAAGTTCACTTTCAGGAAATTCAGTAGTCCAGAATGACCTTTGTTCTGTGCTTGCAATATCGACGCGTACTGGGAACCTATAGCACGATGAGGGACACTTCCATCACATCTTTTGCCAGTAAAATGAAACTTCAAAACTTGCACCTCGCAGTGATTTGTACGCCGGCACCGTAAATAGTCTGGTTGCGGAAAAATACCTCTGGATACCTGGGGCTTTCGTAATAAACTAGTTTATTCTAACAAGCCGATTCTAGGCAGTATTACAGATACACAGAATTGTTAAGGATTTGAAGAATCAAAATATACAAGTTAAGCGTATATACACATGTTGTGAAACTGGCTAAATTGCTGTAGCAAAACCGAAAACATATTATCATTAAACACATTTTCACTATGGAAAACTATAAACACCCCAGGCACAAACATTAAGCACATTCAAGCTTAGGACATTTTTCCCAGAACTGCATTACGGTGACATGTCAGCAAGGACACATACAGAGGTTCAGATGAAACTTATGTTACATTTCCTAGACTGTATAGTTCTCTCCTGGCCGCAAAACTGAAGCTGTGACTGTATTGCAGCAGTTTATTAACATTAATGTTAGTCTTACACTGGTACCGACTGCGTCCGACTGCTTGCTATAGACAACTAACGGACGACTCGTTCGCATGACCTGAGCTCTCATACTGTACGTAGCATACTTGTCGGCGAAGACTTCGATGTTCAATAAGAACGGAATGAATTCACCAGATATTCCTGAAGAGAAAAGAGCAGGACGATTTTCATAATTTACTGGGCGATTTGAAACTAAGATTTTTTTATTTTTTTTGACTACTTCCTTATGGGTTTGTACTTGTTCAACTACATTATGAACTGAAAAAAAATTCCCATTGTGAAATCGGAGTGTTTAAATCTTAAAGCTGAAGTTAGTCATAAAAAAAATTAAAAAATTATTAGTTATAACCAGTATATAGTTTGTAGTAGGGGCCTAGGTAGATAAATACATTTATCTTTCATAAATTTATCTTTCATACATTTATGATTAATTATTGATAAATGGGGATTTTTAATCTTATGAAGGAGTGAAAATATTTATTTTTGCAAGAATCTCGATGTTAGTTGGAATATAGGAAAACTGTCACAATAGGACATTTATTTTCTTATCATTGGCGGTTACAAGTCTGAGCGAATTTACCGTTAACATTAACACAAATGGGCAAAATCATAAATGCAACGCTCAGAGGTACAATTAGCCATCATGAGCAAGCAAACAGTTGTGTATTTACTTTTAAATCCATCTCAGAATTAATATGCAAGAAATCATGATATTTGGAAACATTGTACAATACAAGTTATGACGACCTCAGACATAGGCATCATAATACTGTGACTTCACAGTTAAAAAGACTATCATGGGCGCCACGAATGAACAATATGCCATTCGAAAATAACTAGTTGTGGCAAATTACGCCGCTAGCTAAGGGGTGTTTTTGTTACAAAGTTAGAACATGGATCAATCCTCTCAAAGACGCTTAAGGGTTCAGTTTCACGGAATGCACAATCAGATATCTTGGTCGTAATAAGTTACCACTGTAGTTCTGCGTATAATGTCTGCGGTGTTCGGAGATGACCCACGATATGTGAGACTTGTCTCACAAGGCGGCTACAGACACGTCCTAGTGGTAATGCGCATCATCGCATTATTGGCTGTGTCGCCGTGCGGAAGCCACTCCATCAAGCCCGCAGCGTCAGATTTCCGACATCAAGAGTCGGACTTTGCATTTAGCGAGGAAAGCCAACTTTCTGAGTCCACCACAGAATAGACTAGCATAGAATTAAGCTCTTCGATTTGCGAGGAAATTTCTGACTCCGCCCCTTGCAGTCTCGAAGATCACATTTAACAGAAAATTCCTAAGATTTTAAGTTATATGCTCATTTGGATTGGATCTTCAGGTTGGCACGTAATGTCACGTGATATCCCCGATATCCTATTTGCCCCGCGTATATCACAGAGGTCGGACATATTCGGCTAAGTTCGGGGACGACCCTGTGCTCGGGCGGCAGGCATTCCCCGCCACGTGAGCGACCTTGTTAACCGCCCATCCCCGGGAGCAGAATGTGTCGTCGGGCAAAACCCTTTATCCGCGACTTCCTGTCGCCATGGTTCGGGAAGGCCACGTTTAGCTTCAAGCCTACACAGCTAAATAATTCTTTAATATTCGTTGCAACAAGATACACTGAATGTTCACCATTGCATTACAGTCCTCACTTGGAATCTTGCGTACTTAAGGAAATTAAAAAAAAAAAATCTGTTTAGGTGGTTGCCCAAGAATTATGAAAATTACTCTAACATTATGATTTATATAATAAAAAATGCACATTAGAACGTGGCGACAGCGCGTCACGTTATAAGTTGTATATTTCACAGCTAAAACGTAACTAAAAAACATCTCACTCTGACAAATTAAGTCAAGCTTTACATTGTTCAGGATAATTCATATCAACAACTCTAAGATTACAAAAAATCAAACGAACTTGTACGTACAAAAATCCCAGGCTGCTCGGATCAAGTAGCATGTCGAAACAAAACGCACGTAGACGCATGACCAGGTCGGTCCAGCTGTGAGAGCGCTGATAACATTACGTAGGTTGGGAAGCATGGTAGTGCAACTACGGACGATCAAAAGTTGCATGCTGTCGCTTCCAGTGTAAGAGCATCCTGATACTGCTAGCGTGGTTTTTAGTGTTGTCCTTGTTCAGTTCTCATCCTCGTTATCACCGTGTGATAGGCTTCCTGATAGCTTCATCCAGTGCTCACCACTCAAATTTTTCCAAACATTAATTCACTTGATTGGATGTTCAATAAAATTTAGATGTTTCCCTAAATAATTATCGACGCTACTGTTTCAGGTCAGTTATAAGTTGTTATTAAACTGTTTTATATTACATAATGTCCTACAGATTTTTTAACATGGAAATTCACAAATCGGAATTTAATCTGTACTAATATCATAAATACGAAAGTAACTCTGTCTGTCTGTCTCTCTGTTTGTTTCGTTTCTTGGACTAAACGGCTACTCCGATGGTGATGAAATTTGACAAGGAGATGCTATTTAACATTAGGATGGACATGGGATACTATATTCTGTATACGTTTTTACGACTATATGTGTTTACCGATGACAAGGAAACACTTTGTATCTTTAGGAATTTAATAGGATACATTTTTTCAGATATGAATAACAGTTTTAGTCATGAGACAGGTTCGACGGTGGAATGGTATATCGATGGCGTGCCTGTCATATTATGCCAACTCAGTGCTGTATCTTAGATAATTTTCAGCTTTGTATATCCAATTCTAGCAATCAAATTCTAAATCCACGCGTACGAAGTCGCGGGTAACAGCTAGTTAGTCTTTATTATTACAGCCACTAGACAAATCCCGTATAGTCCTATCCGGAATTTGACATGGGTTACATACAGTATATCTGTATAGAAAAGCACAGATAACAATGAAACTCTGTACACGTCCTTCATTATCACTGTACTCCACGGAAGGTTTAATCAATTGTGATTACAAATTATCCCGGATGGCCATCAGTCAAGGAATATACATTCTCTTAGTATCTGAAGAAATTCAGATCGAAATGTACGAAACACGTTCAGCGATCGTAGGGTGCGTCCATTAATTACGTAAGGCGTTTTTTTTTTCTCGTAACTCTTGATCCTCCTTCCCCTCCCTCCCCCCCTTGGTGAGATTTGGTGAGATCTGTTGTGGCCACCCCTCTCGCCTTCGTTCCCACTGCGCCAGTTAGGCAGGACGCGCCTTTCATCTTCTACCGCCTGGCGGTGGGTAGAGGTGCGACGTCCTTGCTAGTATATGCGGCACAGATGACAGGCGTTCCCTAACACGCGCCGCGGGATCGAGGCTTAACGTGAGATCGACTTCGTGATTCTGGAGACATTTTTGTTTTTAGTTTGTTGTTTGAAGGGCGGCGATCTGTAATAAAAAGTTGACGTGAAATTTCCGTCAATCCCTCTTCCCCCTATGGTGAGATTTGCCGGACCCCCCCCCCCCCCTGTTTTAGCTCACGTAATTAATGGACACCCCCTTCGTAAAGAATCAAAACACATCCGCAGACAGGTTAGAAATAAGATGGCACTCCATCGCGCGACCGTCCGAACTCAATCACACGCTCGACTTCCTTCTTTGATCTCCGCACAGAAGTGCCAACTCTCGCACACTTGTATTGTTACAAACAGGTGATTTGCCGCAAGTGTTGCTCACTGCTGTTTTGCGTTTGGTGCAGGGAAACTCCGCGGGCGGCAAGAGCGGTGGCGGCAAGTCTGGTGGTCGGTCGCGGCTGGCCGAGGTGTTCGCACTCAGCAGGCACGCGCACTCCTGCTCTGCCAACCCCGACAAGGTCAAGAGCAAGACCAACAGCGGCCCCGGCACCGCGGGCAGGAAGATGGCCTCCAGTGCCGCCCCGTCCAACGTGAGTATCAGACACCCGCTATGCTAACTACCAGCCGTAGAAGATTCCTTTTAGCCTTCAGGTTTCAAAACAGTAATGCATGTTCTTAAAATCTTGTGTTAGAGGAGAAGCTCCAATGACAGGCAACGGTCTAAATACGGGCTACTTGCTGAAAGTGGGGGAAGGGAGTTGTACGCGGGCACGAGAATGGCACCAAAAGGAACATGAGAAAATTAACTTAGTCCGTGACACACGTGCGTTGGCGCAAATTGTTTTACCGGAAAACTTGCTTTTAAAAAACTCAAAACGTTTCAAGGTATGTCATCATTAATTTATCTCTGTCCTACTTATTCAGTAAAGTAAATGACTTCCACCTTATCTCAAAGTTCACGACCTGAGCTTCGTGGAAGACACCTGTCCTATTCGATTTGTTTGTTTTGTAATGGCTGCCGCGACCATCAATTAGAAGTACTGTATGGTCTAAAAACGGGCTGTCATTGTGGTTCAATAACGGGTTAGCTCTTGACAAGTAAACGCGAAGATTTCAGCCCCCCGGGTCAACTACAAATTGCTCAAGCTTCAACGTCCAAAAGGGTTAGTCCATATGAGGTACGTTCGATCCCGACCATTGCAAAGAAAAAGCAATTGTGGTCGCAAGTGCGCCAAGACTTGCATCATAACTGGATCTCCTTACAGCGGATCGTTGAAGGAAAGTGTGGAGCGTACAGTCTTCAACAACTGTCAGATGATTGAAAAAGTGTAATCAGTTGCCTCAGCAAAGAAAAGAATCCAAAATTTCCAAGCCAAACCAAGAAGCCCACCAGGTAAGCTCAGTTGGACTCGGAAGAATTGGAGCCCTCTACTGATGACGACAGTAACGATGACGAGCTGGCGATTTTTCTGGGTTAAACGTGGTGACAATGCAGCATACATTTTCTGTGACTGACTATTTCCAGATAATAGCAGAGGCGAAGTGTAGATTCAGTTCTACAAGTTTGAAGGTTGGGCAGAGATTGAATGTGCTGGAATAAAAAATGAAATATGTTTGTAACCCCTGCAAGGAAAAGAATAGAAAAAAAGAAAAGAGAGGGGTTGTAAAATGACAAGTTAATAAATTTTTCAACAAAATTTGGTGTTCTTTAATTTATTAGGAGATACATTTCCCTTTTTATACAAGTAGACCGTATTTGGCCACCTCTTGAAAATCAGTCATTTTCACTTTATTTTTTTAATCCTTTGATTTTGGAAAATTAAAATTGGTTATTGACGTTTTGAACCCTCATATCACCTCATTATTGTTTATGGAAGCAAGTGACAGCAAAATTATCGATATTGAGTGACCAGGAAAATCACAAGGACCAAAATAAAAGTGGTAGCCCGTATTTGGACCTTCTCCTCTGCTATTCTTTTTGTTGCTTTAAAACCGGAGGCTTTAGATTGCTCATACGTATTAATAATTATAAACAAGAAATAATATATTTATTTATTCGTATTGCGAATTATAAAGGAACCATTATAATATTTGATCCGTCCTTCCTGAGATTTGTTTTTGTTTTGAAAGCAAGCTTAATCCACTACCGGCTTCACCAGAACCCGTCTGCCTCCATTTTTTAGGGTTCCTGCAGGACCTTCATACCTAGTGTAGGTCCTGAGGCACTCGTAGTTTCCACTGTACGTTACCACCAGGGGCAGTGGTATTGTGAATGTTTATGATTGCGTACACAGTAGTAAGGTGTGGAAGGCCTTGGAGAATAAAGGAGTTCCAAAAGAAATCTTCACTAGAGTGATAGAACTATAACAGGGAATTGAGAATTATTTGAAAATAAGGGTAGAAAGAACAGGTTGGCTGAAACAAAGAAACGGGCGAAAACATCACTACTTTTCATTGTAAACAGGGATGATACGTATAATGGAGAAGCTGGCAGTGAGGTTGGTAGAAGAAATTATGAAGATTTTGGCTGTTGCGGACGACCTGGTTGTCTGGGGAAGTGGTCAACAGAAAGTTCAATGGCAGCTGGATGTATGGGCATACAGTGTCTGAAAATATTGTACGAAAGTTAATGTGAAGAAATGTGAGGAGTGCATGGTAACGATTAGAGGGATGAACAGGATAACCAAGTGAATTGTGATGGCAGCTAAACAGCTGAAGAAGGTAAACGGTATCAAGTACGTAGAAAGTTCTTTAGAAGAAAGCGACAGGAACGATGGTGAGGTAAGCAAAATAGGGAAGCAGGGAGAGGCATTTCTCATAAACATCAGAAAGCTGATATGGGACGAAGATGAGCCTCAAACAAGTAAAGGAGTAATCTATCGCACATACTATGTTCCTATCATGACATAATGGACAATAAAGAAGCATTATCAAGATACAAGCAATTTCTAAGATGTAAAATGTGTGTTACTGGAATATACAGGATAAGGATTGATAGTATTGGACACACCATAAAAGGTTAACCCCTACAGGAAGTTATCGAGAACGTCCCACTAAGATGGTATTTGAATGTAAAGATAATGGGAGAGCAGAGCGACTCAGAAGAATCCAAGAAATAAAGATTCATGGTAAATGACCCAGAGAAAGACGAAGTGACGGATGACTGTGAGGAGTATAACGACATGTACGGAAGAGAGGAGAGGACTGAACCAAGGTGGTGACAGAAAGGGGTGGGAAGAAAGAAGTAAATGGAGAGGCTAGTGCCCAATGCAGACCCGGCCAGTAGCTGCAAATTATGGATGATGATGAATATTAATCTTATGAGTATCTCTAAAGGCAACGAATAACAGTTGAGGAAAAGTAATGATAATGATGTCAATAATGGAGAAGATAAAACAAAGTCTAGTATGGTGTAAAAATAGCAGGAGTTTGTAACCCGAGTACTAAGATCATAGGTCAGCCTAGTCTAAAAGGAAACGTATGATGTTCTCGTCCTGGCTGAAAGATACAGTAAAGTAAAATTAAAACCCTTGATAGTAGCATGTAAAAGTAAAGACATACGAGTAATTTTTTTTTTGGGGGGGGGGGGGGAGTTTTGCGAGATGTATTCCATACTGAGTATGGTGTAAAATTATGGCCGCAGCCTGGATGTAGATACAGTAAACCAGTTGTACTGTAAATGGAAAACCAATTGAATTCTATAAAGGTTATCCCGGCGGACGTTGGTCGAATAAGTGAAGAAGAAGTGGAACTTGTAATTGGTTTGTTATTGAGAGAAAAAAGTTGTGAAATAAAAGTTGCTTTTGGTTTAATTTGCGACGTTATTGATGAAAATGTAATTGAAGAGTATTTGGAAGTAAAATAGTAGAAAACAAGACAATATATCTTTCTGATAATATAAGTTAAAGAAAGGAGAAGTTTTTTGAAATTGTAACCCGAGAGCTATGATCATAGGTCAACCTAGTCTAAAAGGAAACGTAAGTGGCTTGAAGATACAGTAAAGTATAATTAAAACGCTTGATAGTGTTATGTAAAAGTAAAGATTGACGGGTCTTTTTTTGGTAAAGTTTTGCCGAGATGTATCCCGTACTGGGTCAGGAGAGCATGTTAAAACTTGGTGTAATAAGTCATTTGTTTATGAAGATTGACTAAATACTAGCAAAATACTACCATTCGTACGCCGTTTTAATATTTCAACGTTGTTATTATTTAATTCCAATTTATACTTAACTTGAAGGTATCATTTTAAAGCGGGTTAGATGTTACCTGTGCCACTGTCACTTATTATCATTAAGTTTAGCCAAAACTCAATGCTTTTGAATATATCATCCACCCAATATTATACAAAATTCCACTTCTATCAGTATTGTTGATATAGTTTATTTAAAAATGAGCGGTCTGGTAGCTCAGTGGTTAAGCCGGCTGACTGGAAATTGAAAGGACCTTGGTTCGAATCCCTGTCTGGGCGGGGAATTTGAAAGGCCCTTAATCCTACATCACCACTAGTTTAACGTGCTGTGTAATATGAAGTACGTCAGAACGTTTCCGTTGTTCGTATTCCACGTACAATTGTAAGTCCCCTGTACCCGGTAGTATTACTAGATTGGATTAAGAGTAGCCACGTCAGAGGCGCATGTGCGGCAAATAAAAACTTTGTCGAACTGGCGCCAAACTACCTTTCGGTGTAATGCCATAAGCCCTTACTTTTATTTAAAACAGTGAAACTATCTGACAAAACACATGCTGCGAAACCAAAATGAAACAGTACTGTACTCAAAGTTACATCGGCACTTAAAATGTGCAGACGATATGTACTTAACAATTGGTATGAACAGCAGATATTGGCATACTAAGCAACATCAGGACAGGGATATATTCAATTAACGTGACTGCCTAGAAATGAATACGATTTAAAATAAGCGCCAGTTTTGAAATGAGCGGAAATGAGATCGAGTGCTTGTTTACATAACCTTTCATAGCCTCCCGATGAGAGCTTCCTGACGAGGGCCCGGAATGTGGAGACCAGATTCTCTGTTGGAACAAAGTAGTGCGAAAAATGAAATCGTTCTGCAGTTCTTACTCCTTGTTAGAAGTCATGACCTCTAATTATCTATATCTTAACAGCTTACAATTATCTCACTAAATATTAGAGGTCAAAGATCACAGGGCAACAACCCGACGAAAGTCACCCAGGCCACATTATAACTTCAAATTCACTATTATCGCACCCATTAATCGTATAGCTAATCACATCATGTTTGCGGCCAATTATAGTAGTGATGACGTCGGGGCATTCATTATTTCTCCTCGAAATAATACGCGACAACATTAAGTGTATTTATTACATTATTATTAATGATCTGTTATTGAGGTGCAGGCATCAACCCGTCGGTTATCTCCCCTTCCTCCCCCATGCCACTCCTCATCCGTATGTCAGAGCGACATTAATAATGATATAGTAAATAAATTTAATTAATTACCAATTATTTTAGTGCATGTGGCAGTATGTCCCTTATCTCTCTCACCCATAACTCCTCTTAATTTATATAATACCACACGGTTTGCAGCAATGTCATGACAAACTTTGTTTCCCGATTCCTCTCTCATCACCGGTTCGTCTATTAGTTGGGTTGAAAACATCAAATAGAAAGGCCATTCAGGAAACACTATGCTTTTTATGATTTAAATTTAAGAAAGGTTTTGCAAATAAAAAATTTCATTTTTTTCTATAAAAATTGGTGTACTGTTCTTCAGAATAAGAAAACTATAATATATATGTATGTCAGAGACCAAATTCAAAACAAGAAAAATAGAGCAAATCCAAAATTTTAAAAATCTAAATTTCAGTATGTTATTCCAGATGTTTTTAAAACAAACACAAGGAAACCACTTAATCAAACACTTGAAAATCTTGATCAGAATAGTCAGAAAATTCGAGCCTGTTTTTGAATAATCGGAAAAAATAAGAAAGAGCAAATCCCAAATTCCACTTTTTTTTTCAGCAGAAGTAACCTGAAGATGATGGCACTTTATGCTATCGAAAATTCGTTGAATAACGACCAACTTATCCGCCCACATGCCCGTGAAATCTTCAAGCAGTGGATTTGCCGGGAAAACCTGCGATTTCAAACGTATGGCTACTTTATCTTTCGATCTGTTAATTCTTACTTTTCACTCTTAAATCTGCACCAATACCATCTCAGTTGCATGGATTCTCCTCGGATCATCGCTTCTCATGGGAACTTTTGGTCAAAAGTAGCATGTAATAATTTTAGTACATTGTTTATTTGCAATTCAACTGGAAATTTTGCTATTTGACTAATGATCCTATACAATGTTCCTGTGATGTGGATCTCATTATCATAATAGAATCATTGCTTGTTGTTTTCCTTCATAAATGGTAGAACCTAAAGACCATTCCCTTTATTTATGTAACCACGCCTCATTTTTTTCTGAACCTCTATTTTCGACGGTCAACTTACAACGATTTTATATGCGAATTACATGGCTATTATACTATAACTGACAACAATACTACTTGCTAGTCGTTGGATGGATATCATTCGTCAATGTAATCAAGAGATTACAGAACTCCGCTTTCTCTAAAACCGTTTCCACGCTAAAGGTTTTTTGGCATTCCTGCTTATACTTTAAACATGACTCACGATGTCCTGGTATATTGTCTTAGAACTTTTCTTTATGTTTTAATTTATTCAAGTGTTCCTGAGCACACAAAAATCACCTGTGCTATATGGATAACAGGCGTTAAAATCAGTAATAATTTTAATAGCAATGGGACCAATTGAAATTACTGTTAGTGCTAATATTAAAACATTTTACAGCATTTTTTTTGAAAATGATAACTGGAATGATAATAATACATTTTAATTGAATTAAATATTTTACGGCGACGTGGTACGCTTACAACTTACTTAAATTATGACCTTCTTGATTATACTATACAGATTTTAATGTTCGTTTGTAATAACACTGTCGATAGTGAAAATTACTCACGTTAACAAAGGAGTTAACGTTACAGTAATGATCATTTCCAATATTTAGTTTGCTTCAGACCAACCGTACCAGACAAAGTCCTGACATTCAAGTGGACGTGACTTCAAATTTCCATCCGGACATCTAGATTTTGGTTTTCCATGATTTTTCAAATTCACTACAGGTGAATGGCATGATGGTTATATCCGGCCCGTTCCTTGGTCAATTCTCTTATAATTGCATCAATGTCGATGAAGTGCAAAGAAAAAAATCTTCAGAATAGTATAAAATGAGTTGGGAACTTGTTCCTCACGCTTGTTTATAAGGCGGAGACAGATTACTGAATGTAAAGACATATCTTACAGCAGTTAAGTACTTTGTGTAATTAATGACTGATCATTTTTTGAAAAAAAGTAAGATTTTCCTCTTCTTACAGTGCAGCAACACGTTTCATAAATTTCTTTTTTAATTAGAAACTCTAAAATCAAAATAGATAAACCAACAACTAAATAAGAATGTATTATTTCCGATTTTCAATTCATGCAGCGAAAAACGTTATTAAAGAAGTTAAATTCCTGGTCGGTGGAGATAATATTTTTGAGCTTTCCGTTTGCACAACTTAAAATTTGTCTTTTCACTGTAGACAAACGATCTCTAATATAGCCCTTTTCCGTGACATCTGTATAATTATTTCCATCTAAACATATCTATACTTACTTTTCTTAAATTCTAATGAATTAAAGCGTTAAAGTTAAAGGTTTTGCTAACGTAGGATATAGGAATCTTTGGAAATTCGCATTTCCATGAAGTCCTTGCGGAATTCGATACGTTGAGAAGTATCGGATATCAAATTTCGATTGGTAGCCTTAGTCCTCCTGCCAAAAGCACACCTCGGAATAAACATTCCCTTTAATTCCCGCCAAGTTGCAAGCATTCCTGGAAGGCTAAATGGTGAATGGAGTTTAGCTGGAACGTCTGATTCTGTTACGAATAACGTAAGATCCCTTTCGAAGAAAACTGCATAAAATTACAAAGGAACATGTCGCTGGAGGTTGAAGAGACAAGGGAATGTTTTTATTTCGTCAGAGAATTCTGAGTAAAGAATCTCAGGATCCGTCATTTTGCATCAAACGAAAAATCCCCCTGAGAATTTTTGCGCTCACTCACAGGCTATCTAGCAACCACTGACACATTATGCAGGCAGAAAAAAGCCGCATGCGAATAGGAATCATTTCAGTGGGAGAAAATCTCCTATGACTCATTTGTTCCGTTGTGAAACAGTATGTGACGTGAAATACGCATTCATCTGGAACTGAAAGGCCATGTTTTAGTTAATGGTAGCTTGATATTTATATATCTATAGCTAAAATGAATAAATTCGGCTGGCAGACGATGTAAATTTAGTGAAATCCGTCGTGTATGCACAGTTCTTCATATACTTAAATATTGATGTAGAGATGATGAAAAACTCTATGTAGAACTGATAAAATGGACGTTGGAACCAATAGCAAAACAGCAAGTTACGTCTCGGAATGAGACTGGTACAGACAGCGGTCTCGTATTGACTGAGATGCAGCCTGATTTCCCTTGACAGCTCTGCCCTCTCCGTTTTATTGAGCGCTGTGGTCTGCTGGGATTGTCATGTCGGAGAACTATACTGAAAACTGGTAAATATTATCGACAAATATAATGGGCAGATTCCATTCAGACCGCGTCAGTTCAATTTCCATGAGAAGCACTGAAATTAAGCACCGCGATCCTTTAAAAGGCTTAGTGTTCCTTATTGAGAATACACTTCACCGTAAATGTTTCACACCGAACATTTGTAATCGACTGAGCTTCTCGTTGTTTCCAAGTAAATAAGATTCATCATTGCTACCATGACAAGAATAATTTACTAGAAACATATAATCTGAAAATACCCGTCAAAGTAGCTGTTACAGTTAATACGTCACCACACTGGATCGGGGAGTTACAACGAGATCAGGTTTGAGTCCTGGACCTAGCGGCCGTTGATAGATTGTTGGTGGCTTAATTAACACGATAATTAAGTAGTCCACGATACGTTTCAATTTAAACTTGTTAATTTTCTTAAACACGTCGTCAAAGATACTGGTTACATGCATTCATACAATCCAGAGATTGCATACAACATTTCTTCCACAGACAATACAGTTCCCGGTCGTCGCAAACTGAGTTGGTGAAAACTTCCACGGTCTTTCTGCCGATTGCTTTATACAAGCAAATTTCCAGAAAACTTCAAAAGCTTCCGACAGATATTTCTCGAACATTAACAATACTTAAACAATTGAAACATATTAAAAACAATAAGAGTTACACTTAAACACAAAATTATTCACAGAAATCGTTTTAAACTGTAGCAAATTGTCCATTAGACATCGTAACTTGCATTAACACTAGAAATTACGAACATTTAAGCAATTCTCTTGCACAATTCTGTTCTTAAACATATTAAATGGCCTCTAAATAATTTCTTTTCATAAAACGAAGTCTATATACACTGATTTACAGGAAATTGCAAAACAAACATACCAGATCATATTCAACCAAACTCTAGCTTACTACCAATACTTTATAAAATACGATTACATTTAATTTTAGGTTTGAGAGCTGTTACACCGTCCTTGTTTCGGTTTTTAGGCGGTTTGCCTGAGTCATCTAGGCAAATGTTGGAACCGTCCCCAATCTCCACCTTATACACATTTTCACAAACAAAATACGCCTGGCATAGAAAACATAAGTTAGACTAATCGCAGACGTATGACAACACTTAAACTCCCCCCTCTCCCAATTGCTCCAGGAATTGACAGCTTCTCGTTTTAACTACCCAGTAGAAATACTGGACAAATTCTTAATTACAAGCCATAATGAGAATCAGGGCTTCCTTGATCCGGTAGGATCCATTCACGAATAAATGTAAAAAGAACAAATTGAAAATGTGTCATAGTTTCAAAGATAAACGTCGTTGCAGAGTGGTTTTCATTAGTCCTCTTACAGAATGTGAGGTCCTTGGCTCAGATCCCAGCTCGATCTGGAATTTTCACAAACAATTGAAATGATTTTACGCTGTAGAGAAACTTACTTTGTATCTGTGAAATATGCTGTAAATGCTCCGGAGCTCAAATTCCATATTGAACTCTGTCATTCAGCGGCTGAATTCCAGGCCACATTGTTAAATGCATCTTTTTCAAGAATTTACTACTGTCCCGAAAAATACTAAAAATTAAATGTTAGGGATCCCTTTCAGTGGGAGAGCTGATAAAGAATAACATATCAGAAATAAGGGACGCGATATTAGCTATTGGTATTAGTAAACGTATGATATACCTACACATTATACAGGTATTTAATAGGAGACGGTTCAGTCTTTTAATCTGCGGCAAAGAGTACAGTAGTAATGCTTCCTATGAGCGCCGGAAGGATTACTTTAACGGAGATTCAACTGTTTTTTTTTTTTAAATATACATTATATATAAAACTTATTGCTTATTAACTAAGGATTCTAAATTTATTTACAAGGTGCTGAACAAATTTGGACAACAACCTAGGTGCCTTAAAAGTTATTATTCGAACAGTGAATTTAATTATTTTTTTTGAATTGTTTCTTAATCTTCTTCTGTGTATTTTCTTTCATAGCAGGGAGGCGCCCATGACGCGACGCTTCCAATAAGGCTTTGATTCAGAGATAGGAAACCATTGGCTTCTTCGCTGATTTCAGTAATGTCACAACTCCACCGAGCGTGGTGAGTGAACGGTTAGCGTTCTGGCCTCGCATTCGGGAGGACAGCGGTTCCAATCCCCGCCCGGGCATCCAGATTTGGGATTTTCATGGTTTCCCCAAATCACTCCTTCAAAAGGCCATGGTCGAATTCCTTCAAGATCTCTGTACCCAGTTCCATCCCGCTTCTAATGACCTCAACGTCGACAAGGCGTAAATCCATAAGTAAAAAAAAAAAAAAAAAAAAAAAAAAAAAAAAAAAGAAATTCTCAACCCCAAAACTGGTTCTGGTTCGTCTATTTTACTTTATTGAGTGCTGCAGCAGCTGCAATACTCTCGAGATGGACGCTCGAAGTTGTTTTTCGGGTGAGTTGGAAGTGAGTGGCAGCAGCAATTAGCCGCATACCATTACATCAGCCGAAACGCTTCTCCCATTAACAATGCAGAACCAACACGCTCCGCAGGCTCACGTTTGTGTTAGTATCTTTAAATGCAGTTTGTTGTCGGACAGTACTAATTGCCATGCTTATTAAAATTTCTTGTCTAGGCTATGAGAGATACAGAAATTAAGTCTAAGGAGCTATCTATCCTTACCAAAGAAGACTTAAGTTTCACCGAATAGCAACAAACTCCAGGTAGGAGCTCTTAGAAACTACAAGACACAGAAGTTTAATACTGATATAATAATTCATTGACCTACAGCGTAGCAGTGTACTAGATTAATCACACAGATAGAAAAGGAAACGTTACGCCAGTAAAATATTAAGCCCGTAAATAATCAGAAGTCAAACTGCGTGTCATGCTCGGTGAACAGGCATAGGTGTTAACCACGAAAACTGTTATTACCATACAACCGTGTGGGAAAATGACGATGGGTGATTTCTCCTTGCCTTCCCTTGTAATTGTTATTCTTTAGGTGGATGGCAGAGATGGAGTTTAATCACTACAAGGTGTTTTATATACTGCGAATAATGTATGAAAGAGGGGAGAGGGTAAAACTCAAGGGGCCCTCCAGATTTAACGTTCCTATCAGACGGACAATTCAGAGCCTCTTTATCGAATTCTTTTTTTTTATGACTTTACGCCTTGTCGACGTCGAGGTCATTTAAGGCGGGATGGGACTGGGGACAAGGAACGGGAAGGATTTCGGCCATGGCTTTTTGAAGCAAGCATCCCGGAATTTATCTGGAGTGATTTGACGAAACCTTGGAAAACCAAACTGTGGATGCCCGGACGGTGATTCGAACAGGTGTTCTCCCGAATGCGAAGCCAGAGCGTTAACCACTCACCCACCACGCACGGTGTCATTACAGACGATCAGTTCCGACCACAACTGCTTCCCTTTCCTTCATCGGGATTCATAGTGGATTCTCCAACATTAGTCTCATAAAGTATAAGGTGTTGTGCATATGGAAATTTACTAATGCCGACCTTACTGACAATTTAACTTAACTGTAAAGATAATCTCACACAACGGAACAAAATGATGACACAGCAGTTTTATGACAAATGTGAGAATGATTCAGTATCAGTTGCGAGTAGTTGCTTAGTTAAATTGTCACTAAACAGTAAAAGAATTATAAATTTAACAAGCATTGTTTTGCGTTAGAGTTCAAAGTCACTTGTGATAAATTGCCTTTCAAAGTATTGCAGTGGGAAAATAAGGTATTTGTTGCCTGTTTTAATGAACGGTTGACGTAATTGTAGACTGACTTTTATGTTTCGTTTTATTTAGTTTGCTGACATTTTGTACGCGTGTTCATACAACTCTCAGCGAGACCATTTTGTATCGACAGTTCACGTCTATCACAAAGCTATTGTTCCTTTTTTGCTCTTTGCAATAGCTATCTGCATCGGAATTGCGGCTCCATCAGCATGCACAATTATGAATCCATTGTCTAAATGTGGTCGTCGCATATACTAGAACCATTTACAGTTAATCGACTTGAAATGAAGCTCTTACCCAGGAAGCAGCAATCAGTGGAAAATTACAACACTGTGAAAAAAAAAACTTTTGCCTCTAAACCAGACGCTTTCGTTTCGGAACAATCATTTGAAACAGTTCAGTACTTTTCACCCGCGCTGAAGTATCCGTGCAGCCCAGTAACAGCAGGAGATATCGTGATCTCAAGATTCTCCCGCATGCGTAGCCAAGACAACAATATTTTTAATTTTTTTATTTCATTTTACTTTTTTATCAGAAAAGGAAATTAGATAGTAACTCGAGGAACATGCAACAATTGATGAAATAGATATGAAGTTTGCCTGTCTTGAAATTCGTTGGACGCAATGGTGAAGGAGCTAATTAAATTGTTGTTTCCTCTCTAAATGTAACACATAAACTCAGCATTGTCAGGGGCAGATCCAGGATTTTGATTTGGGAAGGGGCTTGAGTGGACTTTGGTTTTGGGGGAGGGGGGGCTTGGCTTGAGTGGCTTTTCTTTGGGGGGGGGGAGGGGTCCTTGAGTCTTTATAGTCTCCTCGGTCTTCGGATTAGTAAAGCTTAAAATAAATAAATAATAAAGTCTCCAAAATTACAATGCGGGGGGTGCATCTAGATACTTTGGGGGGGGAGGCCTTGAGCCCCCTAACCCCCCCCGGATCCGCTCTTGAACATTGTTATGGTGCGTTCAGTTAACAGATGTGAAGGGGAAAGAGTGCCCGCTTACAAACTTGCCAATCCTCGCCTGGACACAGCGGCTAGCTAGTAGGATTTTGGAACAAGAGCGGGACAAGGGGATCATAACCTTGAGACGCCAATTGAGAGTGAACAGAGGATAATACCAAACATTTTGTTAGCGGCTGATCTATAACTGAAAGTTGATATAAACAGTTGAATTACAAGATACTAATAATAAAGCTCCTATTTTTTAAATATTTAGTACAGTCAACTTCACTGATAAACGTGGATTATAGAGTATGGCTACAGCTATGCATCTTACAATTTCAATGCTGTGAAGTGGAAATGTGGTATAACCTAATGCCTAAAATGTTATAACCGGTGAAGAGTATTTTTTAAAATAGTGGCTACGTGTTACAATAGCAGTTACTTTTCACCCTACCAGTTTTATATGTACGGTATTTAAAATATTCAATTCATAATCAACCGAGTCATTCAGTTCTAATAACAACATAATTCACAGAGCACAATATTTCTCTCAGTTCTGCCTTCATAGTGAACAGTGTAGATGTCTCTGGCAAAAATCACCATCTTCAGCCAGTTCAGTTATTAAATGATGTGTCGTCTTAGAGTTATGGGTTCAGGTTGAGCTTCACCAGGTCGACCGATGTTGGGTGATCCTCTGCCAGTTATCTCAGGGTTATTGGAGAAGGTATTTTTATTATTATTAATTGCGATGGAGCGCATGGTTCCCCTGGCATTTGCTCCGGTCATCTAATTATCCCCTTATTACCATTTTTAAAGTATATAAGATGATTTAAAAGATAATAAGGAGGAGGTAATTAGATGACTAGGGGAATTTCCACCGCAGCATGTACTCCATCGCAATTAAATTAATAATGATAGTAACTCCAATAACCCTGCGTACGTCCTTGTACCACCGGTCTGTTTGTCTTCCTCTCGATCTTTGATAATGGCTTGGGATTGTTCTTTTCCATCTTTCGTGATTCCTCCGAACAACATGGCAGGCCTATATCCATTTCAAGAATGCTGTCCTTTCCATGACGTCTTTGACCCTTCTAACCATCTAATGTCATTTCCTCTCTTTTCGTAATTTCGTTTAGTTTCGAGGTTTCACAGCCGTAAGTAAGCGCAGGAAGGATGCGCTGGTTGTAAACTATTTTCTTTAGACTTATGGGCGTATTAGATTTGAGAATAATTGAATGCCTTCGAATGCTCGGTTAAAATATGACAAAAAATTCATTTTATTTTAATAAATAAATTACGCCAAAGCAATTGACTTTTTTGTATTTATTGGTCTCCCGTACGCGTTTCACTTCTTTTGCAGAAGCATCTTCAGCGGGTTTTTTTCTGTTAATTATGTACAAAAGTTGTAGACAGGTTATGTTGTGTTTGGTACAGTGGAATGAATTATTATCATCTAACTTATAATCTACTTACATTTTGTGGTCTATTGCATTTCTTTTAGCTCCATTCTCAGCATCACAGGTTTTGCATTTTTAAAACCACAAAAAACTACTGACAAATCATTTATATTTGAAAAAAACCGAATAATGGAAGACTGGATAAAACAAAAAAAAACACCGCATAACTACACAAACTCGATAGTAAACAAACAGAACGACCATTCGCTAGAAAAACCACATAGTGCAGTGCAATACAGTGTAGTGTTGTGAATCTGAAATAATGAAGACACTTCTCACCAAAAATACAAAAGCACTGATGCTGAGAATGGAGCTAAAAGAAATGCAATGGACCACAAAATGAGATTATAAGTTAGATAATAATTCATTCCACTGTACCAAACACAACATAACCTGCTTACAACTTTTGTACGTAATTAACAGAAAAAACCCGCTGAAGATGCTTCTGCAAAAGAAGTGAAACGCTTACGTGAGACCATTAAATACAAAAAAGTCAATTGCTTTGGCGTAATTTATTTATTAATATTATCAGAAATTGAGGAAAATGATCCACAATACCCAGATAAAAAAATTCATTATTTATCGTCGACATAAAATTCTAAAAAATCAACCACAAAAAACACTCAAATTACATCTAAAAATATAGAATAAAATGGTAAAATAATGTACCCTCAGTGGAGATTTTCCGAAAATTAAATGTATTTTTTAAAATTAATTCTTATTATTCTGTCGTCTTGAAGGCATTTTATCTCTCTGGTGTATTATTCATCTTTCGTTTCATTTTAAAATTGTTACAAACTTATTCCACATTTAATGGCTATAATCCAAAATGCAGTGAATTTACTTACCATTTATGCTAATAGAGTATTCACTTTCATCAGTAACAATTTGTGTACTCGACAAGCACAACCAACGTAAACGAATTACTCGGATTCACAATTTCTCTCCTTCCCCTTCCCTTCGAATTACCGGTGTAGGGTGCAGGAATCCACACAAGCCATCCCACTAGACGTGGATGTCATTCGCCACAGTGCACACCGCTTCCAGGAATCCGATAACGGGCGGTGAGTAGAAGATGGGCAGAAAGTGGGGTACCTAGCCGATCCGGCGCACGGACCGCTGCTCAGAGAAGATCCGATCATGTGCACGGCGGCGTCAGGGGCCTCAAAGGGTTGCCGCAAACCACACAGACCATGGGCCCAGCCGGGCAAGGCAAGCCACAAGGGAGACGGCGGGACCAAACTGGTCTGGGCTGGAGAGGCCTACACATCGGCCTGACGAAAATTGTCGCTCCGTGATCAACGCATAGGGAAACACATCACTAACAGAAAATAAGAGCCACCATTTTCTGACCGTATCCTTGATATTAGGTAGAATTAAAGCTCTATTCCAACGAAAACGGATAACCGTTCGTAAATTGGTTTTTTCCTATAACAACGCCAGTGCTTGACAACAAATGATGAGGTGCAGTTGTTCCTGTGCAATTGGCTTGACACACGTCCCCAAATTTTTATGATCGCAGAATTACCATTAGAGTAAGTGCATATATAAGAAGGCAAAATACGTATCAAAATAAGAAAAAAATTAAATTAGAATTTATTTTGAATTTTTTTTTTTTAATAGTCTGTTTATGTTACATACACCCTCGTAACAATTTTCTGTTGGCGACGTCTCTGGATTGGTTTGATGTCATCCTGCATTCCCTCTTATTATCGATAAATAAACTCTTCATCTCAAAGTACCATTTACAACCGGCGTCCTCAATTCTCTGCTTCATACATGAGGAGTTCATAAATCATTTGTCTTGGAAATTTAGAATCCCGGTGATACCCGGAATTTATTTGGCTACACCTTTCTTCATATGAGGTTTACAGATACTTTCCGTGATTCTGATTTCACGTTAAACTGTAGGTCCAGTCACGAAATAGGAAGCCTATTCCACAAATGCTATGTCAATTGGCGGTTGAACAGTTTGGCAATATCTCGCCCAATATAAGCATTCACATACGAGTTTAATCTTTCTGTTCTTCAACAGCACGTTCCTTTCACTGTCCCCTCTTCTAAGGAATTAACCAGTAATTTAAAATGTGATCCAGTATTTTGTCTCCAAAGTTGATTCTACACAGATTATGTAGGAAAAATGTCCAATTAATTTTCAGTGTGCTTCTACAGCACCTCCTATCAAATGATTCCTTCAAACTTAACATATTATAAACTATTTGTGATTTAGATTGATATTTAATGAGCCTAAATCTTTGTAACAACCATTAATCGTGCAGTGTGTATTTTTCTATTGTACCAACTGCATTATCAACATAATTAATGAATGTAGCAATAAGTGTTGATACCTTTAATACACTTCCCCGCGTGTTTATTGAACGAGTTGGTTCATAAGTAGAAAACTAAAAGTCGACAAAGAAACTCACAGGCACTACTATATTATACCATTAAATTATATAATTATCGAATACGTTAGTACAATTTAAAGTTGTCTAATATCACGATGTGGCGATGGTGTTGCAAGTTGACTTGTATTCCGTTTCCGTTGTGGCTCGAGTGCAGTTTAAAATGGAATCGGAACCATAAACCACCCTGGCTTCTTTCACATTAATAAAATATAGATTTTCCAGAGGCTAAACTAAGGTTAACTGTAATAAAAATTCCTTTCCTTACAGGAACAAGTGAATTTTTGAAGGCTTTCACCTTTTTCCACTGAGCTACCAGACCACTCGCGAAGTTAATTAATTAGCTTCGTGACAGGGTGGTAAAATAATGACCCAATTAATGAATTTCGCTGTCAGTGCCGGTTTATAACTATGAATTCCCTGAAACATCCTCGTACACATTACATAAATGTTCGAAGATTGCAGTTAAAGTTAAACAACCCGTAAACGTCTCATTAAAGACTGGATGTGACGTTAGTGTATTATGTCTGTAGTATAATTGAAACATTCTGTAGAAGCCAGACTGCATTCTGCTGCCTGGTGAATACCTACTCACTAACAGAGCATTATTGTCAGAACATAACCAGCAAGAGGTCATCTCTACTAAAGGATGTACGGAACAAAATAAATAAATAAGCCAACCAATAGCAAAATTCAGAACATCCAAGAAAAGTAGCCTCTTGACTTTTAGAAAGTCTGCAATGGGTCTATTATCTATCGATTATCGATAATAGCTTAGTTAGCATCAAAAAATAATTTAATTAATAATATAAACTTTTGAAAACCTAATTAGTAGTATTGTGGATCAGAAAAATAGGAAGGTTTCGTGATCACACAGTGCTGCCAGACACTTGGCTTGGAATGTCCGTAGATGGCCGCTAAAATTTCCGTAGATTGGGTACAAAAATCCGGATACTCCCTAACTGAAAGATTGAAACAATAAATATCGAATAGAGAAAGTCAAAATTAAGAATACTTTTTTATGTTCCAGGTCTTTAAAATTTCAAAAATAATATCCTACATTGAATGTAAGAAGTATCCTTGAACTTATTTTATACATCGTCACTTTTATCATTGTTGCTGCTGACCTATCTCTCTCTCTCTCTCTCTCTCTCTCTTTTAGCGACCACACATTTTTAGTTAACATTAAATTTATTATATCTTTTATAATAAAAAACTGTGATACACTTACTTCTCGGATATTGGTTAAGCCTTCTCGGAAGCTACTTCTTTGAGAGCCATGCCAGCGATCATGTCACCGTGTATAAAGATTGCGTAGGTAGTTTTGTATTACAGTCTTTTAAGATCTATAAAATCTGCAACCAAACAAAATATGAGTTTTATTTCAATCGTTGGTTCACACGAGAGGTTACAAGGAAACGATTCACACTTATTGACAACTCTGTAATGCATTAACACTATACGCTCAAAGTTTAACAAAACACCAATATAAGGAAATATTGACAAATGATAAAAGTGTAAAAAATCCGTAGATATTTTAACAAAATCCAAAAATCCTAACTTTTCATAAAAATCCATAGATCTACGGATAAATCCGTAGAAATGGCAGCGCTGTTATCACATGAAAGATACTAGTAAACCTTAGATTTTCGACCATCGTATGCTGCAATTGAGTGCATTGTGAAAGAAGGTCTTATTTTTGCATATCATTGTTGATTAAATGTATAAGATTGGTTTTCAACCGGAAGGATGGTTTCAGCCTCCCGAAGGAGGTATACTTAGCCTGGTATTGGAGGTTGGGTGGCAAGTTCCTTTCCTCCGTACCTAAGCCTTACCTGCCGGGAAAAGGGAACCTACAGTTTAACTTGGAATGCTAACACCGAAGACTTCACATTACACAGCAAGTTAAGGAAAGTCGGGTTAAGGGCTAATGAAAATTCTTCCTAAGACAGGAATTCCAGCCTGGGACCTTTCGATCTCCAGGCAGAAGCCTTAGAAGTATTCCAGGCTGACAACGATTTACTTGTTCCCCTGAAATACTAACAGTCTGTTATACAGCGTTTTAAATCTTATGGCACGACTGTTCATAATATACTGGATACAGAAAAATAAAATTTGACGTGTGGGAAAATAGTGTGTTTGCTTCAGACTAACTCTAAATAAATGGCACCTCATCGGTTTTAGTAGAAGCCTTCAAACATTACATTACTCAGTGAATCTCACTTTTAGTCCTACCGGAAAATGACACACAGTTATTTTCAACTTTTAGAACCCAGTTAAGACATTAGCTCAGCATAAACGGTATCTGATCGATTGCATCATAATCAGAAATTTTAACTACCAACAGTACCGTGTCAGTCGATAGAACTAATGAGAAAGCAAATCGTGGTAATTGCTTCGAATCATAACATATGATTGATTGTAAAAATAAATAATGCTGATGCAACTGATTTTTATTTTTTAAAATGCCTTATGGCTTTAATTTTTCGTCTAGCCATCACCGGCAACTAATCTTTGATAGTTTATTAACTAAGCAACTGGAAAAATGGCTTGTAACAACATTGCATAGTATACGATGTTTTAAAAAATTGTTGCTGACGAAAAAGATGTACTATCTCCTCGATGTTTCAATCTATCAATTCAGGTACATTTTTCCAAGTCTAATGTTTAGCTTCTTTCACTCTCTCTGTGTAATGCTCGGTCGTTTCGCATACATGTTGAGAAATTTCTGAGTAAACGCACGGGCATTTCATAAAAGCTAGACTGTCACTTTATGAGACGTAGTTAGCATTAGCGTGTGAAATGACGAAATGTGAGCTAACTCTGAGAGAAAGAAATGGAATGCACGAGGCGGGCCGAGGCCGTTTGTGGGCGAACAAGTGGAGGCGGCTGACCAGCAGGTGTCGCCCACGCCGATCAGCTGTACAGTCCGCAGCATCGCTTACTCGATCGACCGCACAGACAAAACAAATCGAGTGCTCTGCGTAACTGTTAGGCATATCCATTTTTAACTATTTTCGAACCAAATACTGGAATGAACATTTGTATTCATGTAGATAATGTCAAAAACTTCGCTACGAACTCAGTGAAATCTCGCATGGAGCGACAAAGTATATTATTTGGTTGAGTGACTGCGTGATCGGAGCTCACATCCCGATTAACTCAATGATTTTTCCTTATATTTGGATATCCGAAATGGCTCTTCAGCCGCAGTCAACTTACTATCAAAAACGGAAAGGGTAAAGTTACTGCAGCGTTAAGGAAAACCACGTCACTTCTGCTCTTGTGCTGAGATACTGAATGGCAATATGCGGCTCTACTTCTATTATTTCCATCCATTTGTCCTCAAAGCGACTCTCCTTTAATCTTTGACATTTCATACTTGTGAGGTTGGATTTTACAAGTACGTTATGTCATTGTCGCCTGACCCACACAACGTAATTATAGCAATACTACCAACAACTGTTTGTAATTATTATGACAATTATGTCAAGTATGTTTTAGATGGTTTTTGTCTCTCACAAATAGAATTCCAGGATTTTGAATATTTACTTCTAGAGGTAAAGGCTCGTGTGATTGTAAGGACCTGGTGACAGGTTTATTAATTGACTGCGCATTCCGCCCCTATCGCAGTGTGCATTAACTGCATACATAGGTGCTCTAACAAATGTAGCGCCATAACACTTCTGGTAAGTCTCCGTTTATAAGAGATTCATAATTATCATGTAATATGTTGTAACTCAGGAAATCCGGTAAGACAATACTACATTACAAAAATGTTAGTGAGCCAACTAAAAGAATTGTTTCCTGGCACTGTGAAGTGCTACTGCATTTCAACCAAATCATGAAATAATAATATCAAAATATGATAGATTCGAGAAGTATTGGAGAGACAAAATATGACTGAAATAATGAGAGTTACATAAGAATTTCTATCTCAGTTTTCATGGTACGGTGAAAAAATATAAATGATTGTCGCAACATGTGCTTGCTGGAACCACAAAATCATAATCATATCACTGTTTCATTGGTAAATATCAACATCTCAATTGCTCCAAGAGATTGAAACATTGTGAAACTGCTAAGATGAGTATCTACGAGACATGTTTTTTTTTTTTTTTTCCCTAGGAAATCTGTGCGCTGATTATGAAATGGTAGTCCTATTGGTAGTGTAGGATGAGAGTATTCAGGCTCATATATTGAAGCATGTGGCGGGTCTGGGTGCCTTATTACTTTACAAAAAAAAAAAAAAAACATATGAATTTAATTCTTAATCTCAGGGAAAATTTAATTAAAGTTATTTCAATTGAGAACGGGTTCGTAATCAATTACAATGCATGACATCATTATTAATCAATAAAACTTCCATAACCTGGACATTTATTCAGGTTAAAATTTACATATGAAGTGAACATATCATTTCGGTCATCACTGAAATATTTACAAGATATAAACAAATTGAATAATCAAAAGAAAAAAGGCACGTCATTGTTTTTGTTGTAACCACGAAGTTATTTTAATTTATGCTCCGGCTAAAAACTCATTGGGTTTCGGCAGATTGAAACTGTTATATGCAAGTTTCCTTGCCAGGGTCGCTATTTGGGTGAGAGAGTGACTTCGAATATTAGTGCACTTTCCTAATGTAGGTGTTTACCGTGAGTCAGCACAGGGGAAGATACACCAGCACCTGTCTTCACATGAACCACTTTCAATCACACTTGTGTCCGTGTGGACATAAACACTTATGACTTTGTACGGGTCGCCTCTTGCCGGCTCTCCGCTCGCTTCAATGACCTCTCGTCTCGAGATCTGCAGAACGAGTCCTTCTTGCCCTCATCGCCGCTCACTTCCACATCTCGGGGAGACCCACGGACGTCGGTCCAGCCAATCCAGTCCCTTCACTCTCCCTGCCATCTCCGGAAACGTGCAGACATGAAAAAAATATGTTTTAAATAGAATAGTAACGGATTTTATATTGGAGGATCACTGTCCTTCCCACATACACACTCACACACACACGACCTCTCTTCATTCAGGCTCCCCTGATCGGCCGCGAGTTTAAGTTTCTGGGAATTGCATGTTATCGGCACTTCCTCGGTTTTTCATTGTTCGAGAAACACGTCGTGTCTGCATTTCGCCACGGTCTGTCTTCATAAATTGTCGCGACTGCACAAATCACTACTGTGAGTGTTGGAGCCACATAAATTTCGCTCTTAAGACGATGTTCCTACACAGTCTTTCACTAGTTGACAGTGAGGAGGGTCACCTCTTGTTAGCGGCTAAACGCCTCGCCGGTTTCCTGGAAGTTGCATCAGGTAGGTAGCTGACCCCCTTGGTCACTGTGTCGCTGGCAGTTAACGTCAGCACAGAATAATTGTTACCTGCTGCTCATAACCACACTAAACAGATAATGAAATCGTAGTGTTCTCATACCATTACAATATCCAACATACCTGAATGTTTTGAATGCCTAAAAGTGACAAACATTCGTAGATGAAAACGTTTTGTGCTGCTATACTACGCAGTGGTCTAGGGATCAGTGGTTAAGGAATCTGACTTAAGATCGAAAGGTCCACAGTTTGAATCCGTGTCTCGGTGGGTATTTTCAAAGGCCCTTGACGCGACCTTCGTCTTTGGCACAGTTTGCTGTGTAATGTAAAGTACGCCAGAAAACATCCGTGGTCTTCTTTACCCGTTAGTATCACCGAATCAGGTAAGACTGAAATGAAATGGCCTTCCTACCTCTGATACCAGGAGTATGCCATATTTGAGAGGGTCCAACCAACCTACGGGCTGAGGACCTCATGTAGCTCACTGTATATGCTAAATCAATCTGTTATCCTTCTTATGAATTTAGTGTTGGTAGCAAAATCTGCACCGTAATTACATTTCTTCTAACCCGGTGTAAAAGGTTAAACTTCAGTCTTACTATTGTACTGCAAAATAGCAACAAATCTACTTCTGTAAACTTCTTCACCGAGTGTGGTGGTGTAATGGTTAGCCTCGCATTCGGGAGGACGGCGGTTCGAATCTCCGTCCGGGCATCCAGATATGGGTGTTCCATGGTTTCCCAAATCACTTCAGGCAAATGCCGGGATGCTTCCTTCAAAAGGCCATGGTCGAATTCCTTCCCATTCCTTGCCCCCCATCCTTTCCCGTCTCTAAAGACCTCGCTGTAAAGAGACGTTAAAAAAAATGCAAACTTCTTAAGTTCTGTTATGATTTGTGCTCCACATAACTGTAAGCTCATTTCTGAATTTTCTTTCTTCACAATAGTTATAACTATAGAACACATTAAGTTAGCCATATAATAACATAGCATTCAATTCTTGATCGTTGCTACTTCTACAACAAATTCGATGTCAAAAAATGTGCTATTGATTTCTGTAAGAATTCTGTATTGCTTCTAAACGTATGTTTATCTAATTAGCCAAATTAACCACAATATCACGGGAAAGAGGCACGCAATGCAAGAACTCATCCAGCTCAACATAATCCTACATTAAATTTGAGTTCCAAAATTACTTTAATATCTATTATTAGAATCGTAAGAGAAGCATGTACTTATTCCTGTCAGATGATACTGCATTGCAAGAAAAGTTTCGAGAACAATTTACCCTCATTATTGTGGAACTTTTGCTCTGTTTATTGTGAACGAGTGTACTTGGAGACGTGTCAATGGACTGCGCAGAAGTCTCTGATAGCTTCTGAGTTAATCGAGAGGAAACAGCTGTGTGGGCGAGTAATTCCAAACAAGTTTATTAAACGTTTACCATCTTCAGCGAAACTACTTCAGTATAAAATAATTACGGTTGACTTACCTTGAGGAAGGTTAGGCCCACGCAGTTCCAAACTCGTTATAAGTGAGGTAAGTACCCCGCCGCACGTCTGCGAAATCACCTTACGCCAAAGTTAACTGGTAACTATGAAGCACTTTCAAGAGTGAATGTTTCCTGACAGTAATAAACATTTGCACTTTCTCAACCTTCTGTATTCTGCATCAAGTTTGTTTTTTCGTGCTCACTGACTGAAACTGCATAACTAAGCCCACTTCCCTCCCCAAAAAAAGTATGTGGCTGAAGTTTAGCATTTTACTTCTATTTTTGCTGTACATTACGTACTGCTATTTGGAGAGCCCAATTTAAATCTTTCATAATAAATTTTACGTAGCTGAAATCATAGAAAAATTTATATGCAACCATTTCGGCATCGGGCAGTTTAGCAACGCTAGTGCAACGTTTGCTCATATGAAAAAATTCGCTTGAATCTTACCACAAGTAGAGTGTACAGATACGTATACGTTAGCTTGTATCAATAAAGTCCCATGTAGAACGTGGGGGTTTTCGAAATTTTCTCAACTGTTTCGCTTCACTGTCGTACCTTTAATATGGTTGTTTCTATATTAACAGCAACATCAAAAAACTAAGCGCAACCAACATCTGCTACCATATTTATTGCAATTAATTCTAAAGAATTCTTTCCAAGAAAAGAAGGATAACATTTTTTGGCATTGTACGTTGTTATCATGTTTTCAGGTAAAAAAGAGAAAGTACGGGTAAAGCTATGTGGAATCTGTAACGTTTATTCTTCTTTTTAAACTGTTAATTGATAACAGTTATCGGTGTAGTTAAGGAGTTACAATCGCCATACAGTCGGCAGCTGCACCCAATAGAGACTACAAGAGATTTAATATTTCCGAAACTCAAAAATAAAAGGAGTATAAAGGGTTGTACAACTACTTATATCAGCCAAGTAATTCTGCATAATAGTCTGAAATTTTATATTTAATACTGGTTCTTTTCCTCCAAACGTCCACCGACCGACATTTACAAAATCTAACAAGAATTGACAGAAAGTTAATTACACCACCTACAATTTTGTTGTCGTCTGTTGACTCAACTTTTCGGTTCGAAATATTATATGCCGGTTACGTAAACACTACGAAGAAAGTTCCCTATTAATATTCATATTAATTAAGGCCGAATCATACCTCCTTTACGAATTACATACATGTTACGCAACCTTCCGACTCGTCTTCAACCATTTAATCTCGCTCTCTATAGGGATACGTCGTACAAAGTTACGCATCTGATGGTCTTCACTCTTCTGAATAAACTAAAATCGCTTTGAAGCGATAAAAATCTATTTAAATAGTTTATAGTAAATTTCAAGCAGTCTGGCTATAGTCACTTTTCTTCCTCACGCAGATCTGAATTTCTCGTGTGATAACGAACAATTTAAATCTGTACCAAGGTTTTGCTTAATAGCATCATATCACTGCCGAAATTAACTGACCCTCAATCCCACATTAACTCTCGTCGACAATATCAAACAGAAATTAACACTGTATCCCAGACAATATTTTGAGTCTTCAATACTTCTGATAAGACGTCATTCACAACATTTCTTGAACAACCGCACACACTCTCTGGCAACTCAATGCCGAAAGGTTTTATCAAATTTCCCAATATGGTGCAATTTTGACGACGTAGCTATTGGAGGCGGTTCTTGCACTGAAATCCTCTGCTGCAACATTATCCCTGACGATATATTCAGACCTTGCGTTACTCGCTAATACTCCCAAAACGAGTGAAAACACCTCAAAGAAGGCCCTAAGATAGTCCAAAATATCTCAACAAACAACTTGAAAGTATGGAATACTAAAATATGCAAATAATTTCCTCGAGGCTGACTGTGATCTATTCTTCTAGCGTAATGAGCTGACGTTCTTAGTTTACTTTGCCTTGAGCCCGGGACTTTTTGTTTCCAACCTTGACAACAAGTTGCCTCCTACTGTCTCCGTAAAAGCAGTCGACGACCGTAAAGTGAGTCAGATGCAGACCCGCTATTGCTGCGGATGACGCAAGGTCGACTTAGGGAACAGTTACAGGGCAAGCGGATTTCTTCAGACGGATATGACGAACAGGTGGCCTCTCGTAACATTTGCTCACGAGCCATAGCGAAAACGGAAACCACTGCGCTAAAAAGAAGCGCAAGGAAAACACTTTCTTTCTTACTAAACAGTGGTACATTTCGTAGCGCGTTCAATCGCTTTTAGGGGGAAATGTCAGCCCCACCTCTTTCCGTGGTCTTATGCCCTCTCATCCTGAAAGGTATTTTCGAGTCAGGATATCAGTCAGCCGTATGTTCAAATGCCGCCGGTGTAAGGCTTGCATGTCGTTCACCACAATTTATGCGATTCGAATAATCTACATCTACATCTATACTCTGCAATTCACAATTACTGTGGGTGGCAGAGGGTGCTAAGCACCAATCCCGAATAGAACGAGGAAAGAAAGAATACATAAATGTATCAGTACGGCATCTTATCTCTCGAATCTTTTCTCTTCTGTCATTGTGACCTAAATAGGTTGGCGGAAGAAGTATTTCGTTGCACTCGTAAATTAGAGATTTCCGCATATTCTCCAACAAATTTAAACGAAAACGACGTCGTCTGTCCGCCAAACAATCCCAGCCTAACCCACGTATCAGCTCTGTGACACTTACATAAGGACTGTAACTAGCGGTCACGAATCGAGCGGCTCTCCTCTGTACTTTCTCTAACGTGTCAATCAATCCCTTGCGATACGGATCCCAAATTGCACAACAGTATTCCAAATGCGGACGCACTAGTGTCTTTTACGGTATTTCCTTTGTATGAGCATTGCAGCTTCTCAAAATACGACCTATAAAACGTAGATTAGAATTAGCTTTGCCTACGACGGAAGTTATGTGCAAGTCCCATTTCATGTTGCTTTGTATTGTTACGCCTAGATACTTCAGGGAATCGACCGTGTCAACAACTGAATTGTTAACTTTGTACTCGTGAGCAAACGGGGTCTTTTTATTACTTATTTGCATTGCCTTGCACTTTTTACAGTTAAGTGTAAGCTGCCATTTACGGCACCATTCCGAAATAACATCCAGATCGCGCTGTATTTCTAAGCAATCGTCAGAGCACCCCACTTCCCTATAAATAAGTGCATCATCAGCAAAAAATCGCATCCTGCAATTAACGTAGTCACCGAGATCGTTTATAAAAATTAAGAAAAGAAGTGGTCCTATTACACTTCCTTGAGGAACGCCCGAAGTAACATCTAGCTTTGAAGAGGCTTCCCCGTCAACAACGACATACTGCGACCGACCAGTTAGAAAATCGCGTATCCATTCGCATATCTGATCAGAACACTTCACGTAGGTTATAGATTTTGCAGGCAGATGGTCATGAATATACCGCAAAAATAGAATTTACCGTCTTACTTGACTCAGCTGCTAACAGGTCCTTAAATTGTAGAACGTAATTAATTAGAAGTCTCTTGGCTATACGATTATGAAGATTATTTCATTTTGGACACTATAAGGCCTCCAGCTTTATTCGAGATAAGAAAAATTTCGAGACTGATAGGAGAATATAGTTTAGACCCCTTGAGGCCGCATGATAATTTTGTGAAAAGATAATTCGAAGAAAAGGAAAACTTTCTTGACATAGTTTACGAATGTTTGGAACTATATTGTAATGAAACTTCTCTCATTAGTCCAGAAATATCTCCTAAAATTATAACAATGATTCGTAAACATGAATAATGTTGGCACCTTGGGCTATTCTATAAGGCATAAACTCCGTAAACTCCAAACTGCATCCGTTTTAGTACGTGGAATATTTGCAACGGAACTAGATAGCATGAGTGTCAAAACAATAAAATTTATTCCGGGATAAAATGGCTAGAATATCAGAAGATTAGTCATACTGCAGCCGTCTTTCTCTTTTGTTTAGCATTATCGGAATACTCGTCGATAAACAAAGATATTAGAATCTATGGCAATTAAATTATCACTGAAGTGAATAGTAGTACCAGAGATGTGATTCTAAGCATTAAATAATTTCTGAAATAAATCGAGGAAAGAAATGCTTACCGATAGTCTCAAATTCTGTCTCAGACAGTTAATGTATGGGCAACCGGTATCGGCTGTACTGGACAGCAACGCTTCGCAACTTAAAATAGTTGCTACATCGCCCTCAGGTGGTAGGTGATTGATGACACAGTGATAATCTCACGTTCGTGGCAGGGACTATTTGAAATGATCTCCTAAGTTTGTGTTCAAAACATTTTTCCCTACAATAATTTCACTTAACTCTCCCATTTCTGCCAAGTGGAATAGCAGATACCGTTCAAAACATTTCGTGACGAGAATATAGCTACGATAAAATACCCACTTCATTTATTATTATCGTTGCGGCACTTTTATGGCATATTGCGCCTGTTGTGGGGTTAGCTGGTTCCAGTTTCGGTGGTTGAAGGTTGGGAGACATGATGATGAATAATTCCAGAGTGTTGTAATGCAATGGTTCCGGGTTAAATCTCAAACCTTTCCTCGGTGAATAGGGAGTGACGGCATACGATTCTGCTGATGGCCAGTTAGTTGTCCTACTGAGCATAAGATAAACTTCGTGGGCCTTAAATGGCTTTCTGATGTTCAGGACTAAGCAAACCGACAGCAGTTTCACGCTCTTGCATCTTTCATATTCAAATACATAAAAAATATAACACTTAATCAAATTGATTAAAGCTTTCACAGCCATATGCATACACACAATGCCTATAACACGCAAAGGTAACCTAATCTTAGTACCTGAGCAATAGCTTAGGTACTAAGGTTAGGTCATTATAATTCCGATAATACTGTAAGACCTGCCTGAAGTCAAAACACTATACTTACTCTAACGTAGGAATAGTTACAAACATGTAACACAATATTCTATTAAAGTTCTATTAAAGTTTCATTCTAGTGTGAACGAGCAACGTATTCGTTGTTGTTTGAACCCTTTTTGTAATTCATGCCAGACTTCAAAAGGATTAATTACCCAAATGCTAACTGGCTGGTGTATTATACATATTGATGTATTATCATTACAGCCCACCTAACTGAGCTTTTACAGAAGGGCAATCGTTTAGAAATAGCTGCGTGGTGCATAATGAGGACACCTTGCTAGAATACTATACTTACATGATGTAAATTATCCACGAGGATCCATCAACGGTATTGTGCCGACCTTAAAATAATGACACAGTAATTACTGTGTTTAGACAGGACAATACATAGTTTTTCCACATTTGTATTAGTTAAATGGCTATCTAAATTTACCTTTTTGCAGAAATTTGCATTAAAATACTCTTAACTATATCTCCTGCACTGTTCCCAAAAATATCAGTTACGTGTATGAATTATAAAATGTTTCTTGGAAACAGTAGTGTTAGCTTCCGACATGACAAAACGTGGAGATATTAAACGTGTGATTACCAAGGGATTAAAGTTTTCCATAATATAAGTTAAAATCATCATCGTTTTGAGCAGCTTCCAATCACTGGCCTGGTCTACTTGGAACAAAAGCCTCTCCAACACGTCCTATCCACTGTCAGCCAATTTCTTCCTCTTTCTTCAACACAATTTGTAACATCTTTCACCCATGTCCTTCGGTCTTCCTCTGGGCTTCTTCCTTGCAGCTCTACGTACAACATCTTCCATGATACCTTCTCCTCTCCCATTCTGTTCATATGACGAAATAACTGTGACACTGTCTATTGTTTGTTGAAACGGTTCCTCCTTTCTCATCTCCCTGATTTTCTCGTTCCTCATTCTGCCATCTCCCGTTACTCCTACACTTCTCCTCTGAAATTTCGTTTCTACAGTTGTACTCTCCTTTTTTTCCCTCTCCTTCATCATCCGTGTCGCAGATACTTATGTCGAAATTGACACAAAGTAGATTTTATAGATTGGTTCCTTATCTATGTTCAGATCTCACTGTGTTCCTACCATGACTTTTCGAATTCAATCAGTGTTAGTACTAGCAGCAAAATTCCCAGCATTTCTATCTACTGAATAACGTTATACATCTGTAGCAAGCCATTCACCCAGATTCTCACCGACGTTCTGTTTGTACAGTACGCAGTGAACAGTCCAATCAAAGAACATACTTACGGCAAACTTGGATTCGAGCCTTGTAGGGTGTGACTAGCGCTCTGTTCAATAAACTACAGGGAACGATGGTCCAAACTATAATTTACATCTCATTTCCTTTTGCACAGTGACATTAATAATTGTAGAAGGCAATTATTCCATTTTTGTCATTAAGGCATTACGCCTTGTCGAACGAGAAAAACAAAATCCACTGTGGGCAAGGAACGGATTGGCCATTTAGAAGAACCATCTCAACATTGGCCTGAAGTGATTGGGGGAAGAAATGGAAACCTCAACTCTAGATGTATGGACGGGAATTAGAACACGCATCCTCCCGGATGCAAGTCCAAAGCTGTAGCTCACACACCACGCTCCGTGCAGTATCTGTTAACACTTCCTGTACTATAACGATACAATCAACGGAAAGTAAGATAAATAATATTTCTATCCGATCCTGGCTGCGTAGGGGATAGCGTGCTAGCCTCGCGTTGCAGGGTTCGCCGGTTCGAGTCCGGCCTCGGGCATGGGTGGTTTTAATTAAGTGTTGTGTTTGTCTTGTGTCATCTATACCATGGAGAATGTATAATACATTGAGCGATCCAATACACAATTGCAAAATACAAAATTACATAGTGCTGGCTGTATGGCCTAGTAGCCAAATACCAATAAAAAAAATTATAATAAAAAAATAATAATAATATTTCTATTTCAGCATGTCGCACATTAATTCCATAATTTCTTGATGAACATTTCTCTAAATATGTCACAGTTTCGTTCATTCAAATATATTTCTATCTATAATTTTGCACCATATAAGGAGTCCCTCCACAAAGGTATCCATTTTTTTTTTTTATCTGCTTAACGTCTCTCTAATAGCGAGATCTTTAGAGACGGGAAAGGATGAGGGGCAAGGAATGGGAAGGAATTCGGCCATAGCCTTTTGAAGGAAGTATCCCGGCATTTGCCTGGAGTTATTTGGGAAACCATGGAAAACCCAAATCTGGATGCCCGGAAGGGGATTCGAACCGCCGTCCTCCCGAATGCGAGGCCAGAACGCTAGCCGTTACACCACCACTCTCGGTAAAAGATTCCAATTAGAGGATTTACTCGACTATTTAGGAGTTTATATAGTTTAAAATTTTACAGTATCAGATTTATTCACTGACGATTATAGCACTTCATTAGTGCTCCTCAAGTTTCATATTATGTGGTATTATTACTTTATCGGTTAACACGACGCACATTAATTTACCTCAACACTAAAGATGAAAAATGAGTCAAAACATTCAAAACATTTTGTATGCTTCTTAAAAAAAGTCCTGTGATTATCCTTTGCATGAAGTATAAAATACACCGGAAAATACAAAACAGCGTCACACGAACTAAAACGGTAGAGAAAATGGCAGATGTAGGACATTTATTTATGAATAAATGGGCACTTATAAATCTCTAACACAAAGTTAAAACTTTGTGCTGTAATTACGTTCTTGCTTGGTCTCATTATGCAATATTCAATAATTATATTTTGAAATATGAATTAAATTATGTCCGACATTTATGTACCCGCAAATAAAAGTAACCAATAATTTTACAGCAGTACAGAATTTTTACACAGTGTATCAAAAACGCTGGGGGAGCGGGAGGAAGGATTGTGTACAGTGATTGTTAGTATCTGTTACAGATTTTTTTTTTTGTTTGAATTTCCTATGTTAAAATTAATTGTAACATCACACGTCTACATGAGAGTTATATAGACTCTTTTATTGGATTTCCAAATATATTTTTGGATTTATTAGATGTCAAAGTAATGCCTCGAATGTAGAAACGAATTAATTTAATTGTGAAACGAATTAAAGTTTTATCAGTTTCAAAGTATGTCAATAAATATTCAGATTGGAATGAAATAACTTGATCACGGCAGAGTTTTTTATTTCTCTTTTGTATCATACATTCTGCAGAGGCTACGAGAGAAGTCGTCGCAACATGCGGGTAGATTTAGTGTGTGTGGCTTTCAAAACTTTGCCACTACGATTTAATTAATTAAACGGAAAATTAAACAAATAAAGGACTAAATGTTGCCACATTTCATTCTGACTGATATTTTAATTCAATCTGAACAAAATGTATTGCAAATTACTTCCAGTATCCTCTTATGCTTATTTCCATAGTTTGTTTTCGGATCTGAAAACTTGTAATTCAGTATCCACGGGTATTCCTAATATTATTATAATATATTCTGCTCAAAGCAAAAATCGATACGTTAGAATCGTAATAAGGAAACACAGTCTCTTCCAGTTATAAACTGGACAGTTGTAACTGATGAAGTTTCACCTATCCCAGAGATAAGTAATCACAACCCTTTAGTTGTGGTAGTAATGCCGACGGTTTGTAAAATATTTAAAAATAAAAAATGAAAGAGGATGTGTGATTTAATTTTTGATGAAACTGGAAGTTTTTTAAATATTGATTTTCGTTTGCTTAAGTTTATATCATCGCTTGATAAATATTAGAAAAGGAATCAACAGTTGTGTACTGAGAGGGATCCACTGCAAACACTCTCGAAGCGAAAAGTTTTAACTGGAAAGAGAATGATATACGTTCAAAAAATACGCGGGACTTAAGGACTTTGAAAAGCTTACCTCCATTAAGAGAACTGGTGATAACTGCTATACTGGTAGCATCTAAAGATTTCCGCCACATCTTTCGTGGTATGAACAACGGAAGGATCATAGAAATTTTGATAGTTCGTAAGAGCAATGAACTTTAGACCAAACCCAATTCCAGGTTTAATATACAACGGATGTTAAATTAATGAAAGTCGACGTTGTATTCATGGAATTTAAGCCCAAGTATAAAAATACATTTTGCTGAGAAACCAAGGATATCCTGATGTGTTTTCCTCGTCGCTTATAAACATTATTAAACAAATATTAAACCAATTCCTACTCTGAAACAGGATGATGCACTCGTACGCATTTCAGTGCTAGTTGACTTGAAAGAGAGAAAAATATTTAGATAATCACAGAGGTAACACCACTTTTTAACGATTTCTCCATTGTTTGACTGCAGTACATTCCTTGAGCATTGAGTCTTATGAAAGTGTTTAGAAGTAAATGATTTATTCTGACCTGATACCAATAAAGATGTTGAAAGACATAGTACTGCAGCAAGGCTGGCCAACCAATTTTGGAGATGGGCCACAATTTCTATCCTAAGATAGCCTGCGGGCCACAAAATACTTGCATATAGTAACAGCAGATATTTAAATATAACAAAGATATGAATAACACAGTCTAAATTACAATCAAAAAGTAAAAATTATCAGTGAGTCTTCTGCAGAGATTTTTATTATTTTTCTATTTTTTAAAAAATATAATCAAATAGTAAAAAACATTAATGACACATTTGCAGAGATTTTTGAGCTAACTTATTCTAGACTGCTGCTGTTGCCGGGAAAATTCAAATGCGTTGGCCCGCGGACCTTGGGTTGGGCGGCCTGGTACTACACAATCTCCTTGTTTAAAATATTCGTGCAGACGGGATGTCGCAACATACTGTATAATGTATACACTATTTACTTATCTATATATATATAAAGATGAATGTATGTATGTTTGTTAATTTGTTCTTTATACAAATCCACAGTTTTCATCCGATCTCAATGAAACTTTGCACATTTATCATTTGAAACAAGAAGAAAAATGTCTACATTTGGTTAAAAAATTTCCAGTCCAATCGAAGTTGTCCTGCTCAAATCGGGCAATTAGGAGCCGAGAAATTCGTAATTAAAATGACAGAAATGTTGCCGAAAAATTCGTAACTTAAATTATGTCGATACTCCGCAGAATGCACCACAATCGGCAATACTCCACGCGCCCCAGCGGGCGCGTCTCTACTCCGGCCGAGCAGGGCTCAGCCCAAGTATCCTTCTCGCCGCTTCGACAAGCAGTTGGCGCTTTAGCTCAGCGGTATCGCGCGCGGCTTTCAACCATGCGGTTCGAATCGTCGTTCCCACGCGACTACAATTATTTAACTCACTTTTCTTCAATTTTCCAGTGTGTTCTAGATCATCTATCTATTCTTTCATAAAATATGAATAATTTCAAATATTCTATCAGAGTGTTCTAGAAGTTTCCATTCATACCCGCCTTCATCCCTTCCCTTGCGAGAGGGACTATATAAGCGGATCCACTGGAGCTCGCATCAGTTAACAGTAACACACAGACCATATCACTGCAACGGAATTGGAGAAAGCACCAAAAATACCACAGAAAAAAGGAAATCTATAGGACAAGTAAATCCGAAAGCTAAACAAGCAAAACGGATGAGGGCATCTGAAACACCTGAACAGCGCGATGCTCGCCTTGAACAAGTTCGGATCAGGGCTTCCACGTCCCGAGCTGCTGAAACGCCAGAACAAGGGAAGCTCGCGTCGAACAAGAGCGAATTAGAGTTTCCACAGCGAGGGCTGTGGAAACACCTGAGCAAAGGGAAGCTCGCGTCAAATAAGAGTGAATTAGAGTTTACACAGCCAGGGCTGCGGAAACTCGTGAGGAAAGGAAAACTTGCGTCGAACAACAGTGTATTAGAGTTTCCACAGCGAGGGCTGCGGAAACACCAATCCACAGTACATTTGAACTTTAAGGAATATTTTCACTTTTCTGGGATCGGGTCGAACTTTGTAGAATTGTTTACAAGTTTCTATACAGTTCAACAAGGTTCCAGAAAGTTTACAGTTAGACAATTTTGTACAAAATATTGGAGCTTTCTACCATATTCTACAAATTATATTCGGATTTCTTTACGTCACTATGCCAGCGCTGTGGAATTTCGTAGGCAAGCCTCGCTTTACAAGCGACTGGGATGGCTGTTCATAGATCAGTGCTATTTCTTGCAAATTCAACCCTACTCATCTTCTAAAAATAAAAACTTAGATAATATTTTATTCGCATGACAAAAAGCGGGCTAAGCCCGCTAAGCTAGCGGGCAAGCCCGCTAGTAATTTTGTAAATACGGTTCCACCTTATGTAGTGGAAAGAGTTTTAATCAGCCTGTCTCATTGAATAAGTTCAAGGAAACTGATTGAGGAATTGTTATCTGTAGCTGTTATTTCTTCCCTACTGCCTTTAGGGAGTCCACGTTAGGTAGAATAATTCTGCGGCAAATCGTCGTGTGCTATAAACAGTATTGGAACTGAAAAATAAATCTGTTTCCATAGTTATAGAACATTTTTCTATGCATCCACGTAATGTCATAGATCAGATACAAATTACAGATGTCTCGGCTTAAATAACAAAAATTTTCACTGCCAACTGATAAACTTTAATAAACTCGGCCTATTGTAAGAGGTTAGTGTACAATGTACTGTTTTTCATGGTGTTCTAATCTCCTAATCTCAGTCTGAGTCTCCACGATTTTTTTTAACGAGATATCTTATGGGAGAATGCACTAAATCAATTTAATCGCATTAGTATCTCAATTCTAGAGACACTGAGTGAATCCGCAGCTGGTTTTTATTTTCTTTCATAATCTTATGGTAGGACAGAAGGAGAAACTCCCAGTGAACAGTCGCCACACCTCAAATCATACAACACTGCTGATGTAATATACTTTTGATGGGTTTATCTCCGGATAGAGTTTTAAAAATGACGCCTCGAATGCACACTCTTCAGTCTTTATCATATTTTGAAGATGTTAATTGGTGGTTGAAACCCGTAAAATTAAGCCTTTTAAGTTATGCCAGCAGTTGGTATCGAAAAACACAAAATTCGACGAAATATTTTGCCGTCTAAATCAGCTTTTGATGATGTCTGTCTTTAGAGCTTTCAACGTGGTTAGTACTTAATGAAAACGCGGAAACGTGTTTTCACGATACCACCCGGTGACAAATCAGCGAGGACAACACTGCACCGACATTGCGACAATCCATTTGCTCACGCGTCAATAGCGATCGTAGTTGGCAAATGGACACGGACGTCAAGTCCGTATGCCACTTCATGTGTTTCAATAAGAGTGTGTGACAAGTATCGACATTAGATCTATCTCTCTAGTATTCATCCTTATTGACGACCCATGCAACAGATTTGTATTAACACGTATTTGTCTCACTAATCTGCATATACACCTGTCCGGGAGTCAAGGAGAACAGGTAGCAGCTGCCATATCTCTGTCATTTAATTTCCACTGCTTTTGCTGTGCGAGGACTTAATGTAACTAACGGTTTACCAGAGTGCGTTTTATTTGCTACTTAAAACAGTGCAGCGAAGGAAACTTCAAACCTCAAAAATTACTTCATCATTTTGTATAATAATTCCTTTAAGATACCCAACTGATCCACTAGTCCTCATTGTAACGTAATTATTGAAAATTAGTTGTAAAATCAAAACTGTTGCGAGCCTTAATGATCCTACCAACAAGGAAATCCGTGGGGGGAAATAGTTATCGAGAAAAAACGTGGAGTCTGAACATATTTTACTATGGAAACCAAACTGATTGTTTCTTTTTGTGTTGAATGCATGGAAGCTCACTGAAATTAAATATAATGATGATTGTATTCCTGTTTTTGTATATGTCGGTATTGTTATAGCTTGAATCAGGCACAACACCTTAAAAACTGTCTTGATGTCTGTTGAGCATTAGCTAGGAACGAATTGTGCCAACCTTATAGAGGCGAAGTCGCATGTTTGACCGGCTCAGAATGTGAGTTTCTACGCTTGGATCTAATAACACATTTTCTATTTTATCGTGTTTCAGAGAATTCCCTAGTATGTGCAACAGTATAAGGTTCTTCCTTCACAAGTCGTTGAAGCACGTAGTTACTAGTGGTTGAAGTAGTGACAGAGTCACTTCCGGTCATCCATATTTAGGTGTTCCATGGTTTCCAAAAAATATTGTAGGCGAATGTTGCGATGGTTCCTTCAGAAGACAATGGTGAAATTCCTTCCTGTTCCTTTCCCACACTACTGTCTTGTCTCTAATGACCTCGACGTCGACGAGGCGTAAAGGTTAAACAAGTGACAGATCGCCGCATTCCCTTCCATCTTTGTGGCGTTAGAATTGAAGGCTTGCGTACTACTAAAAGCAGACTGACCTATTCGGCGGATGTGGAAACCGATAATATTATGACATTATTTTAATAACTGATAATAATGATAATGATTATTTTAAAGTTATTAATTATGGATTCACGAGAAACACATATGACCGTTACAAGTTTAATTACAGCAATCAATTATTTTACAGGGCTCCTTGCCTCCAAATTGGCATAAAGTGGCTGTAACAGAAGTTACCTCCACTTTTTCTTCATAAACGAAACACTTATCTTTTCCTCAGTCCTCCTCAAGATACAAAATCCAAGATAAAAAGTCTTTTACGAAATATAAAGAGTTTATAAAGTATGGGGACAAGTTTCTCGATTCTTTCGTTAATAGTAAACCTCATTTTAAGCGAAGCTTCTGCTATGCCTATCTTTGAGCCTTTATAATTAAGAATATCATCGGCATAGCTCAGTAGAAAGATGTTTGTGGAAAAAATTGTCTCCGATTTTTAAAACTACTCAGTTACAATAAATTCAATAAGTGTCTTCTTTAGATGATACAGAAAATTCTGCAGATTTTAGAACTAAATTAGATGAGATTATTATGAATTATAAATGCAAATACAATAGCTTTAAGCTTGGCTTCCTTGCGTCTAAATTGAAAAGTTGGGTGACTAGTACAATTAAATGTACTGCTTCCTCTAAATGGAATTTTGCTTTTAAAAAGTTGACAACAATTACAACAGTAATACCTGTATCGTGACGTTGGAACATATCATTTATTGCAAATTTTTGTAGGGTTTGTTTAGCAAAGGAGGAGTTTTAAAGTGGGATAACAATTGCATTAATCTAAAGAACACACAAACAGAACTAAAAAAAATAGCAACAAATAATCTGGAGTGTGAATGTATTTGCAGAAAATTCTATCAGATCTCTTTTGTTTTCTTGAGGATAGATGATCCGTCGAACGGGACTGTAGTTGATTTATGTTCACTCCATTCGCAGTGGCGCCATTACGCAGATCAGCTAATGACAAATTTGAAACGTGATCACAGAGCACATTGTCAGTTCGAGAGATAGCAGCTGTTCCCCAACCCTCACCATTTAGTGTCTCTTAAGCACCCAGTTTCATTTCTAGTGACTGGTAGTCATAGCTCTGTTATTGTCACGATGTAGATCAGTGTTTCCACCTTAAGAAAAATAAAGTCGCTAGACCTGGCCTAAAAACTCACTAGATTACGGGATATTTAGAACTATAATATTCGATAGACCTGGCCTAAAAACTCACTAGATTACGGGATATTTAGAACTAAAATATTCGCTAGAAATCGCTAAATAAAATAAAGGAAAATGTTAAAGTATGTAATATAAAAATATTTTAATAATTAATAATTTCATTAAATTCAACATAATATTGTATTAAAAATCAACATCAAATTCTTCAGTCAGTATTTATTCTTCATCATCTTGGTCCCATTAGAGTTACAGATCTTGCAGACGTGGAAGGGTGAGATGAATCGTCAGTGTTAGTTTTAAAAGAATATTTAGCATATTTACCAATCGCAGGAATCACATCAGCCGGAGGCTAGTAAATGTAGCGGTTTTTTTTCACAATTTTTAACTGATTCCTTAGAAAAAGAATGCTGTTAAGAGTATTTACAGCCATCCTATTTCTCATTTTGTTTTTAACAATGTTCATTGTACTAAAAATCCTTTCTACTGCGGTATTCGAGTGAGGAAGTGATAAAGCGGATATGGCTAAATCAGATAACTCCAAAAAAAAGTATTTATTCCAGCTGCTATTCAGCCCAAAATTATAGAGTTATAGAGTCAGCCCAAAATTCAATGATATTGTTTGTAGCGTTCCATTGAACATAATCATAAATAGATTTACTATTGAGATACGTGTGATCTAACTTGGAGACCATCAGACGTGTTCAGAACGGATTTCGATCCCCCGAGTATATGTTGAAGGGAATAACTCCATATGTCTCTGTTACAATTATTTCTTCAAAATGAGACCTACGTATCGAGAAATTAACGCGCAAACATTTGTAAATATGTGTTTAAATTTTGTAATTTTAACATGTTGTTTAGTAGTTTCAGCGTGGCTTATCGGTAGTGCTCTTGCTTCCCATTTTGCGAACCCGGGTTCAAATCCCCATACTAGCAAATATTTTTATTTCTTTTTTTATATGCAGTAATCATTGAGCATTGATTTTATTTCTTTTAAAATTCATTTACGAATTTTTATTATGCGAAATAACTATTAAATCATTATTTACAATAATATAAATACTTACAATAGATAAAATAACCAATTTTTATTACAATGCTACGACCATAAAAGAGATATTCTGTTAAAGTTCCATTTCCTTTGTAGAACATGAAATATACCTGTTTCATAAAAAAGAAAAAAAAAATCAACAATAAACAATGAAATAATGATTATATATAAAAAAAAGTTGGGACTGTATATTCTGTAATATTTTGTTTTAAAAGTTATTTCACATAATAAAAATTCGCAAATGAAATAAAATCAATGCTTAATGATTTCTGCATATAAAAAAAGAAATAAAAATATTTTCCAGTATGGGGATTTGAACACGGGTTCGCAAAATGCTAAGCAAGCACGCTACCTATACGCCACGCTGAAACTGCGAAACAATGCAATAAAATTATAAAATTTAAACAATATTCACAAATTTTTGCGCGTTAATATCTCATTAGCTAGGACTCATTTTGAAGAAATTATTATAATACAGACATATGGAGTTATTACCTTTCAACATATACTCGGGGGATCGAAATCCGTTCGGAACAGGTCTGATGGTTCCCAAGTAAGGTATATATTGTATTATGGGTTATACGAATCCTCATTCAATTTTTCTTTTGTCACTGCTGTAGGGGCTTGTCAGTTTTTTCGTCATCAAATCTGAATTCTGAGGCAAGATCTACTGTTTTGTTATCTTTGGCCTGGCGAAGAGCATTTTCCACGCTCAAAATACACGTTTTCTCCCAAATAATTTAGTTGAAAGGAAGTGAGTATATTTTTCGAAAGTGCCAGATTGAATGTCACTAAAAATCACCAAATAATTTTTTAGCGATAATAAGAATATCGCTGTCGAACTTCAAAATTCACTAAATCTAGCGACAAAATCGCTAAGGTGGCAACATTGATGTGAATCTACTGTGAAATTAGCGTGGCCGCTTTACACTATGCCACGCAAATTTCCATCCCTAATGTCGGCTACCTGTATTTACTATCTGGTGGCAAAATTTCGTTGGAAACAGGATGGAGGGGCCGCGAAATTCCACCTGACCACCTGATATACTTTATGAAGTACAAATTTTAGCAGAGTTGGAGAAATTTTTTCTTGTTTTGATAGAAGCTGGAGCCATCCTGTTGTGCATACGATTAGATTAGACATGTTTACTTCGATCCCGTGTCTAAACAGTCTCGGTGAAAGAGTACATACAATTATTTTAAAAAATCGATAATATTACCAACCACTGGTAATCGGTTAGTTACTTGAAAATCCATTGTACAATCGATCTACATTGTATACTACACGTAAATATCATTTCATGTTAATTACAATACATGGATGCAATTTCCAAAAAATGAAAGTGCTGCATTTGTAAATGGTTTCAGCACAAATAAAAGCCATACACCATTTTAGTAATTGTTAAGAACTTTGTTACCTTCCTCTTCCGTACACCAAATATTTAGTATTGCCTCAGTCATCTTTAGTTACAAGATTCCGATATGAATGGATTATTCTCAGTACTTCAGTTAACAGAGTAATCACCACGACAGATCTTAATCAATTGTGCACATAACTTTGCCTTGACACAGCAGGGTAAACCTAGTTCAGTTACAACAAAACAAATTTACACGGACAATAATATAGCTGCTTTATATGCCAATACTCTCTGCTCCGTACTATGTTTTCATCTCCTGCGATGTTCGAATGTATTACTTATGACCCCACCCTCGTAGGATAAGCACAACGTCCATCGAAGAATTAAATATTTTTTTTTACTTATGGCTTTACGCCTCGTCGACGGCTAAGGTCATTAGAGGCGGGATGGGACTGGGGACAAGGAACGGGAAGGAATTCGGCCATGGCCTTTTGAAGCACGCATCCCGGCATTCAACTTCAGTGATTTAAGGAATCCATTTAAAACGGGGATTCAAACCGGCGTCCTCCCGAATACGAAGCCAGAGCGTTAACCGCTCACCCACCACGCTCGGTAGTATTTTGCTGATGTTCCGTTCATTCCAGAGAGGTTTTAGCTGTACGATTAGGTTTCGGAGGGACTTCGGCCTGGTTCGTCGCTCCCCGTGGGCACACAGAACGCGACAAGCGACAGCAGCAACTGGTTGTTCTCTCGTCGCGGCGACACGTGATTTTCGTACGTTACTCAGGACGCGACAACTCTACAGCGACAAATGCCAGTCTAGTGAGACACTCTATCGCGAAGAGATCTGTACTTCTTTGTTTCTTTCCTAATAAGTTTTCTCGAGCTAGTAAATTCTTGTAAAACATGTCAAGTGATGAGGAGACTCTACTTCTTTTGTTTGCTCTAAGCAGAAAGAAAAGACGGATCTGGGTTCACGACATCAATAAGAAGAGAATATATCTTGGTGAATCCCACCGCCTTTGCCGGCAACTGGAGTCACATGAAGATAGATTTTATACATATTTTCGTATGTCTCTAGAATGCTTCGAGAAATTACACAATCTGTTAAAATTAACTACATCGAAATTATTTAAAAAAAAAAACTCTTGTATACATAAGTAAAATTATCCACTTTAATGTGTAACTGCATAAAATTGTTTATTTTTTTAACAAAAAGTTTTAAATTTTTAGTTTATTAACCCTTTTCACTAATTCCTTCCTTTCGTTTAAGTGTATTTATTGTTCGTTTATTTATTAGTTTATATATTTATAAGAATTTGTTTATTTGAGTAAAAAAAGTACTTACTGGTCATGTCCAGATCGGCTACTCTAGTCCTCTGCTTTTTTCAACATGTCTTTGTAGTCAGTGTGAGTGAAAAAATATACTCCCGCACTTTCTTAATCAATTTTTCTTCATCGGCCATGTCGGGCGACAATTCTGTAATTTGGTACAATTGTGTCGCTCGTCGCCTCATCAAAGGCTGCGGTCCGGTGAGGGACCGTGCATAAGCTACGTGGCTCGGTCCAAGGGGGGGAGGGGTTGACTGGAAGGCTACGCTGGGCTACGTGGGGCGAGGGGGGGGGGTTCCGAGTCAGATCACGTAGCTTTCCTTTCATAACATTTTTCACAGTTAAAACGAGGAACAGAACACACAACAGCATGTCAATATTAATTTCCTTCATTTAATTATCTCCATATGTAATTTACAATAGTCTGACAGGAGAAAACAGAACAAAATATCTTCTGGAATCAAAAGGGGGAAAAAGCTTCGTGCTACGTGGGGGGGGGGGGGGGAGAGGCAAAAGCCACGTAGGGCTACGTGGGGGGAAAGGGGTGGTTCACAACAGGCCAAAATGGAGATACGTGGTTTATACACGCTCCCTAACGTATCGCTTTGTGTGTGACTGTCCTAATTCAAAACTGCGAATTACAACAATATCGCCGTCGCGCCGCGACAAACAATCGCAGATCGCGTTCTGTGTGCCCGGGCCTTTAATGGGTGGCGAAGCGCGCCTTGCCTCGCCATATCCGCAGCAATGGCAGGTAATCCTTTAGATGGTCTAATTCAGCAGTATGGGTCGCTGGGAAGTGGTGGGTGATGTCTGTGAGAGTGAACACGGCAGCTTCCATTGATCAGCCTGTAACATGTCTCTGAGCTGTGCCTCCAGTAGCAGCTCTCCTTTGTCGCGGTGGTCTCAGCGTGGGTTGCGTCGTGGAGGGGGCTGTGTCCTTGACGGCAGCCTCCAGTCCGGCAGTCCTCCGCAGACAGCGAGACAGTGCGGCCGCGTAGTGACCGTGTTGTGTGTGTCTGTGTGTGCAGAGCAAGTGCGCGCTTCGAGGTGGTCCCGCAGACATCGCGGGTCCGGCGACTCGCCGCTGGAACAGCGAGGACCACCAGCCGACCCAGGCCTCCTCCTCCGAGGGCCGCCAGCAGCGGTCCCCGCAGCAAGACTCCGCCGGCATGGCCACCACGAGGTAAGCCTCCTCTCACACTCACTATACTCCATGAGGCACGGGCTAGGGGAACCAGTAGTTCCGTTCGTTTTAGACGTTTACAACCTCATTCGCTTCACATTCAAGCGCCAATTTCTCACTCTGTTTCTTCTACACTTCATCTTCTCTCCTATTATTCCAGAAGTCCAATTCTCTTGTCCATACAATATATCGCTAGATTGCAACCAGACATCTCATAGTTCCTTTGCAAGCTTCCACTGTGCAAACATACCGGCATTTCTTTGACGCGCCTTCCTAACATCGCTTTCACATTAACAAGTTTAATTTTGTTGTTTGTTCTTAAGTATGAGCTGAACCACTAAAGAACTATACGCCCTGTTGAAGGTTTGATGAGATCAATATGCAGAATCGTTATATGATTAATTTTCAAATCTCTTATGTAATCAATTGATTTTTCAAAGCTGAACTTCTGGAATAGTTCTCCACTTTCACTTAGACTACTTTGAGTGAGTACAAAAGGAGACATGGTACCTCCTCGGTTTAGAATGTGGCTGCTATTGTTGTTCAAACAGAATCTTGTTTAGATAACTGTATACAGTACATTTTCGCGGTGGCAATATTGTAGAAAAGCTTCTCGCGTTTCAAGCCGCGTCAAAGTTGAATCGTCTGGCGAAGTTTCGGAAGCTTGTAGTGCCTCCATTGTAAAGCCTCGCTTAATATCACATCACAGTGGTGGTAAGCGGTTCAGTCTTCCGTAACGTCACCAGACAATTAAACTTTGATGCGGCTTGAAACCCGAGAAGTTTTTCTACTGAATCTTCTTCAAACTGATGCTTGAGATGAGGAACTTTTTCTTGTGCATTAGCTTCATATGAGCTTCAGTGACGTTGACTGTATACAATTTTATTTTTTAACATGGAATATTTGCTATGAAATTTTTTTAACAAAGTATTGTCTTTAAATATATAAGATTTAGATATATAAGTGGTCCCAACTTTAAATCAAGATGCAGATGGGACAAGAATTGCAAATCATCCAGATTCAAAAGTATATGTTTGCTTGGTGCAAAGTTTACCTTTCTGATTCTTTGTTGCACTTAAATAACGTACGAAACACTAAATTAAAATTAAATGAATAAAATAAAAACACCAAAAATCTTATTGCCTACATCATCCAATTTAGTGTCTTAAGGATCGAAGGAGGAGATGAAATCAGTCATAGGCAAGTGTATGATAGTTTTCACAGATTAACTCGTCCGTCTACTATTGTTTCAACGAAATTTATCAAAGTTTGATAACTTTTGCTACATGCTGATTTTCGGCCATTTGTTTTTAAGATTGGCGCTAACTTTAACAGGTTTAACGACAGAATACAGTGTTGCTAAAACGTTACACCCCATGAATCATAACAGACATTGCTTTCCAGAGATACCGTAGCTTCATAATATAATTTAAATATAATTTCATTTCTGATCCTGCGAAATGAATGCTGTGAGAATCGTTAAAATAGGTATATAATATCTCTGGTATGTTCCACGCCAATTTTAGCAGTCCTGTGTAGTTAACCGGGAAACATTTTTTTTTTCCCTATTCTCTATCGGTGTCACCTCCGTTATTACGTCCTACAACTAACATCCTGGTTCCAGCCCCAGTAACACTGAGGATTATGGTTACATTTGCGTTCGGAGAACTCTCTTCCTCTGCCTAAAGAACGATCTATCACTCTGCGGTTTCGCAGTAAAATCCAACATTGTTAGATATCTTCAAGTTTTTCATAAATCTAAGGGAATAGTTGATGATTAGTAAAACTGTTGTTAGAAAAAAAAAATCGTTGTTACTCTGCAAAATTGTTCACCTTTCTACCTCGAGTTTCCCTCAATTTGCATGGAGACTTACTCATTATTGTGTCGACTGTTAGAATAAGAGCTGATAATCATTCATTTAGTACACTCTCTGATTTCTGGATTGAATAAAAATGGATTTATTTTTATACACCGAGGATTTTAATGTTTATTTGTATAAAAAAATAATTTTATCCTAACAGATCCTAAGGACACACTGTTTCGTATATAGTTTCAAGTAATAATTAGGATACTAATTCTCTCAGAGACTGTAAAGAAAACTGAGAATAACATTTTCTGTTCACATGAGACAGACACAACTAAATCCAATTCGTTAAGGTGTGCTACTGGTAAAAATGCCAAGCACTAATGAAATCAGGTTAGTTTATATGTTATACAGTTTGCGAAATCGTACTCAATCTGCCGTTCCGTGTACCCCACAAGGTGACTGGAAAAATATGACTGACATAAACGATTAAGTCAGACGAGTGCAAGCTCTGGCTCAAGGTTGACGTGTCCAGAGTCCGAACCTTGGGTTGGGACTGCAGGAAGCATCCCAAACGATGGTAATGCTTATACAGCTAGATTCCACTAAATTTCTGTCAGATCATACAACCAATAATACATGCAACAACTTTATTTTCTAATTATTCTGCGATAGGTATCACTGGATATCTTAAACATTGTGAATTTTACTTTAAAATCAGTAGCGATCTTACACGAGAATATTTTTTTTTCTTAATTTTTGCTGTCAACCGATGTTTGTGACAGAAGGTTTAGTTGTACTTAATTTATAATCTAAATATGTAAAAACATTGGTTAAAAAAAACTGAATTTTAAATTTACTGTACACTATGGAAGCAGTCCGTAACTCTAATCATTGTATTGACCCATATTAAAATGCTGTAAAGATACGAATAGCAAGCTACGAGAGATTATACTGAAAAATGTTTTGGACTGGAAGATGGGAAGCTAATCAAAAGGAATATGATACATAATTTCATGTTGTATTTATTGAAATCGTGTAAATCTGTCGCGAATTCCGCCTCTCGTATATTACCCTGCTGTCCAGATTATATAAATAGGATTTGCTGTTTAGCTTGGTACGGCAATCACAGGGCGTTTCCGGTTAACTTCACAGAGCCAAAGTAAGATTTCTTGGTTGTGAACTTCAGTTTAAACGGGAACATTGAGAGTAGGGGTTCACAAACTTTTACTTACAACGCCCCATGCCTCCATCTATCAACAGGAAAGTTACCCCTCCGTCCCCGCCAAAATTCTATTATTAAAAATTTAAATGCCTGATTCTCAGTACTAGGAATGACATCACAGAAGAAACACACTAAGTATGTGATAATAGACTAAAGGTTTTCAGTTCTAAGAGTCGGTGAAGGGAAATAGTACTTCAGACGGTGTAAACCTAGGGTATAAGTGAAGCTACCTCGCATCCCGGCTTCCCCCTCCCCACCGATTGTTTGGCACCCCACTAGGGGGCCGAAGGGTGCCCACCGAGTTTGGGTACTTATAATCTAGATCGCTTGTCAAACACTTTACCAATTAGCTATGAGACCGTTGTTCTAAGGAAAAATTGACTGGTTGTCCTGCTGCTAAACTTTGATATACTGCATCAATATTTTTTGTCGTTTATTGAAAGAAAACGAGTATGACAGAAGACGACCCTTCAACATAACACCTTAGGTAACGTGATGACTAGTACTCATCAGTCACTTCCAGCGATGTGATACGTCAGTAAAATACATATTCCGTCAGTCATTTTTCTTCTTCTTCTTTCGTTTCACCCTCTTTGGGATACGAAGAATCAGACAGTTTCTTTGCATGCTGTTCTTCCTTTGCGCCAAGTATTTCTTCATCCTCTCGGACCTCCTATTTCTCTCCTCTTCGAGATGAGTGGGTTTTGACTTTATTTTAGATTTTTCTTGGAACCTTATCTTTTCATTCTTTAAATCTTATCTGCGCTGTTCTATCAAGTAATGACTTGCATGTAATTTTTAATTCTTTTAGGTCTTTTCAATTTCTGTGAACCAATTAGGCTTAGTTATGCGGTTCCGGGAAAAAAATAAAAAATTTGTTCGGTTAGTCTACCAGAGTTCATTCTGAGAAGATGTCCGTAGAAATTTAGTCTCTTGCGCATAATATCTGAGAGTTTTTCGATTTTTTTTTTTTTTTTTTTTTAGAGAGTTTCGTTCTTGATGTATACTATTTTATTATCTTGAAATTTTGTTCCTATGATTTTTCTTAAAAATTTTTCTTTCTTTTAAGTTCCAGTTGTTCTATCTGCCCTATGCGATTCATGTCCAGAGTTTCTGCTGCTTACAATGCTTCCTGGCTTTTACCACTGTTTTGTAATGCCATTTAACATAAAATATTGCAATAAAAAATAATAATCCCATGGTTATCACCTAGAACTACTTTCCGCATTTTCTAAATTTATGTCTTACAATCAACAACCCATTAATTACATCTCTCTCCTCTAGTTATGTCATTACTCGCGTGAGAAACATGTTTGGAGGCACCTACCAATTGTCATTTTAATCACTGCTACTAAAAGTAGTGAAATCACCAAAATTGGCAGCAAATTAATAATTTACTACTTTCCAAGTACCGTATGCTGAAGAAACTTGGTTTTTCCACATTGGAAGTAACTGAATCTGATGTAAAAATGTTTAATTGCTTTTAAGGCGATCGTATTCCTATTTTGGTCAGGTTTAACGTACCACTCAGTTACCCTCCCTGTTGATTCGTTGTCAACCCCACTCAGAAATCTCATTTTTTCGCAGAGTCCACAGGATAAATTTGTAGCTTATCTACATCTTCGGTTCCCCACAATTTTCCTCGTTGTCTTCAGTTAGTTTAAAACTGCTAATCACAGTTTTACGAGCATCGTTTATGGAGAGTAGAACACTGTTGAGTTTACAACACATCATCTCTCATTTGCATCGAAGTAATGGGACTGTTCTGACAAATAATTCTTTATCCAAACACAAACTTTCAACGAGTACGCAAAACTTATTTAATAAAAAATTCTTTTCAAATACTTTCTGAAATCGAAATATACAATCTTCTACATTAGTTTTAGAGCGTCATCTTAACAGCAGAACGATTGTATGTGAAGCGCTTTTGGTTGTTTCTGTTATTGTAAACCACAGTATTTTAAGACATGATTTACATCAGAACTCTGACGCTAAAGGACCTTAAACGAAATGAAACAGGTTGTACGTAAACTTGCAGCAACTTGGAATTGGTCACATCTGTACTGGTAACCGTGAAATCAAGATCGTGAGGTTCAAAATCGTCTGAGATCTTTCAGGCTACCGGCATAGATTTCAGGCAGATTTATGCAGAAATAGTGTTTTCGTAACTCTTACCAGAAATGATAGAGAACTCGATTGCTGGAATTTTCTTGCAGTCTGAACGTGACGCATTTCGATTCACAGATTTTTTGTTATTAACATGAAATAAGCAGGCCTCGGTAGTGTAGGGGCTAGAGCGCTGGCCCCGCGTGCCGAAGGTCGCCGGTTCGAGTCCGGTCGTGGGCATGGGTGTTTAAGTGTTGTGTCTGTGAATGTCATGTACGTCCTGTGGTGTATCTATTTAGCTGGAAAAAAATTCATACTGGAGATACTGAAAATACCAAGTGACATAAAAAAAACAACTATTTCTCATGTAATATGCCTAGTTGGAAATACGTTGATATCGAGTGTTCTTGTAACCATTAGGAAAAGCCGAAATGCTGGGTCAAATTAACCCATCCATTTGCCCCTATAAAGGATACAAAAGAATGTTATTATAATTTTTTTATAGTTAACAAGACTAAATTTTGTAAGTTAGTTGTTTATTTATTTGTACTCAAAATTACCTCTAAACCGAAACGTTTAAAAGTCGATACAGCAACAGCAACAATGTAAATGTCAAATATCTGCTTACAAACATATCAGTCTATCGCGGTCGAATATTAGAACATTACTTGCTACATCATACCAAATGTTTTCGTATCCTTCTGCTCTACGCAGGCTGGATGTTTGGCCTGTGCATAGGAAAATCTGACCTCTTGAATAACTTTACCCTATCTGGCCCAGGTCTGGCTTACAGTGTTAATAATTATAAAATGGTCTGGTCCCAGTAGCGAGGGGCTAGCAAGCTGGCGTCGCATTTCAGGGATCGCTGGTTCGAATCCGACCCAGGGCTTCAGTGGTTTTAATTAAGTGTTGTGTCTGTCGTGTGTCGTCCTTTCACTTGCGACTATTAGTAATACTAGAAAAGTATAATACAATTGAGACTAATGAGCAGAAACGCAGTTGTTGATAGATTCCGAACGCCAAAAAAAACAAAGAAAAGAGTGTTCAACGAGACCTTTTAAATTTTATATCTAATGAAATTCTCTAGCGTATTTACTTCCTTCTGGTCATTTAAAAATATTTCCTGTGGCAGTCTTCCTAATTTCATTTAGAATAATAAATTAAAAAAGCTTTGAAATACGTTAAAGAGACAAAAATGAAACAATAATTTTTGTCATTACTTTTTTCTTTAATATTTCAGCCTGACTGATACGCCTGTAGATATACAATACATGCCTTTGTTCATAGTTCATTGATACCGGTTCGTGCGACAAGGAAGCTACCGAGAATTTGCTTTGCGACAAGTCGCAAGACACTATTTCATAATTGTATTGCATGACTGAATACTTACCAAAAGACATTTTCCTCGCTTCTGTATAATTTAAGCGTTTTTCTGTGGCCGTTAAGCAGTCTCGTACAAAATAAACTAATGAATTTGAACTGTGGTGAAGCAAGAGGCAGTTAAGACTATAACGGACGGAGAGAAGATATATTCGCTACAATAGCAAATATCTTAATATTCTGACCGTTATTCCCAAATCATAGCAGACGTGAAACTTTATAGCTGTTTGTTTAAACCCTGGGAATTTTTTTTCAGCAAATCAATTATTTTTTTTTTTTTTTTTTTTTTGCAGAATCCAAAATTCTGTATTAAAAGGTTTCCTGACATCTGTTTATACTATAGAAACGGCAACACAAGACAAACACTTGAGTAAACGCATCCCTAGGGCCTAAATATTTGAGATGACTTGGGCACAAATCCCCTTCCTACCATTAGGGATTACTGGTTTTAATGATATCCTTAAATCACTATAGGTGAAAACCCGTATGGTTATTTCAAAAGGCCTTGAGCGATTTTCTTCCAGTTCCATGACCGCTGTACTTTCCCTCTTCTAATGACGTCGGCGCGTAATTATCAATGTTTGAAACATTTTCAGTCCAGCAAGCGGACTTGTTTCACGGTTCTCGAAATCTACGCCGCGTTGCCGCGCTTGTAATAATGCTATCGTACAGTTATAATAAAATGTGTTATAGGTAGGGCCTACCTTTAGATGCAATTAACTTTGAATTTCGATCATTTTTTAAATGCATTTTTATGGCAAGGTAACCTCAAAATAAAAACGTATGCTTATTTTGCTGACAACCTACAAAGTGTACTAGATACAGTTTTTTTTAATATACGTCGTTTAAATATAGTGTATAGTCCATAATGGGAAGAATTTCAAGTTCTACATAATATCTAGTAGCAAAAATGGTTGAAAATTTACAACTATGAGGGCCACTCGTGTATTTATTTTTCAGGAAAAATAATAATAATCATAATAATAATAAGGCCTCTTCTTGACGAGCTGTGAACATCGATACATCACACGTTGTGGTATAACGTATTTTTATTTTTGGTTCCCCCTTAATTTTATGTAACCACCCTATATTATAATTCTTCAAAATTTTAGATACGACATTCCGTTTACGATCAACGAAATACTTTATGTGTACAACAAATTTGCAGTCGCTAATTTATTCTGTTTAAGTTATAGAAACCTGTGACTTACGGACGTACAGACAGACAGACAGACAGATAGCGAAGCGTCAGCATTTATTTATTTCTTTTTAAATTTCAAGTATGGCCTTTGGGTCCATTTAGGCAGCTCCAATTTGTTTTTGTACTAACTTCTGTATCATGGTTTAATTATGATATTGTTGACACTACAGTAAGGACAGCATAAGACGAACACAACACTTAATTAAAACCAGCCATGCCCGAGGCCGGATTCGAACCGACGGCCGTTACACTGCGTAGCCAGCGTGCTACCCCCTACACTGCCAGGGCCGGCAAGCATCAGCAATAGGTATCAGTTTCCCATAGGATACGGAACCCTAATAAATTCACTCATATCCTGGGTTGTACTCGAACCGTCGACTTATCCCATTCAATGGCAGTGTTCTAGAGCCTACGCTGATGGGGCTAGCACAAGTAGAATTATCAATGTTCAGTAGCAACATTATAATCTTCTTTAATGCTCCGTATAGCATGGATGATTCTACAGGTTTGCTGTTCACAAATACAATACAGAAAGGAAATGAAAAACAAATGCATAGTTACAGCTACTGATAGTGAACGACGGACTACTAAAGAGAAGGAAACAGGTATAATTTACAGAGCATATAAACTGCTATAGTAGGGTGTGACATGAATGTATTTTTTCTTCAACTCATTTATCGGCATTACGATTCTGTTTCTACAGAAATGCAACAGTGTTAAACACCTGATCAAAACTAAAGCAAATATTCCGTGTAAATTAAACAACAACATGAGATACCAATATAAGAATTCTGTGGAAAGGAAGCCATTTGTAGCTTACACACCGATCTTATATCACAACCGGATCTCTTAAATAAAATTAAATAATGGTTGCTCAAGTGTTTCCTGTCTGTTTGTCAACAAGGTAACTGGTGTCAAAGTTTGGAATGTGGCCACATATGGCAGCATACAAAGAGTGCTGCGTCATAAGCCGTCAGGTGCTTATTTGATTACCGTTAGTTGCATTTGCTTCGATCGTGTGTAGTGTGAGCTAATGGTGTCACAACTGTAAACAAGCTTCCGCCTGCTATTCCGACCCATCTCACAGCGAATCCTCCTCAACGTCTTCTCTAAACTACCTTTCGCGAGAGGTTTCGTCGTACTTCAGTGTTATCTTACATTAATTCATATCATGGAAAGATACAAATGGAAGAATTCCAGGAATCAAATTAAGCAGGTGGTTCAAAATTCCAGAAACAGTATCTTATATTTGTATAACAACATCATATTTTTTTAAAAAATTTTTTTTAGCAGTTCGTAATGTTTATTTTTTATTTTTTTTTTAAGGAATTCCAACGTTCTGTATTATTTTTGTTTCATAGCTACTGCTTTAAATTATTTTGAATTTATTTGACGTGAAGTTTCATCACTGTAATGCTTACTATTTATGATAAAGTTAATTATGGTTTTCCAGTAACTTCGTTAACTTTTTTTTTATTTTGTAGGAAGTTATGAAATGAATAGAAGCCTTCTACTGAAGATTCTCTTATGGACAATTTGACCTTATAATTTGCAGTCTACGCATAGTCAAAAATTTCACAAATGTAGTGAGAAATTAAAAGAGATTACGACTGTGAGATATCAGTTAAATGATCGAAGGGAACGATTTTTAGTTAGCATAAAAAAGAGCACGGTCGAGCACCATGTATGAACGTCAGTAGAAAACACTGGTACATTAGTTTTTCCAAACACTGATAGCTTTTTAGTAAAACTTTAACTAAATAATAATATTTTCTTGTAGTCTTGGCGACCAAGTGAAAATTTATTTTACTGGTTGCTACATCCCTTGTCGTAGCCATCTAAATTAACCCGGTAGTCCTGCCAGGTAATGGAGACTGATGGTTTAACACGGAATCAAGCCCACAAAGTGTGCCACAGTTTAATAAAGACTTCAAGTTCCGAATAATTCAATTTAATTCCGAATAATATGATGCTATTGGTGCGTATGTTAGCATACATTTCGACTGCGATACTTAAATTACCATTAAATGAGTTCTAATTTGCAGACACTTATTTTGAATGTCTCACCTTTATGACGTCACATCAAAACAAAACACACCTTGTTTCTTCCCATACCATGTATTATACATCGCAGAAATACCATCAGAATCCGACCAGTGGTTTTTGTAAGTGAATCGCGGTCAAAGACATCTGGTAACTAATTTGAGGACGCTTATTCCACCGAACGTGTTCGACTCACGGATGACTGTTTCGTTAGACTCCTTGACGACTACAACTCTTCTAACACTTGACCAACTGCCGGCCTCTCCATACTGCATCTCGATCCTTTGTCAGTGGCGAATATAACCTACCTGCCCGCATACCTTACCGCGAATCATTTCATACCACCCCTCGTGCTGGGTTCTATTGCGTCAACTTCCTGCAACGGCCTTTATATTATTTGCCGTAAACTTCCCGAAAGCTCCAAAATCCGGACCGATTGTCTTCTATATCTTTAATTCCTGCCGTAGGAACTTCTGGCACCTGATTCAGGCGAACAAACGCACCAAGCGAGGTGGATTAGCGGTACCGCTCTGGCCTCGTATTCGGGAGGACGCGGGTTCGAATCGCCGTCCGCGTATCCAGATTTGGGTTTTCCATGATTTCCCCAAATCACTCCAGGTGAATGCCGGGATGCTTCCATCAAAAGGTCATGGCCGATTTCCTTCCCGTTCCTTGATCCCGGCCCTTTCCCCGCCTCTAATGGCTTCGACGTCGAAAAGGAGTAAAGCCATAAGCAAAATAAACAAATAAAAAATTGTCAGCTTTCCACAAAATCACATACCTTACTTCATTCTACGGACCACTGGACTTTACACTTTCCGAAACCGCATCCAAAACCGACAATTTTTACACGAATCGGTAATCCAACCTGAAAAAGGGGGAGGCTACAGTTTAACATGAAATTCGAACCGGTGAAGCGTTCTGGCGTAAATCACATTATACAGCAAGCTGTGCCAGTGGTGAAGTTCTGCTTGAGAGCTTTTGAAAATTCCAGCCGAGACTGGGATTCGAACCGGGTACCTTTCGACCTCCACGTAGACGCCCTAGCCAGTGAGCCACCAAGCTTCTAGGATAAAAATTAAGCATAGTTACTTCTGGGTCTCTTGGACTGCGCTGTGTTTAAAACCACACCATGATCTTTTGAGTTGTATTTCCATGAATAGCGATCAACGTAAATAAGTTTCTTTTCTCGTAGTCAAATTCTTATGGCATAGAATATATTGAAGAAAATCACTGCTTTAAACTACGAATAAATTGTTAGAAAATTGAAGATCAGTAATTTTCCATTTTACCATTAACGAAGTGTGGTTTGACTTTAATACATTAAAATAATTTTGTGTGAAAAAAATTAAATGTTATGGTATTATCAAGTGTCGCAAACTCACAAAGAACTATTTCTTGAATCCAAAATGCCCAGATTATGTTGATAGAAGTCGTAGGTGCTCCTTTAGTTAAATAACCAGCAATTCTGATATAATTGCTTCGTCTTCCATTACATAACTTTTCTCAAAATATTTTAACATACAGCGCAATAAAAATTCAATGAAATAACAAAAAGATTACGGCTTTACACCTGAAATGTCTTGCTTCTTGATGTCCAGAAAACATTCGCGTTCTGCATGAGATGCAAGATTCGTGTGTTTTGGATTTTTTTAGTTTGCATATACACACTCTAACTACAAAAAGGAAACTGGAATGCAGAATTTAAAAAAAAAAAAATATTAATTTATAAAATATATTACTGTGAGAAATACATGTTTATTTAATATTACACAAAACATGAACTCAGTCAACAAAGGAAACGAACGGAAACAAACACTTAGACAAATAAACAAAATGTTCCTGGCTAGGGAGAGCAAGAAACTCCTGCTGTTTGGGCGTATGCAGGGTCAAAATGTTTATATGACATTGTCACTTATCGCAACTGCAGGCGGCTGTCCGCATTGGCAGCCTTGAGGTTTCCTTCACGCTTTTAACACCATTCACTAAATGGCATGTGTTCACTAGTAGAGGCACATGAGGAAGCCACCACGCCAAAAAGAAAATGCCGCGACAAATCGCAGCCCTTGCGTATTTGGAGTCCACATCGACACATATACACGTGCGTACTATACACAGTCTCACCCCCAAGTGCTCGCTACAGCTTGACCACTCTCCCCCTCCGGCCTCCGGCGTCAAATAAAGCAACCCAGACAAAACGCCGGCCGCCAGACAGGAATTTTCCAACTTCCCCTGTATAACAAAACGGCTGGATGAAAAGTCTTCTAAATATATGGATAAGCGACGGTGAGGTCACTAAAGTCAGGAAAGGATGGGGGCAACAACGGGAAGTAACCATCCCAACATTCGCCTAGAGTAATTTACGGGAAACATGCAAAATCCAAATCTGAATGGCCGGACGGGGATTCGAACAAGCATCGTCTGAATGCGAGGCAAGAGTGTTAGCGCTCACCGCCACGCTCGGTAAAATAACGAAAGGCAGTGAAAACCACTAATAGGCTAATTGACTATTTTTTTAAAAAAAAAAATGGTATTAAATACTTTACTGATACACGTTATTTACCGCGTACTATTTATTTTTTGACGAAAGTGCTGATTTTACCTAAAATTCAACGTTAAAATTTAGAGTATAGCCCGCCAAAACGCTCCTTTGCTGCCTGGCGTGCGCCAACAACACTCGTGACGTCACGTGCCAGCAAGCCCTCACTCTACATAAGTAACGTTTGATTTGTTTCTCCGAATTTGTATATAAATTGTCGGAAATATGGTTTACAAATAATGTGTTGTACATCAATCTACAACCATAACAATAAAAACTCTCCAAATAAACTTAAGTGTTCCCGCATTAGATGAAATAGGAAAAAAAGTCGCTGCAACTTGCTCGTAAAAACCCAGACTACATTGCGACTAAGTCGCATATCATTTACTGTGAATATCATTTGCACCATAATTTCTTTGAGATAATGTAGTACGTTGTTTAAGGCGAGTATCAGTAAAGTTAGGGTTCTTAGGTTCGATCCTCGCTTTGGAATATGGTTTGTTATTTGTGAGCGTTTTCTTTAGATAGGTCTACTAGTTGCTGTTGGTAGCGCTGCATAATCTTTTTCTAAAATCCACCAAGACATTAATTTTTTTCTGAAATGTTTCTCAAATTTTTGCATAGCAAACGTATTATAAACATTTGAAACAACACCAAATAAGACTTCAAAATTGAAACTGGTCGTTACTTGTATACCGATTAAAAGTTTTTTTAAATTACTTGCACATTAAAAGTAAATACCGCTTAAATAGAAGCATTTATGTCATAAAGACAACATGTCCGTTTGTATCTTCACTTAAAAAATTCCAACAAAAGGTATTCAAAGCGTTCCGGAACTGTTGCGAGATTAGCGTGAAATGTTATTGTTAAAATAAATCCTATAATTCACCGCCGAGTTCTTTGGTTTTGTTGCAGTGATGATATACCTCTGGTATGTTTCAAAATTAAAAGCAGGAGGTTATCTTCTTATAAAAGTTTTCTTGTATAACAGCAATTTATGTTTCAAACGTTTGCGTGTCGTTTTATGACTTCTTCGAATAAAATCATGATTCGTAAAGCAGCAAACAGCAAACAGAAAAAAAAATGTACATACGACAAAAATATTATCTTAATTGACGTTCGAATAAAGGATCTTCAAATTCCTATACCACTCTTTAGCCATGCAGCTACCTGGACACCATGGCATCGTTACTTATCTTCTCGTTAAAAGTGAACACTTAAACATTACATTTTCTACGTGCGGTGAAGTGAACGCGGTCGGTAAATAAATAAACGATAAATTCAGTTTCGTTGGGGAAAAATTATCATTTACCTATGATTATTTATCTGCAGTTTAGAAAAATTGTCCACAGCATCCAGTTATTTACCTTATGCTATAATTGAATTTTTTTCGTAAATATCTTCTAAAACAACTAACTTAGTTTAAAATTTTAGTCATTCTTATGAAGGATTTCTGTTAATCTCTAACTTCCAGTTTAAATATAAATGATTCTCGAACTGAAGTTATTACATTTTCAAGCTCCGTGGAATAAAAGTTAGTGGTTTTTATAGCTAGCCCGACAAATAATTTCCGGTATTTTTCCTCTGTGGGCTTCTACAAATTGTTCTGCATTTTATATTGAACACAAAATCTCATTAGTAACACGAGATAACCAGCTACAAATAGTTGAAAACTTGGATAGCGGGGAACGCTACACAAGCAGCCGTAGCGCCTACAGGCAGGTGACGTCACTAAAGCGATCACCAATCCGAGAGCGTTTTCTGTCACGTGACAAGAAGCAAGAAAATTCTTAGTTTTATTTTGCTTTTTTTAAATTAAAAACAACCCACCTTTCTTTCAAAATTTAGCAAAAACAGCTTCCTTAGGCATTAATCTACGCGAATGACTATAATTTGTAATATATTTTCAGTATAGTCAAATAGCCTAACTGACGGGTAACTCTTCGACTGTCCCATAGAGATAACTGAGGTGCGCTAAACTGGAAATAATGATGAGGTTATTTCATGATGATGGGAATGGGAAACGACAGTAATCTTTCCTGTAGCTTTCAGGTTTTGATTAAACGGTTGATTTAAATCGTTCAAAATTTTAAATACAGAAAATGTTATGTGCCGTTTTATCTAACAGAGATTCAAATGTGTTAAAAACTGCTTTCAAATGCTGAAGTGCCTTAAGAATCATTGATTTGATTTTTAGCTGCGTATTGCAGCAATATTTTATGATTTTTTTGGTACTGTTAGAATTTTTTAAATGAAAATGACACTGTTTTGTGAATGAGTGAAAATGAATGCATATTTTCACAATAGGCGATCTAGATCCAGAATTGTTCAGATCACCTCTGCAGCTTGAACTGTTTTAAAATATACATTATTCTAGACATTCGTAATCATTAATATCATCTTCCTTATTCAGGAGCTTAATTCTAACGTCAAGGTCTAAATGTAAGTATTTTCCTCGAAACATCAAATGGGAGCAAAAAAAAATGAATCTTGAATCAACTCAGTTTGTTCAAGTCGTTACAGGCTAGGAGCGGTGTTGGAGCACAATTCTTAGTCTCCACATTATGTACCAGCATCTAGGGCTAAATCCCAAACATCTTTGGATTGCGTCTGGAGTGAGGTAATATGACAGCGCTGATAGTGATTTTTCGGTCGGATAAGGACCTTAAATTTTGTAGCCAATTGTATCTTTCGGAAGAGTAGGCCTGAATGAGCCAACACCGCGTTTCACCCTCTACCATTCTCGGTCTCTTAATACCCATAAGATAGTTCTATTACACAACATCCCTACAGTCATCGATACATAGTTAACAAATCGTAAGAACCCTAGATTTCAGTCACACAATTTACACATTTATCAAACAAATTCTACACTTTGCGTACAGATCATAAGTTACAAGTTTCAATGACAGTAAATTTTTTTTTTTTTTCGGCTTTGTTCCTTGTTGACATCAAGGTCATTATAGGCGAGATAGTATTAGAGCAAGGAACGGGAAGGGATTCAGACGTGACTATATGAGGGAAACATACCGATGTTCGCTGAAGTGTTTTAAGGGAACCATGGAAAACCGTAATCAGGATGGCAGGACGGGGATTTGAACTCGCGTCCTTTCGAATGCCAGAGCAGAGCGCTCCCTGCTGCTCAACGCCCAGGTTTGGTGAAATATTGAACAGTAGGTACAATGCAAGTAGGTGGTCTACTGTGTAAAGGAGGATGAGTTTTGAGTACTGGAGGATTGTTGCAATATCACGCCGGTACCACAGCGTCAACGTGACGTCACAGGAAAGACGAGGCTCCGTCTAACTGGAACCAGGGACCTGGATAGTGTAATTACGCTATTGTGCAGAATGACAGGCGGTTGTACCGCATGTCAGTGACCCATAGTGCAACGACATCTGTGGTGTTAGTGGATCAGTGGAGCAATGTGACAGGCCTTTGTATTTGACGTCATCTCGTGAACCGATGACGTGTCACTCGCAGTCCATTGCTCTTGATTCCATTCACTCTCGACCAGCGATGATGCTTAAAGCTCCAACGCGGTTGCGAATACAGACATTAGCGTGATAAATGTCGGCTATCGGTGTTGCTGAACGAGTCGCAATTAAAATTAATGGACTGAGCTGCTCACATACGCATTCGAAAAACACTGCGAATTTTACAGCATCATAACGGCTGGACTAAAAGTGATGTAACCAGAGCAGACGTATGTTTCAATCATCTTCAGTGTACTGAGAGATTGTTGTCGATCCGTACATTACATAGAACAACTTCAGAAGTAGAGTACTGCACTTTTTTCAACACACAGTTTAATGTTATCCTATTGACTTGTTGGCGATGTGAAATCTAGCTTTAACTGACCACATTACAAGAAGTATAAATAAATCTAAATACGCAATCTGAAATAGAGGTTTCCTATACTTTTTACATAGAAAGATAGCTTTTTTTACAGTAGCTACATTTTAATGAGCGAATATTCTCTCTTGCGTGCCCTGAAACATTCGATATTTCTTGTGTGAAATCCTCATTCGGCTTTCGTCTTAGTCTGGGCTTTTATATCTCCAAGAACGGGCAACTGACTCAATTCGAAGTAGCATTGCAAAGATATCACTCATCTATTGATTGTTTCACATGTCTTCGAATTTAAAGGTGATATGGATGATTTATTTCGGTTTAGAAACGTACCTGTTGACATATTGTGTGTGTTGCGAAATCAGGAACAGAGAGTAATCATCAGTCAGGGATCTATAGAAACAGAATATATGACTTCTTAATGCAGCCCTCGTTGTATTAAGCCCTAATGCTGGACAAAATTTCTTCACGGAAATAACTTCAAATCTTTCACAAATTTCTAATGCATTTCCACATGGTATCGTGAGATACAGCTTCACCTTTTGCTTATTTATTTTAGAAGATAAATTTAAATTATAATGTAAATATTAAACAACCTAGTAGGTCTTTAACATATTATTGATAATGTTCGATTATATATTTAGACATGCGTGTAAACAATTCTCGAATGGCAGCGGTTAGATTTCAGTTATAATTTGTTGCCACTTGCTGTGTGGTCGAAGGTAAATAGGAGGTAGGTATTGACGTATCGTTCTCGTAAAATAACATACATACTTCAATCAATAATGGCTCATTTCTAGTGTTTCAGTTCATAAAAATGTCGAAGCCACTGGAGGTAAAACCATTGCATTTGCATAATCAAAGTTCGCAACAACCGCGGTTATTGTGGTCCGTGAAATCGAAAACGTTTTGCCGAAAAAAGAGAATGGAAACGATCCTTGCAGTTGTAACTGTGTGTTAATGTGATAAAGAAGGTTAATTTGCAGTTAGCGGCAGTTGAATTTTAGTGAGAGTATTTATACTTAGTTTCTTTCACATTAACACAGAAATGTCTTCGTTTACAATTTTTAGATGGAACTTGGAACTTACTACTGTCTCTTGCCATTATTACAGTGAACTGGTGACGTATCCGACTGTACTGACAATCAGAGTGATGTCATGTTGTTCAGAACAGGTCACCAACATATAATAAGATCAGACGAAGGAGAACATTTAGGTCAAAAAAGTGAGCCGGATTTGGATGCTGGAAGGAAAATGTTGAAGTTGTTTATAGTAATGGAAGAGGATGTCCCTTGTGATAGTTACATCCTGTAAAGTCAAATATGGGCGATAAATGAAACATACATTCCAATACTGAAATTTCCAATAAAAATAATAAAAAGATTTATGCTGGGAATTAATTATAGAATATTATTATTAAATTATTAACTGTGATGGGATAGCTTCGCTTTTAACGTTGAAAACTATAATGTTTGAGATATGACAATTTAACATTTATTTATTCTTGTCACACGAAAATTATGAATCAAAATCAACACACACAAAGTCTTCTTCTTTTTAAAAAAAAAAAAAAGTAAAACTTGCAAATAAAAAAAACGTTGGGTGCCACTCAGCAAAGCTCAGATTTACTATCATTACAATAAAAGGGTAGAGCTACTGAGAAATATTCTCATCTGTGCAGGGCGACCTGGCACAGCGTGTTCGGTTCACTCGAAATGAAGCAATGCATTGGAAATATTACACTTCGTATATTACCGCTTGAATTGTGTGAAGTCTGCCTGACTGTTGTCCAAATTATTTACGGGAGGCTTCACATGAATAAGTGAGTCGAGACGAAATCTGCCTGTCCACAGCTTTTGCGTTGCACTTAAGCTCTTCTGTTATTAAAAAAAAAAAAAGTCGAAATTTTACTCATTACAATACTTGCGCGGTGATTGCACTTGCAGCTTGTCTCTGCTGAAGACTTCCCCGTCAAGGTCACTGCTTCCTCGTGGGCCGCGCTGGGCCAGTCAGTTGTCTGCACTCGGCCTGGCCGTGGCGAAACCAGTCGCCCACTGATACACTGCCATATCTGGAGGTCTGCCTCACCCAGCCGTGCCCACGCCCTAAACGAATAGTCCAGCAAGCGCATCGGCCACTGACACCAAGACAGTGATTTCAAAACAACGGATCCAGTTTCAAAGCTGCGTATTTCACAAGTGCTGAAACAGTTAACGACTTACCAAGATTTGGTAATTTTATGTGTCATTCACTACCAGCACGGAGAAGATCGATAAAATTCCGCAGCTAAAAGGAACGTCTCTCACAGTATACTCTTCCATAAAAGAGTCTTCTTCATCTCCTTTTACCAACATTTTGTGGTTGGCTGCCTTCCATGAGTTTCACTCGTCGATGGCACAGTTTGGCAGGAAACCGTTAATCCGTTAATCGTTACCTAACGAAGTGAACAAAATTGCAAAAATATAACTTTTAAGTTAGCTTAAAAATCATTATTAACGTTCATCTTAACTCCCGTTAAACTGAGCTTTCGTTAACTTCAGTCCGTTACATTAGTTGTTGATGTCATTTCTTTTGTTTGAATTGCGCGTCACGGCACGTTCTAATGTTTAGCGAGTTGAGCAGCGAACAAATTAGGTAATGCGAAGTGCAAGTGCGAGTGTGGTGCATATTTAACTGTTATTCTAGGCATGGCGTGGGTCTGAACAGGAACGCTAGAGTCATGAAGTGTTAGTATTTTACGTCTGTAATCCGGCGCTCACTATACGTTTCAAATTCAATCAGTCTAAGAGGTTGATATTTTCAAAACTCAAGGTTTTTACTTTTTTTTAAACTGCTTAACGTCTCTTATCAGCGAGGTCTTTAGAGACGGGAAAGGATAGGGACAAGGAATGGGAAGGAATTCGGCCATGGACTTTTGAAGGAAGCATCCCGGCATTTGCTTGGAGTGATTTGGGAAACCATGGAAAACCCAAATCTGGATGCCCGGACGGGGATTCGAACCGGCGTCGTCCAGAATGCGAGACGAGAACGCTAACCGTTACACCACCACGATCAGTGAGGTTTTTACTAATATAGTTCTACTTCTTAGTTTGTTTTCGTTTGGTTTGTTAGTGAAATAAATTAATATTCATTACGTGATTACATCATGGAAACTGAAGATCTAGAAACTGTTAGTGAAAACAGCAATGCTAGCAATAGCAACGATAAGATCCTTGGCTACATTTATGTGGTTATTTTGTATTTAAATCAAGATTGGGATAACAGACTATTTTTGAATTCAAACCGGATTTGTCTAAACTTTTTGCAAACAAGGCTTACATTTCCAACCTTAATAATCTTAAACAACACATGAGGAGGAAGCAAACATCCAAATATTTACAGTTTGAAAGAAAAACAAAGTTGGAAAAGGAAAAACAATTCAAAGCCTTCTTCAAGTGCTATTGATTCCTCTGGTGTAGATAGCAACAGAAGTTTTCTTTCCATCTCTATCCAATAATAAAAGGTTAAGTCAGCAAAGCATTGGTAAATCTTTTGCAATCGTAGTATCTCAAGCTGACGTCGACCAATGCATCGTAAATGTATTCGTTGCCAACATGATTCCACTACATGTTGTAGAATCCGATACGTTTGAGAAGCTGATTAAAACTTTGAACCCCTGTAAGAAGTCACTTTCCAGAGAACAATGGGTAGATGTATTGTTGAAGGTTAACATTTAACTGATAACTGTAACTTGCGTTAATTTTGCAAAAATGTATCGCTTAAACGATTATCGAAGTTAACTTTTTAAGTAGCGAATTAACGAAGTTAAGTTTTGGATTAACTGTGCCCAGCTTTGATCGTTGGCATAGTTAAATTCAGAGCCATAATTTTCCGGCCGCATGCCCTTGCTAACGCCGAGCATTATACAACTACTGCCAGGTCGTACTACATACTAATGAAGGAAATGAAGTATTGCCAACTTTCTCTGAAACGTGGAACTTGTTCCTTGTGTGATAAGTGTATTTTTTGTTCTTGAAATGTGTAGTCCATGAGTTGGAAATAGGGAGCCGTCCCGGTATTCTCCTTGATGGCTGCGGAAAACTGTCTGTACGTGAAGACAAGGGTTCATGCCCAGTCCGTTTTACCCCTACAATCCAGTGTGAGGCGCCTCAGCGCATTGAGGCACACTGGCGGTTACCTTCATATTCTGTAATAGGGCATACACATTATTCGGTAATAGTGGCAACAACAAAAAAAATATTTCTTCAGAGTATTCTTAGCTTTCTGTGAATTTAGACACCATCACTCTCTGAGAAATTCTCTTTATAATCAAGGGTTGGAAGCTGTTGATTGCCTATAAATCATCAGCAGTTAAAGCTTTAACCCACGCCCGATCTAGCAGTACAAGAAGTTATCTCGAAGAATGTTACCCCTCCATGACAATCTCCACCAGAAATTTTTATGGAATTCCTTTCACTTTCCATCCCTTGCGTAGAAGAATATTACTGTAAGTGAAAATACTATGTAAAGGGTAGTGCTATCTTCGCGTTGTGTATGAAAATAAAAGGTGGAAAACATGGAGCCTGCAGTTAGATTCCAGTCTTTTCTGAAAGACATAAAGGGTACAATTAAAGTCATCAACCGGTGGAGGAAACACCACACAGAGTGATATACAGAGTGGTCCAGAATTCATGGTACAAACTTTAATGGTAGGTACAGGACATTGTAACAATGATTTATTGTATAGGAATGTATGGTCGCAAGTGACGCAGTGAGGCGCAAACGGGGGAAATAAAAGGAAACAGAAATGGCGTGATCGGTTGGTAGCATTGCCGGTAGAGCCTTGGCCACCCCGATCTCCCGATTTACCGAGCATCTATCACTTTCTATAGGGACATCTAAAGCATCTTATTTATGAGACTCCAGTTGACTCAGATGAGGATCTCGTTCCTCGCATATCCGTAGTTGCTGCAGGTGTGCGTGAAATACCAGGCATCTTTGAACGTGTACGCCAATCACTCAACCGACGCTGTCAAGCATGTATCGCTACTGGTGGACGCAATTTTGAACACTTAATGTGAACATGACACTTGTCAACAACGCTCTCAATAAAAGCTTTGTTTTTCCTTTCGGCTGTTATTTCCCCTGTTTACGCCACACCGCGTCACTTGCGACCATACATTCCTATACAATAAATCATTGTTACAATGTCCTGTACCTATCATTAAAGTTTGTACCATGAATTCGGGACCACCCTGTATGCTATAACTCTATACACTCTTCCGGAACAATTCGTATTTAAACCAGGCCTTTTGTAAATAATGTGGTGGTTAGTAATCGATCATCACCGCCTCTTTTACCCCGATGGCCACGTATAGCACAGTGGAAATTTCTTCCTTATAGTCGATTCCAGGTACCGCTGTAATATCGGCACAAGACGAGTCATTCAGCAGTGATGGTTCAAAATATACGCCCCGCACTTCCAAATGTGAAGACATTAAGCATTATATGGTTCAAGAGATACAACTACAGCCAATTTAGATTCAATCCAAGGTTGCCAAACAGGTTTTTAAAGCGTTATTAAGATGTTTACTTAAATATATGATTAACTAAAACCGAGAGAGAAAAGTGGTCAGAGATCTATTGGTCCTTAATCACCCAATTCATCTGTTTTGGTAACCTCGCAATTACACTCTAAACCATGAAAGTTTTCTGCTTGCCACTAATTTCATTTCAAATGTTGAGTCATAACTGTTATCAACTCATTTTTAACATCCTTGAGATATTCTTTTAAGTGGATGGCGTAGAAGGGTTGGAGCATCATTGGAGGATTTGTATAAAACTCAAATGAGACTTAATAAACATACCTATACTTTTCTTTTAACTCGTGTGCATCAGTGTCAGTCCACGAACGTTTTGAACAATTCCCAGACAGACTCTCTTTATCTGTCTAAACAGTGAAGCAGACTATACAGTTACGAGCTTCACTACGAAATAACTTTAACCTTTTCGTCTCACTTTTCATTCTGAAGCGTTTCTCTTGACAGCGGTTCTTTTCTTCGAGTATCTGCAACAAGCAGTGAGAGTTAATTCTAAAATCAGTCAGGAATAGAAGCTGTCCACAGACCGCAAACATAACCTCAAGGGAACATGTTTCTAGACATGGAATGCTCAAGCCAGCCACAAGTAAAAGAGACGTCGATTATGAAAAGCTTTCTTACAAAGAACATAATGGCAGAAGTGGTTTTAGCCATTACACAACTCGAAATATACCGGAAAATGTACAACTTCTCTCTGAGAGTGAATGTTGATTTCCCGGGGTAACGTACCAATATCATCTTCGTGGGAGTCCAGCCAAATGGAGTCGACTTCATCAGGCTGGTCAACAGCAAAGGTTATATCAACCTGATAGGATTGGAACTTTATTACACTTAGAAAAACTCTTCTGGACTCTGCACATATTTTGCTAGCAGTTCTGCTAATGGCGGAAGCATTTGAGAAATATTTCTTATGAAGGGCATGTCCAACATGAATCAGATCGGTTCCCGTTTGGCGGTATTTTAGGTATTCTAGCATCATCAAACGGTACGTCCTTAGGAGCTGTGTACGACTGGTGTCAAGGAGCTGGAAGAATATGTTTCTCTGTATTTACGAGGGAACAGTCTCAACACTTCAACTGATTTTGTGGAGCCAATGAAACTCGAAATCTGAATTGCTCAACTTAGAATCGAATCAAATCCTCCTAATGCTACGCACAGGCATTACCGCTCACCCAAAATTCTAGGTTAGGAAAACCTAAATCATATACGGAAATGAACTGATCGATGTATCAGTTCTTTATATGTGCCTGTCTAGTGTTACAGAGGTACCCGGTTCGAATCATAATCGTGGCAGATTTTCCACGAGCCCTTAACCTGACCACGTTCGGTAGATCTTTTCTTTGTTCATGTGAAATAGCTAGCACGCTCCACGATTCTATCTAAAATTACGAGTATATATCCCTTTCATCCGAACTATTACTGGATTAAGCTAATGCAGCCACAACAGAGGTGAATTGGGTGGCAAATTGAAATTTCGGCATATATAAGACTGAACTACATTCCGCAGGCTCCAGGTTAATAGTGCTGTACTCATTTACCATATTGTGTGAGAATAGCGTGTATCTTTATTTCGCACGAGTTCAATGTGCGTTTAATGCACTCATTCAATTACAGGGTGGATGCAAACGACTGGCGATACCATGGTATCGTAAATCTCTTTTCCTGAAATCACAATCTGCTTCCAGACTCAATTATTTTCATCAGACCTAGTTTATATGAAGGTTATTTACGCCCGGACAGAACTACAAAATTGGAAGATATACTGATCGGGGCAACAAGAATAAACAGGACACTTAACCTAAGGAACGTGTTTCATACACAGTGATTAAATGATTAGGGAAATGGGCTTTGGTTCAAAACCAGATCTTGGCTGAGATTTTTAAAATCACTTAACCTGACCATCATGTCAGGGAAAGATGGATTTGCGCGTATGAAGTACCTTGAACGCTAGCCTCGTTTGGATTATGCACGAAACGGCAAGTCCAGTTATCTGATAGAATTGTCGGGGTAGACTGGGCAGCCATGAAAAAGGCGGAAACTCTATCACTTGTGTTGTCTTCCGACCCAAGACATCATACGAATTTCATTTAGCGTTTAAATTTAAATTTGTCCTGTTCATTTGATTTGTAAAGTAAATCACACTACAGCCGATGAGAGAAAAATGTACTGTTATGCTGTTTGTAGTGATCAGCTAACCAATCAGTCCCAGAACTGACATTATTTCTAACGTTAAGAGATATAGCGTATCGTGACCGAAATATGTTGATAGTAGTTAAAGTGTTTGTTAATTACCAACTTAAAAAATCGGCATACAAGTTTTCAACTCTTAACAATTATGTCTTCAAATGTTACAGCATCGTAATTCACAATTATTACTCTTGAAATGAATTGATGTTGGTCTTCGTATATTACCATACTGCAGAACGGTCTATTGGCTCAGTGCTTAAGGCATCTGACTGTAGATCGAAAGGTCCGCGGTTTGAATCCCTGTCTCGGGGTGGGAGGGGGGGATTTTCATAGGCCCTTACCCCGACCTTCACCTCTGTCGCAGCTTGTTGTGTAATGTGAAGTACGTCAGAACGCTTCAATGGTTCGGATTCCACGTTAAACTGTAGGTCCCCTGTACCCGGTAGGATTGCCAGATTAGGTTGAGGTGGCTACGAAAGGGGCGGAATGCTCAGCCAATTGAAACCCTGTCACCAGGTCGTTACGAACACACGGAATTATTATTATACCATACTGCAAAATTTTCTTATAATCAGCATAAGATCCTAAGAAAGTTTGCTTCGACGTACCGTTTACTTGAAAACTCTTCCTCTTTGAGACTCAGTAATTGTTCCTGTGCTCTCGATGTTAGGTTGTTATGTTCTGTTCACTTCGAACTGGCGACTCAAGGCCATATTCCCCTGGCACCGTTCCTCACCTCACCGCCCCCTCCTTTACTACCTCTCCGAGCTGTGTCCTTGTAACCTGGTGCCAAACTTCCCCGTCGCGTGTCAGTTAAAGTCAGCGGACTGGGGTTAGAACAGACTGACCTTGAGCCGCCTCTGTTAACTGAACGCACTATAGCTGCTTCGAAACTCGGTGATGAGATTTTTTTTATCTTTACGGTACTTACTGATGGAGTACAATTTTGCATGTGGGAAAGTACTTAGTCAAGTCCCACTCCTCTTCACTGTGAGTATGGATTGGGAACTACGACACAATTGATGTTTATTTGACCTTTCGAGCGGGACGTTTAACCAAACAAACTCCGTTGGTCTCTCTCGGAAGAACAGTGCTCTACCTTTCGTTATTTTGAAGTAGAGCATCTATAACGCTGGGCTTCTCCTTCGTAAGAACACTGGCTCAAATCCCCGTCAAGCCATCCAGATTTCGATTATCAATGGTTTCCTGATATGACTCTAGGAGAATGACGACATGTTTACTTCAGAAGGCCATGGCCGAATTCCTCATAATAGACTACATTTAGCACACATACATCATAGATATCTACGTAAATCATTTTGGGAAAATGAACTGAAAACTGCCACAGTATGAATTTTTCCCACGGTATTCGTAACGCCTTCCAAGGTAACCACCGATGTCCTGGAAATGAGGCTTGACCGGAAGCTACTTCGGTGTTCATTATTGACTTTTCAGTATCTATTAACACTAACACGTGTATCGTGAAGTTGATAGCGAAGCCCTGGCCACTGTGGCTTGCCCGGTCGAGGCTGGTCTCTTTTTTTCTGCCCGTCACTGCGACCTTGATCGACCTGAAGCTGGCGGGCCGTGAGGTGCGGCCTCACAAGGCTACCGGACGCCGAGCCCAGAGCCTCTGGCTTCACGAACCTGCAGGGACAAGCCTGAGAAGACTTACGTACCTGCTACAATGCCAAAGAGGTTTATAATTATCCCACCAAAACTACTGATGCTACCGGAAAAACATGTTTTAACAGGTTCGTTCATTTGTTAGTTGCAAGTGAAACAATAAAAGTCATACTGTCAAATGAAGTCTTCAATATACCTGTTTTAGCCACCAGCTAACGGGCATGTTCCATAACATAAATATAATTGCATATTTTTAATTAAAAAAATCCTTTTGTAAACATTATGTACGGGAGTGGCAGAGGGAGCAAGAAAGGAAAGCTTAATTCGGATGTGGAAATTACGGAAGCACAAAATGAATGACTGGTATGATGAAGGAAACTGTTTAATAGCCAATAGAAGATGGAAGGAGAGTAATTTTTTTTGTATTTTTACTTATGGCTTTACGCCCCGTCGAAGTCATTAGAGGCGGGATGGAACTGGGGAGAAGGAACGGGAAGGCCATGGCCTTCGGAAGGAAGCATCCCGGCATTCTCCTGGAGTCATTTGGGGAAATCATGGAAAACCCAAATCTGAATGCCCGGACGGGGATTCCAACCGGCGCGGCGTCCTCCGAAAGCGAGGCCAGAGTGTTAACCGCTCACCCACCACTCTCGGTGGGAGGGTGAAGACAGAGTTCGGAAATAAAGCATTGGCGATGAGGCCTATGTGTATATTGGTGGAATAATTAGGTGTATTATGCGTAAGAGACCATGGCCATAGACTGCCTCTTCATTTCAGGCATAAATAAGGAAGTCGGGGAGTGGAATAAATTATCAACAAAGATGTTCAACAGTCAAAAACAAAAATGTAAAGTTATTAATCTAGGAGTATCCCGTAACTGAAATGTGCGTATTTGAGGTATTGATCACTCGAGCACAAGCATCATCGTATTCGATAATTAATAAGTTATTTTTTCTTTCCAAGCTCTGTGTGTTATTACTACATGGGACTTAGCATCAATAAAGTACAGTAGTATTTCAACGCAGAGAAATAGATGTCAAGATGGTTCCTGATTTCTACAATTATTCAGATCTAAGCAAACCACCACTTCCTGTATTAAATCACACTAACAGTTATGAGACCGTGAGTCGCATTTCTTAAATGTTTTTTGTTTATTCATTAAGAAATGGTACCGTGTTGCATTTACGATGTGATTATATTTTATGCTTTATCTTTATATTGGTTTATCATAACATGCCTTTTGAGCGGCTATAGTAAATAATTAGTCTTTTAGCCGTTATTATGCACAATTAGAATCACTCTTTTATTATTTTAAATACATTGTTCTTAAATAAATTATCGGACTTCTTCCTGCAAGTTCTCCTTAGTCGCTGCTCTAAGCAATCTCCTAGTTGATCTCTGTATATCTGTTTATATCGGTTGCTATGGAAACCTTTTAAAAAGAGTATTAACCGACCCGTGACATTGAACTCCTACTTCAAGGATGTTTTTAGAGTGTCTGTTATGCTACACGTGATAAGAAGATAACAGTTAGTAGACTCGTAAACCATATGGCTACATAATCGTTATTACAAATGATAGGCATACAAATGAAAAATTGTGAGTAATATTTATATAATTTTAACAGAAAGAAAATTAAACAAACTTATCTCGGGCTTCCAGCTGCACAAAAATGTCGCAATTAAGGGACGTTACGAAGGCATTTATCTCTGCACTATTTTTTTGCTGTCATCAGTTTTTCGACTGGTTTGATGACATCATCCATCCTTTCCTCTCTTGTACTAATCTCTTCATCTCAACATGCCACTTACAACTAACCTCTTCAATTATCTGCTTCATATATTCTAATCCTTGTGTACCTTTACAGTACTTTCCTCCGACTGTTCCCTCCAATAACAAATTAACCGATCCTGTATTTCTTAAAATGTGACCCACCACCGTGTCTCTTTTTTTCTGTAAGATTCTTCCACAAACTTATTTTCTCAACCATCATTTCTAAAACACGATTATTTCGTACTTTACCCGTCCACTTAATTTTAAGCATTCTTCTATAGCAGGACATGTCAAATGCTTCAATTTTCCTTCTTTCTGGTATTCCTAAAGTCCATGCTTCGTTACCATAAAGTACTATGTTCCAAACATAGAGTTTTAAAAAGATCTTTTTGAGCCTTAGATCATTATTTGAAACTAAAAGATTTATCTTTTTCTCGAAAGTTCTTTTCCGCTAGTTCATTGTGCTTTTAACACCATTCCAGCTTCGACCATCAGTTGTAATTTTACTTCCTAAGTAGCTCAAATCATTTACTTCTTCTATCGAATCCGATCCTATTGTTATATTTAGTCCAGTATTATTGCTGTCATTTCCACCACATTTCATGACTTTTGTCTTCCATTGATTTGTATTTAGCCCAAAACCTTCCTTCAGTATTTTGTTCATAATATTCAGTAACTTCTCAATATCCTCAGCCTGTTCCGCTAACAAGACAATGTAATCAGCAAATCACAGCATACTGAATTTTTTCTGCGTGAACACTTATGCCGCATTCAAATTTTACTTTTTTATTGCTCCCTCTCTATTCAAATTGAATATTAATGGAGACAGACTACAACTTTGTATCACACCCTTTTTAACTGAAGCGTGTTTCTCGTGAATCTCTACTATTATTATATATTATTAAGTATTTTTTAGCTAGATATTTTACAACTAAGTTCTTTAAAACAACTTGCTCCACTTTCCAGTTTCGAAAGATTTTTCTAAATCAACAAATGCCATAAAAGTACCTTTGTTTTTCTTGATTCGCCCTTCAGTATTATTCTTAATGTCAGGATTGTTTCTCTTGCATCGCGGTTTCTCCTAAACCCAAACTGTTCTTCACCTACCATATTTTCTACTATACTTTCTATTCTCCTGTAAGGTTGGTAAATAATTTTGAATCATGTGTTGTTAGGCTTATGTTGTGATAATACTCAAATTTGTCGTATTATGCTTTCTTCGGAAGTGTGAAGATGATACTTTTATTAAAATCAAATGGAATCTTTCCTGTTTCGTAATTTTTTGATATCAGCTTGAGTAATCTTTGTGTTCCTTCTTCTCACAGGGTTTTCAGAAGTTCTGCAGGAATCTAATCAATTCCAACCGCCTTAATTGATTTCAGATCTTTCAAAGCTCTGTTAAATTCTGTTCTTAAAACAGGATCTCTTAAGTCATCAGTGTTCACATCACCCTCTTGATCAGTAGATCCCCATCAATCAGTTTCTCTACGTATTCCTTCCATGGGTTCGCTGTGTCTTCTGAGTTTAAAAGAGGTTTCCCATCTACAGCTTTAATGTTCTTATCTTTATTTCTCCCAAATCATATTTGATTTTTCTATATACCACCTCTACGTTACCTACAACCATTCCCTCTTCTACTTCTTCGCTGCGTGTTTTTTGCAGCCACTTTTCTTTGGCTTTTTCGAATTTTCTGTTTATTCTATTTCTAAAATTTTTGTACTGCCCTCTTCCTACTTCATCCTGATCATTTTTGTGGCTTCTCTTCTCATCCACATCAAAATTTCCTCCGATACAAGTTTTTCGAGAAGCTTTTTTCCTAATGTTTCTTTATCAGCTTTCATTATTTCTCTCTTCAGTGCATTCCACTCGTACTCAGTAGAACTCCTTCAGAGTTGTTTATTAAAGTTGGACCCAAGTCTGTCATTTTTGTAAATTTTTCTTTCATTTTAGATTGTTTCAATTTGTTCACTTCCAGTTTGTTATGCTTGTATCGGTTTTTTATTCTCCTGAATTTCAGCCTGTACTTCATAATTATCAGATCGTGGTCAAGGGCTATATAAGCTCCTGCGTATGCTTTACATTTTAGAACTTGATTCCTATATCTTTATTTGACCATGATATAATCTGAAATCTACCTGTAGCCTTTTGACATGTACAGGCTTATGTCCTTCGTGCATGATTCTTAAATAGTGTGTTCGCCACGACTAGTTTATTTTTTTTACAAAATTCTAAAAACCTGTTTTCTCGCTCTTTACTTTCACCTATGCCAAAATCCCTACAGCATTCCCCAACTGACAGCTTTTATGCTAGTTATCCTGTGCTCCGCAGACCGGAAATCCTGTGCGTCCTCCCACGTAATCTCACTAATCACAATGATATCCACCTTAAGTCGGTCCATCTTCCTTTTTAAGTTTTCTAATCTACCTGCCCTATTCAGATTATAATATTCCATGCTCCGACTCGTAGAATGTTTCTATCTATTCTGATGACTCCTCCCTGAGCATCCGCACCCGGAGATCCGAATGGGGGACAATTTTACCACCGGAATATTTTACCCAGGAAGAATCCATCATTCTATTCGTAATTTGAATGGATTACAAGTCCTCTGGACACCCTTTGGGTCTTTAATGCAGTGACTACTGGATGCTTTCGGCATCCCGAGTCTGTTGATTTCTGATTCATCCGCCTTTAGGGGCAATTTCCAACCCCAAGAGCAAGAGGGTTAACTGGACCTTTCCTCGCTCTTCCGTCCCCCTTTCAGGAGGCTGTTTGGAAGCACTGGGTGACCCTTATACCAGGACCATTCACTTGCCAGAGCCTCGTCCGTGCAAACGGGGGGCACCACGTGAAGGAAAGGTTGATATTTGGTTGGAAGAGGCTGTAAACCCATGGTATGATGACTACATAACCCCCAGGGATCCTTGTAGTGCCTCATGACACGTGATGGAGCATTGTAAGACTTTCATATGGCAAATTACCCACCAATGAGGCTGTAAATGAAACCTTTAACTATATCAACAAGTAAAACAACAAAGGGAAGAATGTTCAGCTAGAATAGACAGGTCTGTAAAAGTGCATTAAGTGCTATTCCAATCCGGAATGTGAGGATTACAACTATAATTCCACTGATGATGCTCCACACCACAAGGACAAAATGCATCTGGGGAATAAAACAATAACATTCACCACAATATTAGTTTGAAAACGGAGTTTCTATTTACATACTTTATTAATCAACAACTGCATAAAAACGCTTAAACCAGATTAATAGTATACAACCGACCGTATTGGGAGAACGGTTAACGTTCTGGCCTCGCATTCAGGAGGACGCGGGTTCGAATCCCCGTCCGGGCATTCAGGTTTAGATTTTCCATGGTTTCCCCAAATCACTCCAAGCGAATGCCGGGATGCTTCCTTCAAAAAGGCCATGGCTGAATTCCTTCCCCTTCCTTGTACCCATTCTCATCCCGCCTCTAATGACCTTAGCCGTCGACGAGGCGAAAAGCAATAAGTAAAAAAAAAAAAAAAAAAAAAAAAAAAAAAAAAAAAACTAAAAAAGTATACAGATAGTACAGAGAAGAGCCGCTTGATTCGTGACAGCTTGTCACAGTCGTCACGAAAGTGTCACAAAAATATTACTTAAATAGGGTTGGTATTATCAGGCAAACATGCGAACTACTCCTTTAATTTTTACGAGCGCGATGAAATACCAAAATGTTTGGGTAGCAATGACAGGAGAGATAAAAGTAGAGAAATTAGGTACCGTACTGATTCTTATAAGAATTATTTCTTCCTACTTGTTATTCGCTATCAGTATGTCTGTAGATAGTTTTGGTGCAAAGCACCCTCTGTCACCCACAATGTGCAGTGTTTACATGTACGAGGAGGACCATGTGTTGTCAGGTTTGTTTTGGTGACGCGGTAATATCCTCACGGCGCTCGCCGGTAGTATTTTTATTGTGTGGTGGATTAGCGGATACGCTCTGGCCTCCAATTCGGAAGAACGAGGGTTCAAATCCCCGGTTTCCATGGTTTCGTAAACTCTCTTCGCTAAATTTCAAAAGACCATATCCGAATAGCAACACAGGTAATTTACAAGCAATTGTAACGGGTTAGTGGCATTTCCCCATTACTTTGGAAGATAATTTGAGAAGTTTTAAATATTGGCGGTTTGCGTGGTTGTCTGGTGACCTCAGCATCCACCAAGTCCGTGGGTTTAGGGAGGAAGGACCCAGTTTTAAAGCATGGATTGAAACTGGTCGTCGTCTAGTGACGTCTGCATCTGCCGGGTCCGTGAACTCGGGGGTGTAAACCCCAAATTCGGAAGCATGGTGCGCTTGGGAGAAAGACACACCTAGGCTTCTGGGCGGGTAGTCTGCCGTTGGCCGTGGAGTAGGTGAGTCCGTCGTGAAAGTGAACAGTCAGTCGAGTCGACGAGAACGCGTGTTCATTATGATAAAGAATTAATTTTGTAGAAGGTGATTTCTTTGGTGATATGAAGGAACTTTATTAATGAAGAAAGTATTTGCAGAATTTTATATGAATTCGTGGTGAGCCATAGGCATGGTCTGAGAACTAGAAAGGGTGTTGTATGAATGAAAAGAGTGCTTGTTATTCAGTCTAAATTTATCGGAGGCATTACCTGTAATCGAAGTACCGATAGCGAACTTACATAAGAGTTGGGAGTTGGAGCGAGATTATCTTATTAACTATTAAATGCATGTGTTTCAAATAAGAAGGTGCATTTTCATTTCATTTACCATCATAGAGTTGGTTGGCGACCGTCAGAGAAAGAACCAGAATCTAGTGAGTGAGCGGAAGCTTAAAAGGTTCACAGTAAGTATTTTAGCCGAACCACCAGCACAACCGCGACACAATGTTAATGACAGGAATTATTGACTTAGAAGTCCAGTCTCCTTCTTCTTTTCGTGTTGATGGCAGCATCAGATACAAGGAATTTTTTCTCACTAGCACAGTGAAGGTCTGCTTGAGATATATTTATTCCGAGTGGTGAGCATGACAAAACTTTGAAGGAATTTAAAGATAAAATTTGTAGAGGGCAAATGTAGGTAGGTGCAGGATAGGGGGAAGATGGGTGTGTAGGAAAATTGCCACCGGAGCCTGTGCTAAATTGCAATTAAATTAAATTTTAAAAAAAAAACAACAAATGTACAATAGATTCTGTCTCGCTGCAGGAATATATGATATCTGATCGCTCTCCCACCTAGCCTGAAGTGTCTTTTGCAGCGACCAACTCGAAGTCTGTTCAGCGACTTTCATATGAGCCATGGTTGTTCAGACCCGGGTGGTAGATTGTCTTTCGGCTTGATCCAGTGGATGTTGTGTTGCTCTCTCTTCTTCCAGGCTAATATTCGTTCACTGCTTGCTTCTTCCTTTCAGTGGCGTTGAGGTCCTTAAGAAGCTTGATCGGGACTTCAATCTCGATGGGCCTGGTGCATAACCTTGTAGAGGGTGTCAGGTGTCTTCTTCCACTTTGAGCCTTGTCGTGTTGGTAGAAACTTTCCGGCGTATGTCTCCTGGGACGATGCCACCCAATATCTCCAAATCTGCCACAGGCGACGGTTCTGTGGAGCGCAATATCCACTGTTTTAGCATGACATGTTTTTCTGCCGCACAGGACAGGCGTATTCTGCTGCGGATTAATACGAAGCTAAGCAGAGGTGCGGGTGAAGAAGTTCAGTTCCATGAAATATTGTTTCGGAGAAAATAATTTTGTTCTTCACATTAATACATATATTCAGCATTCTACAAAAACTTATAATAATATAATAGGCATAATTAGAACTAAAGGTTTACGGCATAAAATCACCAAAGTGGGAAATTTCAAAGTCGGTTTCTCAGAAAGTGGTTTAGATAATTACTAAACTAGTGATTAATTGTTATCCACAAATAGCACATAAATTTTAAATTGTTTGAATAAAAGTCATTTTATATCGGACAATTCGTAGTTATCTTCATTTCGGGAACGTTTTCAAAAACTGAATAAAAAATTATTAATGAATGAAACTGCTGTTAATTTCGATAAATGTGCATTTTAGTAATAAGTGAAACTAAAAATATTGAAATATCTAAAATATTTAATTTATTTTAGGTTTAGTGATAACATTAGTCATATCTGTTGAAAAATGACATATTTATGGCACAGAAGTTTCTCTCATGTAAAATATCCATTATGTTTGGTGTTGAATTTCCTTAACATAGCATTACATTATGAAGTATTTTAATTTTTTGAACTGATCCACAGGAAAAATTTCTGCTCCTTTCGGGGACGTTCTCGTAAATGACTCTGGCGTTCCCGAGATGACAAAATAAACGCAGAACCGGTTTTTAATCAAATAATTCGTGCAGCATTAAGTTTTAAAATATTTACAGAGCGTTAGCAGTGTTATTTATTCATTTTTCGATAGTCCAGTTGCCTTTATTCTGGAAAACCAGTACTTAGGGACGCGTTAGCGAAATGACTTTTTGTGTTTGTTTTAAATTGTTATGAATGAAGTTACTCAATTCCTTAATGGACTGAAATATGTGGGAATATTAATAAATGACAAAACAATCTTCAATAATTATTTTTAACAAAAGAAAACATTATGGTTACTTTAAAGTCTTACAAATTTCTCACCTTCGTGATTTTGTGCCTAACACTTTTGCGGCGAGTGACAACGGGCAGTGGTGTTAAAGGAACGTGGTTTGTTTGCTGTTCGCTACGTAAAACGAACATATCTGAAGCACTGAATTTGGACCTGGTGGCTGACGCCTGACCTATCGGATTTGGGAGCGTCCGTAAACTACGTGGCTCGGGCTAGGCGGGGGAGGGGTTGGCTAGAAGGCTACGCTGCGCGACGTGGGGGGAGGGGCATGGGGCATTCCAAGCCAGACCACGTAGCTCACCATTCATATTATTTTCCACAGTTACAATGAGGTACAGATCATACAACAGCATGTGAATAATTATTTCCTTCATTTAATTATCTCCGTATGTAATTTGAAATAGTCTGACAAGAGAAGAAAGTACAAAATGTCTTCTGGAATCGAAAGGGAAAAAAGCTACGTGGAGTGGGGAGGGGGGGGGGTTCACAGGAGGACAAAATGGAACTACGTGGTTTATGGACGCTCCCTTTACTATGGTAATTACGGAGCTCGAATTGTACTACTCGCACTTGGTCGAGTTATTTTTTTTTCTTCTCTTCGCGGTGATAATCAATAATACGAATAGACAGCTATGAATTTTGTTAGCAATCAACATGCGCAATGAACCGTACTGTAACCTGGAAACAAATGACATTCTAATTCATAATTAAACCTAGCTTTTGTTGGTTTCATCGTGAATTGTGACCACAGCAATACAGTCGTACATACAGCAATATAGAATTTATAAGTGCTAACTAAACATTCTCGCAGCTAGAATAGTGTTTCTATGAGATAAATAAAGAGGTGTCCTCCATTATTTTAATATTATTCCACCACTACGAGGCCATTTGGTGTTTGCTTGTAGATTTGTTGGTTTTCTTTTGATTGTGGGAGATTATTAACATAGTAAAAGTAGTTATTATATATGATGTAATGGTTTTATGTTAGCTTTTATATATTGGCCGTCCGTAGGGTACAAGGAATTGCAACAGTCTATTCTACCAACTTATTTTTTAAAAATGGCGAAAGAGTATTTTCAGCCTACACAAAACTATATAATGTACACTAAGACTGTATCGGAATGAAGACTGTATATTTAAAATATCTTTAAAAATGAATTCGTGGTGCTGTCGATGACCTATAGCTTTACAATTTGTCTCTTTTAATGAACGGAATTCCCGCAAAAAACAACAGTTGGATTCTGATAGAGTTTTGAATGATGTACAGCCCATAGTCAAGATGTCAAGATGGATATGTTTCATTTTGATGGGGCGTCTGAAAACTCGGAAATTTATTATAAAAGTGTCCTTTTCGTCGAACGCAGTTCAAGCAGTAACTACTTAACGGATTTCGTTAATTCTCGTAGTTCTTATTGCGAGTTCAGCTTACGAACGGCATCCTATTATGTGCAATATTAAGTTACCTTGTTTTTTTTGCTGGTGATATGTTGTGATATGATCGGTAAATTAATAATCCACGTAAACAAGTCTGAGGTCAATTGCTAGTTTATAATACAGTAGGGCGCCGATTATCCGAAACAACCACTGCCTTGGGTTGTTCGTATTACAGATTATTAACAAACAAATCTGCGCCAGTGTCGTAGGAGAAATATGAAACTAATGAACAGTGTTATGTATACAGCATATAGCCTGTATTGTATTGTGTAGTAGATATCTTACAAGTAGGATAATACAAACTTACAGTCCTAACTTTGTTTGACAAGTTCAATATGGCCATAAAAGTTGGTCTGAGAAAAGAAATCCAGTACTTTCTTTTCTCTCAGATCATATACTCGATTTTTTTTAAAAAAATTATTTACATATTCGTTGAGGCCATGTTAAGACTTCTTATAATTGGCAGCGAGTTTCATCTTCTTTGGAGCCCAGAAGTCTTTCATTCGTTTTGAGTGGGCCTGTTTGCGGTCTTCTGACCAAGGATACCGCGTCTTCTTTTGAAGTGTTCGTCTCGGTTTGGCACTAACTTCTTCCGAAAGATATCTCTATCGCAAACATCTTCGCGTTTTAATCCTAACAAATAAACGTCTTCTTTAAAATTTACAAACAATTTTTGGTTATGAATCAAATAAATTAAAGATTTTTTAGTCAGTCTGTTGTCCTCCATTCGTTTGAGGTGACCAAAGAATCGTTCTCGTCTTTCACGGATTGTTTTGGTGATTTTTTTCTATTTTGCTGTAGACTTCTTTGTTGGTTCTCCTTAATTGGGCGCCATTCTTGAAGTGGAATCCAGAATTCCTCTAAAAAAATTTCGCTCTTTTTTCTCCAAGAGTACTTTGTCAGCATTCAGGAACAAGGTTTTGGCTGTACACAAAACAACTAGTTTCAGAACTGTTTCTAAATGACGTAGCTTAGTACTTTGTCAAAGACATTTTTTGCCGTTTCATCTCTCGCGAAATTTGGTAGGCTTTGTCCAGTTTACCGAATAGCTTGTTTGTCCAATCCATTTTTCATGACGATATCACCCAGGTACATAAATTTTTCCTCTCGATTAATGTCTCCGTATTTGGATTGAAATTTCGGTGGAACATCTGTGATGTTAGTCATTACTTCCGTTTTCTTTTTTTAAAAAAAAAAAAAAAAAAAGATACGTATATAATGGTTTGATTGGCAATTTCTTTCAGCAAATCAATTTGGATACTAGCAGTTCTTAAGTCATTTGACAGGATAGCGATGTCACCGGCAAAAACTAGAGTGTCTATTGTGATCCTTTTAGGTTTAGTACCCATTCTCAAATGTAGTGTAGCCAGTTTACTTTAACTGCGCTCGCCTGGTCAAAATGATCTTTCCCAGATCTTTTTTTTTAATTTTTTATATATTTTTATGCCACTAAATCTCTCTAACGCTTTCCGTTAACCAATGTTTTTATTTTAAATCTTTATTCTTCTCCTTCTGGGCCCTTAAGCCTGTCACTAATAATTTAAACAATTTACAAAAAAAAAAAAAAAAAAAAAAAAAAAAAAAAAAAAAAAAAATGCCTGTACTTCAGCGTTAAGTATCAGTGTTGCAGAGTGCAATAGTTCGGCATTCTGGAATGATTCAATAAATTTAACGAATATACAGTATCTTACAGGATGTCAACAACATTTCCTTCACGTTACAAGTGGTGTAAATTATACTTGGAAATCTCCATGGATACTAAAACACTATAGCACGCATTACACACAATTACCAAAGGCCGAAATATTGCGTTCCCATATCAGCTGCTAGATGTCTATCAGTCTTCCCATATTAACTATTCTTTTGAAATATAACTGACAGCAGTTTTTAATCACAACAGATTAACTTCAAACAGGTAACTACAATTAAAACAAATCTAACTATCAGTTGGTTACATACAATATGTTTCCTTCATGTATGATACGTATGAATTTACTTTTAAGCGTCAATGTCAATCATTTTAACTACAATGAGATTATACAGATAAAATTATTACGGATAACTAGTCAAATGAGTCTGTGAAACTCGACGTTTCAGCGATTATGGTCAATGCCGCCATTATCAAGTGACTGTCACACAGTCTCTGTCTCAAGTGACTGTCACTTGATGGCGGCAGGACTATGACCGCCGAAACGTCGTCTTTCACAAAGTGGATGCACTCGGTTATTTCATCAGAGAGAACTCCTAGAAAACCTAAAATATTACAACAAAATTATGGTTAGAACAGCATTATAGCATATCTCTGTACTTCCTTTATTCTTTAAAAAATATAATATAACATAATTTGTAGTTTGTGTGCTAGACAATCAGCACATCGCAGCGAGTTTAAGTTTTACTTGTTCTTTTCAATAATTTCTCAACAAGCGGAATTATTAACCTGTCGAAGATCATTATTGCACCAACACGCAGCAGGTAGACAGCACTATGAAACATGATACCTAATCAAACTCTGCTACCGCTGAATGGTGGAGTAAAGCGCTAGACATTGCTAACAGTTTGCAAACAGACAGGGAACAGTCCACCGCTAACACTCACCATAACTTCAACTTATCTTCCAACATGAGTCTCGTTTAAGAGTGACAGTGATGGAAGCTGGTGTATGTGGCACTGGGCGGCTGGACGTGAAAGGTCAAGTTTAGACAGCTGAGATGTGGACTCCATAGACCGGTTTCGTTGTTGTGTCCGAGTTGCTCGTAGTCTGCATGTTCAACACAGTGAATTCCTCCGCTATTTTTACAGCAAATAAATTACAGTTTCTTCGCCTTCAGAAGCAACTGATTATTTTAAGTAGTTTTTCACCTCTTTTCCATAGGCAGCACCAGTTATGAATGCTTACTGTAATTGGCATTTCATTTTAAAAACTGATGTATACGTTATTTAATTTTATTTTGAAATAATAAATTATCATTCAAAAAACGCCAATTAGTTAACGGTGTAGCCATAAGAGTGTCGGCAAACATTATGCCACGTTGAAGATTTTTCTTGTCTTTTCTTGAGAGTATGCAAAAACCAAGTTTTCAACCTCTGACACCCACGGAACAATTTTCCGTGCCCTAAAAATAGCGAAATTTCGGAACAATTTTCAGTTTATCGGCTGTAACTCTTACCTGATGAATCGTAGCAAGAATTACTTTATTTCCACTTTGAAAGAGGGCAAAATTTCCTACAACTATTGCGTCAGAAAATTTATTCTAAACTCAAAATTAAGCGAGCTGTAGGTTTTCAAAAATAAGCAAAGTTTCATATTTTTCCTGTAATATGTGTTTCAACCTATTCTGTCGCCATAAATAATCTGTAATCTTCGTATATAATAAGAATATAATTGACATATATGTATTGTTGTATGTGTATATACACTTAATACATTCATATAAAGTCTCTGTATCACCTGGATGTTTATTGATTACAGTAATATATTAATTACTGTAGAATCATTACATATTAATAATAAAGAAAATAATGATCATATTACATGGTAGTACATACATTAATAACACTATGTAATTATATTCTCACCGTTGGGTTCAACTACCAGTTTTTTACGTGATTTGCTGTCGTTAGATCAAATTAGAAGAAGATATGAGATTTTTTTTCTGGGCATCTGAACGAATTCGGTCTTTACATTTGTGGATGAACCAATAAGATATTCACCTGGAGTGGTTTTAGGAAACCATGACGTAAGTAATTTCTAAGAGAGTGTTTAGTGTAATCACTCTTTCAACATAAATTAACAGGTCATCGACAGCATGATCAACGAATAAATACTACAACCTGATTACTGGCAATCCCGATCAGGGTTTTTACAGGTTTACTGTAATAATATATTGATTATCGTCAGGTTCAACAATTCAGGCTTAACAAATGAAAATACACAAGGATCCACAAACTCCGCTAACATTGCCACTATAAAAAGATAACTTCAATCATATGCAAATTAATACATTTACTGTAGCGCATCTTAACGAGTTTCTACATCTTTCGTTACCTATGTTTCAGATCCATTTAACAACCTTTATACGGCTTATAAAGTTGGAATTACTTACAACAGTCTGAAATAATGACCTGAGTTAAATGACGTCGACGAAAACAAATAAAATTAAAACTAAATCTTAACAACATATGTTAGGCCACGTAATATTAGTTTTAATCGTAGTCGAGGCTTCACAGAACGCCACATTTTAAAATACTTAATCAGCTCCTTGCATCTTCTGTAACGACTAATGTTAATTTTTATGTACTAAAATGAAAGCATTCACCGCACGCGCATTACTATATTCACTGCAGCGTAATATTAATGTGATCGCATATTTCTTAGCTTACTATAACAGGGATTAGAGAATATAACGAAATCTTCTACGTCGAATGAATATATATCAACTAACTATTAATTAATATGTTGATTTAAACGAAACATCTACTTTCCTTTCAGTATTTTGGCAAATCGAGTAAGCTCAAATATATAGAACTGTTTTTGAAAAACGTTCATAACCTCTGTTAGGTAGTTATAACTCTGTCCATGATTAATCCAGCACCGAAGACCAGGTGCTTTTTTATTTTTTTACTTATTTCTTTACGCCTCGTCGACTTCGAGGTCATTAGAGGCTTGGAAAGATGTGGGGGGGGGGGGTAAGGTACGGGAAGGAATTCGTCCATGGCATTTTGAAGGAAGCAACCCGGCATTCACCTGGAGTGATTTGGGGAAACCATGGAAAATCAAATCTGGATGCACGGATGAGGATTCGAACCCGCGTCCTTCCGAATTTGAGGGCTAGAGCTTTAAACGGTTCGCCCACCACACTCGGTGGGTGCTTTTCGTCAAGGACACGATAACCAACCTTAGCTTCTTATTAGTATAAAATATTTTTGAAAAATCTTTTCTCTGTCTGTGATCGAAATTTTAAAGTGAGATAAGTTTCAAGCTTAAACACAACAAACAATCGGGTGACCGAGCGCAGCGATAGAGGTCTACAATGTCTGTATTTGAAATACCTGTACTTACTGTGAAGTATTGCAGGAAAGCAGAGTTTCTTACTGCAAATAAAGCTAAGAAGATGGAAAGCGTTTTCCCAGCTTGGTGGCCAAGGTCTGATTTCTCACAAAGATTTCGTACCACTTCCCACGCGATGACGCAACGGCGCGGTCGCTCACCTCATGTTTATCTACGGTAGGCGTGACTACTTCGAGAACAGGTCTCCGCCAACAGCTGGAGACAACAGGCTCCCAGAGCTCAAATCACGTCACTGTTGTAAGCCCGACTGAGAGACATTCAGGGCCGGCGCTAGGATTTTGGGGCCCGGGGTAAGCAGTTGGGGGCCCTTGGCCAATTCATCGGTTAGGGCCCTCGCACCAAATTTGATACTTCTTTTTTTAGCTCTACAACTTGTCGAGCGGTAGTTCCCCCTAACGCCGGCCCTGGAGACATTACGCAGTGCACGATAACAGGTCATGGAGAACTTAGCCTTACATTTGCTACCGCAAATTAGTGACAATATAGCGTCACTCTCAACTCAGTGGTGCGAGAAATATCCGTGCTTATGCTTCAATTTTTCGAGCTCGTCATTTTGCATCATTATCTGTAGAGTAGCAGTTTCGCTGTGTTCGTGATAACCGAACATCACAGTTGATGGAGAGTATTCCGGGATCGAAAGGCGCTCCATTTGATCTGAATGCTGCCTTCCTTAAGATACAAGGGTACGTTGGAAGGTTGAACAGAGCGAATCGTGAGAGAAAATGCGGCGGTGGCAGTTAATTCCCGTGATGTTACCAGTTGCGGAAGAGATATGCAATCAAGGGTTACTTTGAATTGCATCATTTTCATGAGTTTTGACTTTTCCATTGGTTTCATTTTGGTACTGGCCTCTTCTTTTGCAGCTCCAAATCAACCTCCGATGACAGCTTCACCATACATTCAGATATCATCATATATTTACTGATTGAAAAATTGAGGAATTGGATATCATCAAAGATATTTATTGTACTCGTAATTAATGCGAGAAGCAGTATACAATCTGTATAAAAGGATACTTTGTTCACAGTGCCATCGTGTTTGTACCGCTGACATCATAATCATTAACTTCGTTGCCGAACTAACAACCGCAATAGATGTTTCTGCAAACTCGAGGTTTTGAGTATCAAAATTGTCATTAAATATCACTATTCTATTTACCTAAGCAAATGCAAAGATATTAATTAACAGAACACTGAAAAAAACATTTTTAATTCGTTTAAAACAACATGTTAAATCATAGTTGTTTTTTCTTTATTTATATTCAATCTATGTCGATGTTTTCATATATTCTCTGTCCGGAGATGTCGCCATTACAGTAGATTAAGAAATATTTATCACATTACATTAATTTTAGGGTTATAAGCGTTATTAAGTAACAATTGTATTTAGTTAAGGAACTCCACTTTTTTTAACTGCATTAGAAGGTATTTATATTTGATGTAGATGTTTTCACTATATTCTCTATTACTGTTGTAGCAAGCTCGAGCTTGAAATAAACTGTCGTTCAGACCGCCATTTCTGACGGGCTTGGAAGCTAGTGTCGTAATGGCATGCGTGACTGTTCTGAAGCTGCGTTTATCTTCACCCTTTCGCAATTGTCTCCTTCTTTCCATTAAAGGAGAAATTCATTTTCTTACTGGTTAATATAATGCTGCTAAATGTAATAATTCTGAAACTTCCTTATATGAACTCGTAAAACTACTCTCATAGGTCCTAGTTGTAGAAAATTCCATTCAGTGTAGAGGTAGAGACTCACCAATGGCCACCGAAAAGGCCATTAATATTCTTATTTTGACCGATGGTTCACTATGATCTTGTATGCGGTCTCTTTCTGATGTTAAATGCCGTGGATTAAGAACTTTGTTCCTCGATACAGCCTATCGGACACACAGAGGTAAGCTGTTGCAATGTCATAATTATAGACTGGATTATATTCAAAACAAAAAGCTAGAAATATGCATGCAAATATGCACGAAAAATGCTTAAAATATGCATGAAAATGTCAAAATATGCAAAATTATATAGTATAAAAATAGTAATTTTTAGATTTAGCATGTGATTAGTAAGTAGTTAAAGTATCTGAACAACGTCAGTCGAGTATGTAATCTCAATCAGAACAATTAAAAATCGGTAAATAAACCCATAGTAACCAAGTATCACCATGCGAAACAAAAACGCTACGAAATTACGCATCAGGCTAATAATTTTAATAACCTTCCTTGTAGAGAGACGTTGTTGGTGGAGATAGACCTAGATTTCTGGTGGTGTGGTAGACACCTCGTCCTAGTCTATTTATCATCCAAGGAGCATTGCCCCTGGGAGTTTCGGTAGTCCAGTTTTAGTAAAGGACTACCAATTCATCGTGGCTTAAAACCTGAGATCTAGATCCTAATCAATCACTTTACCCCTTAAATGCAAAACGCAATGGCGCATAGGTGGATTCTGTGGAGGTTGTATTACTTACTGTTCATTAGAGAAAGTCATCAGGAAACTGAGAATTGTTGTAAATTTCTCAACTGCAATTAGCTTTATTCACAATCCATTGTTTCCAGGGCCACAGTTATTTTTAAAATGCTATTTTTCCTCCTTTCAGCTTTGATTACTACACTAGTATTTGTTTATATTGCGAAAGCGATATTGTAAAAAGAAGTCCGAAATTGATTTTTATATGCATAAGAGTACACACCTTAACAATAAATTTGGTTGTCGCTGAAAAATTCTATCACTCTTATTTTGCACAATCTGACATCAATGTCATCCTAAGTAACAGCAACGCAATACTGGATTTCCAGTATACATTACTGTTTCCTGGGATGACATTGATGTCAGATTTTGAAAAATATGAGTGATAGAATTTTTCAGCGGCGGCCAAATTTATTGTCAAAGTGTTACCGAGATGTCGGTAGTAAACAGTGGCAAACAACAAATACTAAGTTATAAATAAAATTAAGACTGAGCTGCGAGGGGAGTGATATATTGTTGGCGAGTTATTTTGCTGATATAATTCAGCGAAGATAGATCCTATTTTCATAGACAAGTTTTTTACATACATTTCTATCTTCATGCATCATTATGCGATTCCTTATTATCATCCTTTCATTCAACGGCAGACTTCAGCTAAAATTTTAGAATACTCCATTCCAAAACTAATCTCTTCCCTTAGCGTATTTCGCACATTGTTGCTATAACGTATTTATTGCTGGCCTAGTATCCCTAAACACAATAGGTAACAGAAAGAGCGATTTTAAGTGATTATTTATGCCTTTAATACTATGCACTATTAGGTTAGTTCGAATCCTGGTATGGGAATGATTTCTCAGAGCTTTGTTTGGTCATATGAGATATGCCAGTTTGCTTCGTGGTTAAGATCCCACACTAGATTTTAGGCTCAGCCACAAACGAGGCGGAATTCGCTGCAAATTTAAACTCTATGGCCACAAGAATCTTTTATATTTTAGTTATTAGTTCATGAATACCACATGCAAATCTTTTGTGTGTTTTTCGTAATATTTTCTGATAGTGAATCGAAGCTGATTTGAACTGACACCAATTCAGGAAGAGAGCTTGTACGTCCGATTTTTGAAACAAGTCTCTAACTCCTTCGCCGTGTTTGGACATGTTCCTTTCTTGAGTTTTATTTATCAAAAGATGTCTTAATAAAACTAGATTGTAGAAAGTTTATGAGAAAGGCTGAGTGACATGATGAAGTGAAGGCCATCCAGAATGTATTAATTATCCTTGGAACTTTTTGTACCGTAAATTACAAGATGTAACGTCCTGTCGCTTTCAGAACTCAATCTCGTTGTTTTGACAATGTTCCAAGTCTCGCAGTCATGTTAAATTATCCCAGCACACAGCAGTGTAAAAAAAAAAAAAAAAAAACAAAAAAAAACGGTAGTAACAACCAGTATCGTATACAAGGTGTAATATACGCTGACTAGGAGATGCTTTCTAATTATTTTCCTATAAACGATTGCTACAGCCCGTTCAGCTAACACAGGCGGCTCAAGGTCAGCTTGATCTATCCTTTACCCCTACATGCGAAGGGGATATTTACCAGTCTAATACTTAAGCGCAGCGTTCAGCTCGGAAAGGTAGCATGGAGGAGGCGGCGAGCTGAGGAGCGGGACAGGGAACGTGACAGTGAGCCGCCAGTACTGAGTGAACAGGGTATAGAAATGAACCGGTTTTTCTTTCATCTTACTATAAACCACTAACCTCACTATTCGTCGTATATAATTCGCAAAGTTTCACACGGGCCAACAAGTATTTTTTAATCATGTTTCCAGAATACAGAACACCATAGAAATACTTATAACTGCGGTAAATACTAAAAATCTAAACGTTTCAGGATTATGTGTTTCACTACGTGGTTGACTTTTCCAAAAGGGCGCAAAGTAGTAACGATAAACACTGTGCCAGATGCGCATATTTCTCTCTTAATATTTGCCCCTCATTAATATCTGAAAAGATTTCTATATTTTTCAAAACATTCTTCTTTGTGTCCTGTTTGCGCTTAGCTCAAACATAATGGTTTAGGCCATGAACATAAGGCACCATTATTTTCGAGAAACGAATGTCGAGTTTGAACATCGAATATCACACAGAGTTTGACTTTGGATATTCTTTATTTCTAGGCTCCATTAAAGCGACTTCGGTGCGTGGTAGGCAACGCTTCAGTTATTTTAAACTACCGTACCGATTTTCCTTCCAGTTACTTCATCATAATACAATATTTTTGTACAACCACAAGTCATTCAGTTTAAAATATCTTTTGGAAGCGATTGGGAAAAAAAGCTACGTGCTACGTGGGGGCAGTGGCTAAAGCCACGTGGTGGAGAGGGTAGATCACAGGAGGCCAAAATGGAGCTACGTGGATTATGGATGCTCCCTTTGCCCTAAGCTGGGTAGATGCGTCTTGAAAAGCGATACTTATTTTCGGAAGAGAAATGCATGACCTGCACCTCATATGGCTGCCTTGAAAAAAACTACCATTTATAAATTATGAATGTTATTGCTAATACCGTATTTGACAAAATGGTTTAACTGTGTTTTCACATGAATAAGTTTCACGTCAAACAGCTTCCTCGTTATTCAGATTCGTACCGCCACCAAACCGCAGCAGCCAGCGAGGCACTGATGGGATTGCTTTTGTACCGCCTAATGCGCCGCGTTCCTCGGCCACATTCCACCGAGAGGCAGAGAGAGTCCCCCATCATACCGCAAAGAGGCTCCTTGTGCGTGCAGACGAGACCAATTACCAGGCGTATAGCACGCACAACGAGCGCCGGCGCCTGGAAGCAGGCAGCCAAACTGACAGCACTGTGCAGCGGGCTTTCTTACCTTCGCCTGCAACACCTCGCTAACGAACAACTGCCGTTGTTGGCAAAGAAGAGAGAATAAGACGTCTTGAGGAACATGTAGGGTGTGGAAGCAATACTGCGAGAGAAAGGGGTGCCCCCTTTTGGGGATTAATGTATTCTGAGTAATATAGGTGTTATGAGCTTCCATAATTCTGGCAGAGTTTACTGACAGGAGTTGGTAATTTGGCAAATCATTCTTGACACAAATTGCGAGGCTATTAATTTAAAACTTCTCTTAAAAATCTGGAAAAATATTCTGAAGAACCCTTAGCTGCCTGTACATCAAGACATGATTCAAGCAAAACACCAACGCTTGAAATCAACCTTACAGAGTCCTCTTCCAGCATCAACAAGCTGTGGACAACTCAATGGGAGCAGTCATCAGTAGCCAATAAAAATCTAGTTCAGGACCCCTCAGTAAGGTTACAAGGTTTCGATCTTCCCAGGCGGCAGTGGAGAATCATCAATCGGATTCGAACAGCACAAAGCAGGTGCGCCTACTTATTGTAAAAATGGGGCTGGGTAGATTCTGCGAATTGTGACTGTGGAGCCACCTTACGGACAATCGTTTCTGACTGTCCTCTTCGGGCCTACAAGGGAACAATGGCGGAAATACATGATGTGTTGATCATTGCAGTTGACTGGATTAAAACATTAGATCTCGAGATATGAAATTGTAAAAGTTTGTGATATGTACATTTCCTATTGTGTACCTTGTTAAATAATCATACTATAAATAAATTCTGGCAGAGGTAGCCAGTTATGAACTTTCCTCACTTAGTATGGTTAATTAGCTGACCACAATCACCAGATTAGCTCCGGAAGAATTAGACGGTGTAACAACATTTTCACTCTGTAGGAAAACGCAGCATGTTATGGATGAGGTTGCCCATTTCATCACGAACACATCCAAGCTGCGGGTAATTTAGTTTTAAATTAAAAAGCTGTTCATTAATTTAATTAGCTAAAAATGATGGCAATTATTATAAAGATGAAATGATAGTCACTGTTTCCAAAAGAATTATTCGATTTATTTTTCACTGAGTCTGTTAGCAAATCAACAATTAAACATTCGCAACAACGCTTCTTGAAATATTGCAAATCCCAATTACACATCTGTTACAGTCTCCATGCTATTGACAACGCACCTGTGCCTTACGGCAATGTACATTTTTACGATTATTAATAAAATTCAGTAGGTTTTCACAGCTTTCGAACCATGTTCCCGTAGGATTAGCGTAGGTAGAGCAGCGCATTCCTATTTCCTGACCGTAGGCATTAGAGTGGACATGCCGTGTTCGGCGATATGGTTTGACCCTTTTCCCTTAACTTCCCGCGGAGTTTTCTCCCCGGTACTCATTTTATACCATGCTGAATGGGCCTGGTAGGGCCGTTCAGGACGTTCAGCTTCGAAGAAAAATCCTTGGCTGCTACACGGCCGCCGCAATTATTACTTAAAGAAAAAATAATAATATTAAATTAAAACTGGTGGTATGATTATTGTCACAGTATAAATAGTAAGGTCAGCGTTTCTGGAAAAGAAGCAATCTGTGAAGGGTGTGTCGCCAACATTCTTGCAGTCAGGTTGGAACTTTTTTAATGCGTCGTCAATTCTTGGTCTAACTGGTTCTATTATAGCCTTAAAACTGTCGAATGGGTGAAGCGTCAAGTTTAATAATGTATTGACGAGAGTGATCTGCGATTTGTAGAAAAACGGTAAGATGGTCACTCCCAGTCGTATCAGGAATCGTAACAATGATGACCCCAAGGAAGGAAGCAGAAGCGATGAATATGTCAGGTGTTGTATTAGAAACTGGTTGTTATAGTTCTAGTAACTCGAAGTGCTTTTATTGCATTTGGCTTTAGGCATTGTCGACTCGAGGTCATTAGAGGCTAGAGGTACTGGAGGTAACTACAGTGAAGAGTAGTATTAATACCTGTTTGAAGGATTTTTACCGTTACTCGATGACGTCACAGGGCAGGTGGTGGGGATCGCATAGTTCACCAACCCGCCACCAGAGGCAGCACCAACTGGTGTCGCTACTGTCGATCGCGGAGTCCGGCCGGTCAGCCGACATCAATTCTGTCACACCCCGCGGCTGCCTCTGGTGGCGGGTTGGTGAACTATGCGCTCCCCACCATCTACCCTGTTACGTCATCGAGTAACGATAAAAATCCTTCAAAACGGGTACTAACACTACTGTGAAGGAACTCGGCTTCGGCCTTTTTGAAGGGGCAATCAAGATATTCGCCTGGAGTGATTTGGGGAAACCATAGAGAAACCAAATCTAGATTACCGGACGGGGATTCTAACCCGCGTCCTGCCGAATGCGAGGCCAGAGCGTTATTGCTCATCCACCACGGTCGGTTTCTATATCTGCATGGCCTGAATGTCAAGCCAGAAATTTACAATTCGTCAGTCACAATTGACATGATAGAGCAATACCTATGAATTCATAGTGGCGAGTGATGTTGGTTTAGTATTTATTCATGTTTTTGCAGCGCCTTAAAGACGCTACGGGGTGCTTACGGCGCCAGATGTGAGGAGAGGAACAGTATGAACGTCGGTCCCAGGCCAGGACGGCAGCTCGTGGAGAGACGGGCGCCATCCCTCAGCCCTGTCGCCCTAAATTATCGGCGTTAATTTTAACGACCAACTCGACAAAGACGCGACAAAGTTTCCGCCCGTTGCAAGTTTCGCGTTATTAGCGGGGTGCTACGTGAGTGACGCCGTTATTTAGCACGAGGGTAAAAATTAATTTCACCCGTCTGCAGATTTTCAGACGGTCGCAAGTCGGAGGAAAAAATAACTCGGATTACTTTTTCAAAATCTTTGTTAGCGACATGTGATATTTGAAAGATTTATATATTTGTTGGGTAGGACGTAAAGCGTCAGATGCTCAGAATATAGTTAATTGTGACATTTGATAAGCATCTCCGTGTTTAATACTTCTTGCTATTCAGTTCTCCTGCGGAACCCATAATAAGCGCTTCGCTAGTAAACTAATTCGTAATGTCGTCAGTTAATGCTTATTACCGTTAATTGCTTCGAACTTCAAATCATAGGTTACTGTCGTTGGTCGCCAGGGGATTTTATCTTTCTCCAAAGGTGAATGACCACTACTTTGAATGAATTGAATAGTTCTATGAAATGACAACATTGACGCATCACTTTTCGCTTCATATTTATTTCTCCGTGAGCTATATAGTAGCATTACGCACGGATAAGGCACTAGACTCGTCCAAAGATACCAAAGACACCAATACACAAATATCCCAGCGATTAAACTCACAAACTACTGTAAAACTGCTTGACGACTCAAACACAAATATGAAAACTTCCGAAAACAACTGGCTCTGCTCGCTATCTCCGCGCGTTTTAATAGGCGCCAGAAAAATATCCTGAAGACCACAAAAAATTCCAACGGACGTTTCTCGAGCGTTAGCAATACGATCTAATTCATAGAAAAATAATTACAAATTGTTAAAACTCACTCGAATACACCTTAAATGTATGTTTATTTAGTTTACATGCATTTGCACACAAAATTATCAACATAAACCAGTCCAAAAAGTTAAGTATTGCCCTCCAAACTTACAATTACAAACATTTAATTAATTTTTCATACATAAAACTGTCCTTGATCGTATTATACATCATTTACATAATTTCTTTCCATAAAACAATGTTAATTTACATTACGAATATACACAAATTCACAACTAATCACACGAAAAATATACAAATCCACAATTACTTGGTCCAGTTTCGTTTTAAAATAAAATGAGGAGCTCATACGACAGAATAAAAAAAACCTTCCATAGCTGCAGTTTTCTCCACAGTTCAACCACAAATAATCGTCAAATCGCAACGCGTCGATTGACAAATCTCCTGCCTTTATTAAATGCAATACTACTGCAATGGCGTTAACAAGACACCGTGTCACCATACTGCGTTTGGTATTATGTCTCTGGAATTTCTTCTTCCCTGTAGAACTTAGCAGACTTAGAAATGCCATATTTTCATGTCTGTACTTCCCCATATACCATATCGAGGAGAGTGCCTGGAAAACCTGCATTTACAAATCCTATGATTGTTTCTCAGGATAATTTAATCGAAAACGGCAATTTCGAATTGTAAAGTAATACATCCCCATTAAATATTTTACACGCCACGTTATCATACTTTTCTGGTTTCATGTGTAACATCATAATTGCAAGTTACCAGTGAGCTAACCGAAAGGAAGTCTATTTTCACTAAGGCTAATTATTCATCATCATTATCCAGATTTGTATCAGCTTGTTACAGTTTTTATCCACCTCTCTTTCCCATAATTTATTTCCCATGTCATAGTTTTTTTTTTTCCTCGTGTATTACCCGTCATTGTCCCCCCTCCCTCCCCAAATCGCAATTTTTATCTTCACACAAGTCTTTTTTTCTCCCTCCACTCTACCCACGCGTTTCCGTTTCGTACTGTTTCAAGTCGTTCTTCTGACTCGTCCAAACCACCTCAGTTTTTAGTCTCTATTTCGCAATAATCACTGTCTAAGGAAAACTGGTTGAATGAAAAGTTACTGAACTGTCGGAGAGGACAGCAAGCATGTCACTATAGTTAGTAAATCGACCTACGCTCACGTATTTTCTGTTAAAAATGTTCCATTGTTTAATCACATAAACAAAAGTTTATTTCGATGTTAGATTTGTGCTATCTAATACCCGATAATTTTAAATTAGGGTTAATTTTTTTTAGTTTACTCCGAAAAATTAATGGGGACTGGGGACTGGGGACTGGCGACTACGGTGGTTAAAAACAATACTAATTTTTTGTTTTTCACTGCAGCAAGTCTTGGATACGATCTCTGGAGAGGAATTGAAGGAGATGCTGGTGCATATAAGTAAACATATTACAAAAAAATTTCAATTATACAGAATTTTCCTGTCATCAGGTGAGAGTAGTAATAGCTTTCAGCTATTCGAAGGGATGAATTAGACAGGAAGGAACAAATATGTATTGTTCGCAGTACTTTGTATGACTGAAGAACAGTTCTACTTATAACGTTTTCGGCCAGAAGTTCAAAGCTCGTATGTTTGTGGGTTAGAGTTAAATTAATCATAGCTGATTTTAGGATTTCCCGTTCGCTTGTTTTTTTGTATGGTTGTATTTTTTGGAGGAGGTTACTAAAGACTTATACAACAACAACAAAGGAATTTGCTAGCATTGGAGGGGAATATTTTCTGTTTTTGAGTTTTAGACTTTTTGTTAGTGACCAGAGAATAGTCTTCAGTTCGAGCCTTCTGTACGTCTGGGGTTTTTGGGGCACTTCGCCTAGAAATTTTTGCTCTTATACAGATTAACTACAACAGAACACTTCCATGGTTCTGATTCCACGGAATACTGTATCCTCCCTTTAACTGGTAGGATTATTAGCTTGCATTAGAACTTTGTGAATTACGCATCCCATTCATACCTTCTCATGTACGAGGTGATACTATCATTTGGGACCACACTAACGACAGTGTCATATTCGCTAATATTACTCGTATTAGGATAAAGCCCGTTACACGGGCAGCGTGCGTGGATACGAGGGATGCTATTTATATTTCTGGTCTTGGCAACAATAAGTGTTGCCAGGCACCATCTGACGTTTCCATTGGAAACATTGACATTGTTGAACATAGCCTTATTCACAACAATGTGTCATTTTATCGCGATTTGTTGTTTACAGTAACTTTAAAAATTCATTTCTGGCGAAAAATGGAATTAACTCGTGAAAATTTTAGTGCGATCATTTTTCACAATTGTCGACGTAGATTATCAAGACAAGAGTGCATCGATGAACTTAATTCTTTATACGCCGATAAAGCACGTCATATAGCACTGTAAAAGACTGGTATAACTAGGCTTGCCAGACGTCCCTGTTTGAGTGGGACAGTCCAGGTTTTTAGACAAAGTCCCGGTGTCCCGGCCGGTTTACCTTCCGTTAAATTTGGTTATAAACTATAATTTATAGATATAGATGACCAAAAATGCCTTAAAACAATTAACTGTGAAGTATAACTTAGGATAATTACTTTGTCATTTATTTAACTGTACTGTATTAAAAGTGAAAACTATAAAAGAATGAGGGTCTGCTAATAAATAAATATTGTCATCACATCGCCTTGTCTCTCCAATCATGACCATGCGCATGCGCTCTCCGGGCGAGTCCAGTATTGTATTAGTATTACACTCCTCGTGTGCAGTAACAATGTTACTGTAACATTGGACTCGCCCACCTTCACCCCGGCGAAAGTCGCCTGCGATAGAAATGTCAGTCTGTTCCTGCCTAGCCAACGGTGCCTGTTGTGTTAGTGAGCTAACGCTGTTTTACAGTATTTATGTTTCAAGTTTAAGTTTATGCTTTCTCTGTGAAAATGCCAAAACGTTCGTGTAAATTCACTGAAGATTTAGGGAATGAATTACTTTTTTGAAAAAGGTACATACCGGTGGTCAAGGCGATAGAGTTAAATGCTTACATTGCAATTCTGAGTTTTCGGTTGCTCACGGTGGGCGATCCGATATAAAAGATCATTTGCAGTCTGTTAAACACAAAAAGAGTTTAGCATGTGCTGCTCGCTCGTCAAAAATGAGTAGTTTTTTTAAGACTGCGAGTTCTAATGAGAAAAACTTAGACTTGCAGCGAAAGAGGTGACCTTTGCTTACCACACAGTAAACCATAGCCTAAGTTTCAATTCGAACTCTTGTTCATCAAAACTGATTTCCAAGTTTTTTGAGCCTAAATTCTCACTCGGAAAAACTATGTGTGAGGCAATAGTTTTAAATGTCATAGCTCCTTTAGCTCAGGAAGTCAAACTATGTATCTGTAAGCATGGATGCATCAAACAGAAAGGAGATAAAACTTGTGCCAATTGTTGTGCGCTATTTTAATCCTAATTCAGGTGTGCAAGTAAAGCTTTTAGATTTCAAATCTGTGGCGGGTGAAACATCGGAAACCCTGACAAATCACTTATGCTCTGTCCTGTTGCAAAACGATTTGAACAACAAAGTAGTTGGCTTTTGTGGAGATAACTGCAACACTAACTTCGGAGGTGTGAAAAGAGCAGGGAAAAACAACGTTTTTCATCGACTCAAGAATAGCCTAGGGCGGGAAATCAATGGAATCGGATGTGGAGCACACATTGTGCACAACTGTGTGCAAACTGCAGTAGATAGTCTCCCAATCGATATTGAAGCCTTGCTTGTGAAGATTTATAAATACTTCCACATAATCACAATCCGTGTAACAAAACTAAAAGAATTTTGTGAATATGCCGAGGTAGAGTACCACAAACTCGCTGGAAAGACTTTTACAAATTTTTGAAGGTCTGAAAGTATTTTTTTTAGACCAAGAAATGTGTCCATCAGCAATAAAATTTTGTTTACTGATTCAAAGGGCGAGCTCTACTTGTGGTTTGTCCATGGACAGCTTGCACTGTTTAACAAGGCCATTCTGGGAATGGAAAAAAATAACACTACAGCTTTTGAGGTTGCTGAAGCTCATAAAGCTCTTAAAAGAAACCTGACAGAAAGAAAGGCTTCAAACTTTATCCCTATGGCCGCAAAGAACATCTACAAGAATCTAGATGAGAAGAATTTGATGGCTTTTATGAAAGATGTATTGCATACTTGGACCTCTGGGAGAATAGTTTTGGAAACGCTGAACAGTTTTCATGGATCAATCTGACCAAAACAAATGCTGTTGATTGGAAAGACGCCGAAACTTCTGCTGACACTATTAATAGAAGCCTTCTTGATGTACCCGGTATGAAAATAAACAATGATCAGTTGTTTGACGAAGTTGTGCTTGCTAAGCAGTACTTGCAGTCAAACTGGTAACAGTGGAAGCAAGAGGCGGCTACCAGAAATGTGATTATTTCAAGTGAAGAAAAATGGCTCAGGCTGTTTCGTCACTTCAAGGAGAATCAGATAGAAGCCCCCAATCTGATCAACATTGTTGAGTATGCCTTCTGCTTACCTGGGACATCAGCACCAGTTGAGAGGGTATTTTCTTTGATGAACAATGCATGGACTGATGACTGGGGTTTGATGAAGGAATCTACAGTTAAAGGCTTGATGACATGTAAAATTAATATCGGATTAATTTGTGAACATTTTTACAACAAGATTAAAACCAAAAAAGACTTTCTAAAAAAAGTGCTCACCAATGAAAAGTACATGTAAAAAATGTTAAAATTGTTATTCCTCATCGAAAGGGTTTCTTCTCACAATCTTACTTAGTCAACTTATTACATTTATATGTAAACACTCACATGTAAGAAGTAAAATATTTAAATTTGTATTTAGTATAATTTATTATTATTACCCCTGGTTTAGGTTCCTAATCAGTAATTACTGATCATTAACCATTTATTAGGTATTCATAGCATTGAGATTAAACTACCCTCTAAAACACTCTGAAACTCACCAAGGGTGTGGACCCTTGAATACCCATGACGCGGGGGGGGGGGGGGATTCTAGTGTCCCGGTTGAACATTTCAGAAATCTGGCAAGCCTAGGTATAACGAACTCAATCGTGTCCGAAGTTCGCTTCAGGACGAATTCCATCAGGGTCGTCCCAAATCGATTGTTGTGCCAGAAAACAACGATGCTGTGTGTGAACTGATAAAGCAAGATCGTCATGTGACATACCGCGAGTTTTTGGCATCTTTGGGCATTAGTATGACAAGCATCAATAAAATATTGCATGATAATTTGTCCGTAACAAAGATTTTTTCGCGTTGGAACCCGCATAATCTGACAAATGCTCAAAAGGAAGACCGTGTCGATTGGTGCAAGGAAATGTTAAAAAAAAAAAAAAAAAAAAAAAAAAAATACGTTCAAGGTGCATCAAAGGCTCTGTATAACATCTACACAGGCGAAGAATCATGGATCTATGGATATGAGCCAGAAACAAAACAGCAATCGACTGTATGGGTCTTCCCACATGAGCCAAATCCTACAAAAGTTGTTCGCGGAAGAAGCACACCGAACTAAATGGTTGCCTGTTTCTTCGGCATTACCGGCCACGTGGCGAAAGTGGCGTTAGAGCAACGTAGGACGGTCAACTCTGAATTGTACACGACCATTTGTTTACCAGAATTCTTTGGAGAAATTCGGAAAAAGTCGAAGAAGAGGCGAATTATTCTTCATCACGTCAATTCGAGCTGTCACACATCGACTCAATCAAAGGAAGTTTTGACCAGTCAAAACATCCAATTGATGGGTCATCCACCGTACGTCCCTGATTTGGCACCCAATGACAACAAAAACAAATTACGTGATCAACGATTTTCGACACCCGAAGAAGCGGTTGATGCATTCTAGATGCATGTTCTGGAGTTACCTCCATCGGAATGGAAAAAGTGCTTCGAAAATTGGTTCAAACGCATGCAAAGGTATATTGATCTTCACGTAGAATATATGGAGAAACAATAAAACCAATTTCGATCATAAATATTTGTTGTTTCATTATTAGGCCAGAAATATAAATAGCAACCCTCGTACTGACAGATTGAAGTCCATGCAGATAATCACTTTATAAGCGGTGATAAAAAATACCTTTCTGCATACTAAAATCCCGCTCTACCCTTAGTTTTTTGCTACTTCTTCCGCAACAGTGCAATGAGAGGTAAACAGAATACACAATGATTAAAGAAGACTCGCAGTGAGATAATTAACATGGCATCTCTGCGCGGCGTCATATATATTACCTCTGCCCTTCGTTTTTGTAGTACTTGCAATTACGTCCACAAAGCCAGTCAAAAATGAAGGAAATTTTTGTTGTTATTAAAAAGTTTCTAAGTAAAATATAATTTGAAAACCGAATAACGATTATTAACTTGTCTGATATATTTTTTGATTTCTTTTTTTCCGTGTAAACTTGTTTTGTGTTTTTAATAAACTTTTCTGTTTCTTATCTTCTGTCAAAAAATTGTTAGGTTAAGTTGTGACCTGGTTCTAGGAACTGCTTTAAAGAATATATCGTAAATACCTCCTTGCATGGATTTATGCATTTATTCGTCGTAAATAAACAAATAGCAACATGTAAATTTTAACAAAAGTCGTATATTTGTATATCTCTGCCGCGAATTATGATTTTTTATCTCTGCCCTTCATATTTGTAAGCAGTTACTTCTTGAACAGACAATCGTCCTTTAACTGTTATGGCAGTAACATTTCCTTTCAACAATATAAGTGCAAATAGAATAAAAAATTATTTATTCTAAATTTCCTGCTTATTCAAGCAGCGCTGTCGTGGTAACTAGTATAACTAACACTTCGTGATGCCGGCCTTCGGTAGCGTAGGGGCTAGCTCCACGTGCCGAAGGTCGCCGGTTCGAGTCCGGCCGAGGACATGGGTGTTTAGTGTATGTGTTGTCTCTATGTCATGTCCATCGTGTTGTGTCTAGAACCACTTGGAAAAATAATACACTGTGAAAGCAATGAAATACACTGGATGATTCAAAAAATACACTTGAGTTGGCTGTATGGCCACGAAGCCAAAAGCCAAAAAAAAAAAAAAACACTTCGTGCGTTATCGAGACTCGCCGAAGATTTCCGGGTTATTCAGTTTGCGCCCAGTCTCCAGGTTCAACGCATTTTATTAAATTGTATTATGTCTTTAGTATTCCAGAGAGAAAATGAATTGCGGATGTCCCAATCTGGGAAACACAATGCCAGAAATTAACACGGGATTATTTTTTTAAATTTTATTTAACAATATATATATTTCACAATAAAGTGTTACATTTATATTACATAAAATTACTTACAATTCATTAGTAACATGACTACCATAAGTCAAAGATACTGGGCTCTCATCCTTACCCTTGATGTGAATACTGCACGTTATGGGGAGTTCGCTGGCAGTCATTCTGTGATTCTGTTTCCGCCATCCGTTGCAGCGTGTGATACGGGTCATCAGTGGATCCGTCTGCATTCTGCACGCCACTAGGAGTCGACACAGACAGCGGCGTGCACTGCTGACTAATCAGCAACTCATCTATTATGCGCAGCCAACCGACATGTTGCAAATTGCCTTGCCACCCGGTCGCTTTTCATTGGTTTTCCGCAGTTTGCTCTCACTCTCCCCCGGAGCCACAAAAACTGAAGCTGGCTGCCGCTGCATAGTGTCTGTGTAATCAGGCTGCAACAAATTGTACTCCGTGTTTTACCTTTAGGATTTTCTGACTGACAAGCAGGGCACATTACCCCGCCGGCTGATTGAAAATCTGATTCTAATCGGCTGGTAACGTGTTTTGCAACTGTAATGCGTAGGCAACAGTCCACAAAGTAATCCCATGACGCTACTACATGCAACTGTGTAGCTTTAAGCTCCTGTTTTCTCTGTGAACTTCGCAATTTATACCTGTTTTCTTTAATGAAAAATGCATTATGTCATTAGCTGCAGTTTATAGTATTCTTATACTGTGCAACAAGTTGGTAAAACCTATTTACAGTCTTTTCTAAACATCGGATACCTTATTAAATAAAAGTCAAATTTTTTCACTTCTATTTTAGTTTAATATCATAGCTATTCGTAAAAACTTCCTATGTTTCTTTGTTAGTAAAACTAAAAAGGAATAGAAAATGAAAGGATGTCAGACACGATCAGGAATAGGAGATTCAGATGTTTTACTAACATATGAGAATGGATAACAGCAGTTTACAAAATTAATTTTCAACCACGTTTAAAAAAGAGTAAGAATTGGAAGAAATGAAGAAACATATGATGGAGGTCGGAATATCAAAGGATATAAAACGAGACAGAGCATCTTCAGTAGGTTTGAAGGGATTCCAGAAGAATAAGAAGAGGAAAGGTGATAACATCTAGACCCAATGCAGGAGGAATTAGCAAAAGTGAAAGGATGAACAATTATTGGAAGTCAAGAATGAAACAACGAGAGATTGCGCAAGATTACTTTTCGTGGTCCTTAGATGGCCAAAATTGAAGAGAAAAAAAAGTAAAAAATATGTTCACTAAATATCGGGTGCGATAAAGAACACTATTCATCAAACTAGGTATTTTAGAACCAGGAGGATGTGGAAAAAAGAAATATTAAAAAATTGTATCTCATTTTACCATGAAACAAGACGAATATTATTTTAGAGTTCCATGAGCTTTCGACTGATTCGTTAATAGCCGTTGTACTTATATATAAGACAAATCAAATGTGTTCAACATCTGGCACATTTTCTTACAGATATCGTGCTTTCGTAGTGAAATTGCATTCGATTTCACCCGGAGAAACTGAATTATGTCTATTCGTAAAGTTTGCACAGTAACTGAATCGCGGCACTGACTAGCTGGTATAAAAAAGTAATAGCAACCTTAAAGTGAACCACGATTCAGTGGAAAGAAAGATTCATTTTAAAAAAAAATAGTTACTGATTTATTGGAGTATATATTTATACTGGAGAATAAGGCTCAGTTGGTTGCGGCGCCGTTATAGGATTAGCTGATCCGAGTCCTGGTGGTGTATGAAATGTTCATCATCGTGACTTTACCAGCAGTTTAGAAGAGGTGAAGGTGCACAGTTCATAAGTCGTGGCTTAAATCCCAAAACTCTGAGCAGAGTGTATGGGGCGAGAGAATACGGTATTGTTGATGGTAATTCGTTAGTAGGATGGGGATGTTAAGCCTGGCGGCCCATTTGTATCTTTCGGAAAAGTATGACTGAATGGGCCGGCACCGGGTGTCATTCTTTCCCTTCTTCGTCTGTCATTTCATACAACGCAAACCACATTCTACACTGAAAATACACTATTACAGTCGTCCACACTTCCAATAACAGACAAGAACACACATTGCGGAAGGCAATGGGAAACCTCCACAATTCATCTTATGAGGAGAGCTCTCATGCAGGGGTACATCCTCCATGGGAGCTGCCGGAATTGGACATGACGTCATAAGAAGTAAGCCCCGTCCGTGATGTTATATACTGAAGTAGAACAGTCATCAACGCAGGTAGCAGAGTTCCAGAGATTTCAAATAGCGGCAAGATATGTTGTATACTCACAGGGACCGTCCTGTAAGGTGGTGATTGGCAGAGGACAGCAGCTTCACTTCCACCCCTCTCCCCTCCTTTCTACTGCCATTTTTTTTTAATTTTTTTTTTTTAGCACACATTTTTACAGCCTAGTATCTAGATACTAAAATAGGCCTTAATTTAACACAACAGTTTTACATTTGATATTTCAACATATAATTTCCCAATGAATAATTTCAATTTTTGTTATGTATGGCTTTGGCAATATCTGTACAATCTTTTCTTGTTGGCACGATACATACGATTGTTTCGCTGTTAAAATATATATTATAACTTTCTAAACTTGCTGCATTTTGTCATAATTGATTTATTATAGTTTTCCAGTTTTGTATGGTGTCTGCAGATTCCTGTCCACTTTATGGTTAGAATTTTTAATATTTCACTATGTCACTTTGTACGTCTACCACTGCTACTATTACTAAACTATTACTACTATCTACTACTCTACCGTCTAAGAAAGCATTTTCCAGCATTGGTATCGGTGCGGTAATCCGAATTCCAAATCTCCCGGAATAGCGCACATTCTCAGTCTCTCTGGCAGCCAAAGTGACCGAGAAGGCCGCCCATAGTTAGTTTTGGAAGCAGCGGTCGCATATTTTCCGAGTGTATGTGGATACATGATTGTGAACAAATCGGCGCAGTAAAACCAATCGCAAGGCCTCCAGGTCGCTTACACATATTCCACGAGAGAGATAGAATCCAGCGAATGCATTAATCTTACAGGTTTATAATAGAGAATTATTTTGCTTCTCAGGGCGTTGAACTAGGGTGACGTTAATGCATAAGTGTCTCATTTTGGAAGAATTGTTATACTTGTATTGGAAATGTGTTGCACTGGCAACGATGAATGGGCGACCCTCGCAATGGGTTGCCTAAAGGTCTCTGCTCAATGCGAGTAGGCTCTGTATGGAGGTGAAGCTCGCTGTCCGTTCTGTTAAGGTGGCTTTCCACGACCCGTGCATTTGCCGGCCGCGCCAGGCCAGCTATCAACAGGGGACCGTGGGAAGGGAGCCACTTCCGCTGAGAGGGACTCGCCGTGGGAAGACACCATTAGACGAGAGCGCCTCTGTACCCATCAGTCGTACCAGAAAATAACTCCGTTGCCCGCATCTTACGAAAGCGTCCTTCCAACCCCGCCTATGGCGGCGGTGCGCGCGGCTCTCATCGTCTCATTGGTTCCTCTAAAAAAAAAACATAAGTACAAAAGTTTATAATCTTATAAACAAACACCGTCATTCACTAAACTCCGTATCTGGCGATCCTGATACATTTTTCGTTTGCCCACCCACACTCTAACAGGAGACATCAGCTGGGCCTTGGCCCAATAAATATACTCGTTAGTCTCACAGACGCGTTGAAGTTCTTGCCTTCTTTCAAGTCATTTTACTAGAGGCAATAAATTCTTCTCTCCGAAGGTCAGTGCAGGATGTCAACCGACAACCAGCGGTCTCGCAAATTGTTGTGTTGTGTTGTCTTTGGCATCTTTTTAATATAGGCAAAATTTCACTTTGTTCCGTCAACGATGCATGAGGTTGGTTATGCGAATACGTTAGCACACACGGTACAAACGTTACCTGATAATGCATGGCAGCTTTTAGAAAATATCTTATTATTAGTAGGCTCGACGTTATTAAGGTGGTATCGTATGAGAGCAGACAAGGGAAAGGAAATTGAACATTGTCGAATAATTGGGCGACTAATGTAATGCATAATACAAATTTTTCAAAAAGGACAATATCTGATAGAAGACTTAATTAACATTACATTTCACTAATTTCGTTTCAAAATACTTAGTTTACGGCCAATAAATTAATGTAGAAGCTGTAGAAAGTAATAGTGACAATGCATATTCTGAAGTAAAGTAGCAGAAAGTTATTTAAATAGGAGAAAAGGTAATTTTACACTGCAGAGCTTTGTTTAAAATCACATGCCTAGTATAAAAAGTTCGTCATAGCATGTGTTTATCGATGTAAAATATGGAACTATAGTTTTATTGTGCATCTAATAGTCGAAAGTAAATATAAAAGTTAGAGATTTTTAATTTATAATCTATTTCCGGTTGGTATTTCTCTGATATATTCGTTTTATGAAACCTTATTTACTTTTAAAAAAAAAAAAAAAAAAAAAAAAAAAAGTATAACTGGTGCAGGAGCTCCAGAGTGGTAGCTGCTGTTAATTACTTCTGTGATTTATTTTTTTATTAACGCATTCATTTTAATAAAAAGCAAATAACTGAAAATTAAATAGTAATAATGTAGTTTACGTGAGCGGAGAACTGAAAAAAAAAATTTTAGTAGAAAATGTTATCTATCGCAAGCTAGTGTTATGAATTTTATTATTAGTATTGTACTTGGATCAAATTGCGGTTTATTGATGTTAGTAACGTTTACTGATTTTCTAAAAATTATTGATACTTTTAACTTGCCTGCCTTACTAAATAATTTTTCAATGGAATTAAGTTGTTTAATTCATATATATTCTTAACAAAATAATTGTACTAAAAACGTTTAAGTTGATAAAACTTATATTGATCTTGCATTTATAAGGTAATAATTTAGGCCATATGGAAAAGGAGTTATTTCTCGAATTTTGAGGTTTTCGGTCCTCCATTACCCATACAATGACCTCGAAGCTAGTTTCAGTTACCTGCTTTAGTATACTAAACAATGGGAGGGAAGCCTTTGTGTTGACGAAACGTGTACTTGCACTAACAGCGGGTAGACATGTTGTATAGGTACACAGTGATGTTCAAAAGCTTGTTCACTATCGGCTGCTAAGTTATTAAACTTTTCGCCGAATTAACATGCTGATGGAGTGAATACCACAACAGAGCGTCGATAAAGTTTATTTAGACTCGAAGAATGTCGGAAGCGGATGCATGATATGGATTTTTCTCTAAACTATAGTTTTATGGTTTTTCAGCGTTATGGTATCACTTTAATTAGAGAGAAAAGACGCAGAAAACAGAAATATTTACACCTATAAGAAACTAGGCGTTACCTAATACCATAAAACCTTCTACGTTTCATATCGTTAAAGATTGTTTCATATCCTTATTCTGTTCCTTATTTGTGGAAACAGAAATTAATGTAACGAATAGATAGTGACCGAATAATTCCAATGTAAATCCGGTTTCTGTTTTCTCACAGTTGTACGAAAATTATCTCCATAAAACAAGGCTACGCGTAACTCAGTTATTTTCGGTACTTAGCTTCTTTATGGCTTTACGCCTCGTCAGCGATGAGGTCATTAGAGGTGAGAAAAGAATAGCGGCAAGGAACGGTAAGGCCAAGATCTATTGAAGGAACCATCCCCGTCGTCCCCTGGATAGATTTCTAGAAATCATATATAAAACGAAATTTCAAGCCACGTCTTTCCAAATGCCGACCGAATCATCACCGAGCACCAAACGGACGAAAATGGGTGGATTACCGTATTTACTGAAAACAAAGGACACAGTTGCAATATGAAAGATATTTAAAAGTCACCATAACTATTTTTTCCAATCCACTGCGTAAGGTTAACTAGCTTAGATTCTGAATATTCAGATTATCCTATCTTTACCAAACAGACCATGGCCTATCACCGTCTGAAACAACAGCTTATTACTTCCGTATGGACGAATCTAGTCATGTTTCATAGAAACCTATCGACCATATATAATGCTTTAGTATTTCCCATAGAGTTATCGATAGTTCACTTCCCAATAGTTTACTCCCCCTCCCTGTTTTACACGTAAATTTAGTCATGCGATAAGTCATTGTACATGTATGTGCACAATCCCCTTGTCGATTGGCCCAATCCTACCTTCATGAATAAGTTTTTAAAACGAAATATCATAAAGTACACCATTTTGGTTGATCTACGAGTAACTGCCTCGATATCTGAACTTTGTCATCATGCTTCTTTCTGCCACATTAACGTTTATTCTTCTCTGCTCCTTTCTTTACCTTGAAGACTACTTGTATCCCCTCCCCTTTGCCCCGTCCTTCATAACCCCTGTTAACACGTATGTATACAGCAGCCTGATGTGAAATTAGCTGGTACCTGAATTTCAGTGCGGTTACGTTTATCGATTTCCACGTGACTTGCTCTTAGAAACAATTTGGTTGTATACATTCTCACGAACTGTTACAAAACAATGATGAAATACCAGTAGTAGTATCAGTAAAACGTGTTACAAGAGGCTGACTGCTTTAGAGATTATTAAATTATACTGGTAAGTATCCTTACATTTGGTTTCTGTGGTTCATTCAGATTCATATTATTTATCAAAATATTTTACCATGTTCTTTGGGTAATTCTTGATTTAATTTCTGTCGTTTGCAGTTGTATAGATTTTGATTTGGGTTAACAACTTTTAAGGCAATCGACTAAATTAAGCTCAACGAGTATTATATATCATACAAGTTTATTATTCTTTCATTCATAATGTGCGGTAGCATTGTGTTTGTAGTATTAGTAGCTTACGTATCATCGACGTCTAGGTATTTACGTTAATAATATTTTGATAATTCACAAATACGTTTCCGAATACTTTCAGTCATATGTTAATATTTTGTAGCGTAACCTTCTAAAATTCTACGTTGCTAGATGCAACTGAAGCCTTTTAGTAAAACTACTGAATTACATTTTAGTGAACAGCACTTGAGAAGTGGTTATCACAGCTTGAAGTGAATTAATTTTCTACTCACTAGTCTTAATGTTACAAGCGGTGATCAAATGAAAGGTACGAAACGACACGATGGGTACAAATGTAGACTTTATTCATAGGCCTGAGCACAACGATCCCACTGATGAACAAGCCGCAGGATTCCTTGTTCCGAGACCCAGTCCTTCACAGCGTCCTTGAGTACGTCGTCAGAGTTGAAGCGCTTCCCTTTCAGGTGTTTCCTCAGTGGACTAAACACATGGAAATAGCAGGGTGACATATCCGGATTGAAGGGCGGATGGTCAAACGTCTCCCACTTGAACTTGGCCAGTTCCACGTGTGTGACTCTGGAGACGTGTGGACGCGCGTTATCATGGAGCAGAACCACACCCTCCGTGAGCAGCCCCGGTTTTTTGTTCTTGATGGACCTGCGTAGGAGTCGGAGTGTCTCACAGTACACATCCCCCACCTGTACACCATCCTGTCCTCATACGGACTGCAACATCATTTGGACGCCGCTTTTGATAAGAGCCTCTGCTCTCTACAGCGCATGCGGGCGCCCGTGCATGCTCCGATCCAAGTCAAACTCTACAATTGTAACCCGAGATGTCTAGCTACGTTCTCCCATGGCGGATATGCAAATATTTAACTGTTACGTTTTTACGTCGTTTCGTACCTTTTCATTTGATCACCCCTTGTATTTACTCATTACATAACGATACATATTTTTTTTTCTCATGGCTCTTCACATCGTCGACGTCGAGGTCATTAGAGGCGGGAAAGGACTGTAGGCAGGGAATGGGAAAGAATTTGCCATGGCCTTTTTGAAGGAAGCATACCGGCATTCGCCTGGAGTGGGAAACCATGAAATACCCAAATCTGGATGGCCGGACGGGGATTTGAACAGCCGTGCTTCCGAACGCGAGGTCAAAGCGTTAACCGCTCTCCCACCACGCTCGGTGCGATTCATAAACTCTCCTAGCCAAACCTTAAGGCCGGCTTAGGCCAGGCTAGGCGAGTTTAGGCCTAATCGCCCATATGTTTTGGCCTTCGTAAGCATTAGCTCTTTTGGTTGGCGGAGCGTTGCACCTTTCTTGATCGTTCATCAATAAGTGTCAGTTTCCTTTATTCGACAAATGTAATGAGACCTGTATAAAGTTTTCGTGAGTTCTACTGTAACGTGAAACTAATAATTTAAACGATTTTGTATCGGTCTCCAACCTCATCAGCCTGATGACTATGGAATTTAACTGTATTGTCAACTTTCAATTTCAACTTAGGCATGTAGATTGAGATGATTTATGTATTTGTGCAACAAACACCAATTAGAGCTTTACCCAGTTACATCAAAGCTACCCTGATAGCTCGATGAAAATAATGTATGTGACATCATAGTTTACGAATTTACGGTTTATCCACTTAAAAGACGCATTCGGTTCAGTAAAACATTTTTTCGGCAACTTCCTCGGCCTAAAAGAATTGTTCTACCTACGCTGCGTCACGGGGAGCAAACTTCAGGTTGCTGTCGCCACTTGCGGAATTTTTTAATCTCCACTCCCGCTCCCCCACTGGGCTGGATGTCTAACCCAACATTCCCCCGCCCGTAGCGGGGACGAGCACACGTAGCATAAATCGGTGCCTCCGAGATTGCGCGAGCGAGCGAGTAAATGGAATTCGCGAAAAACGGCTTCCCCGCAGTTCGGGGGTGGGGGTGGAAACCCTGAATGGCCGCCTGGGGCTGCAATAACCTTACAAATGCTACGCCCGTCTTCGCGCGCACGCTTGCTGTAGAACACACACTTCATCCTCGTGGCACGCACCAAATAATAGCCTCTGACTAAACTCAAATATTTGCCGTATACTTCATACAACTGCAATGAACTTGAACCCAAAAGGCTTACGGAGATAGGTGAGTTATCATGCCATTTTCAGGCAGTGAGCATTGATCGAGACTCGACTACACAATGAAAATTCAAACTATTTTTTATTTAATTCGCACATACGATCAATACCAGTAATGAAAATGTTACGTTAGAATCATCGAACATCCTTTCGTTTTGATGTTGCAAGAAATCTTTGCACTTTGTAAGGTTTTCGCACATAAATGCAAATGGAGACCTATATATACTCGCCTGTGACAAGCCTCTACGTATGTGAACCGAATAAGATCAAGACCTGAAACCTGCAGGTGTTATGCATTTCACTGAACTAAAACCGAATATTGTATTTAAAATTATGTAAAATTATATTTCCTGTGGTTCGATTGGATTATATGGAGGAAAAATGTTTTTCCTATCCCAGCGTTAAGGATATGTATAGCCGGTCCTGGCAGTGTAGGGGCTAGCACGCTGACCTCGCATTCCAAGGGCCGCCAATTCGATTCCGGCCTCGGGCATGGGTGGTTTTAATTAAGTGTTGTGTTTGTCTTGTGCTGTCCTCACTATAGTGTTCAAAATATCATAGTTTAAGTCTGATACAACAGTTGTTACAAAAACAAATTGCAGCTGGCTAAATGGTCGCAAAGGACCGAAGGCCATATATATATATATATATATAAAAAAAAGGATATGTATAGAAATTGTCAGACAGAGGACAACTGGAAACAATGACGTGGTAAAGCTACCAAGATTGTCTAAAAAATGCTGCTACCCAGAAACTTAAAACTTGTATGTAAAATTGACCATATTTTGCATTTAAATGAAAAATGCTAAAATTACTTGTTTCTAATATATTTTATATGTTCCGAGAAGAAATAAATTTTTAACAAAAATGCTATTTCTTTGGTATACCTATACCCTTTTTTTTCTTTTTTTTTTGCTTGTGGCTTTACGCTTCATTAACGTTGATGTCAATGAGGTGGGAAAGGCAGGGGGCAAAAAACATGTCCTTTTGAAGGAACCATCTCAGCAGTTGCCTGGTAGAATTTCGGGAAATCTTAGAAAACCGAAATCTGGTTGGCCGGTCTGCGATTCAAACCCGGATCCTCCCGAACACTCATCCACTGCGTTCGGTGGGTATGTATCAGTACTTTTTCATTGAAAGGGCTCTGAATACAGAGTGTATTACAATCTAATGGATATGATGAATACTGTGTATCATAAATTCGATTCAGACTGAAAGATTGCACGAGCCTTGTGGGTATCAACGTAGCGAGGAGTTGGGGAGACGTGGAACTGCTACGTAACCTGAAATGTCAAGTATTTAATTTTTTGCCGAGTGACATCCATCTGACAGACGAGATTAAGTTATTAGAGTGAGGAACCCTAACTGCGCAATTCTCGACATACAGTTCTCCGGTTTTTCTTTTTACCACATTCTTCTTTCTTTTATTTCTCTTTTTTTTTAACCGAGAAGATGCTGTAATACTAACAACATATTATTGCCAAAAAATTCTGATAATTACATCAGGACTGCATTAAACAATATATTTCGACAATTATTTGTTTCACGGGCATTGTCTGCAAAGAAAGAGTACCAATTTTTGTACGCGAATGTTGTAAATAAATCAACATTATAGATTTTTGCGAGTCCTCTGTAATATTTTAAAGCGGTTGTATGTTATTCCTGCGGATCACATAACCCAGTTTGTAGAACGAGTGGCAGGAATCCTGAGAGTAGAAGCTGAGAATTTGCATTGGAAGCTAAACGTTTGGAACGGCTCCCCTGGCCAATTGAGTTTGCTAACCAATGAGTCAAACAAGAGCAGGAACGTACATTCATCATTTTGCGTCTTCCCTAGTGAGGAGAATTAGGATTGGGTATACGAAGCTCTCAGTCTCCGCGAATTCCGAGCACTCAGTTCGTCGTGCTTCATCAAGTCCTTTACATTTATGCTATTCTATTGGTCATATTGCAGTTACTTTGTGAATGTATTACTGTTGAGGTATGTTTACTAGTTTTATTTTCTATAGCACCTTCGAGATGAAAATAAGTCAAATTCTTGATTTTGTATAAAATACCATCTGTCAGCAAATTTTACTTAAAATCTGCGACATGTAGTTGGGATAAAGTTGTTTCACTATTTGCTTAGTACTAGTAAAAACGAGTAAGGAAAAAGATATTAGTATGATAACTATGAGAATAGGAAACTTATTAGCAGTTTTTTAAAATGCATTTTGGCTTTTACAGCTATTTGGCCAGCTTCACTTCATATACATTGACACTACAAGTGTATACCATGATCTCAAAGTCTTTATCAATTCTCTGAGAGTGAAACTATTATTATTATTCAAACATTTGTTTTCACAAGAATGGAAAATATACACGACAGATACGATTAATTGAAAACGACCATATCCGAAACCGGACTATATTCGGCGACCCTAATTACTGTAGGCTACAGATCCCAATGCTAATATTTGTAGACAGCAGGCCTCCTATAGCATAAAATACCAAAATAAACAGTAGCATTAACATTCATATTGGGATATTATTAGGGTTTAGTTATTTTCTCAACCTAATACTTGTAACCTCTGGTCTTCATTTATGACAGTCATTGTCTTCTAAAACAAAACAGGTTGGAAGAGGTAACTGTAAACTGCAAATTCATTCAATGAACACCCTGTAAAGCTCCACGGCAACATTACAAGAATATTATGGTAATAATCTATATATTTTACGCCATAACGTTCAGTTGTTACACCATTAATTACGTTTATATAGCCAAACCAAATACCCTTTTTGAGGTTTCGTATGAATTATCTTCATGGTATCAAATTTAAGATAGCATCAGCCGAAATTCGAAAAAAAAAAAAAAAAAATCCCCATAAATTTTGCTGAAAAATCTTTTTAAAAAACTTAATTGCTCTCTGTATTTGTAAAACTGATCATCTCGAATTTTTCTCATAATGAACAGTGATATGTAGCCTCCTTTAGATTAGAGGAAACAACAATAGTAATTTTCAGATTTCGCTAAATAAGTAAATCAGCAATTTTAACAAATTTCACTCTTCAGTAGATAACTTTTCTCGACAAGAAATTATGTACACCATTTGGAATATTAATCGAGTAATAAACTTTTTTTTAAAATTGTTCCAAGGCTATACATTTTTACAACTGAAATCAATTTTGTGTTTGATTTATGTATACCACTTAATAGAAATTTCGAAAAAAAAAAAAAAAAAAAAAACAATAAACTCTCTTTAAAAGTCACTTGACATTGCATTTTTTTTAAATTTAAATATCTTTTTAGCGAATTAAATTTTATACACAAACTGTGTAAGGAACCCTCAATATGCAAGAGTTAGTTATAATTAATTATTTTCTTCTGTTATGGTGCTAGTAATGTTGTAGCCACATGCTGTTGTTTTAGACTTCACATAAGTTTATTTTCACATCTACCTGCTGTGTTGCAACTGACTGCAAACTACCTGTACAAAGTATCTCTCTAGACAATTACGCTGAAAAGATAATGCGGGATACGAGCGTATTTTTATCTCTGACCCCAAAGCAATTTCGAGGTCATTTAATTGGTTATAAACCTTGACCGTTGCTGATGTCCCAGTGGCCATTTTCCTTCGGAACGATGTCTTGATAACGCCCCGTAGAGCTAGAGATGGTCGTCAAAGATACGACTATTGGAGCTCCATTTTCAGCGGTTATGGTGCGGGTAAGACGGTGCGCGGTAACGCTGGTAATAAACGTTACGTCTGACGGCACAGCGAGGGAGCGGCCAATGGAATCGAGTTATTTCTCGGAATGGATGGCGCTACTCGTGGCATCCCTATGTCTGTTTCACCATAATGCCTGGCTGTTACTGGGTGCGGGAACTGAATGGCTCGTCCCTCAGAAAGGAAGCTTAGATCGAACAGGGCTTCCGCAAAAAATCATTTTAATTAATTGGATTAAGTTTTTAAATTAGTTCTTAATCTCTTACTTGTATACCGTCAACGGTGAAGAATGCAGGGAAAATAGATGGCAACCGTATGTATCAAAACGATTAACCATGGTGTAGCATTTATTTTAATAATAATGATTATTAATATAAATATACCGGGTGTTTCAAAAATGACCGGTATATTTGAAAAATCAATAAAAACTAAACGGGCAGCGATAGAAATACACCGTTTGTTGCAATATGCTTGGGACAATAGTAAATTTTCAGGACCGAGCGTGGTGGTGTAACGGATAGCGTGGTTCGAATCCCCGTCCGGGCATCCAGATTTGGGTTTTCCATGGTTTCCCAAATCACTCCAGGCAAATGCCGGGATGCTTCCTTAAAAGGCCAAGGCCGAATTCCTTCCCATTCCTTGCTCCCATCCTTTCCCGTCTCTAAAGACCTCGCTGTTGAGAGACGTAAAGCAGTTAAAAAAACAACAGATGAGCGCTGAGGCGATTTGAAAGATATAGAAGTAAACGCAGTCTGTGAGTTCGCCATTCTGTAAGTCGTCTTTCTGCTGTAAGCGTGTGCTCTACGCAGATTGCAAGTTTTCTGTGAAAAAATGGTTTATTCCATAGAATAATCGTACTTTAGATTTTTCCAGACTGCAGCGCCATCTGTTGTTGAAAATTGTAACTAATTTCGGAAGTTTGTCTACCTGAAAATTTATTGTTGTCCCAAGCATATTGCAACAAACGGTGTATTTCTATCGCTGCCCGTTTAGTTTTTATTGATTTTTCAAATATACCGATCATTTTTGAAACACCCTTAAATTTGAGATTTGGTACTATTCCATGGAATATCGAGAGAAATACAGATCGATTGAATCGGAGGACTAGAGAGAAGAGTATGATCAAGGCAAGACAAGATGTATGATACAGAATTTGTCATGTTATGAGAGACAATGAAATATGAAGGAAACTGTAACATATTTATTTATCGTGAAATGGAAGCTTATTAGTTGTGTGCTGAAATTTTGTACAGCGGAAGAATAAATTTGCTGTTTACTGTAAAATATAGACTAAATCAATATGGAGAGATAAATACCAACACTTTGAAACATAGGTATTCCATTTCAGGTTATACGAAGCTGAATTTAGATTAAAATCGATAACCTACTACAGATGTGGAGGCAAAGATGATTCTCTTCAGTTTAAGAAAGTGGTACTCCTTAGATAAGTACATTAATTATATTGCATTTTATACCTGAACAGTCTTGTGGCTCAGTGGTTAAGGCATATGAAAGCAGATCGAAAGATCCACGGTTCGAATCCCTGTCTCTGGGGGAATTTTCATAGGCTCTTAACTCGACCTTCACCTCTAGTACAGCTTACTATGTAATATGAAGTATATCAGAACGCTTCCGTGGTTCGGATTCCACGTTAAACTGTAGGTCCCCTGTACCTGCCGTATCAGGTTAAGGCGACTACGGCAGGGGCGGAATCCGCAGCCAAGAGAAACCCTGTCAACAGGTCATTACGGCCACACGGAATTATTATTATTATTTGATACCTAGACTTCTCATAGTGGAAAATCATATCATTAAAACTGTTGGCTGCTTCACTATTCCTCACATATAATTGTCGTCTTTCTTTTATGTTCTACCATAGTTTCTGCACTATACCTTATCGGAAGACAAAAAATGTTCTGAATTTATTTTAGCGAAAACACAATTATTTCACAATCGTTTTCACAACTAGGTATCAAAAATCTTAAAATTTCAATTAAATTTTCAACAAAAAATATTTTTTTTACTTTTTCGTTTTTTCGTGATCAATAGTAATATCTTTTTAACCACATTAATCTGGTGTCACCACAATCTGTTCTGATTTATAAACCTAAATATAAACTCAGTTACAGTGAAAGTTTAACAGTCTGCTTACCACTGACCAGTGGTAGACAAAATTATTGAAATTGATCTCGCTCGGTCTCTACCATACATGGATCAACTAGGAACAATATCACGCTTTTAATCAGTATATTATGTAGTAGCAGCTGGTAGCAGTGGCAGTTTCCATGTAACTTCGAAGATTATTCACGCAACAAACATCTTGTCATCAAAGTTACTGAAAATAGTCAGAACTATTTGGCAGTAATGCATTTCTGAGTATGATAAACTGGCCGGTAGATACCCCCGATGTACGGCATGAGGCTTGTAATGGTCAACTCCACTATCTACACTAACAAAACGTTAATCTTAGTCACGATGTAGCCATGTCAGTCGTGCTGTGACGTCATGCTTTTCGCCTTCGCTGCCCAACTAACAACCGTCAGATAAATTGTTAGATGTTATGCGCGTTGTTTAGTGACAGTTCTATTTAGTTAAGCATCCGTAATTAAATTAACTGTCAGGACACTGAAAGAAAAGTATGTTTTTAATTTAAATTGGCGTATTAATTATTAGTTGCTTCTATTTAATATTCATGTGATGTAGAGGTATTCGTTAAATTGTTTTCCCATACACAAAAATCTTTAATTTTCTATCAGAAATGTTAGCTGGAGTGTTGATTAGATTGTTATTTGGCCAGGGTCAGAATTACAGCCCGCATTTGACGTTGCAGCAGAGGGCATGATTTATTTTATTGAAAAAAATATTTTTTTCTAGACCGTCCTGTGATTGAAATCATTCCACACTGATCGCGATCCATGCAGCCTAGATTACAAAACTAATATTACGTGACATAAGTTAGGTTGATAAGAATTATTTTTAATTTCCTTTGTATACACTGATGCCACATTACCGAGGTCATTATTTCAGTAGCATGTAACCGTGTAAGCCATTCAAACGTTGTAATATCGGACCGAATCACGAATAACAAAAACTAAAGATTTAAGAACCCGTGAAGATTATGGATAAAGTTTATATCGAGATGCATTATTGCGACTAACATGCGGTAATTTGTATGTGATTGATGCATTGATTTTGTAGCGGCAAGTTTAGTGGATTTTGTGGTTAGGTTTGAAATGCAACCTGGACGAGGATGACAACTGAAGCTTTTTTCTACAACGCAAGACACTAGGAATTGCATTGAACTTTATTTTTCAACATTCTTTTTAATTTATCAACTGCGAAGACAAGACTTTCCAGAACACTCCATTCTACACGTCATTTTTCATGGTTTTTGAGTCTATATTTTAAAAACCTACATCAGTCACACCAGATATTAATAACGACAATTAATTTATAGGTAACAGCTAATTATCCATCCTTTTAATGACATTAAGAGCGATTAGTTATTCGATATCAAAACTATATTTAGAGATACCAAATGAGTGAAAATTGTGTAGCAACAAGTAGTGAATATTGATCTATTTAAAAATGTAGTGTCGGCCTGTTTAAATGACTTTCTATAGAGAGGTTAACTATTCTTTACTTTTTTATTTTATTGCTTTACTGCACGTCGACGTCGTGGTAATTAGAGGCGGAAAGAACTACGGGCAGGTAACGGGAAGGAATTTGGCCATTGATATTTGAAGGGACCATCTTGGCATTCGCATGGAATGATTTCAGGAAACCATATAAAACGGAAATATGGATGGTCGGACAAGGATCTGAACCCGGCCCTCCCGAATGCGAGGCCTGAACAGTACCGTCCATCCACCATGCTCAGTTTATTCTTTATGTTTTGTCATTAGGTATAATAAACGGCGAAGTAATTTATTTCTCATACCACGTGTAAGTGTTAATTTCACGTTTTGTATGGTTTTACGAATAAATGCCCAATATTTTCTTAATATCCCACCTCCCGAACTAACAACTAATAATTCCATGTGAATGTATATTTCAAAAGGAAATTGTTAATGAAGCAATATTTAGGAACGTAGATAACATTACAGCTTGTTGAAACGATGAGGATTTATTAAATATCCTTAAGATGGGTAATGTTATATGTAACGAAAATATCCTGCAATCAGAAAACACATTGACTTTTTTATTTGTGTTTTTCGATGTCAATTCTTTACAAGTACTAAGAAAATCTATTGTTTTTGGTATAATATGAAATTTTTGAAACGTTAAGAGATCGTTTTATTCCAGATATTTGTGATTGTCATTAATACTACATTTTTTTGTTGAGAATGAAATGTATTCTGTATCACTTCACGTTTTTCCTCTAACTAAATGCTATTAATTTTCTTTAAAAAGCCTTCTGATCGCTCACTCCATTTTTTCACGTTATTTTCGTCATTTCTGTTACTAACCGTAGCGAAGGGAGACAATGCACGTTCCGTCACTCCTCGTGGCTTCGCCTGACTGTATAATCGACTGCGGTTTCACTGGTCGATAGCAACGCCACACCGCGCCTGCGCCACTAACTACCAAATTTGGAGGGGAGGCATGGAGAGGGGGGAATCGGACAGCTGATGGTCGCCTGTTGAACCGCTATCGCCCAACAGCGAACTGCCAGTCGCAACCGGGAAAAGTGAACTCAAAGGGGAAAGGACGGCCTAATCTGGATATCACAGTGGCAAAAGTTCAATCTATTCATCCACGTATCCGCTCTTGTTGTTTCTTCTGCCACGAGGTGTGACAGGACATGTTAGAACCAAGAATACAGCGCTTAACGACTGTTATGTGCTGCATTCAAATCGGATTTACGTCATTAGTAACAACAAGTTTGTTATTATTCTTTACCAATAAGGATTTAATCAAAGCAACATCATAAACAACAGTTTTTTTTTTTTTTTTTTTTTTTTTTTTTTTTTTTTTTTTTTTTTTTTTTTTTTTTTTTTTGAAGAAGTACAACAATTCCGGACATAGGCGGTTACCGTGGAACATGTACTCCTCCATAGGAACGTTTTGGGGAAGATGAACTGCCTGGTTTTCTGTTGCCTTTCTCAATAGGTGTCTGTATGTGTGGATGACCGTGATAGTGTGTGTGTTGCTTGTTTTGTATGAAATGAGTTATGAAGAAAGTAGATGGTGAAACCTAATGCCGGCCCATTCAGGCCTGCTCTTCCGAAAGTCAACCAGGGAGTCGCCAGGCTTAACCTCCCCAACCGACAGACGAATCACCATCAATAGTGTCGTATGCCGTCACTTCATATGTACTGCAGAGAGCTTTGGGATTTAAACCAGGACTTTGCCGCACAATTTAGTGATAAATGAATTAGGAATTACTACCTCCCCTACCCTGCCGGCTAAGTTCTGATGAAGAACCAGTTAAGTCAGCCCTGGACACCATCACTGTGCCGCAGCCAACTCAGCTAATGGGGCAGACAAAAATTTCCCTGGGGAGTTTAGTTATCTACTGTTGTCACCAACTACAAAAATGTTTTAGTTTCAAACTACTTACTTATCGAATCCCAACTGTCTTAACCGTCACCTTATGGAACATTCTAGTACTTATTGATCATCTAAAGATTTCTCATTGTGACTAACAGGGGTTATATTATATGTGATAATGGGGGTTATTATGGCCGTGCAGTCCACTTGTGAGCGTCTAGATTGATGTGGGGGTTGTTCTTAGAAGCATCTTAGGATTTTAGGCTGTCTTCCAGATTAAGGCAGATTAACTACTTGTGGGCACCGAGATGTTATTTGTCAGGATGAGGATATTGACACCAGGGCGATCTTTGACATAGCAGGGATCCAGAACTGCTCTAACAGTGATATACTTATAATAGATCTAATACCTTGCCGATATATCACAAACTCTTCCACATAATTATCTGAAATAACATGGGTTCTAACCTAACAACTGTAAATGACTGCGGCGACACAACTGATAATTTAAACATACTTTAATTATAAAAACCTAACGTTACATTTATCCGCAACTCCGTCTAACATTATGCTGGAAGGTAAACGACACGTAACCATAGATACAATTGTTATGAACGTACTAAATGAATGAATAGCTTCTTCATACGAGTGTAATGGAAAGATAGCTTTACTGATTAAATACAAATAACTGAATAATTAACGATCCTGATTATAACCCGACATTACCAAATAAGATTATCACGAGGCTACAACGTTATTACGACAACGGCAAACAACTCATTTAAGTTACACAGACTGAATAATGACTAATAATTTATCTAACTACTTTAACTAACCAAATACTAATGCGAGACAATGCAATGTGCAAGCATCGCTTGCCCAGTGCCGAAAGGACAGACAAGACACAAGTTTTACCTCTTACATGGCTTCTGGCAGAATGGTTACCGAATAGAATAGAACGAGATCACGCCACGATCGCGTATTTATGTATGAGCTATCACGTGCTAGACGTATGATGCGTGCTTCGTACAGCACAAGCACTAAGTGTCAGCAGAAAGTTTCACATACACACTGTCCGCTTGCTTCAAGCAACCTACAATATTCACTGATTAAAATATCAAAACTCCCAATTTAAGCCCTAATGCACAGACTGCCCGTTACATCATAATAGATTGTTTTCTTATCCCCCCGTCCCTTTTTCCTAGAAATGTGACGTTTTATTTTCTGAAACTAACTATAATCTATCTGCATGGATAGGCATTTGGAGACTCACACTTTCGATTTGGTGGTGCTTCTCGAAATTTCCTGGAGCGGTGGGATAGCTGTTTGAGTCTCTGAGGCGATAAGACAGCAGTATCGAATAGACTTGTATGTCCTGAAGAGAGATCGATGCCTGATGGGAATCCCGAAACTGTCTCCTGGTCATCACTTACCAATAAATCTACCAACTATAGTTAAAGATGTAGGTGGTCGATATGTCTCCTCGGTCCATACCGGAGTTAAGCCCTATGTACTTGCTTTGGATTGTCTCTCTATGGCAGTTTATTTTGCCTACAACTCTTCAGGTTTCTCTCTTACGCTAAAAGACTTAATTTTCTCCAAAATATGGCAATAAACTGAATTTATATATTTTTAAATTCTGCTAAGTGAAATTTAGTTTATGAACTAATCAAAGGACCATGAAATTACAAAAAAAAAAAAAAAAAAACATTGAAGTAGAATCTTGGCAGTGGTCGCTGCCTGAAAGTACCACTCATATATTTCAGGAATAAATCTAACAGACACCTTCTTACGAAGCTTCTGGTCTGTGCATTTACCAAAAAATAAAGTTTCTCACTTTTGTTCTGGTTTACGTGAATTTACTCTCGCTTTTTCTGGAATAGCGTCAAGTAATCAGTAAAATATAAGGTACTTATACGCCGCGCAATGCGCTCCTTTGAGGCTGTCTAACCTGACCAAGTAATAGTACCGAATATTGGGAACCTACAACTTAAGATGGAATCCAAACCACAGAATACTTCTGGCTTACTTCATATTATACAGCAAGCTGTGGCAGAGGTGACGGTCAGGTCAGTGGCCTTTGAAATTCACTGCTGAGACCAGGATTTCAGGATTTCGATCTCCAGTCGGATACCTTAACCACTGAGCTACCAGTCCGTTCTATTGAATGATGATATTTGAACCCGTTTGAAAACATAATGTTATGGTACAAAGTTTATTTACGCAGTAAAAATTAAGTCATAGTAAGTCAGAAATTAGTCATAAATCCATTTCTTTTCCGTATTAATGGATTAAAGCAATGTTTTCCATTTGAATTTGTTCCATACTTCAAGAGAACAAAATTGTCTCCATATGAAGTATTTAAATCTCTTCAAGATGTAACACCCAACACAAACATTGCGCGGCGTATCGAAAACACTTTCACCTGACGGCCGAACAATCCTTCAGGATCTACCGGCCAACAATGCTAAATGATTATTGAATTGATCATCAGTAAACAAAGTGTAGTAATTATATATATTATTTCATACAGAAATACATATGTATCAGTTATATATACAGGGGTTTCAGGTCATTTTGAGCGGCAAAGTAGGTAACAACTCAACTTTTAGGAAAATGTTAAATTTGGCTGATTTTCGGAGAACTGCAGCTCGCTTAGTTTTCACTATAGAAAAATGTTTGTGCTACGAAAGTTGTAGGAAAGTTTGTCCTCTTTCAAAGTGTAAATAGAGTTTTCCCTGTTAGGACTCATCAGGAAGGAGTTATAGACGAAAAACTGAAAAAAGTACCAAAATTTTGATGTTTTATGGCTACAGAAAATTGTGCCGAGGGTGTTGGAGGTCGAAGACTTGGTTTCTGCATACTCTTACCAATATATACAAGATAAAAAAAATCTTTTTCGTGATATAATGTTTGTGAAACCCTCTTTTTACGACCCCGTTACTGGACTAAATCTAATTAATACCAACTTAAGCGTTGTTAGCTATTTTTTTCTAAACAATAATTAATGACATCATTCTCGCTGCTGTTAAATAGTCATATAGTGTATAATCTATAAAATCTAAACGCATCGTTATTAATTTAGTTAGATTCTAGCGTAACTGAGCTTGCAGTATTAATTTCAAATATAACTCCTTCTAATCATAAGCAAAAATAGTTTTTTTTTTCTATTCACCAAGGAGCCACTTAGGTCTGTCACCATCGAATAAGCCTTTATAGAACATTATATAAAATACAGTGCTTCTGTCACGAAAAAAAAAAATTCTATGCACTTCCATTTAGGAGATATGGAACAGATGACCTTCAAACCGAGATTTTTTATTCTTGAACAAAATAAAGTCTTCAACAGAGTTAAGTCTTCCAGAGTTAAGCAGATTTGTCGACATCAGATATGCTCATGACGAAACATTTTTATACCAGAACAACAGACTAAACAGTATGTGATATGTTATATGACTTGTAACGTAAATTCAGATTCTAGTATCGGATGCCGTGCAAACTTTGCTGGATAAACCTCATTCACAGCGTTCGATATCTAGCCCATAACGTTAGAAATTGTTTGTAAATATTTGAATTAAGTAATCTGATCTGTTGGATTAATAATGCAGCATCAGACTGGAGAAATGCAGCAATTAAACGAATACAGCAGTTACTAAGATCGTTGGGAAACGTGCAATTAAGAGCACGTGAGACTTTCACACTATCGATGTAAGCTGCTACATACCTGCTGGTAATAAACTTACCATCTTCATCACAGAAATTTATTCTCACCCAGAAATACCAAGATACAGGCAGAGATGTCAGCGTCAAAATAAGTAAAACTGTTTTAGATATAACGAAAGTTTAAGGAAAGAGATTTTTTCGGGAAAATAAACATAATTTCGATGTACTCTGTGTCCTGGAATTGGTAAATTTTATGGATGACAGTGTGGTAAGAAATATGTTATACCTGGGATATGTGTTACTTTCTGAAACTGTATGTTTGGAGTATGGCGGTCACTAGGACTTTACTAATACTGGAAAGAAACAAAACTGAAACATTTGGAATGTGGAAGGAAGTTCAAACTCAATCGAGCAGATAACATTTGAAAGGAACAGTGTTCTGGAAATGATAAAGAAAAGCGGACAAATGTGTTGCTGACCCTAAGTGTAGGATCGTGCTATACTATTGTTGGGTATGCCGCCAGGATGACTGACACGTGGGTTTTAAGGGGTTAACCTACGATGCCCTATGACTTGCGCCGACTTTCTTCATGTACCTTTTGCTTTTGAATTCTTGTTTCTTCAACCTCTCCTCTTCTTCTTTTGTGTTAGTAAATAAACATGAGCATCAAGGGTAACTTGTAACTAGGAGAGGGAGCGGACAGCTATGAGTTACTCGAAATGAAACAATGTTTCTGGAAACCTCATTTAATCCGCACTGAACCGTAAATCATCTACAGTCGATGTTGTACAAGATCGGAGGTATTCCCTAACTCGTGATACTGATCCTAGCGACGAAACTTAGCCCCACAGTTCACAACTAACAGAGAATAGTAAGGTTGATGAAGCGACTATCTATCTCTGAGGCCTACTTGTTAACTTTTTGCTCGTCAGTGAAAAAGTGAGACTGATAAATGTATTCCGACTTGCTGGAAAGTTATTGGTTTGCATGCTCAGCACTGCACGTGTAGCTTGCAACCTGAACTGTCGATCGGCAGAAAGTCAAACAACAGGACGAGCTTACTCGACGTCTGGCTGCAGTGAAACAGAAAACTTACATGATTTCGATACTAAAATATTACAATAAATCACGTCCCGTCACAAATTTGTGGAGAAGTTTCAAAGAAAAAAGTGAGAGGTTGTTGGTTGATATTTTATTATATGTGGTGGCATTATTTAGTTAATTAAGAGAGGAATTAGTCGACGGTAGGAAACATGGAGGGAAGCATGGAGGAGCATAAAACTGAGGATAGGTATATTTAAATGTAGAGACAGCCTGAGAATGAGAACAGATGAAGGAGTGCATTTAATTATTGGGGAATGAGAACGGAAAGAGAAATTTTTTTGTAAGACGTGGTTCTGCAGTTCACATTAGTTTCGGTTCTGCTTAGTTATGAAATTTAATAACTGCTTGACATATGTTCTCTTCATATACCTTATTTAAATAATTAACGGGATTCTTGTGGTTTTACGACATGATGACAAGTCTTTAGTTGCTGCGCATATGTTGTGGGTTTACCGGCAGCTTAACGGCGGCTCCAAACCACGGTGCCTCCAGGTGTGCTTCATGTGAAGAAAGCAGAGGTTCAGAGTTCAGATTAAGTCCACACATGACCTCCTGGGTAGACCAGAATTCTAACCAAAGACGCCGAATTTTTAAGGTACGGCTTCGCATGTAGAGTTAAGAGCAATGAAATGGGGATAGAGCAAAGTGACCTTGAACCGCCTCTGTTAATGGAGCGCACTATACTACAGAATAATGAGAAAATCATAATGCATCTTATCAGTTTATCTTATCCAAAAACGTTTGATTGAAATTCTTAATTAGGTTCCACTGATTATAATGTGACACTTAGCGCCACATTCTATGGCGTATTATATTATATTAATGACCATGTATTAGATTAATTTTTTATAAAATCTTGGGCGACCATTACCTTTTTCTTTATATAATTTTTTATAACATACGCAAGATTGTTGGGAGGAATGTGATGTCAATATAAAAAATTCAATTTATTTCAATGCAATGGACGAATAACATTTCATACGCCGATATTCAGTTTTGCGCTGGTTTCACTAGAAACGTGTCCTCGACAAGACAATGACTTGGAGTTTCCATTACCCTGTCAAGACAGTCCGACGCCGCTGCGTGTGGGGTGAGGTAGTTTTACCTGCTCCTGCAGTTCCTAAAGAATCTTGAAAGAGATCCCAAGGGACTGTGGTCAACAGAAAGGTCCCTGACCTTGGCAAGTCCTTTGAGTAACCGCGTCACCAACGACGGTTCCCGAATCAGGCCGAACTTCAAGAATCACACGCCAAATGGACAGTCGCGAATGAAATGTCAGCGAAATACCACGTGACCTCAGGATGCCTAGCCACGAGCCTATTCAAATGGACACATGACTGCCTAAAATTCTCGGATTTTTCTGTCTGACGCGTATCTCCGAGACTGCAAGGGCAGAGCCAAAGTTCACGTGAGATATTGAGGAACCGACGTGCTCCCACTGATGCGGGACTCTGACCCCAACTTCTGATCTTGCGGTCTGATTCCAATTCTATTCAGATTAGACTTCTCGTGTAGACTTCTGATGTTGAAGTCTGGCGCTGCCGCTCATTCCGTCTTGTATTCTGAGTAGAGGTTGTGGTGGGTGCCTTGGCGGGCAAACCACATTACAATTATATTTCATACCTTTATGATTAATAATTGTGGATTTTTAATTTTAATTTTTATGAAGGAGTGAAAATTATTTAATTTTGCAAGAATCTCGACGTTAGTTGGAATTTAGGAAAAATTGTCACAATATGACATTTATTTTCTTATCACTGGCGATTACAAGTCTGAGCGAATTTACCGTTAACATTAACACAAATTGGCAAAATCATAAAAGCAACGCTCAGAGTTACAATTAGCCGTCATGAGCAAGCAAACAATTGTATATTTACTTTTAAATATATCTCAGAATCAAAATGCAAGAAATAATGACAATTGGAAGCAATAAAAATACAAGTTATGACGACCTCAGACAAAGGTATCATAATACTGTGACTTTACAGTTAAAAAAGAAAATCATGGGCGCCAGAATGAACAATATATCATTCGAAAATAACTAGTTCTGGCAAATTATGCCGCTAGCTCAGGGGTTTTTACAATTACAAAGTGAGAACATGGACCTATCCTCTCAAAGTCGCTTACGGGTTCTGTTTCACGGAATGCACAATCAGATGGCTTGGTCGTAATAAATTACCATTGTAGTCCTGCGTCTGATGTCTGCGGTGACTGTAGCGGACCCACGATATGTGAGATTATCTCACAAGTCGGCTATAGGCATCTCTGGTCTGACAATGCGCGTCATCGCATTACCGGCTGTGTTGCTGCGATAAGCTTGCTCCATCAAGCCGGCAGCAGCAGTTGGCGAAAGACGTCAACTTTCCAAGTCAACCTCAGACTAGGCTCGCATAGCTTGGACTCGACGATCGAAGTTAGAATGTCCAGCTCCTCGCTCTCGGTCCACGAGGAAACTTCTCGCTCCGCCCATTTGTAGTCTCGAAGCTCACATACAACAAAAATTCCCAGGATTTTGAGTTATACGCTCATTTTGATTGGATCTTCAGGTCGGCACCTAATGTCACGTGATATCCTCTATATGTGATTTGCCTAGAGTATCTAACAGAGGTCGGACATATTCGGCTACGTTCGGGGACGACTCTGTTCTGGCGGCCGGCCTTTCCCGCCCGGCGAGTAACCTTGTTGACCGCCTATCCCTAGGGAGCAGAGTGTGTGGTCTGGCAAATCCCAAATCCGCGACGTCCCGTCGCCAAGGCTCGGGAACACCAGATTAGCTTCAAGCCTACATAGCTCAATAATTCTTTAATATTCCCTTTACCAAGATACACTGTATGTTCACCATTTCATTACAGTCCTCACTTGGAATCTTGCGTACTTTATAAAATTACAACAAAAATCTATTTAGGTGGTCGCCCAAGATTTATGTAAATTACTCTTATATTATTACATATATAATAAAAATGCACCTTGTAACGTGGCGACCGCGCGGCTCGTTACAAGGTGGCGCCGCGCCGACGTGACGCCGCCGCGTCTTAGTGGCGCGCCCCCACCGCCCTTTTCTTCGCGGCGTGTCCTGGAACAACACTTCTTTACACGACAAGGAGTTTTTTTAAATTTTTCGTTAAAGTGAGATGAATAAGAAGGGCTTAAAATAATTGAATTAGCTAAACCTAATGTTAAAAAAAAACTCTATAACATTTTTATATGACCATCTAAGCCAAACTAGTTTTCTTTTGAAATATTTCGGAAGTTTAGTGATCGAAAAAGACAGAAAGAAGAAAATCGTGAATTCAGATCAGGTCTATTGCTTAGTTAGCCTAAACGGAGTGGGGCGGTGTAACGGTTAGCGTTCTCGCCTCGCATTCGGGAGGACGGCGGTTCGAATCCCCGTCCGGGCATCCAGATTTGGGTTTTCCATGGTTTCCCCAAATCACTCCAGGCAAATGCCGGGATGCTTCCCTCAAAAGGCCATGGCCGAATTCCTTCCCATTCCTTGCCCCCATCCTTGCCCCCATCCTTGCCCCCATCCTTGCCCCCCATCCTTTCCCGTCTCTAAAGACCTCGATGTTAAAAAGAGACTTAAAGCAGTTACAAAAAAAAAAAAAAGTTAGCCTAATTTCTGTAAAAACAGTGAAGTATTTAACCGTGAGTATTCAACGTATAGAGCAAATGAAGACAAAATAGAAGAAATGATAAGACATATAAAGAAACTGATGGGACCGAATGAAAAGTAGATTCTGGCTGTTATTGATGCTGGAGAAAAAGTACGAAGAGCAGTTGCGTTGGCTAATATGCAAGAAAATTGTCAAGAGAGAGAGAGATATCCCTTTTTTAGGGGTAGACAAAAAAAAAATATTTCCATCTTTACAATATTATGTATCGGATAAAGCTAAATTTCTCCAACTTTCTTGATCGATGGGATAATCATTATCGGCATAGACACGATGTTTCATAGATAGTTTTTGCAGCAACGATGCATCATTAGTGGATTTTGTAGAAGCAATACGGTCCCTTACCTCCATTTGTTTCTGGCACATTAAGGGCAGTGATTATTTTATTGATATATGAGGCAAGAAATGAAGTACTGGTCTTTTTTTTTGACTCCAAATATGTATCTACTTCATTGAGACTCATAAAACGATAATCCAAAGCTGATACTGCTCCTACCGCTCCTGTGGCAGCAAATCGTTTGCTAAATTCTGCCACTGTGCTGCGATTAAGCCGAAACATAATCAGTAATACATCATCTAAGCCATAATTCAGGATGTCAATTATTTCAGAACGGAACAGAAGAGTCACGTTCATTGTATACATCTTTGCGACGACATACCTCAACTGCTTCGCGAAACCTTTGCAAGAATTTTACAAGATCATTTATGTCCAACGTTTCGACTCACTTTGATTAATCTTTATCTCATTTTGTCCAATCTTTCTAAATATCTTGTTTATTAGGAAACGGTTGCATATGTGGCTTAAACTTCCCAGAATCTCTGGAAATCCGTGCCATCGAGTTGGTGTCCAACGAGTTGGTCTTTCAGTTTTGATAGAAGGAGTGTATATAATATTTCCTGTTCCTGGTACGAATAGCAAGCTCTATTCAACTACTTCATCGAATCTTTCTGGTTATACTGGTTCCATCTAATCATCAGTCTCATCATTTTCTAGGTACTGAACGACGTTATCGAGGGAACCCGTAAACTCTTTTTCCATCTTTTCGGCCGTGTGGAAGGTCGGCGTATATTTGGCATTGGGTCATAATAAAGCTAAAACACTACAGTGTTTTCTCCGGCTGTAGCGCTTGGCTGCTGGTCGAGCTAATTGCTTCGGATGTGGTTTCACGGTCTGACGGGCTCCGCGTCTACCCTGCGACCTGTAATCACACAAAGAGCTGTCTTTGTTCGAAGTGTAATTCACAAGCACTGGCAGAAAATTTTTCCCACTGCTGGAGTGTAGTGAACAGGTTATTACTGGTGAGAAAGGAATGAGGGCAAGGAACGAAAAGGAATTCTTTAGGAACCATTCCAGCATTCGCCTGGAATGATTTTGGGAAACTATGGAAAACAGAAATCTGAATGGCGGATGGTGATTTGAACCCGCGACCTCCTGAATGTCAAGCCATAGCGATATTGTTCATCCACCAAGCTCTGCTTGTTTGTCGTGCCAGCTTCATTACTATTGGTATCTTGGGTTAAAGAGAACCGAGTCATACACTTTTGTTGCCATTGCAACATCGATTTAAAGATCTTAAATCCTAATTTATTTCACATAAATAACGGAAAGATATAAGGATATCTAAAACAGACAGATATATTAAAAATTACTCAATTGTGTAGTAGCACTGATAAATGCAAAGTGTTGTTTTCTGCTGAAATTGTCTAGGCCTATAATATCGCATTACTTTCGTTTTGTTGCCCTTGATGTAGCTTCTGTTAATCATTTAACCATTTGAAGTCAGTTTGTTTCGAATCAGGTAACTTATTTTCTCGGAAACGTAACTATAAGTGTGGCAGAATTACAAATAGATGTCAAAGAAAGGATTCAGTATTGGAATTTTAAGATTAATTCAACTGCAAAGAAGCCACAGTACAAAATCGTAAAACGGACTGAAAACTATAGAGAATGGTTTGTCAAACATCTGCCTTGTAATTCTCTATGTAATTAGTAGATTTTGTTGTATTACTAGGTTTTAGAAAAAGTTACTTTGTTAATAGTTTCAGATTATTATTAAAATATGAAGTCAAGTAATTTATATGGACAGTGAGACAAATGGTGTTTTTAGTTTTATTTTAATTAAATAAACATAAAATTTGCGAGATCAGGCAGACTCAGATATTAGGTTAATTGAATCGATTTCTGTAAAGTTGGTTCCAGTGATTGAGCTATTTTTTTTTTAACTGCTTTACGTCTCTCAACAGCGAGGTCTTTAGAGACGGGAAAGGATGGGGGCAAGGAATGGTAAGGAATTTGGCCATGGCCTTTTTAAGTAAGCATCCTGGCATTTGCGTGGAGTGATTTGGGGAAACCATGGAAAACCCAAATCTGGATGCCCGGACGGGGATTCGAACCGTCATCCTCCCGAATGCGAGGCCAGAACGCTATCCGTTACACCACCACGCTCGGTGATTGAGCTATAAAGTTATTTTATACTAGAGGTGATTTTGTTTTATGAAACGTAGAAGCCTAAGAAGATAGAAAAAGTGTACATGTGCATCGTATAAAATGTCTCAGTGGCGGTTTCAGAAAATATCCCAGTGTTGCGACAAGTTGTCTCACAGATAAATAAGTTTTACCGGTACAGCAATAGTTATACCGAAATTTGACATAACTGTTTCATAGCTGATTCGTTGTGTAATAAAAAAGGGGAATGCGCCGACAGTGAAAAGCATCCAACATTGCCGATATTAATCTCACACCTCCTTCAGACGTTGAAGTCTCACGCTGTTTTGCAGGATTTTTCTCCGAAAAAGGAATAAGCCATTGCTGTGGATCGCCTTTTTGTGTGTGGTCCAACTTATCGGCTTCTTTCTAACCGCCTGCGCCAATCCTCTGCAGGCCCGTAGCGCCAGATAAATCACAACAGAGTTCTGAGACGCCTCAGGAAGAATAGACGGATTCTCGATCCCTCTCGCAACAGAACATCCGCCCAGCGGTGAAAGACGGTCTAAAAATTAAGTATATTTGTTTTTGGCGATCTCTTTCCCTTACGTGTTGTCATCAAAAAGCTGCCTACCTACGATTAAAAATTAGAAAGTATATCCTGGAGGCAACGAATTAACCGTCCGTACAAGGAAAACGCCTCTGAGCCGCCTTGACACCGAAACTCTGACTAAATTATGTAAGGTGTAAACAAGAAAACGTCCACTTTTTTGGAGTTCGGATATTCTTTTCTCTGTACTACCAAAGAAATGCGTTATAATCGGCGAGTTTGCTGAAGTAGTTCCTTCGGTTCGCGCCTCTTTTGTAGTACGGTAAGTGAAAATAATTGAAGGCTATTGTATTCAGGCATAGTTACTGTTAATCGTCAGAGGAAAAACAGTTAAAAGTAATGTCTGTTAAATCTAACATTTTGCAACATGCTGCTATTACGTTCGCGTATGTTACTGTACTTGGCAGAATTATTATAAAAATAACATATAACTGTCAACCTAGAAAAACAATTTTTCAGTTACTTGCTTCATGGGTTTCATGGTATAAGCCCATTTTCAAGTATTCGCATTTACATTTGTTTCTGAGATGACTTTTTAAGCTCTTTTATGAAAGCATCTAATCACTAAACTTTATAACTGAATTACAAAATAAACGATTTAAACGGTATACTAGTTTTAATGAGACATTTGTTGTTTTATCAGACGTCAGTAAAACACTTCCCATAGAGGATTATCAAAATCCGAAATAAATCTAAACATACCGCTTTATAACTGATTGGTTAGATTATTAATAACTCAGTTTAAAGTGAAGTGAACCATTATTTTTCTATATGTTGCATGCCAGCTGTGACGCAGACACCCAAGGACAAACTATATATCAAGGAACGTTTTTAGAACACGTTTTTCCTCGTCACCATATAAAATTGACTTCTGCTTCTTCTAGCCTATCAAGTAAGATGAAACATAATACAAATGTTCACAAATATCCCAAAAGTGTCTACTAGAAGAATCATAGCTTTAAACTAGGCTAGTGCCTTCAGATTCCGTAGCAATATCATTCATAGTTATCACGACTACTAATTAGTCCACAATTAATTACTTTAGTACTTAATTATATTAAGTGCTGCCAATGAATAGAACACTGAACTCCTGAATTTTTTTAATTTGTTAATGAATCTCAGATAGCCACTGCTGTTACTGGGCTACGGTAAGTGGTAGTTAATTATAAGTAGCTTGATTAACGTTTTCTGACGTTAATAAGGACGCTGTTATGATGCTAATTTGATCAAGTTCAAGAAACATACAGAGCTACCGGTGACATTATCTATGGATATTGACGAAATAATAACGTTAAGCCAGACCGATCGATAGAATATCACATATAACTTGTCATCACCATTTCAAAGTTAATTTTTATCTAAAAATTGAAAAAGCTCTGGGTGCAAAAACTAGGTTCACGAACATTCACTTTGCTTTACAGTTATTAGCCACATAAAGATTCAAAACTATGTTCAATAAATTCACGTCTTATTAAACTCCAAGATTTTAAGTAATTGCTCCAGAAAATAGAAAATGGCCTACCAAAGTAGGTCAGAGGTTCTTGTGGGAATCATTCTACGTCCGACACAGCGATAGAATAGGCTGTTCCTTAGTCTTATTTAGTATTATTTCACAAACCACGTTTCTGCACAATTACTACAGTGAATAGTTCAAAAACTATTCTCCGGCACGGATGGACAAATACCGAACGCTGAAAACCAGTAGCTTCTTTCTTTATAGAGAAATTTTTCCATTTATTTCACCTGTCTTGTTATTTTTAAAGACCACTTAAATGATCCTTAAAAACGAGATAGTTATTCCTGTATTACATAACGTGAGAAATTTTATTTTCACAAATAACCCTTCACACTTTACTCGGATGGGATGAGCCCAGTATTATATTAAAGACGACTTACTGGGCGATTTATTCTCTAGGACTAGGTTTAACGTAATTTCCAGAAACGTCAAAACTCACTGCACGTGCTTTTAAAAATAAATACAGTAATGGCAATTCCAGACTTTAACCATTCTTCCTCGTATGGTAAAAATCTACCCCGCTACTCGCTATACAGTGTCAAGTGCCTGGAAGTTCATTCTTATAACGAAAATTACCAAATCCTCTGGATAATGATAGCAGTCCCCTTCTAGGACTAACCAGCAGCAAAATTTAGCAGACACCAGAAATATACAGCCCCGAATGTGTTGTCTTCGCCAGTGATTGAAGCACCAATAACGGAAGAACTAAGTTCGATTCCCGCTTTTACTAAATTTGTGGTATGTACCGGACATAATCTGGTTCTGCAATGACCTGAGATAACGCGTAGCTCTAGAAAAATCTCAAACATTATAATGGAAATTATTTAACACAAAAAAGAGTGTTTCCTTATAAATACCAGATGATTGTAGGTATCAGTTAAATGAGTCTAACACGAATTTTCCAGCAAGTCACCCAACCATGTAACTACAATTTCCATCATTTTAGAAAATATTAGATATGGCAAGTGCTCAATTTAGAGGTAAGAGCACGTACTCCTAAAGGAGATTGGTTACGCTATCCACGAGGAACTTCAGTAATAGCGATTCTTGGCTGAAGAGATCCTTAAGTCGGCGGGAAATTGCCGCCAAATTGTAGGTCTCGCTCGTAAAGAAAATACTTGCTCTTCTCCACCAAGAGGGCTACTTCCACTGGACTCTGCCATAGTTTCTTGGCCCAGATCCGCGTTGTGCCAGCGAAGAATCTTTCTTCAGATAGCGTGCTCATGTGATCTGTGAAGTTGTAGCAAACCTTGGTAGCTCCGAAGACTGTGCCATGCTATCCCACTGCTCACAATCTCCATCTTTATTGTACTGTAAAATCATACAATTTATTTTATTCAAAGAAATTTGCAGTTAGCAACTAGTATAATTAGCTCAAAATCGCATTTCAACTGTAGTGACTCTTATGAAATTCATCACTACTTTTAACGCACGTATCATTGCGTTTCTGTTGGACCACTGGGTCTGTGTGATCATCAGTTCATCAGTTGTGTTGACTCACTTATGACAAAAAAAATCCAGTCAGACGCATATTAGAAATGCACATGTAGAAATTCGTAGTTGATTATCTCCAAAAAATTTGCCCTGCAAACACAAGCAGATAAATTGTTCATGGAAAGTTCTGACTTGATTATCTATCTGAAAGATACTGTTGCTTCTGTAAACAAAGCCATTCAAGAAAAGGTATCTCTAATTTAGTGGTTGTTTGGAACAATCTAAGAAATTTTTTTATGAATGTTTCTTGGGTAGCAAACGAGTAATATTATTATTAGTACACGATATTTTGGCGTCATAAATCTCCGTCGCCATCTTCTGTTGAATATGGTGACGGAGTTTTATATCGTCGAAATATTATGTACTAGTAATAATATTATTCGATTTGTTTCCCAAGAAATATTCACAAATAAACAACGCCGAGAAAAAACTGCGTTCATATATATCTACGAATTGTCGAGGAGGATAGAAAACAGGTCATAATATTTTACCCCTGTTATAAATCTTATTCCTGCCCCGCCCCATAACATAGCACAGAAACGAGAAATCATCATGTGGAGAGATTCAAAGATATTCATTTTATTTCCCGGATCGTGCCCGCCGACCTTGAAATCGGTCAACGGTTTAAAATCACGTACCGCTGGAGAATGAACGTTGAACGGAATCGATGAAATCTGGTTGATGAGTATCGCGAGCAGCCGACTGATTGTTCGAAGCATTCGTTTGATGTCGATAGCTCTACGGTCGATTGCGCTCTAGCCGTCGATGCTGGCTGGCTACTCGAGAGCTACTGATGCACGCTCTGACTCGTTTTTCACGACCCATTGTTCAGCAAAGCGACGCTGTTTGTCTAAACGACCTCTGGAATTAAAGGATGTCCAGTGACATTAGCTGGATGTGCGTTCCAGATTACTACGACGTTCACTTACATTTTTGTATTCCAGTCTGTTTTGCTCTTGAAGAATAAAAACACTGATGTTGCTTGCCCTAAGCTTTATACTTACCCACTTCATTATTTTTTTTCTTTCATTTCTTTATTACAACTTCTGATATTTCCTCGTTTGTCATATTTCGCATGTTTGTAATAATTTATATCAGCGAAATGTTATGTAGTAATCTGTTTGAAAAATGATGAGCCTAACGTTGGGTTTCAAAATTATTGTAATTCGCTTATTATTCTCCTCCGAAATCGGGAATTATTAATTGAGATGGAGCATATGTATGTCAAGCGGCCAATTTCTACATTCATCTCATAAATTACACAAAAAGAAACATCGCCAGATGGGGAGTGATTCTGATATAAGCGGTAACTGCTTCAGCGTGTTGTAGGCATTTGCACACCTCTGGCTTATTATTTATAAACTATCTAGGTGACAACGTCAAATGCTGGTCGCGATTGTTTGCCGACGATGCGGTTATCTATAGCAGTGGTTCCCAATTTTTTTTTCCCCGAGTACCACTGCAAGAAGGAGCTCAACCGCGCGTACTCCTTACAGCTGAAATGATAAATAAATGAATTCGTTCATCCCAGTAGAGTGCTTTTCACAACCACAGTTTATCTTAAAATATATTTGGGTGATAGTAATGTTTCTTTTGGCTGATAAAAGTGGATTTTTTTCAATTATTTTAGTGATCACCTTAGCCAAGAGACTACCGCGCGTACCCCCTGAAGAAACCTCACTTACCCCCGGGGGTACGCTTACCACTAATTGGGAACCACTGATCTATAGGGAAATAAGGTGCTCCGGCGATTGCTTAGAAATTCAGCGCGATTTGGATGCTATTTTCGATTGGTGCCGTAAATGGCAGCTTACACTTAATTGCAAAAAGTGCAAGGCAATGCGGATAAGTAACAAGAAGAATCAGTTTTTTCACGAGTACAAAATAAACAATTCAGCTGTTGACACGGTTGATTCCGTGAAGTATCTGGGGGTGATAGTACAAAGCAACATGAAATGGGACATGCACATAACTTCCGTCGTAGGCAAGGCTAATTCTAAATTACGACTCATACGTCGTATTTTGAGGAATTTTAATGCTCGTACAAAGGAGGTAGCGTATAAAACACTAGTGCGTCCGCATCTGGATTACTGTTGTGGGGTTTGGGATCCGTTTCGCAAGGTTCTAATTGACTCAGTGGAGAGGGTGCAGAGGAGAGCCGCTAGATTCGTGACTTGTTGTTACAGCCCTTATGAAAGCGTCACAGAATTGATACATAGATTGGGCTGGGATAGTTTGGAAGACAGACGGCGTACCTTGCTTTCGAATTTATTAGAGAATATGCGAAAAAATTTAAATTTTGAGTGCAATGAAAAACTTCTTAGGTAGTAATGAGCGGGGGGATAAGCTTAGAGAAATAAGATGCCGTACTGATGCTTATATGTATTCCTTCTTTCCTCGCACTATTCGGGATTGAAATGGGCGGGTTTAGGATTGGTGCTTAGCACCCTATGCCACCCACAATGTTTGTGATTTGCAGAGTATGGATGTAGATGTAGATTGTTTTACGAGTGTCGACGAGGGAAAAATACTATAAATTCTCATGGACTAATATGCAACTCAGAACACAGATTCATAAATTTTGCTTGATTCATTCGTTTCCTCCTAACTGAAATCTGTGGATGAAATTATAAATATGCAATTCCACTTTGAGACTTCAGTTTGTAACTGCATACTATGGCAAATAACTTCAGTACGCAGCTACTGTCACACCAACTCCAGTTTTATAGCACGCCTTTCCATCAAAATGTTTTAGCTATTGTCATAGATCCATCCTGAAGTACAAGGTTCATACACCTGATACCAATGCCATTATTAGTGAATTAAGATTACGATTTTTCTGTAAGGGTAAAAAAATGCGTCTGTATATTTAATGAATATATAATTTTTTGCTCAGAGTAATATTACTTTAGTTTACCGTGCCTTTCGTAGTAATGGAGAGAGTATATATGCAGCAATTTTTTACTTCACTAACTTTTCCAAACATTTTGGATCGGCTGCCTTTGATAAATTTTACTCCTCGTTGGCATAGTCATATTTGGAGCTTTAGTTTTTGGAGCTTCTGATGTACGGCCGCATGCCCTTGCTGACGACAAGCATTTTATACCTACTGTTAGGTCATGTTGCTTACTAATGGAGTTCGTAAGTAAAATCAAACAAAACATATTTCGTATTTCATATTCCATAAATTGCCGAATCTCGCGTTTCTTCTACATGGTGAAGGAGGATAAAAGTTTTATCTTATTCTAAGGTATTTATTTCTGGTCATTTGTGAGTGAAGAATGTGGCTGCCGATTTCTTGGAACTCAATCGTTATTTTGTTTCTTGTGTACCAACTTTCTGTTTTCAACAATCGATTTTGCAGTTTGGAGATGTTTTTCAGAGTTTCTTTACGTGGTATTTCGTGGTATTACCAGCGAACTGGAAAATTTTGACGTCGTTTGTAGTTAGAATATCATTTATATAAACATTAAATAGCGTAGGTGCACAACTGTGTTCTGCATGTGATAAGCTTATTTTAGACAACAAATCTTCTCGGGTTTGCAGCCGGATTTTAATAATAAAATCCGGCTGCAAACCCGAGACGATTTGTTGTCATTTGTTCGCCGGGAAAGCCTACACTCACATATTAAGCTTATTTTTGTTTGTGAAATGTGTATTATATGAGGCGGACCGTCCAAACATTCGCCATGATGGCTGCCGAAATTGGTCAGAAAGGCCGGTACGTGCCCGGTCCCGTTGTATCTCTCCGATCAAGTCTGAGGCGCCTTAGCGTACTCAGCCATACTGGCGGGTTAGTATGCTGAAATATATGTTGCTAAACAGGTAATCCACTTTGTTATAACCCTAAAGATTCTAGTAGTTATGCTTACAAGTTGACTCGAGCAGGTGTTGAAGCAAGCACTGTTAGCTCTCGGAATCCTCGGTTAAGGCCCGAACCAACTTGCTCGGTGGTCACACGGTATCGCATGGACCTAGCATTCGGCAGGACGCGCGTTCTAATCCCCTTCAGACCATCCATATTTTCATGGTTTTCTTAAATCGCTCTAGATGAATTGGAATGTTGCAACAGTGTTACTTCATCTCCAGCTGATGTTTCACGAAATTTGGTCACGGTACAGTATAATCGGATTTCTTGTTGTTGTTGAAAATATCTTTTATCCTTCAACTTTTTAACCCTCGCAGGGTGTTGCCTCTGTAAATTCTACTGATTATTTATAAGTATCCAAGGCAACAACCATTTCCGTTTTACAGTCATTTCATAAAAACTTCCTATCATCTAAGTATTAGGTAACTCACAATGATGAAAAGAAATTAAGAAACTGTTCTTAACTTCTTCCTCCATTTTTTCACTTCCACCGAGTTTATGTACAAACTGGCATCGATGAACATGGTGTTGACGAGCCTTCATACTCAATCTTCCTCTTTTTTTAATAACACAGTAACTTTTCTTTTTAACTCCGGAAATGTCTTAATTTTGAGGTTTTCAATTTCAAGAAAAAATTAAATTATCGGTAATATCGATACTCCGAAACTGTCTACCGGATTCAGTCGTTGAAAAGAAAGAATTTAAACCTGTCGAAAATTTGATTTTCTCCTACTTCTGAATGTGAGTGAAGTGTTTCTGCAAATATGTGTAGTCACTTTCTGGGATACGGAAGTGGTATAAGCAGTGGTGTTAAGTTAATCTATGCTGTTGGTTTTCTCCAACCGTGTACTGTGTAATGTGGTTTGTTTCAAGTATTCTATGTTTCATGGTGAAACTTACTATATTTTGTGGTTGCGGTTGATGTAGCTGTGTGTTAGTGTGTAGTTGAGCCAGGCAGTGAGACTTGTGACGCTGCATGGTGTTGTGCAGGCTGTGAGTGATCACCCTTGCACTGTGACGTCAGTGGAGGCTTGACCGCGGAACAGCGTGCGAGCTCAGCTGCCATTAATCATGCAAAATACATTACAAATACAGGAACCTCCCTGCTGGATCTACCTTATGGAAACAATGACCCTACAACGCGCACCTCCATCTCCACCAGCAGTAGCAAGTGCTTTTGTGTATTCAACGCCCTTGCAAACAAATCTGATGAAAAGTGTAATAAGACACATTTAATTATACCGTGTTGATATTAAAATAATTAAAAATTGAACCAATTCCCTAACTTATATGTTCTATACTTTTTTTTTTTTTTTTTTTTTGTAACTGCTTTACGTCTCTTTTTAACATCGAGGTCTTTAGAGACGGGAAAGGATGGGGGGCAAGGATGGGGGCAAGGAATGGGAAGGAATTCGGCCATGGCCTTTTGAAGGAAGCATCCCGGCATTTGCCTGGAGTTATTTGGGGAAACAATGGAAAACCCAAATCTGGATGCCCGGACGGGGATTCGAACCGCCGTCCTCCCGAATGCGAGGCGAGAACGCTAACCGTTACACCGCCCCGCTCGGTATGTTCTATACTGCAAGCTTTGCTCTTCTAATGGTTCCTCAGTTTTCATAGACTATCGTGGAGACATCCTTAAAAGTAGTTCGAGATTGTGTGCAGATGGTGCAATTACGTATAAACAAGTTAAGAGTTTGACCCCTTCCTTAAAAATCAAGCGCAATCTTAACGTTATTTCTGCACAGTACGTTTAATAATAATTTACATTAAAGTTTAAAAGTGCAAGAAAATTACCATAACTAACAAAACGAAAACTTCTTGTGCCGCTCTTAATAAAACTGAATCCCTTAAATATCTGGGTGCAATGGTATGAGGAAACTGTTGGATCAGCAAGTAAGTTCCTCTTGGTAAAGGATGATTCTGAATATCGATTCGTATGTTGAATTTAAAATAATTATAACGCAAATATAGAAGCACATCCGTACATAGTATAAAATAAGGGATCACATTCTTACCTGTTTGTCTGTTTGACGGAGCTGATCTCGAGAATCTCTCGACGAAACTCCGGTTTTTTGCTTTAATCACGAGCGACAAATAATCTCGCGATATATAGATATATCATAACGGCACATTTATTTGATTATTTCAAACCTGCAAGCTTAGATGTGGCGTTATGCATGGCTTACACTGACAAGACCTTCATTCGAGACATTATTTTCAGGAAAGAAATTACATTATTCAGCTCGAAGGGATAATATTCATAAAACTATTAAAGAGTTATACTCAACTCCGAAAGCAAGCATTCGAAAAAAAAATAATAATAGAATTGAAATTCATGGACACAAGTTGGTGAAACGTGTGGACTAACATTTTCAACAAAGTACTCCCGGTTGGTATACACGGCGTATGGTGAAAACCCTTTTTGATGGCATTTTACCCACAAATGAGAAGCTATGCTTTTTAACCATTCAACTAGCATCATCTGTGTTTCATTTTCCTCAATTGTTTAAGATTCTTCTAGTATTGTTTATAATCTCAAGTGAAAGGACAACACAGGACGAACAAAACACTCAATTAAAACCACCCATGCCCTGGTATGGACTTGAACCGGCGACCTCTGCATTGCGAAGCCAGCTATGTCATTCTACATATAATATATTAAGGAATAAGCCCAAGAACCTATAAGATTTTTTTATCGACCCTCAAAATCATCTGATGAATAATGAAAAAAAGAACAAAAGTATATTTCGGAAGGTCTTCTCTTCAAGTAGAGCTTTGGCAGTACAGTTACTTATCTTGTCTAATGAACTTCCAAGTTTTGTATGTTCACAACCTTTACTCAATTTAACCTTTACTTGTAATGTAGCATTGGTAAATTTGTTCAAAGAAAAACATTGCAGTTCTCGAGTAACATCTATGTATTTCACATGGGAGCAGAGCAATAAAGATTTTAGTGAAAATACAATGAGCGAAAAAATCGTAGAGCATAAATACCTTCGCTGTATTAAACATCCATCTCGCAATAAACGTCTTTACGATTTAAATTAGCATTGAAGCATAACGATAAATAGAAAGTAAGTTACCAGAATAGACTATTTCAATTTTTCCGTTATTTAACATACATAAAAACGTCCTTTCAGGGTGAAATTTGTGTACTTAACGAGATATCGAAAGCTTTGTGGACGTCTATCGGGGTTTGTGACCGAGCCAGACACACATTTAATACCTTACAGTTTAACTTGAGCCTAAATGACAGTAGACACTATCGCAGCTGCTCGCATCAAAGTACCGTCTAGTGCGCATGTGCAGATCGTGCGACGTATACGCACTTAACGCGTAACGCTAACAAATTTTTCCCTAACGTGCCAAAATAAGTTTCACTTAAAAAAAAAAATCTGTGTTATTAAATAACCCGGCTATTGATGCGGAATAAAACCGTATTTTCAGTTAATCTATCGATATCGAGAGGCACAAAAGAATCAGAAGAAAGTTACTACGACAGACATAGAAGTGTTTAAAACTCGTCCTGCTTGGTCAGACGGAACGATACCAGAAGGATGATAATATACATGATTCATTGAGTTCTATCTCAGCTAGAAACAATTCAACTATTGCACTAGCATGGACGTGTTCGATGTTAAGACAGAGATCAGCTCTTGCCAAAGGATTGTAGGGGGGGTAGGACGTCAAACGTGCCGACTTATAGCAGGAGAGGCACCACAGGACATCTTAATTTCCATTGTCTATATTTTTACAAATAAATTCATAAAAATTTGTCAGCATGACCAAGTAGCATTCAGAATTCGCACTCATAGCAGTGGACGTTCAAAAACATAACGAATCATTTTTTTTTTTTTTTACATGTGAAATTCCACCATTTTTTTACTTACTATTGGCTGCATTAATTGCTATAGGTACACTTTTCCTCATATGAAAGAGAGATTGTTCAATGAATTTTGCACTGCATACAAATCATACTTACTGTTGTATGAAAATCTAGAATTTATTTAATTTATAAAAAAATGAATTAGCTATTACATTTTTAATTACATGTTTAGAAAAAACTCAAATTTTATAGTTAATTATCTCAATTTTTTAAATTAATTTTAAATAGATTTGGAAAATTCTAGAGTTTTGCATTAAAGAGTTTGTGTTTAATAAGCATACCAAGTTTGAAAGTAACAGGATATTTATTTGGATGCTACATGTACCAAAGTACAGAAATATGTGTTTTGCGGAAAATGACAGCTAAAGTTTCTGCTTAAATTTGGCATAGTTTTAGAACTGTCCTGCACCATAAGTCTTGAGCCACTGGTGTAACATTTGTTGTAGCACGCTTTACTGTGTATCTGTTGCCGTGGTGATGTTTACGCTTGAAGCAACGAATTCTAGGCATCTTGTGCGATAATATGCCACAAACGAACACAAAACAACACAGCCAAATGAAAATTGTTTCGAAGATCACAACACCACACTACAAGCCTTCAAAACAGACAACAAACAAAATCAGCAATCAAAATAATGCATTTCGATAGCAGCAGAGAAAGTATCGATATCGATAGTCCTTTGTTTCTCGTATGACTATCTCTGGCGCAAATATTAACTTTCGAATTCTACAGAGCCAAATACACTTACGTATGACAGAAGAATGCTGTGCAAAGGGCGTGGCCCTGTTCCTTCATACACTTAAGACCAAATTACGTACGCTTATAATCCCTCAAACATAAATGTTTTATACATAAAGATTATCCAGGAATATGTGCGCCACAAAATAGGCATATGTTTGAAAAATCGATTTTTTTTTAATTTTTGACGTCCTACTACGGTTATCTTTTAAAGACTGCCAAGACAGACACACCTTGTGGACATGTACAGCGCATGTCGCTATGCGTGGCAAGTGCTCCTAATATGTTAATGTAACTGAGAGAAGACTTCCACTGCTTGGTTCCTCAGATACAAAGGGCTCTTCTTACAGCACGTGGCTCGACCGCTGGTAGCCTTTGAGCTTGCTTAAGAGCCTCGTCTGTTATTCCGGCTATTATATCAGTTAATACACTGAATAGAGAGAAATTATGAATCCTTTATCCAGCCCGTGACTTCCAGCCCAGTATCTGCTTGCTAGACTCAATAATTGAATCTAACATTACAAAACATTTAAAGATGGTCTCTTAGCATTTTACGATATTCCTCAGGTATATTACAATTGTGATTTTTGTACCATTCCTGTTGACCTGACGTGTACAGGGGCCCGAACGTGTCTATCCTGCACCTGCGGAACCCAGCGGACCCGTGGGACTGCCCGTCGCCGCAGGACTCGCAGTCGTCGAGCCAGCAGGTGCCGCCTCCGCCCGCCTCCTTCGCCCGCACCTCCTCTCGCTCGGGAGTCACCACCACGACGGTGGCGTCGGGTGGCATCTCGGTGCAGCTCAAGCCCAACAACTACTCGTCGCTGCCCCGGAGGGACGCCATGCTGCTGGCCAGCACGGCGGCGGCGTCGGCGGCAGCGGCGGCCACGGCGGCGGCAGCTGCGGCGGCCAACAGCTCCGGCAGCTGCAGCAGGGAGCTGTCGCCCGTCCGCTGGTGCGACAGGGAGGTCGACGGAGTCTACCTCGGCCGCTCCGGATGGGTGCAGGTATGCCTTACAACATCACCTTCATCTTGATACATCGACTTCCAATCCAAACAAGTCTCCCCCAGTATTAACGTCAACCCAGTCACTCATATTGTCGATTCATAACACCTGCCTCTCGTACATCTATTTTACCTTGCATGATTGTTTTAAGCAGAAACATATTTTTCACGTATCAAACAGACATAAACTATAGAGGAATCTTCCTTCTATCAGTGTCCTATAAGATCCCCTCTAAAGGCCAGTCTACGTCACGTCTTGACGGACGTTTTACTTGATCAGGCAAAACTTATCAGATAAAACATTGTGTGTGGACAGCAAAACGGACCTTTTACCTGAACTGAATGAAGACGGACGACTTCCAGTAAACGGATCAGCGGGAGCATTGTTTTCGGTCTTGACTGTGTTTTCCCTTCAGTCTTCAATCATCTCTCAGCTTGTGCAGAGCTAAAATAACTATTATTTTGGTTTTATTTTTGAAAACATTTTACGTGGTGATCTTTTAGAATCTAGGACAGTGATTTTTTTAAAGAATTCCTTTATACGCAAGTGAAAGTCAAATGACTACAGCGACTGGAACAAGAAAATTAAGCATATGCTTTGGTTGATAAATGTAAGCAAGTGTATATTGGAGATACAAAGGAAGCTGATATGAAAAAAATATTCAATTGTTTTCGTTCAGTGTTTCTTAAATGGTTGCTAAAATTTAAGCAGCTGGCACGTTTTGGTGCTGGTGCCGTTGATATTTACAAATCTTCTCTATGGAATTTCGACCTTCTTTTATCCTTACATTATAAAGATACCCCAAGAGAAAGAATTATCAATACAGAGGATGATTCAGAAGTTGAAGTAAGTTGTTAACCGCTGCAAATTAACAGAACTGTACATAGAATTGTACGTGTAAAAATAAAGTAGATTTATTCAATAGCTAGACAGTAGTAGTGATAAATATAAACGAAATAAATAATTATTGTCTTCAAAATTATTTTATTTTATCAAATTCTCCTAAAATAGTTACGGTGTTGACTTTCCAATACCATGATCCTTGGATATCAAAGTACATCTTGAATGTATCCCTTACACGTTTCGCATATTCCAGAACAATTCCACGTCTTCGTAATTGAATTTCCTGGCTTCAACATTTCATATATAATTCGACAAGATTCTGGTATAAGGCGGCTAAGTGATTGTTTCGACATTACAGTTGTGAACTCTAGATCTTCGTAGTTTCTACTTGTTACTATCATAGCAGTCAGTCTCTCAAGGAGCGAGATTATCCATCTGACAGCAGTGTCTTTTTTTTTAGATTATTTCAAATAAGGATCAGTAACCATTAATAAATAATTACACCAGTCTTCAGGTTCATGAGATAATTTCCGAAACAAATTCAGATGAAAGAACCTTTTCCTCTTTATCAACCATCGTCCAGACCATTCTTACTTTTTAATCTCATCAGACATAGTGAAACAACCACTAAATTTAATGATTCGCCCATGATTTCAATAGAACTGAGCTCAAGACGGAAATCAAAAACGTAAGTGTGTGGAGGCGAGCTTTTGGTCAGTTTTACCTGACGTCTTGCCTGATGAACTAAAACGTCAGTCAAGCCGTTATTTGTACACCGGCCTTAAGGCACTGCTCAAGAGAGTAAAGACCCAATTACATTCTTGTATCAGAGAATACCAAGCGAGGTTCCTAAAGACGGGGTCATCTAAAATCCATTCTCTCTTACAAGAACCTCAATGGCTTCGTTGACTTCTTCCAAACGCTCACTGAACTGGGTCTTGACAACTTTGAACCTTGTGAAAGCGTCCCTAACTAACAGTACCGTCCCTAACTAACAGTACATCCAGAGTCAAGTTCAGAGGGGAAACATCAATATCCTTCGAGATTACAACAGGTGTCAGACAAGGAGACGGTTTGTCGCCATTCCTCTCTGTCTATAGGAAAAAGTCATTTGTACATGGACGACTATAGTATCAAACGGCTCTAAGTTGAGAATCGGTTATAAAAAGGACAAATTACAAGTCAACTCTCTAGCCTTCCCAGATGATCTCACTCTCCTAGCATCCAGTATATATGAAGCTATCCAATTACTCTCCTATCTCGATCACATAATAGCTAATGTAGAGTTGAAGATTTCATCAACAAAACAGAGTTTATCACTACCATCAGAAATGCACCAAACTAGATCTCACTGAGGAACATGCTGTGTCCGCACGGCGGCCGAAATGTTAACACGGCGGACGGGCGGTCCCTCGGAGACGATCAAGTGCGATCCGAAGCAAAGTTCAAGATGAGCTGCGCAGAGTCCACGGAAAACCGAATGTAGACCGAGACGCACACTGATCTGAGTCCAATATGCGATGCACAGAGTCCAAACGAGTAACCGAACGTAAACCGAGATGCGCTCTGGTCAGAGTACAATACGCGATGCACAGAGTCCCAAGGAGTCCGAAATGAGATGCACTGAGAGACGGTAACGATACTGAATAGCAGTGAACACAGCACTGTCTTAAGTGGGACCGCGCGTCTGTATTTATACTAGGCGAGTCGCTTCTGATTGGCCGCGGCGGAAACACTGCTATGCGGTGGCGCTAGTTGGCGTAATGATAGTGCCGTCTATCGGTTGTCCACCTCCATCTCTTCTTCCGGGCATGTGACGGTGTCGGGCCGGGTTACCAGAGAACTCAGTGATGAGAAGGGCTTTTTGTATGCCATCAGTCTCTCGACTGATTTGATCGTTTCATCATGGATAGGGTATATGCATGTGTTATTTTTATATTTTAAATCAATTGTTTACTTTGTTATATAACAGTAAAAAAATAATTTTGATGAAAATGTTAAAATTTAAAAAAAAAATATTTTAAAACTGAAACCCACTTCCGACGATTTAAACGCCGCCAGTTTGGCGAGCTGAGCTGTGACGTCATTGTACACGACTACATTCGCGTATTGTATATTGTGGAGTGTTATATCTCAAAAAAAAAAAAAAAAAAAAAAAAAAAAAAAAAAAAAAAAAAAAATATGTCTTACAACTAATTTCGATATGGAAGGAGGTCGGAAACCATTTTATAAATACTGTATTCTACCAATTGGAAAAATATGAAAAGAAATGCACCTGATAAAGTGTATTTTTATGTCCCGCGAGATGCGAATTTCTCACAGTGGTGTGTAGCTATGACAAGACGTAAAGAATCTTCAACTAATTGTTTATATTGTTGTGAAAATCATTTTAATGTAAGCATAAAATGTTTAATGTCGTAATGTTAAATTTGTTATAATAAATAACAATTCTTTATCTATTCAAACAATAATTATAACTTAGTTTAGTAGGTATATTTATCAAATCATTTCTTATTCAAGCTTAATTCAAAGCAACTACGAACCTTTTAAAGCCATCAAATGAGCCATCTGAAATTTTAAAAACGAATTTCAATCTCCAGAATATATTTTGAAGAATATTTGCCTACACGAATTCTTGATTTTAAGAGGCCACATCATTTAATGACTGAACTGGCTGTTAATTACATGTCTATGGTGCCGCCGTTTCTTCAAATGCGCCTACCAAAAAAATCCAAGTGCCTTTTAATTACAAAATTTGGCATTTATTACCCAGAGTCAGCGTGATGTAGACAGTAAGTTGTCCGCTCCCTAATTTTCCAACACTGGTTTAAATCCTCACAGTATCAGATGCAGAAATTATTGAGAATGAATTTTTTATTTTATTTCAACTTTAAAACAAATATCATTACTTCTAACAGATACAACAAATGACTTTCTAATGTGCCTCGCAAATAGCCATTGAAATTTGGTTAGAAGGAGAATCTGTTTTCGTCACGCACATTATTTTATTTCAATCATTTACACCCAACCACTTCCAGGAATTAAACATATCGATCGCAGAAAACAGAAAAAAATCGATCTTCTCGATGTTAATATTTCGTTTAAAATACTTCGTGACGACACACAAATATAGAAAAGGCGAAAATGAAATAAAGTAAAAACTAACACCTATTTCAACTGAAAAAAAAAAAACAATAAACTTCTTAACAAAATTATGTTTGCAGTGAAGTCCTCACTTGCGTACCTCCGTATTGTGTTGTGAAAACAGAATCCGGCGGTATACCCGCAAGGACTTCATTTCGAATCAACGATTTTCTGGAAAAAAATGATTTTCTGCAACTTTATTATGTTACTAGCTTCAAAGCTCGTCTAAAATAACGGACTGAACAGTATGTTATGGCAAGTGATTTATTTGGATTTGATTAACTTAATATAATTGTTATAAAACAACGAGCAATGTGATTCCTTGTGTCTTACCAGTAACAAACTTTGGTCCGGAGTGTATTTAAAATTTATCACAAACTCCGCTAATATACCAGACCTATATTTCACTGTCGGTTTCTCCTGTGTCCCTTGATTTACATTAGATGTATCTAATACGTAGTTATTGATCTAAAAGGGAAGGAATATTTAACACTTAATTACCTTGCAGCTTTCACTCCTCCGACGTCAGGGACTGTAGAATCTGGATTTGATGCATAATACGCTTTCATCACGAAAACATCTGTTTTTTTGGGAGAGTATTTACAAAACAGCTTCCATTCACCTTTTACTGTGTTAATATTCTCGCAAGAATGCAATATTTCACCAATTGTGCTGATAAATTACCATAAAACTTAAACACGATCATAAAAAAATTATAAAAACGCCCAGCAACTACGCCTTTGTTTGCAATATAAACGTGTATTAGGACGTCACGATTCGATTCGACAAAAAAACGTTGCGTTTCCGCGAATTTACATTTCCATTTAATTTTATTAATTAAAATCAAATAATAAAAAGGGAATAAATAGGAAACAAACGTTGTAGCGGTAATTCTACAGTAGTAAAGATTTCAAAAAAATACTAGACGTATATTTGAATTTTATGCATATTCCCTATTGTTACCAAATATCAGCAATACAGTTTGTGCTTGAAGCGATATGAAACGCCTAGCTGCGTAACAAACAATCCCGCAGCTACACCAAAACTAGTGTGATATAAATAATGAGGTTATTAACTTCAGTTTTTGTAATTTGCTTAAGCATTAAAGTTTCCACTATAGCTGATCGTCAATGCATGGATTTTCACTTATAAATACAAAAAACATAGACATTAAAAATTTTATATAATAGTTTTTATTGGTTTTAATAGATTATCCCCGCAGCTTAGAGATTTGCAGCATAAATCAAACGAATTCCATTCGTCCTCAGTTAAATTCATTTCAGAGTTATTTCTTATACCCATATCTACCATTTCTACAAATCTTTCTCTCAAGTTAGATTGTTCCAGTTTGTTCACTTTCCAATCTTTTTTGCTTATATTTCTTCCAAATTCTCTTGAATTTCAGCCTGGACTTCTTAACTATCAGATTGTGATGAGAGTCTATGTCCGTTCCTGCATATGCTATACAGTCTAGAACTTCATTCCTGGAAATCTTTTTGACCATGATATAATTTAGTTGGTATCTATCTGTTTCCCCTGGATGTCTCCAGGTGTGGATGATTCTTAAACAATGTTTTCGCCACGACGAGTTTATATTTTTCACAAAATTCTAGCAACCTGCTTTCTCGATCATTTCTTTCTCCCAGTCAAAAAGTTCCTAAAGTATATCCTTCTTATCTTTCTCCCACTACCGCATTCCAATCACCCATGATAATCAGAATTTCATGCCCCTTCACATATTGGATTAATTCATCAATTTCAGCGTATATTTTCTCTATTTGTTTATCATCTCCCTATGACGTTGGCATATGTATTTGTGCTGACATCGTTCGAACGGGCTTAGTGTTTACCCTTATCAAAATAATCCTGTCACTTAACTGTTCATAATAACTCACCCGTTTTTGTACTCTCTCTTGTTAATTACAAATCCTACACCAGTTACTCCATTAACAGTTTTTGTGTTAATTACACTCTATTCCCAAGATCAGAAATCCTGTTCATCCTTGCACTTAATCTCACTTACTCCAACGACGTTCCATCTCCCTTTTTAAGTTTTCTAATCTACCTGCCCTATTCAAACTTCTAACATTCCATGCTCCGACTCGTATAATGTTTCTATCCATTCTGTTGACTCCCCTCGAGTAATCCCCACCCAGAGATCCGATTGTCGATTTTTTTTTGCTGCGAAATATTTTACCTAGGGCTAAGCCATCATTCCATATGTAATTAGAGAGGATTACATGTCTCCGGTATACCCTTAGGATCTTTAATGCAGTGGTTTCCCGTTATCTTCTGCGTCCTCACGCCGTTGATCATTTCTGATTCATCCGTCTTTAGGCTGGGACAAGGTGTACAAAATTTTAAGTCTAAAATACCGAGAATACTTTATAATCTGTATAGGAATCAGGAGACTGTAATAAAAGTAGAGAATCATGAAATATATGCATTAGTTAAAAAGAATGTAAGATAAGGTTTGTAGTCTGTCTCCATTAATATTCATTTTTATGTAGAGGAAGCAATAACGGAAGTGAAAGAAATATTTGAATGTCGCCTAAGTGTTCAATGAGAAAAAATTAGTATGCTACGATTTGCTGATGACATAGTCCTATTAGCTGAACGGACTGAGGATCCTGAGAAATTACTGAATCGCGTGAGTAAAATGCTGAAAGATAATTTTGAATTAAATATAAACCGAAGCAAGACAAAAGTGAAGAAATGTATCAGAAATAATATCATTACTGTATTTCATCCTTCCCGTCTTTATATAACGGAGGGAGAGCAGTCGCAAATTACTGTAGGATATGAAGTTAGATAATTAAAATACTCGTCTCACTTGCAACACGGAAAGTGGAATTCCTCATATATCTTACTCTACATTAATACGAATTCCCTTGATCAACTGCACCGCTCGCCTCTGCAGGCCTCTGTACAGCTAGTTCACTACATTCCCTAAGAATTCTTGTGTCAGTCTTGCCTATCAAGGATATTGTCGCTAACCCTACTTGATGGTTTACGGCTTTTGAACTATTAGCTACCAGAATTCGTTAAATTCTCTGATTTTAAATATTGATTAGATTCTTTAACGCTAATAAGAATTTTCATTTGTTATTAGTTCTGATAAGGACCTCACTTTTCATATTTGTTCTATCTGTCCTCCTAATTTTTTTCGAGTCAGTTATTCTTTATAGTAATTTCCGTAACAGAAAGGATGTGGGACCTAACCTCTCTGTTAAATTCCTCGAGTTTCAGCCAATAATCTGAAGATATTATTCATATCGTTTTCCCTATTAGCGTAATACAATCATCAAAACGTGCGAACAATTCGTTTCATTTATGAATGCGATGAAATTCTTCGTCTACCAACCTATTTGGATCGGAATTACCGAAGGAATAAGAGTAGAGAAATTAGGTGCCTTACTAATCCTTATCTGAATTCTTTCTTCACTCGCGCTTTTCGGAATTGAAATGCACAGCATTAGTTTTGGTGTAAAGCGCCCTCTGCCACCCACAACTTTGTGAATAGCAGAGTATAGGTATAGAAATAACTTTGTCCCACTGAAATAACAAAACTAGTTTTCTTGCCATCCTAACATCACACAAATCTTGAACGATCCGAATCTAAACATTCCGATAATCTGCTAATAGTAAATAGTAAAATAGTAAGTAAACAACGGTATTAGCATTTGAAGATTCAGAAGTAACCCATTTGTAGGTCACAATACTATTTACTAAAACTGAATCTTGGACATTGCTTCTAAATTCAATATTAATATCACAATAATCTTATTGAATTCAGCGTTCTCATTTTAAAAAAATCCATGCTTTCTGCTTACCGTATAATAGTACAAATTATTACAGTGTATTAAATTTACGTTATACCCTGCTTCTAGAAAACGCGATATTTAACAAAAATACCGGGATACAAGAGCCAAAACAAAGTTATAATAGAACTCTGAATATAAAATTCTGTCCACTTCATATTAAGACGGAAAATACAGATGTTTGTGCTTGTCAGATCAATACTGGCTTTGATATACAGGTATTACTCAGAAATTTCTATTTTGTTTTCATGATCATTCATTATGTCTTTGCGGCTCTGCGCCACCAGAATTATATCTTAATTTACAGAACTTTTCTGTTAAAAAGTTTTAATTTATTAAATATAGCAATAATCGACGATGACTTTACTTTAATTCTGATTTTCTTTCTGTTTAGGATGTCTTTACGTCTTAAATACAGTTGGAGATAGCTCCATCATAATATCTTTTCTGACGTTAACTATCGAGTTGGTTCGGCTGTCTATACCGAAATTTAATTTCTTGCATCTTTCACCTCTGCACTAACCGAAGCGAAAACTTGAAATCCTGCGGCGTTATTGGTTTTTGAAAACTGTGTTTTGCGTGGAAAGTGTATGTTTGTGAAATGTATAAATCGTTGTAAATATGTGACCATCCCAACATTTTCCTGGGCGATTGCGGGAACTAGCCTGGATATCAAATTAGGCCCCTTGAACCTCCAAAAACGACGGTCTTACTGTTAAGTTTTTTAATTTGAGTTCAATGCAGGTTGACCTAAGTAAGGCTGAAAATTACATCACTTCATTTTATACTATCATACGATGGTGAGTCAAATGAAAACATTAATTACTTTTTTAAATACTGTTTATTGTGCAGAAATGGTACAAAGCTGTATCACTTTTCAACATAATCTCTCCCACGCTCGATGCAAGTCCTCCAGCGCTTACATAGTGCATAAATTCCTTTAGAAAAAAATTCTTTTGGTAGTCCGCGCAACCACTCATGCACCGCGTGGCATACCTCTTCATCAGAACGGAACTTCTTTCCTCCCATTGCTTCTTTGAGTGGTCCAAACATATGGAAATCACTTGGGGCAAGGTCTGGTGACTATGGTGGATGAGGAAGACACTCAAAATGCAGGTCTGTGATTGTTTCAACTGTTGTACGGGCAGTGTGGGGCCTTGCATTGTCATGTTGCAAAAGGACACCTGATGACAGCAATCCACGTCGCTTTGATTTGATTGCAGGCCGAAGATGTTTTTTTGGGAGATCTGTGTATGATGCAATGGTGACAGTGGTCCCGCTAGGCATGTAATGCTCCAAAATGACGCCTTTTTCGTCCCAAAAGAGAGTCAGCATAACCTTCCCTGCTGATGGTTCTATTCGAAACTTCTTTGGTTTTGGTGATGAGGAATGGCGCCATTCCTTGCTCGCTCTCTTCGTTTTCGGTTGGTGGAAGTGAACCCAGATTTCGTCCCCAGTAACCATTCTTGCAAGGAAGCCATCACCTTCTCGTTCAAAGCGCCGAAGAAGTTCTTCACAAGCATCAACACGTCGTTCTCTTATTTCAGGAGTCAGCTGCCGTGGCACCCATCTTGCAGACACTTTGTGAAACTGGAGCACATCATGCACAATGTGGTGTGCTGAACCATGATTAATCTTTAAACATGCTGCAATGTCATTCAGTGTCACTCGGCGGTTTTCCATCACTATGGCTTCAACTGTTGCAATGTTCTGTGGAGTCACAACTCGTTGTGCCTGACCTCGACGAGGAGCATCTTCCACTAAAGTCACACCATTTGCGAACTTCCTACTACATTCGTAGACTTGCTGCTGTGACAAACATGCATCACCGCACTGAACCTTCATTCTTCGTTGAATTTCAATAGGTTTCACACCTTCACTACTCAAAAACCGAATAACAGAACGCTGTTCTTCCCTGGTGCAAGTCTCAAGTGGGGCAGCCATCTTTATACTGATACTGCGACGGTATTTGTGCATCTGCACTATTCTGCCACCTACAGGCCATTCTGCACGCTGCTTGTAGCACGCTTACCAACTTACAGGATAACGGGTGCGAAATTTCGATTTTTTTTATTACATATTTAAGGTTTTCATTTGACTTACCCTCGTATGTTGGAATTCATGTATCAGTAGTAGGGTAAATGCATCTTTCACAACTCCGTGTTGTATCAGAATTCTGTTAAAATTCAATATTTTTTACGGAAACAAATTCGTATATTTTTCTAGCGCTTTTAAAATGTTCCTACATCCTTGTGTCATGTATTTAAATGTGTTCTGATCGATGCACGATCTGCAGCCCCACAACTAACAAATCTAATAATTGTCCTTTTTTCATATTTAGTAAAATGTGATTTCCCTTCATTTAAATATCGTATTCTCTGTTAAGAGAGTAATTACTATATCACTATACCGCATAACTCCATAACTGCAGACGCTGATGTTTCTGACACATTCTTCTTCATTCGAGTATTTTCCTTATATGAGTTTAGCCTGCAACGTCGATGTTTTATGGGTTTGGCAGCCCGTTGACAGCGCAATCAGCAGAGCTTTGATTTATGACATGGTCTGTAAGGAACGGGAAAGATATCTCACACGGCCTTGGAACAATTCTATCATTCGACTGGAATAATTTCTTGAAACTTTGGAAAACCGAAATATCAGAGTTCTTTGTTGACCTTATCAAAGAGAATTATGGTATCGTTGGTATTGCCTAAGTTGAATGTGAAGACTGAAGAATGTTTCGATTACTGGTGTAAAGAATAGGAAAAATGATTTTTAAATCATTCATGCAGTATTTTAAATAGTGAAATAGTGAAAAACGTTAGACGAGTTATTTAATGTGGTTTAGATTGTTTTCAAGACAACGACTTGTCTTTAACCAGCATAGAGGTAGCTATCGTTTACCGTATTTGTTTATAATGCAAAATGAAAAAAGAGCTATATAAAATGGATTTAGCCTTTCAGATATTTCATAATTAATAAATAAAAACATATATAGAGACTTCAACACTTCCTTTGAATTTCCTCCACAAACTTGAGACTAGTGATTTTTAGTAACTGTCTGATCATGATTAGCCCCGTGAGAAATGAAAGACGTATTTAAGTGGAAATTATGTTTCAAGGTAACTGTAGATTTCTTTGTTTATTACAGAGCAGAAATTGTTGTTTTATCTTGTGAATCGTTGGAATTGTAGTATTTTCATTTAACTTTCTTTCTGACTAACAGCAGAATTCGAGTAATATCATTGCATATTTCATGGCAGAGGACTATTATTCATGCAAAAGCGTCTTCACTATGACAGAGATAACGTACATCTGCACATTCGTCAATGAATAATCCATCATGCAAATGATTGGAATCCAGGTGTTTGCGCTTACGAACTTTGTGTTAGAATAATTATGCGTGTGTTACCGATGTGTTAAACATTAGGGGTTTCCACAACTTCCTCAACATGGATATTAAAATATGTTTCTTTTATTCACTGGCGAACTATCAAAGAGATGTTACCTAGATAGGTATCATGAAAAATCGCTGGAACAGCAATCTTTTTTCTTCTTATTGTCTCTCTTAATTTCTTTTTGTACTTGAATGTACGTATTTTTTATATATCTTTGTCATATCATTTGTTTTTAACAAGCTTGAAACTATCATAGCTTCGGAAGACATTATTGCTGCTGTAACTCACAGGCACTCTGCGAGATTGTCCGCTAAGCGTCTCTGTAAGCAATATTCGCAGTGGAACCGCCAATCTTGCCTGTACAAAGGAAGAACAACCATTACGTTCCTCTTAATTGTATCGTAAAGCCAAAGTATTATAGTGTGTACGAGTTGTAAAAGTCAGCGCGTATAAAATGGCTGTGTGGCCATCGTTTGGAAATTAGCCTTACTAGTTTCGTGTATATGAGAATAATAAAACTTTAAGTACCTATATAAAGGTAAAATACAACCACTAAATTTTTCTATGCTTGCAAAGAAATTACAAGGATTGTTATGGAAATTTATCAGCATGTATATCAACTTTTAACGGTAACCCCTTCTACAATTATTTTTACCTTTTTCAACTTTTACGTATTTGGCATATCAAACATAAATTATTAACCCAAACTATCTCTCGTTGTCAAATATAACCGAGCGTGGGGGTGTAACGGTTAGCGTTCTGGCCTCGCATTCGGGAGGACGGCGTTTCGAATCTCCGTCCGGGCATCCAGATTTGGGTTTTCCATGGTTTCACAAATCACTCCAGGCTAATGCCGAGATGTTTCCTTCACGAGGCCATGGCCGAAATCCTTCACATTCCTTGCCCCACATCCTTTCCCGTCTCTAAAGACCTCGCTGTTAAGAGACATTAAGCAGTTAAAAAAAAGTCAAATACAGTAATTTACCTTTTATCGATTTCTCTCGGTCACCCAAGCAAAGAGTGTACATGTTGCGTCCTCTTATATCGGACGACGTCTGATGTAGTCCCTTCCATCATATTTTGTATCAAGAGTATTTCCTTTTACTTGATAGGGAAAAATTATACTCCACATTTCTTTCACACTTCTACGTAATGAGATTCATCAACGTTTTGACCAATTTTGATATACTTCTTGGCCACAGCCGTATCAATATTTATACAATTCGTCTTTCTGACAAATTGATGTCCAGCTTTTCAACATACCTATTCAACATATCACATATTGCTCATTTTTGTGTTTTCCATTACATCTCGTATCTTGTTACAAAAATAATTTGACATCGTGTCTCCAGTTGACCAATTTACTCCTTGATTTCAAGGATTCACCAAAACAGTACTGCTATTATAAGTATTGTACGACAATAGATTATCAACAGAGGTATAACCCGTTCAGTTAGTTCGGAGAAGTAAGAAGGGAAGGTGGGATAAAGTGAGGAATGGGGGCAGGGAACATGACTTTGAGTCACAAGTTCGGAGTAAACAGGATATAATTAGGAGCCATTGTAGTATTTAGAAGAAACGTTAGTGCACGGCCTATATCTTGCTTGGTTGGTGTGCAGCGTTTTAGTCCAGAAAAAGCCATTACGAAGTACAGTGTATCACTTTATGTGGTGATCAGGTACAGCAGCGGTCACTGGACGAGAGCCGCCGCGCCGGCTACTGTGCGGGCCTACCGCCTATGGGGTCGCAGGCGTCGCCCTCTTCTGCGGCGGCCGTCGCCACCTTGTCGGCCGTGGCGACACTGCCGCGCCGACCGACCGTCCGCCTGGCGGACTACCACTGCAACAGCGAGCCCGGGCAGCTGGCAGGCGACAAGTCCCACCTCCACCTGCGGCCCGCCTACTTGCCGCTGCCAGCTGGCTTCCAGCCGCCGCCCCCGGCTCCACCCTCACCGCCCCCTTCGCCACCTCATGACGTCACTGGCGGGCCCCTACTGCCCATGTCGCCGCCTTCCATCACGCCAATCATCTCACCACCACCCGCCTTCCAGGTATCTACTCTTTAAATACTGTACTTTACATGTCCTGGAGACCCTTTAAACTTAGCTGCCCCTATAATTTAATGCTAGCCCTAGTTCTACATCTACATATATACTCTGCAATTCACAAAATTGTGGGTGGCAGAGGGTGCTCAGCACCAAAGCTAATCTCTTTGCTGTGCATTCCAATCCCTAATGGTACGACGGAAAAAAGAATTCATATAAGAATCAGTCCGGCACTTTATCTCTCTAATTTTATCTTTCCTGTCCTTCCGACTCAAATAGGTTGGTGGAAGAAGTATTTCTCTACACTCAAAAGTGAAAGTGGGAGTACGCATGTTTTCCAATAAGTTTAAACGAAACGTGTGTCGTCTATCTACCAGAGACTCCCAACCTAATCTACTAATCAGTTCTGTGACGCTTTCATAAGGACTGTAGCAAGCGGTCACGAATCGAGCGGCTGTTCTCTGTACTTTCTCTATACTTACGATCAATCCCTTACGAAACGGGTCCCAAATGGCACAATAATAATCCAAGAGATTTGTACGCTATCTCCTTTGTTTGTTCATTACAATTTTTCAAGATTCGACCTATGAATCGCAGCCTAGAATTTGCTCTACCTTCTAACGAATTAATGTGTATGTCCCATTTCATGTTCCTTTGTACTGTTACTACCAAATATTTCATAGAATCGACCATATCAATAACTGTATTCTTTAACTCGTATTTCTGAACAATCGAATTCTTTTTGCTAGTTATGCTCATTGTCTTGCACTTTTTACGATTTAGAGTACGTTGCCACTCAGCGCACCAAGCCAAAATAACATCCAGATCGCGCTGAATTTCTAAGCAATCGGCCAAAGTTCTTACTTCCCTATAAATAACCGCATCATCAGCAAACAATCTAAAAAGGCTTTTCACTTTGTCTCCGAGATAGTTTATAAAAATTAAGAAAAGAAGTGGCCCTATTACACTTCCTTGAGGTACACCCGATGTAACATCTAGATTAGAAGAACTTTCTCCTTCAGCGACAACATACTGCGACCGACCAGTTAGAAAATCCTTTATCCATTCACAAAGCTGATCCGATATACCGTACGCTTGAAGCTTCGCTAAAAGTCAGTTGTGTGGCACAGAGTCAAAGGCTTTCTGGAAATCTATAAAAATTGCATGTACTTGTGAACCTGCATCGATAACTTTCATTACGTCGTGTGTAAATAGGGCCAGCTATGTTTCACATGATCTTTTCTTCCGAAATCCGTGTTGATTTGTTCCGAGGGTACACGTTAGGGCGTGGGTTATTTGTTAATGTTTATTAATATTAATGTGGCTTCTCACAACCCGTGATTTTGCGGTTCGCACCAACGGGCCGTGGGAATAGAGCCATCCATAGCGGCCTGTGGTGGCGCGTCTCTATACGTCACCAGTCAGTAACTACAAAGGCGAGCGTAGTTGATTGCCCACAGCAATGGGATATGCAGTAGATCTGCGCACCCTTTCCTCTCCTGTCGTACAGTCCTTTGTGCAGACGGACGTGTCACTTCATTTCAACCATACTTTGATGCTGTCGACTTGTGCGTAATTAATATGGAGTGGTCAAATGAAATCATTTTCGAGTGTTTGAGTGCATACAAAAACCAACCAGTTTATTGGAATACCAACACTGCAGAGCACAAAACAGAAACGATGTGCGCGATACATGGAGTAGATTCAAAAGTAAATTAAAAGCTGCTTACGTCCCGATTTTAAAACTTAACTTAGTCCACAACCCGAAGGTTGGTTGGATCTTCCCCAAGAAGGCATACTAAGCCATAGTGTCAGAGGTAGGAAGGCAAATTCCTTTCCTCTGCGACCTATAGTTTAACGTGGAATCCGAACCACGGAACATCCCGATTAAAGAATTAAATATGAAATGGGAACGCATAGGAAGTTAAAAAATACAATTAAAGAATATTTGAAAACAAGCTGTGATAAAGGCGATAATTATATCTATAAGCCTGATTGGCCGTTTTATACTGTCATGCACACATTGTTGTAGAAACAGCAGCACTTTCTTCTTCGCGTAGCATGTTGTGACTTTAGGCAACGAGTCACACGAACCACGCGCCGGTTTCCCGAGAAGGCGCGGGCTAGCCTGGGGCGGCCGGTAAAATCGTGGACGCAGGAAGCCGCATTTACGTTCGGCTTCTCTATGTCTGTAAAGGTGTCTTCCCACTTCTTGTGGATTTTACCGGCCACGACGAGCCAACACTCAACTACGGTCCAACCCCTAATGAGCTTGACGTCGACAGGCGTAAAGCAATAAGGAAAATAAACAACAACGGACCGTCATCTTTTGCGGCCTGCGCAGGGATGGCGCGCCTATGTCCGTCACCCAGTCGGTATCATCAAAGGTCCTGGCAGTGGTGCGCTGTTGCCATCCAACTTAGCAATCATTTGAATGAAAATTCTGAGAATATATAATCTGCGAGTAGACGTACAAAGCGATACACTTGTGGGTTGTAATCAGCTGAACGGGTTTTCTCAGAAACACAAGAAAATGATATGTATAAACATCAGGATACTTAATGGAAACTAAGACCAAACAGAATTTTACAACACTATATTTTGGATTGTATTCTGGATTATTCAAGGAAATGTTAAGAAAGTTATCTTAGGCTCCAGTCGAGCAAATTATCTAAGAACACTCACTCGTTTTAATGTAATGACTGAACGGTAAACGGATCAAGGTTAAGCGAGTGAAACTTTAATCATGCACTCCTAGTAACACATCCAAAGTTACGTCAACAAGGGGAGGCCCCCAGTTATAAAATTCAGATTCAGTTTATACTGTGTTTAATAAAAGCTCAAGCGTTCTGGTAGCTCAGTGCCTAAGCGCTTGCTTTCAAAACGCTCGCTGCTCCTGCCCCGGGCACGAATCCCGGCAGGCGCAGGAAGTTTGAGATTTGTGTTTAATCATATGAGCTACGCCAGGACGCTCCGTGGTTCGGATTCCACGTTAAACTGTAGGTCCCAGAGGAAAGGAACTGGCCGTCCTACCTCTGACACAATGGCTTAGTATGCCTCCTTCGGGAGGATCCAACCAACCTTCGGGTTGTGGACTAAGTTAAGTTAATAAAAGCTCATGGCTAGAGGTGTAATGTGCAAAGCAGTAACATCCGCATTTTCGCCGTTGTCGAGAAAATCGGCACATAAATATTCCGTTTCATTCAAACACTTCCTAAGTTAAATAGATATTTAAAGGGCGCGTGGCGCAACGAGCAAGCTCTCTGCCTCATAAGCTCGTTGTCGCCGTGTCGAATCTCACTGCAAGCAATTATATTTATTTATTTATTCAAAAGTGTGAGCCGGGATGCTTCCTTCAAAAGGCCATGGCCGAATTCCTTCCTATTCCTTGCCTCCCATTCTTACCCGTCTATAAAGACCTCGCTGTTAGAGAGACGTGAAACAGATATAAAAAAAAAAAATCAAAAGTGTGTACAGATAATTCCCGATAATCAGTTCCAACAATTATACATAATAAATTTTTAAATGCCTTTTGTTGTGGATAAACCGACGGCGTCTCGTTTCGACCCTGCCGCCTCCTGGAGCAGGTCTCAACATCTGTCCTTCAACTGTTCAGTAACGATATTTTTATTTCATACCTGCTGAACAAGTATAGTAAGTAATGAAGTTCGAAATCACCGGTTCTTTCATAACAAACTGCATTTAAAAAAATTATTATATGCAAATTGTTGAAACTGATTCCCGGAAATTATCTCTTTACGCATCTGAATAAATGAAAAAAGCTTCCCGCAGCGAGATTCGATGCGGCGACGACGAACATGTAAGGCAGAGAGCTTGCTCGTTGGGCCACGCGCCTCTAATCTCCGCACGTATAAAGTATTTTAATGAAACGGAATATTTCAATGCCGATTTTCTCGATAATAGCGAAGAAGCGCATATTACTGCTTCACATTACACCTCTGTCCATGAGCTTCAATAACACATAGTATCAATCGAATCTGAATTTTACAACTGGCGGCCTCTCCTGGTCAGCGAAACAATTCTCTTTCGAGTTGTTCTCGACTTAAATTCTAGCTTCTTGCTCCCACTGGGAATGGATAGCGTCTTTTTCTAATTATTCTCAACACTACATTTATGTCCCTTCCCCCACAACATGCCCGTGAGCGTGAGATTTATTCCGATCAGTTGTAAGCCTTTGCACTTCAATCATCCTGTCAAATAGGGAAATCATTATGAACAGCCGGATCATATTAACTTTATTATCTCTGCCTATTTATGAGAAAAATTTGCGTCCCACCACACTGATAGCTGGATGACAGGCTTGGGAAACGCTTCTATCACTAAGATTGCACATATCTCTATCATGTAGTCTTTTTTTCCAGTGTTCAGACACTTATAGTATTTTGTTCTCATTTGAAGTTATCCAGTGAATATGCTTGATGTTTTTGGATACAAACCGGAAATTCTATTCTCTCTCCTCAGATTCTTATTTCCGTATAACACCGTCATTATACCTAATATTTTGGTATAGTAGTCTTTGCGAAATGTACCATGTGTTATAAACTCAACATTTAGTTATTCGATTACAGATACATGTTATCGACCTGTAAAGAATTAGTGGTCTAAACTTAGCATATGAAAAACAAAATAAAATATAAAAAAAGGATACACTACAAGCAATAATAAAATTTTTCCATCACGACTTCCGAAACTACATCTGTTTCTCGAGAGGCAAAAATAGCAAGCATTCCCAATCCAAGCTAGTCGCTATCATTTCCACATTATTTTAACCTTTCGAATGTTTTCTGTGACATGTTTAGCTAAATTCGTTTTAGTCGGAAAATGATGAGATTCATATCAAATGTTTATACAAATCCTTTTATCTCACCCACCTCTCTGATCTTTTACTAACATTTTTTAATTTATGGTTGAATTTGTCTAGGAAGTGAGTTAAGGTACCTCTCTGAAAACATCGGTTTTCCTATGAAATTTTACCGACACTTAAACTTACCTCATCTCCCTCGTTCATGTCAAGAATGTAACGACGCATCGTGGATAGGATTACGAGAAGCCACGACAGAGTCGGGACCGGCGGCGTCAACCGAAACTAGGTCACCAGGCGACCGAACAGTCCTTTGGCCAACAATGCAATCGCATTTATTTTTGCTTTAGTTTTCTAGGATACGAGCTCATTTTGCGGAAGGCGAACTTAATTGATAATTACGGCTCTTTCTAACGACGATTTATTTTTTGAAACTTGTTGCAGAATGAAAATTTCAGACAACATGGAACAAAGAAGTTATATCAGCGACATGCATATCTCATTTCAAACACTTCATTTTTATGGAAGAGTAGAATTCGAGGCACAAATTAAACAAATTGACTATTTCCCAACAGATTAATGTGAAAAGTTGTAATTCTCTTCTTATATAAGTGACAAATCCAGTAGTTTTGAAAAATGTAAATGTTTGAATTTATTGGCCTGTTAAGTGACAGTATTTCCAACAACGGTTGATCACTAAACCTAGGTATCTCAGTGTTTTCATTCTATGTCCTGAGCGTAGTTACAAAATTCGCAAAGATGGCGACAATGAATTCAGTCTCCGAAATATCGTGTGACAACGCATTCTTGACTCGGCTAGTCACCCGAGAGCATTTCATACATTCTCAACGCCGAGAAAGACTTCATTCTCATATCTCGCAAATATTGTTCGTTGCTGTTGTGTCATGCGCAGGCTTGCATAGTTTAGCTAGTGGTGACTGGTTATGACGTGGTTGATTAACAGTTGACGCGCGGTATTGTAAACTGCTACCTTACACGAGCTTCACTGACAGGTGTACATTATAGGAAATCTGGGACCTTTTACCTTGAGATAGGTTAAAGGAACCTGTGCACCAGTCCTTTTAATTTTTATTATTATTATTATTTTGTAAAGCTACTTTCTTTTCTTTCAGTATTACAACAATCTTTTCCACTTTCCCTATTTATCAATTGTCACTGAGTCACCAGGATGCACATATTATCTCAGATTTAATGATTACATATTACTTTTCCCCCTTGTTTCATTTCAAATTTTTATATTCATTGTTAAAACGACTTTCTTGCTTCATCTTGACAAATTTCGAAAGAGGGTAAATGGATGTACCCAATGCGTTCCTTAAATGAGATATGTTTTCATTTAATTTAAAGCGGACAATTCTTATGGGATGCAGTTCTTCCTACTACTTGAATATCTCAGTTTGCATTACATTTTAGACTGTATTCGTTACCTCAATGTTAGTAACATCGTAGAATAATCCTCCGTAATTTGACACCGTACTGAAGTCCAGAATCTTGGAAAATTTTGGCACCTTCCTTTTCTTCACAAGCGATGGTACGGAGAAGGCATCACATTGATTAAAATTTTGACATCGAGGTTTCCTTGAAACTTCCATTTTTGGCAATACTGATTATGTTTTGAATTTTTACGGCGTGATAATGTCTGAACAAAACATATGTTTTTAAAAGTCACAAATTTCATAACAAGGAAGCTGGTAAAGGATCGCAACTATCATGTTTTTTTGCCATTTGTGCTTCCTTTAATCCTGCTCACCGAATCGTTCATAGGCTACCTCTCCTAATTATATTTGGGTTACCTTCTATATTTTTATAAGTATTGACATTTGATAATGTATTCGTAGCCGTTATCCATGGAATGTTTGTGTGGGATAATGATCCACTACAAATCTCGATTAATTGGAACCACATGAACTTTATTGACCAAAAAGCGGTTGTAAACAAATAGCACAATTTATTGGAAATAAACTAAATGAGATACCTTGGTAAAACACAAGTACCTTGTGAGGTGTCTAAACATTAGACATGAATTAACTAAATGAAAACCAGAGTCGCATCACGACACAAAGAAATTTATTTTTTACGGATTAGGTTTTCAATGGTCCTGCAATGGCATCTCTTCATCTGAATTTAGATTGATGCCTTGTAGTAGTTACTGTCTTTTAAGAAATATTATAGACGCTCCAAATTCACGGTTGTGTTCTGTAGAACGTTGTGGATAATTTTGCTACTAGTTTTAAAAGTTAACCAACCACTGAAATAATATTGATCATATTGGATTGATAAAAGTAACTAATATCATAGTAAAGTAAACGCGAATGTTGACCCGTAGATCCCGAAGCATAGTTCGGCCGACTGCGTGACAGAGTTTCTACATGCCGCGTATTCCGCCTCTGCCGTGGCTGGAGCCGCAGTTTAACGTGGAATCCGAACCACGGAACATCCTGGTGTGGCTCAAAGATTAAAAATTTCCCGGCCCCATTGGTATTTGAAACTGGTACTGGACTCCCAACTTTTGAAAACTAGCACGTTAACCACCGAGCCAGCAGACCTCTCAGGCGTAGGCTGTAAACACACTTAAAGTTAGTTGCACAATACCTTTGATGAATTGGTGATACTACCTCATCCGTTACTTAGAGAATTTCACTCATGTTCGTAACGACTTTTAAGGTCACCTGTTAAAGTGCTCAGTAATATCACGTTTTTCGAGCGGTCAAGTGGCTCAGTTGTTAAGGTGTCTGACAGGGGATCGAAAGATTCCCGGTTCGAATCCCTGTCTCGTCGGGGATTTTCAAGTCCCTTAACCCGACCTTCACATTTTCTATAAAATGTGAAGCAAGCTAGAACGCTTCCAAACTGTAGGTCCCCTGTACCAGATAGGATTGTCAGGTTAGGTTAAAGCAGCTACGACAGGGACGAAAAGCGCAGAAACGCTGTCATAAGGTTATTACGACCATACGGAATTATTATTGCAACATTTTTCGGATACAACCTGCCTTGCTGTGACACTTCTTCCACCACTTGCGTAGGACACAACCCGGCGATACCAGACGGCCCCGCGGCTGCGTAGTGGCGGTGGCAAGCCTCCCTTCCTGCCGCGCAGCAACGCCCTCGTGGTGGACAACGAGCTGGCCAGTCCACCGCCGTCGCCGCCTCCGCCGCCCGTCAACTGGTCCACCCTGCCGCAGCCCCCGCGCCACCACCGCCGCCTCACGCCGTCTCCCGTGGGCACCCCGCAGCAGCCCCGGCTGCCTCAGACCAAGTCCCTCGAGGACACCACCGCGCGCCGCTCCCAGTTCCACCAGCGCTACGAGTCCTCCTCGAGCTCTACATCCTCCTCCTTCGGCTTCCGCAGCCTGGACGGGGCCGGAGGACCACTGGGCGCTGCCTCGAGGGCGATGCCGCGCCTCTCGGAGACCGACTCGTCCGTCGGAGGCTACGAGGACGGCGACGAGCTCGACGAGCGACAGGACTCGTCGCTCAACCGAGCGGCTTCTCCTCCTCCGTCACCGTCGTCAACTCGTCGCCGGAGACGCCGTCTCTCAAGGACCGCTCGGGCAGCGGATCGTCGGGACTCGCCAACGGAGTGCCTCCCAGCCTGCCCGAGAACACCAGGGTATCACCGAGAGGCCGACCACACAACCACCGGTCGCACCCTCTTCGCAGGTAGGCATCGACGAGCCAATCCGCTGTGATTATGTACACGTACAATTTTTCTTACTGCCGTCACTAACGTTACTATGTTGACAAGGAAAAGTACAGGGTGTTTCAAAAAGGATTTTACAACTTTGAAAATTCATATAAATTTTGTGAAACACGGTACAGAGCTAGTTTTGGTGTTGTTTTAAAGGAAAACACTTCAAGTTTTTTTACCTTAAACTAAAGATGTTCTATGTGGCTTCCGTTATTTATTCTGCAGACATCCCATCGGTAGTCGATTTCTTCCCAGACTCGCACTAGCATTTCAGGTGTAACTTGCTCAGCAGCAGCGTAAATTCTTGCTCTAAGTTCAGGTAGAGTGGCTGGCAAAGGAGATACGTACACCATATCTTTTATGAAATCCCAGGAAAAAAAAATCTAGCGGTGTCAGGTCTGGGGAACGGGGGGGCCATGCAATTGGCGCATGACGGCCAATCCATTGACCTGGAAAGCGGTCATTGAGACAATTCCCTGACGTCAGTCAGATAGTGTGGTGGTGCGCCATTTTGCATAAAGAAAACATTTCGTTCTCGGTCATCCTTATCGATCTGTGCTATCAAAACATGTTGCAACATATCAAGGTACACTATCCCGTTGATGGTTCTCTCTTGGAAAAAAAAGGGGCCGTACATTTTCCTCTTGCTCAACGCACAAAAAACGTTCACTTTAGGGCTATCACGAACATGTTGCAATGTTTCATGTGGATTTTCACTGCCCCAAATCCTACAGTTATGTGTGTTAACCTTGCCACTTAAGTGAAAAGTTGGCTCGTCAGAAAAGATTATGTTGTCCAAGAAATGTTCATCATGATCCACTCGATTTAACATATCCACACAGAAGTTCCTACGTGCAATCTTATCAGTGTCTTTAATTGCTTGTAAAAGCGAATATCGGTATGGTTTCAAATGCAAACGTTTTCTCAACACACGCCAAACCGTCGTATGTGGGACTTGCAGCTCACGAGATGCATGCCGGGTCGATTTCGTAGGGCTGTTTGACAAACTTTTTCTCACTTGTTCAACGATCTCGTCAGATGTGCTTGGACGACCTGAGGATTTTTTATGTTTTACTGAGCACCCTGTTTCTACAAAACCTCTATGCCACTCATAAATTGTAGGCCTACTAGGAGGATCTTTAGCGTACTTGGTACGAAAATTACGCTGAACTGTTGTCGCAGACTTCGATTCTTCAAACTTAAACACACAGCTAGCACGCTCGGGTCCAGTGAAGGCAGCCATCTTTAACGTAACTGCCGCTAACGCTTGTGCTGCGCGATTAGGCACTAGCGGTCTACGCGAGTCAAAACTTGAAGTGTTTTCCTTTTAAAACAACACCAAAACCAGCTCTGTACCTTTTTTCATAAAATTTATATGAATTTTCAAAGTTGTAAAGTCCTTTTTGAAACACCCTGTATAATTAGTGGTCAATTGTAGGAAAACGTCTCTCCTCCACCAGATTTTGTTCCCACGTTGTCAGATAAGCATCTGATTTGTGGGATCATCAATTTTTGTTGTATTTTTATGCTAATAAGGTGACGTAGTATCGTATTTTATATAATACCTGTCGTATTTTCTATGATTACACTCCTTTTAAATGCTGTATTTTTTATATGTTCTTCTTTTAGTGTCGGAGCTGGGATACAGGATCGTTTTGAACTCGTGAATGAGTGAACTTTCAGCTTACTGCATATTAGTTTAGTCTTTCGTATTTGAAATAAATAATAATACTTCTATGACTTCATTCACTTTTATTGACATGTTATCTAGGGCTTAAACATCCGAATATTTACATGTTCTTTGTTAGCAGCAACTTTTAAATCTCAAAGTGAACACACCAACTTTTTTCACGCTCGTCCGATCTTATTGCTATCCTCTCTCTTTTTCTCAACGTTCCCCTAGCTACCAATTTCAATCACAGCGTAATTATTATTGTTACTCTTTTCTTAAGGTAGCCTGTTATACCATAGTAGCTAGTATCCAAATCTATAAACGCGCAATTATTACACTTTAAGAACGAAATAGTGCTGTAGAATTTCAGCATTAGCGAGTATACAATTTCAATTCAACCATGCAAAAATTTGTATTAAGCCATCTAGCGTGAAACAATCCGTTATCTTTTATCTCCTCACGAAACTATCATGGTATTTTATGTGGCTACGGCATTAGGCATTCATTATCGTTATCAACCAGTTCAATCATTTTCTGATGTGGCCTCTTAAGGTCCTGACTTCAGATATAGCTTGAGCAGTTTTTATTTTACCTCCGCAAAATTTAACCTTAATTTCACTCATCATGAACTCTTAAGGGTGAAGCTTAATCACTACGCCTGCTTCAATGACGGATTGGTGATCCTCACTCACTGATTTTCTCGCCGATCCAATTTCCCGCTGCGGTTGGATACCCGAACCTTCCATTGGGTCCTTCGAGTTGGAGTGATAGAAGTTAGAGGACTCAAACTTACAAAATCATTATGTATTGTTGCTATATGATTGCAAAAACGCATCTCACTCCCATTACGGCCATGTCACTCTGTTTATACCCATATTTCCCGTTGTTTCCCACAATTCCTGATCAACAGAAAACTTCCCAAGATTGACTGAGCCCTCATCAAACGCACCATTGGTTTTTTCCCTGGTTATGAATGGATCGGTGCGCCCTTGTCACGAAGTTTGAAGATAGCCAGAGGTCACTACAAAAAGCTGTCAGACATTCCAGTCATCAGAATTTTTGCCCTCCTACCAGGGTGGAGGTCTTCTATATTCCATGGGGCAACAATCGGCGAAACGGCGTCTCGTGAGAAAAACAGCTTGCAATCAAAGGTATCAGACGGTAGAATCACTGACTGTTGCAATAGAACACCTTTGAAGACGAGTTCTTTCATGATCATTACAATAGATTCCTCATAATTTTCCAGTGATATATTTTGTAAATCGAACTCTTCCTTTTTGTATTCAGTTAACTTCATTATCCAAAATGTTAGACATAGCAACAGATACAAACGTAAAACAAAATTTATATAATATTGCTTTAGATTATGTTACAAAACAACAGTGCTTAAAATAAAAATAAAGCCGTAGATACGAGAAAAGAAAGTGCTTAAGGAATATGGAGAGCAACTGATTCCATAAACATGCCATCAAAGCAATATGTTTCAACTGACAAAGAGGTTAGCGCCTTGGCATTAAATAAAGATGGCAACATGTCGCAATTTGTAAAATGTGTAATCCCATTGTTGTATATTTCTCTGCTGTTGCTAGCTAATAGTATAATAAATTTGTTTGTACAGGGATTTTTATGCTGACGAGCTGAGTTTTGCATCGAAACACTTTTTTTTTTTTTTGCTGTCATCAGTCTTTCGACTGGTTTGATGCAATCCTCCATCCTTTCCTATCCTGTGCTAACCTCTTCATTTCTACATAACCCATACAGCCCACGTCCTCAATTATCTGCTTCATATATTCTAATCTCTGTCTTCCTCTACAGTTCTTACCTTCGACTGTTCCCTCCACTAACAAATTAACCAATCCTGTATGTCTCAGAATATGACCTACCAGCCTATCTCTTCTTTCTGTAAGCTTCTTCAATACACTTCTTTTCTCACCCACCATTTCCAAAACTCGTTCATTTCTTACTTTGTCTGTCCACTTAATTTTCAGCATTCTTCTGTAGCACCACATTTCAAATGCTTCAATTTTCTTTATTTCCGGTTTTCCTAAAGTCCATGTTTCGCTACCATAAAGTGCTGTGCTCCACACAAAGAGTTTTAAGAAGTTCTTTCTAATTCCTAGATCAATATTTCAAACTAAAAGGGTTCTCTTTTTCATGAAGGCTCCTTTTGCTAATGCTATTCTGCTTTTAACATCATTCCTGCTTCGGCCATCGGTTGTAATTTTACTTCCCAAGTAACAAAATTCTCTTACTTCTCCTATTGCATCCGATCCTATTTTTATATTTAATCCACTAGTATTGGTATCATTTCTGCTACATTTCATCACTTTTGTCTTGCTTTGATTAATATTCAGTCCAAAGTCTTCCTTCAGTATTTTGTTCATGCCATTCAGTAATTTCTCAATATCCTCAGCCCTCTCTGCTAACAAGACAATGTCGTCGGCAAATCGTAGCATACTGATTTTTTCTCCCTGAAAACTTATGCCACATGGAAATTTTTCTTTGACTTTCTTCATTGTTTCTTCTACATACAAGTTGAATATTAACGAGGATAGACTACAGCCTTGTCTCACACCCTTTTTAACTGATGCATGTCTCTCGTGATTCTCTACTTTTATTACAGCCACTTGATTCTTATATAGTTTATAAAGTATTCTTCTATCTCGATACTTTAGACCTGACTTCTTTAAAATTTTGAACATCTTATCCCACCTAACATTATCGAAAGCTTTTTCTAAATCAACAAATGCCATAAAAGTATCTTTGTTTTTCTTGATCCGCCCTTCAAGTATTAATCTTAAAGACAGAATTGCTTCCCTTGTACCGCGATTTTTCCTAAACCCAAACTGATCTTCACCTACTATCTCTTCTACTACCCTTTCCATCCTTCTGTATATTATTCTGGTCAATAATTTTTAAGCATGTGATGTTAGACTAATGGTGCGATAATTCTCACATTTGTCGGCTTGTGTTTTCTTTGGAAGTGTGAAGATGATATTTTTATTAAAATCAGTTGGAATTTCTCCTGTTTCATAACTTTTTGATATTAGCTTGAATAATCTTTCGATTCCTTCCTCTCCTAGGGATTTAAGAAGTTCTGCAGGGATCTCATCAATTCCAACTGCCTTATTTGCTTTCAAGTCATTCAGAGCTTTATTAAATTCTGTCCTTAAAACAGGATCTCCTAAGTCATCAATGTTGACATCGCCTTCCTTTTCCATTACACTATTGTTCAAGTCGTCCCCATCATACAGTTTCTCAATGTATTCTTTCCATCGGTTAGCTCTATCTTCTGAGCTTAAAAGAGGTTTCCCATCAGCAGCTTTAATGTTCATACCTCTTTTCTTCATTTCTCCAAAATTCTGTTTGATCTTTCGATATGCAACATCTACTTTACCTACGACCATTTCCTTTTCTACTTCTTCACATTTTTCTTGTAGCCATTTTTCTTTTGCTATTTTGCATTTCCTATTTATTTGATTTCGAAACACTATGTGGCTAATATCTACAAAAACCTGGTCGATTAATCACAAAATGGTGACTTTCGCATCCCTATTACTTGGGAAGTTGCCGTAATTGAATTCGGATCAGGATATCGTGGTAATGAGGCGTTTGTTAAATTTTCAGTTGTAAATCCAACAGCTGTTTCATTATTTACGGAAACAACATATAATTTACTTCAGCATAATTTTTGATTTCATAACTTCAGAAATGTGACTTATTACTAACTCTTAACTGCTAACGTCTTCACTATATTTTCGGACCATTTAATATCTAGCAGTCATTTGAGATCTCGCTGCATTACATTCTTATTTCACTTAACTAATTTCTGTTCCATGTACTCATCATTCGTGTTGATTGTGATAAGTACTCACATCTTTTTTGTTTTGCGTAAGAAAAAGTTTCATTCTAGTGACTGAACAGTGTCGTAGTGTAAGAAACAGCTATAACATTTCATAAAAATTCAGCCGGGCGTGTTGTTAGAACAAAAATCAGCTTTAACTTAAGTAATAATCTAGGCTCTGTATAATTATTTACTGCTTAGAAGGAAATGGATATCAGATTTCATACGTAATTTTAAATTTCTCTTCCTTAGCTAATCATTTTATTAAATAGCACTGAATTGTTTAATATTTTTTTCCTTAAGTACAAGAATCATCCATTAAGTTCCACATTTTCTCTCTATAATCAAATGTGATAAAGGCTTTTGAATTTCTCTTTTGTTTTTATATCTCCAATCTTCTGACTTCTCACGTGATGACCCATCCTTTTCCGGATATACCTGAGATGTCAGGTAACAGAAAGAACGCTGGCCAAATTGTGCTTTGTCGTACGTGACAGGACGTTACTCTGTTGAAAAATGGCCTTAAGGTGCTGGGATGGGAGAGGAGACAAATCCCAGAGCGTGGTCTATGGACCGTTGGTGCCTTGGTACGGGAGACTATTAATCATGTGCTGCCAGAATAAGAATGTGATCCCCCGACAGAGTGTCCAAGGATTTCCAATGCGATGACAAGCGCTTGTCCTCTATTCGTGATCTGGTCATCTGTGTCCATTGTCGAGCACACGTAACAGGAGATCACGACACGACTTAGACGGATCTGCTTGATAGGCAGATGTGTCAAATTTTCGACCTCATGAGTTCATTCTCTGTTCTGCATGATTAATTTGAGTACGCTGTTACGCATGTTTGAACGTTTGGTTGACTGTGTTAATAACAAATTATTGTAACGTCTCTTTCGTAGACTACAGCTCTTCTTCTCCATTTGGAATTAAAACTGTCAAGTTTCCAGATCAGGATTTATGGATTGATTACCACTATTAACAACAGTTGAAGAAAGTTTTGTAGAATATTATATTAAATGAAACAGATAATTGAATGTTGTAATTAGTGTGCGGATTTTAAAACATTACCTCACAGTAAGAATTAGAAAGCACAATTCCTAATCACCAGATTATGTGTCAAAATACTGGATTTAATTCAAAACTGTAATCGTGCAATATGACACCTTTAAAGGTGTTGAGCACCTACGCATATGGACGTTAAATCTGGCAGCCCTATGGTGTCCTTGCAAAGATCTTAATACTCAGAATTTGGATTCACGGAAGGAAGCAACTGTCAGTGATCACTGAACCTACCGATTTTTCGCTATTTCTACCGGGTTCTGTCCTACCGAGATGTAATGTTTTTTCGACGATTTTTTTACCAATTTTACTTTTTTAAGTTAACAACCTATGTTTTACGCAGAATTCCTTGATCAATCATATGATAATTATCTATTGGAGAATTTTCTAGATTTTTTGCGATATCTTTTGGGGAATAAATACCCTTGTGCCCTACATTGTCGACATTTTTAGGGGATCCACGAGCTAATTCGCTTTTCTAATAAACGAGAATTTGGATTTTATTTGTTCATTAGTTTTTGTGACTCAGAAGAGATAAAAAAGAATCGGAAAAAGAATTTACAGGCTGTTTTAAAAAATTCGTAAAAGCGCAATCAGTGATTTTTTTTTTTATTCTGGCTTTACTCCTCGTCGATGTTGAGGTCATAAGAGGCGTGAAAGAACTGGGGGGAAGGAACGGTAAGGAAATCGGCCATGGCCTACAGTAGGAACAATACCGGCATTCGCTTGGAGTGATTTTGTGGAAACCATGGAAAAAACACAAATCCGGGTGGCCGGACTGGGAATCGATCTCACGTTCTCCTTAATGCGAAGGCAGAACGTTACCTCTCACCCCCAACGATCGGTGCAAATTATGCCTGTTGTAAGAGTTGTAATAACAAGGAGAGACGCTTTCAAGAGACACAATACTTCACTAGCACTTTCGGTATCATCAAAGAATATAAAATCACAAAGATATCGTCATTTACTGTGACAAGAACTCAAAAACCTTATAACAAATTAAACAACGTATAAATATTTCACTATTTTTTAGTAAGTACCAGTTATGTTAATTTGTATCCTACCACTGCCATGGTATTATTAGTGATTTTAATTCTTTTATAATGTTTATAATATGACTAGCCTCGTTTGTTGCGCAACATAACCTTCTATTCACTGATACAGTCCTTTAGTCCCGATTCCAAAATTGCAGAATAAATAAAATGTTTGACGACGAAGCCTCACGCCGTAATTGATCAGATTATAGGTAAATAAAGTTTTGATAATTTATGTGAAGATCTGCGGCAAACTAATTTTTCGCTTATTGTTGACGAGTCCATCGATCCTAGCACAACCAAACACTTGTGCTTAGTCGTAAGATATACGAAAAAGCATTGCATCAAAGATTGGTTTTTTAGTTCTTATTCCATTAGAAGCTGCTAATGGAGTATCCTTATTTGAACACCTTGCAAACTTTTGACAGAAGCAATAATATTACTTACAAAAATAATCTAATAGGTTTTGCATCTGATGGGGCAATCGTAATGATTGGGGGGGGGGGGGAGTAAGAATTCTTTTGTAACATTGCTGCAAAATTTCCAATATTTTTATACTTACGTGCTCATGCCATTCGTTTTATCTTTGTGCATCATATGCTTGTGCCAAACTGCCACGCAAATTGTGATTATTGGGGTTGTATTTTATATATACGAGGCGCGTCCAGAAAGTAAGTTCCGTTTGGTAATAAAATGAAATTGTACACAGATACAGAAGAAATTTTTATTGCACAAAATTCTACAACTCTTAAACTACTTTTCCAGATAACTGCCGAAATTTTGCAGGCATTTGTCATAGCGTGGCACCAGGTTATGTATACCTTTTTCATAGAAATCTGCCGCCTGTGTCTTCAACCAGTTGGAAACAGTTTGTTTCAGCTCGTCGTCATTGGTGAAGTGATGACCGCCAAGGAAAGACTTGAGATGCAAGAACAGATGAAAGTCGCTAGGAGCGAGGTCAGGGCTGTACGGAGGATGGTGAAACACGTCCCAGCCAAATCCCTGTATGAGGTTTTTTGTCACGTTTGCAGTGTGTGGTCGTGCGTTGTCGAGAAGCAAAACAACACCTTTTGACAGCAGTTCCCGGCGCTTATTCTGAATTGCACGGCGCAATTTCCGAAGTGTCTCGCAATAAGCATCTGCTTTGATTGTTTGACCACGCGGTAAGAAATCAATGAGTAGGATGCCTTTCCAGTCCCAGAACATTGTGCACATCATTTTCCGAGGTGTCATGATTTGCTTCGGCTTAACCTTTGGTGGGTATGAAGTGTGCCTCCATTCCATTGATTGCCGCTTACTCTCAGGGGTGTCGTAATAAACCCACGTTTCATCTCCTGTGACTATCAGTCTCAGAAATTCTTCGCCGCTTTCAGCATAACGGGTCAAAAACTCAAGTGCACTACCCATTCGTTGTGTTTTGTGTTGCTCAGTGAGAATCTTTGGTACCCAACGTGAGCAAAGTTTACGGAATTTCAGTTGTTTGGTAACAATTTCATGCATCAGTGATCATGAAATTTTGGGGAAATCCATAGCGAGAGCACTAATTGTAAACCTACGGGTTTCCTGGATCTTGTCATCAATCGCGTGAACCAGTTCTTCTGTAACCAAAGGTGGACGCCCACTTCGTTCTTCATCGTGCACATCACTACGCCCGCCATTGAACTGTCGGACCCATCTTCTCACCATGGAATCACTCATCGCATTTGGTCCGTAAACATCGCAAATTTGCCGTTAAATTTCACTTGGTTTCACTTTCCTCGCATTCAGAAACCGAATCACAGACCTGATTTCACAGGCGGCGGGATTTTCAATCAACGCCGACATTTCAAACAAGCACAACAAAGCGTACGTAACTGACAGCGATCTCCAAATGGCGCACGTTCTTCCCCTTGATACACATCGTCTACAGCGCATGTGCGGAACTGCAATCGCAGCGCTGCAGTGGAGATAAATTGAAACGGAACATACTTTCTGGACGCGCCTCGTATATATATCGATTTTGTGTACAAATATACTGATATTAGCGGGAAGCTCTACCGATTTCGCATGTTGGAGACCACTGGCAACTGGTCACTCTGCTTCCGTGTCTGGTCTTCTGGCATTCCTATAGGAATGTAGGACCTGCTACAATGCTGAACTCCATATCCACATTTCTTATCAGACACTGTGTGTCTCACCTATTTTTCTATTCTCATATTGTTAACGCCCAATAAGACGCCATTTCTTTTATTTACATACCATTATTTCTGGAAAAAAGCACAAAACTGACAACCGATTCTTTGGAAGTGGTTTTGAACATCGATTCTTCCAAATGTTAATCCTACCTTGTCATATTGCTTACCGTAGCGCAGTTTTATGTTGGATACTGTTCGAGGTGCTTCAACAGACAGGTGTGTTTATTTATCTGCTCATTGTGCATCATCTGTATTGCACTCATCTCTAATTTGAGGTTTGAATGGCATGAAACGATCCTTTGTATACTGCTAATAAATGAATATACCACACAAATTTACTGATGGCTTTGTGACTCGCTGACAGAAAGTCAATTAAATTTGGGCTCGTGTTAATACGGTGTTATAGCGCTGACAGCAGATTTAATTAATGGTTAAACGTATTTACCTCTACAGGAAAGCACAACCAAGAATTAAGATCGGGACGATTTAGTTCTTAAAAGCACTTAAGTAAGCTCAGTATGTTTAGCGCCAATCTTTCGGTTACAGAAACCGTGCTAAAAGATTCTGACCGTTTATACAGCTGGGAATATAACTCTTTCACGAGTTAGACTGAAAGGATTTGCTGGTGTTGCCTCATTAGTTGTATAATTCCACTGATATTCTATTTGGCAAGGCATTCACTGGCCAACGGGGTTATGATTTATGTTCAACTTCCATCATAAATTGTCAACCTAATCAGGATAGTATTTTATTTTTTATCTAAGAGATTTTGCTTATTACTAAGGTTTTTCCTCCAATATAACAATATACCGACCGTGGAAGGTGAGCAGTCAACGTTCAGGCCTCGCATTCGGGAGAACGCCGGTTCGAATCCCCGTCTGGGCTTCCAGATTTGGGTTTTCCATGGTTTCCCCAAATCATTTCAGGCGAATTCCGGGATTCTTACTTCAAGAGGTCATGGTCGAATTCCTTCCCGTTCCTTGTCTTCAGTCCTATCCCTCCTCTAATGACCTTGACGTTGACAAGGTGTAAAGCCGTAAAAGATATAAATAATAAAAACTGGAACATAGAACTCGACTTTATCTTTCTCTTCTGCACCAAATCTTTAATTGTTAACTTCACATTTTGGAGCCAGGAAATCATAGGTCGTCTCCTTCTTCTTCTTCCTTCAACTTCCCGTGTGTACAAGTTTTGGTATTCTAGTATCTTCCGTTATTTTCACATCGCCACACCATTACAAACTTTTTCGTTCTATAGCGTCATACATTTCTTCTCTTACTTCCATTATCCTTACTATTTTGGCATTACCTACATTTCTTTCCTTTAAATTCTTGCTGATCTTCTCCAGTAATCCATTTCTAATGTTTTCAGCTTCCTTAATATTTTTTATTAATTTTCCAGGTTTCTGATGAATATAGGACCATACTCTCTAATAAGGACTCAAATATAACTCTTTTACCTCTATTCATAATATTCCTGTTCCATAGTATTGAACTGAGAATTCCAATTACTTTCCGTCCATTAGTAAATATTTTATTAATTTCCATGTTCAATTTTCCCTCTATTTCTAAGATTGAATCCAAATAGCGAAATTTATTTACGCATTTAATTTGAATTCCATTAATGTAATATTCAATTCTGTTTACTGATAGTTAATCTCCAAGCTCAAATTTTTATATTCCATTGATAGTTGATTATATATTAAGTAATTTACATCCTGCCCATCTTGTTTGATTACTTGATCATCGGCGAAATGATGCAGATACTTTCCATTTATTATTTCTAAATCCATTCCATTATTTTCACTAGACCGTGTTCTGAAAATAACACTTATATAAAGTTTAAATAGGGTTCGTGACATAGGGCATCCTTTCAGTAGAAATTTACTTGCTTTAAATTTTTGTGAGAATGAATATCCAGTTTTTATTTGGCATGCGTTATTTCTGTACGTTTCTTGTATTGTTTTAAGTAAGCAGTTATATACTTGTGCCATATGCAATTTTATTGGGACAGAATCGTATGCTTTTTCTATAGCTATGAAATCTAGTCTTATATTTTTCTTTGTACTTTTGCTATGTGAAAATGTGAACTATTCATGATCTACCTGCAGTACATCCACATTATTCTTCTTGAGTCTCAAAATGAGTTAATAATCTGTTTTTCATTCGTTTGGCAAAGATTTTCATAAAGGAACTTATAACACAATTCACACGATAATTTGAGAATACATTGTGTAATCTGAATGATTTGATGACCTCCACGTATCTTACTAAATTTCGAATTCTGTTTTCTACCGTTACCTTGAATTACCCTTATACCTTCCTTCGCCTCTCTGAAAAGTTGCGTTTGTACATACATGTTCCTTCACATATTTCCAAACGTGAGAATATCTGAACAGTGGTTAAAAACTATACAGAAGATACAGACGATCATGACGCAAATATTAGTTGTTCTCATTATATATGCAATCATTTTAACGACAGTCTGTCAGAAGAAAACACAACAAAATGTCTTCAGGAATTAATAGGGGGGAAAGCAACGTCTAAACAAGGGAGGGGGGGGGGTATCGAGGCAAAAACAACCTCATGCTCAGGCTACGTGGGAAGAGGAATGTTAAAAAGAGGTCAAAATAGAGCCACGTAGTTTATGGACGCTCCCTAACCTCTTCTACTCCGTCGAATAATTCGTACGTTACACCTAGCTGCATCTCATTATGCAATTAAATGAGCGTTTACAAATCACAGTTGTAGATTCTACTTCACTGTTGTAAAATATCTGCGGGGTAGGTGTGTTTGAGAGATACAGTAATTTAAACAGTGATTGCTTGGCATTTCATATACGTTTACGTTAACTATGTGAGATTACACATCGTAGAGGTCTTTCTCAGCAAGGGTCTGTAGAGGAAAAATAAAAACTGATAAATAAATGCAAATACAATACGGAAAACATAATAATACAGCTAAACAAATACATTATCTACTAAATGACACAGGAAAAACGAAGTTTATATTGGACCTGGAGAAGATAAAAAAGAAACAGATGCAAAAGTGTTAACTAATAAAAGTGCTAGATATCCTATCTGAGAATTGAAAGAGTGACGAGGTAGATTAAAATCGCACAGTATAGATGGGCCGAGAAAGTCCGGAGCAGCCTTCCATGATGGGTCAGACCTTAACCACAGTATAGTGCCCACGGAAGTGGCAATTTCCTTTCCTGCCCTCTGTGGAGGCGTTTTAATAACGTGCGATGGTGGAACCAATTCCGGCGCCTACCTGCACTGGACACTGAAACCCTCTCAAGGCGTTGAGTGGTCATCGCCCTCCTCTCTCAGAAAATTGGTACGTTTAAGTAGAATTTCTCCACCGCCTCTTAGCGTCGTTAGGATACAATTATTTTGATAGTCGATGAAATATTTTCCTAAAAAGTACAACAAATATAGCGCGAAATGCTTATATAACAACGGATTCCTTCTCATTTTTTTCTAAACAATATTCTATTTTTTATTACTAGAAGCGGTAATTACCATTAAGGTTACTAAATGTAACTCACAAACTATTCCATCAGAGTTTTACAGAACTAAACTAAGAGTTTCAGGTTCTTATTCTTTTTCGCGAATGGGTCACTTAAGAACACGCGGAATTAACATTTGTATGCAACAAAAGGGTGAGCTTTCATTGCACCTACCATGCATGTTAGTATATTTTTCTTAGAAACCTTCGCGTTGTGTGGTTTTCCTGATCTCATTTTGGTCATTTGGATTTAGTGATCCTAATTCTTCTAAGTCCTTTTGTATGTGCTTGTATCAATTTGGTCGCGTGGCCTTTAAGAAAGTACAAATTTTACAATTTTGTACGTTTGAGCCTATTCTTTCTATGTATCCTATGAACTGTACGCATGCGCATTGAATATGGTACTTTTTTATACTTTTTCATTTGGTTTTGGGTAGTACACTCCGTCTTTTGCATTTGGATTATTCTTGTTGTTTTACATATTTGTAAATTATGATGTTTCTACCAACTGGAGATCTGGTTCTTGCCGTTAAAACACAACAGTAATATAGCAGGAAAATATATCGCAAGTTACAATGCTGCCCCCTCCTACGTTTTGTCAGTCTAATTCCGGCTTTTGGTTGTTTATTTTTTTTATTTTTTTCTGGTTCCACAACTCGTCGAGACCAGAAATGACTAGAGATAATGAACAGGAAGGAATTCAGTCATGACCTTTCCGATGAATTACCTCTGTATTCTCCTGGATCGATTTCGGGGAAACCATAGAAAACCGGAATCTGGATGAACGTCGGGCATTTGAGCCCGCGTCCCCCGGAATGACAAGCGCCAGTGTAACCTATCACCCACTGGACTCGGTGCAAGCTGTTTTCTGTATTATTGCAGATCTTTCTTAAAACCCAACATTTCGGGAACACGTTATAACAATAAAAATCATCTCAAAACTTACAAATCACAAACTCTGATTGCTCCGCAGCATACGTCGATTTTTTTAATCGTCGTAATTGTTTACGTAGTTATCGAGGCTATTTTAAACAGCTCTTTGAATCTAAGTCACATCTAGAAATTTTATCACAGACTGTTGACCTAAATTTTGCCTCTCAAAACATTTGCTTTCTTTATGTGAAAAACACCATGGACACTCAGGGGTTTGGCTGCAATTTTTTATCAAATATCTACCTTATTTCCCACCAATCCCTGTGGTCGAGTTATAAGCTCGGGCCTGAAATTCGCGAGGACGCTGGCTCAAATCACCGTCCGCACATCCAGATTTCGGTTTTCCATGTCTCCAGAAATTGCTTCAAGTGAATGTCAAGATGGTTCCATGAATTGAATTCCTTCTCTTCGATAGTGGGAAAATACTTGGTTCACCAAAGTATTTGGATCACATTGTAAGGGTAGATGAGCATTTTGGTGGCTCAGTGGTTAAGGTATCTGACTGTAGATCGAAAAATGCCGGTTCTAATCCTTATCTCGGCAGCGTTTTTCAAAGGCCCTTAACCTCACCTTCACCTCTGATACAGTTTGCTGCATAATGTGAAGCACGCCAGAAAGCCTCCTTGGTTCGGATTCCACGTAAACTGTATGTTCACTTTACCTTGCAGAATTATCGGATTAGGTTAGGTAAGAAGGAGAGGAACTGGCCATTCAACCTCCTATACTAGGCTGCATATACCTCCTTCGGAAAGGTCCAACAAACCTTCGAGTAGTATACCAAAGTTAGCTGGAAAATAAGAAGGGATGCTTATGACATATATGCCACAAAACGAGCCACACGAGCCCTATTATTTTTAATTGCTAATGTTTTGTTTTAAAGTTAATTATATTTTTTTTTTTTGTTTTCATGTATTATTGACTCAAGAAGTAATAATGAAGCTTTGTTTCTAGATCTACGGAATTCATTGTAGTTGCGGCGCGGGAAAGACTCGCTATCACCGAGCTTAGTGGATGAACGGTTAACGCTCTGGTCTCGCAATCGGGAGGACGCGGGTTCGAATCCCAGTCCGGGCATACAGATTTGGGTTCATCATGGATTCCCCAAATCACTCCAGGCGAATGCGGGGATCCTTCCTTCAAAAAGGCCATGGCCAAATTCCTTCCCGTTCCTTGTCCCCAGTCCCATCCCGCCTCTAATGACCTTAGCCGTCGGCGAGGCGTAAATCAATAAGTAAAAAAAATAAAAATAAAAAAAGGATCGCTAGCTAGCTACCGCACAGTACATTCCTTGCGGAGTGATCGAAGGTTAGGCGTCGGAAGAGGACGCAGATGTAAATTGTCATGGCATAGTCTTGTAGAGCGCTGAGGCAGAAGCCTTGGTCGGTACGAATGGACAGAATGAGCGTTGTCAGTTTATTTGAAGAAATGGTTGATTTGAAAAAGTACATTGTGAAGAATTTTCGTGTTTTTTATTTGATTTGCAAGAAGTTGCAGAATAAATGCAATTAAGTGGATTTACGTATTATTATTTGTAACAGTAGTAGTACCCATCATTGGAATTGAGAAAGAGAGGTTTGATTAAATTTTGTTTTAAGAAGAGAAGAAGAAGGAAACTCTTTGGTTATATGCCCAGTACGTATAGAAGGCCGTCTGTGAGAAGCGTGATCGGGGGTACGTTACATGCTGATGCCTGTTTGTATTCTTACTTTGCTGAAAAGGGACTACTTTTAGTGTAAAACATCGTCTCCCATACATAATTTTGAGAAATCGGAATACAGCTGTAGATGAACATGTTCTTTCTTAACTGTGTTTCTTTTCCGCGTTGATTTGTATGTAGGCTAATCCTGTCGTAAAACTGCGAGTTGGTCGTAAGAACAGTGCAGAGCTTTTATCGTGTCCACGCTGCCTCTCTATTGCTTGGTGGCCTCTCTTCTTTCGCTCTCAGCTGCCCCGCACTAGACTCTGGTAATTTAGAGCAGCTTTTGACATCGTCGTCTTTTTTTACAGTGGATTCTCTCAGCAAGAGACAAACACCCTACTTTGGTAGCCTAGCAACAACAAATTTCTGACGTCAACGCCTCACCACCGCTTTGATGTAGCGCAATGTTAAAGCTTCTCTTCTTAAATGTTAGCACTTTCCAACACTGTACTGTGCTTCAGATGGATCGGTTTAGACTGATGCCAGACAGAAAACGGTTATCTTTATATATGCATTAATCACCTAAATCTACGTAAACTCTAGTGAAATATTATTTAAAATTTTTACTGAATGTTGAAAGTTTATTCCATTAATTTTGGTCTCGGAAATATTTTCATCTGAAAATCATTTATTCTTCTGTATCTTTGGTTTCATTCCTTAATGGATAAAACTAAATGACCAAGTTGAACAAAAAACTAGAATTTTAAGGTATCACAATAGTTAAACGTGCTTACAGCTCTGACCTCGTATTCGGGAGGACGAGTGTTCGAATCCCCATCCGGGCATCCATATTTAGGATTTCCATAGTTTCCCCAAATCACTCCAGCCGAATTCCGGAATGCTTTCTTCAAAAAGCCATGGCCGAATGACTCCCCGTTCATTACTCCAATCCTTTCCCGCCTCTAATGATCTCGACGTCGACGAAGCGTAAAGCCATTATTAAAAGTGTGTGGAACACTTAGTTAAAAAAAAATAGTTTTCTGCAACGTGAGGAATTTCACGAACTAGGATTCGCTGTTTACAGCATAATAACTAATGCGAGTGATTATTTTTAACACCTGTACTATTTCACGCAAATGTGTGGAATGGAAGTAAAAATTCGTTACTACTGTTTCGTCTATAGCTTACTACTACTTTTTCGGGTACTTTATGGGAAGCAATAAAAAATATAACAAGTACGTAATTTCGCATGCAGCGCTTTCCTTCTAATTCTGAATATGATTTTTTTTTTTTTAAATGGGTTTCGGCAACTTAGCCCATGCAGCCAGCTTGATAGTAATTATATGTCACTCAGTGCTTTCAGATCCTCCAGTATGAATTATTTCCGGCTAGTTAGACACATCACAGGATGGACATGACATTCACAGATACAACACTTAAACACCCATGCCCGCGGCCTCACTCGAACCGGCGACCTTCGGTACGCGTAACTAGCACTCTAACCCCTCCGCTACAAAGGCCAGCAAATATGATTTTTTTTTCTTTGTTGGTAAATCTTTAAATATTATATGGAAAGTGTAAAACAATTAAAAGATTTATTGACGTTTTAAGTTACTGATATTATAAGTTTTCATTGTAATATTTCACTAAATTACGTAAATTTTAAAAAATACTTTCGTATTTGATACTGTGTCATCACACACAAAATAACACAAATCATTAGCTTTTACAGAAGCTCAAGATTTCATTTAATGTTATTGGTGGCTGTGAAGAGTTACTGCCATGTAATTTATAAATATAACTAGCTGGTACCCACGACTTCGTTCGTATGTCTTTGGTCGAAAACATCCTTGATCGACCAATTTCAACCACCATATCTCCCACACTACCACAGTTTCCGAAATTCGCCAACGTTGTTATCGACGGGTGACTTTGTGTTACTACCACACGCAAACACAAGTGATCTGCGCTAGATAGTTTTGGCTGAAAAGTGATACACCATGACACATACGTTTTTGGTGGAAATATGAAAGTGCCGCAGATCAACCATTTTCAACCACCATATCTCCCACACCCCCATAGCTACCGACATCTAACCACCATAGTGTACAATAGGAGACACAATACCACTACCACACATAAGCACCAATGGTCTATGCTATGTAGTTGTGGAAGTAGAGTGACATATACGGAGAGACATGTCTTTGGTCGAAATTCGAATATGCCCTGCATCGATCACTTTTAACCATCATATCTTCCACATCCCCACAGCTATCGACATTCGGCCAACGTTGTGCACGACAGGAAACTCCATGCCACTTCCACACACAAACACCAGTGATCTGTGCTAGGTGGTGGTGGCTCAAATGTGAAATATAGGAAACACGCGTCTATTTTATATATATATATATATATATATATATATATATATATATATAAGATTTATTCCCAGTCAATTATTATTGTTCCACTGAATACGTAAATAATTAATTCAGCTATAGGCCTACAACAGTAGTGATTGAAGTAGGTCAGCCGCAATTGTAAAACTCTAGTTTAACACAGGTGCTTATAAAAAGAAAAGGTATCTGCAATTCTTTTAGGGGCAATGACAGGATGATACCAATTTTAGCAACTGAACTAACAAGTGTAGGTTACAAAATCGTATGGCTTTATTGGTCGAGAGACCCTCGCTTCTACTGATGATTTTCTATTCTAACACAATATACCAGCAACGTAAATGGTATCTACATTTTTACCTGCAATTGGTATTTCGTGTGAAAACATTAAGGCCAACAAAAACTCTGGCTACGACTAAGATTCAAACCGTCTACCTGATCCCCGCTAAGCAGCTTTACCGAAATGAGCCACAAGGTCGCTAGCTGGAACATAGCCTATAATTTTGGTTCACGGTCGAAAATTGGTTTCCCTAAGGAAATCTAAGCCAATATTTGGAGTCTGCTCAATGATGTAGTCTTCAGAATGAGTTGAGACATATTATCATTACACGTTAAAATTTTTCAATAAAAGAAATTACGTACCGATTTATCAAAATGACTGATATCAGGAATAATAATAAAAAAAAAAGTCTTAAAATGCGGAACTGCAATAATAACAGGTCTTTGTACATACGCCAATGAATAGCTCTTCCTATTTTTTGACTCTCCAAACTCAATAGAAATACCTGAAGCTCTGAATGTTGGCTCTGCGCAGTAGAAGCTATATGCTATAAACTTTTATCCTATAGTGCAGCATCCATTAAAATTCTCACCCTAGCAGCCCAGTTGTTATGTTATAAACAGTATTATTGTGCTCCTAGGTAAAAGAATATGCAGAAGTTTGATAAGGCGGAATTTGTCGTGGCGGTGGTAGCAACTCATCAAGCAGACGGCCGTTTTAATTAGATCTCGAATCTGACTCGCCCCGGTGCACCGGCTCGAACAATGGGGGTGGTGGGCTCGGGGCCGTTTGTGCAGTTTAAATGAAAGTCCGCAGTGAACAGGCAGGCAAATGAGACTGTCAACAGGAACTGGGGCGACGGTACTGTAATTCTGTAGACAATTAGCACAAGAGCGCCGCTTAGACCTGTCGCCGAGGTTTACACAGCCACGATCAAGCTGTGTGAAGAGTTCCCCCCAGAAATATCGAGAGTGCTTTTCAGCAAATGAAACACAAGGTGTAGCCGGCCTCGGTAGCGTAGGGGCTAGAGTGCTAGCTCCGCGTGCCGAAGGCCGCCGGTTCGAATCCGGCCGCGGGCATGGATGTTAAGTGTTGTGTGTCTGTGTGAATGTCCTGTCCGTCCTGTGGCGTCCATACATTGGAATAAATACACATTGAGCTGGCTGTATGGCCTCCGTTGCCGAATGCCATTAAAAAAAAAAAAAAAAAAAAAAAAAAAAAAAAAACACAAGGTGCCTACACAACTGATACCAGTTTTGTTGTATACAATAAAACATTTACGTTAAAGATCTCTGTCACCTGATCAGTACTAATAACAGCAAATTCTTTTTTTGTGTATCTCCATCAAGTGACGTTTAAGGCCATTACTTCTGTGACATTTCCTAATAGGATATGACAATAGTTTAAAGCGTATTTGTAAAGATTAATTGGATCGTTAATTAGGCGGAAAATTATTGTAATAGCTGAAGATCTAAAGCTTGACTACAAATAATTAAAGCTATCAATTTTAAACACTTTCGCCAGTGAATATTTTTAACAAATTTCATGAAATGAGAAGTGATTAATACAAGTTGTTATTAAACACTTGCTTAAAAAGTCATTGTTATTGGAAATCTATCAACATAGATTTCCACCAAAACTTCAGAGCTCCTGAAACTGTCCGCCTTGTGATGCCACAAGACAAATACATACGGTAAAAGTGCCACTAACTATAATTAAGGACTCTAAGAGATAAGATTAAATAATTAATAAGGAATGGAATTGAGAATTTCAAATTGTCGTAGCGAGAGTGAGGCAGGTAGTAGATTTTATTTAGGAATTTTAGGAGGTTGCTATAGGTACCATTATGGCAGCAAGGTGAAGCGTTGGGGTCAGTCACCACCTTGACGGCATCTCCGCAGGCTCGGAGAAGGTTGTGCTCCGTCGCCAAACCACCGACACCAAAAGACGTCTTTCCGGAGGGGTAGTATCTGTGGGAGCCAATGTATCCTCCCATTTGACAGAGATTTTTCATACGACAATTGGGAAGTTAGGAGGTTAACGTTGACAGTGCTCCTACCAAAAAGACAACAGGAAATCCTAATCACAGTTACCCAAAGGGTATTTAAGGCCCACCGGAATACAATAGGGTTCTCAGTTTTCTCAATTTCTGTGTTGCTTAGTCGTGATCCAGAATAGTACTGCTTGCATGCCAAATGTAAGATCATTTATATTTCTTTTTCGTTCTGTGTACATCTACCAAAGAACTCACTCTGGCTACAAGTTATGAAGTGAAGTAAATTAAGAACATTAAAAGGAAGTGTATAATTGCATTGTGTTACTATAATGATGATGTGTTCGTGATATTTAGTATCACTACCGGTAGAACTGTATGGACTTGCTTAATTGCGTACATGTGAATCCTAAAGTGCAGAAAATTGGTTACTAGACTCGATTGAATAGTGTTACTATTTCGAGTGTAAATCTTTGTATCAATGTTCTTGAGTTGGGCAGAATATACTTTGAATTTGTATGGTTCATCACCTATCCATTTGTTTTATTTTTGTAATTGTTTCCGTGCTATACTACTTTGATATTGCTAAAAGTTAATGCAGCCAATTTCGAGTAAAAGAAGTCCGATAATTAATAAATTAGCTGAGAAGTATGAAAGGTTACAGCCTCTTTAACGCACTGGATGAGAGAGTAGTATCAACCAATTATGAATATTAGAATATTTGCATGGTAGCGAAGGTGAAGTTTCGGTCGATGTATCTTCTCATATACCAGTAGCTGTTTTCTGTGGCGTGTCCTTAATGTACTGGTTAATCAAGGTGTGTGCGTTTTCCACAGATCTCCCGGATCAGACAGCAGCAAGAAGCAGCTGGCCTCCAACGACTCTTCCTCGTCCTCCTCTTCAAGCAGCAGTAGCAGCAGCTGCGGGGGCGGCGTAGGGGGGCGGTACAGGCGACAGGGCGGCGGATCGGGGGTGGGAGGCGCCAAGCCGGGCACAGTGGCGGCGCACGTGTACCACACGTGGGACGGCCGTAACCGAGTGCGTCGCTCCAGGTCTCTGCAGCTTCCAGAGACCAAGTCGCCATCTCCCGGACACACGGCTCCACAGGGGGCGAACCAGCAGCCCAACACAACCTCGCCCGCTCCGGTAAATACAATTCAACATGTATAGCACCTGCTTAAGGTACAAATAGTGGCATTTCGATTACATGACATATCTAAGGTAAAAAAACTTAACATAGTCCACAACCCGAAGGTTGGTTGGATCCTCCCGAAGGAGGCATACTAAGCCATTGTGTCAGAGATAGGACGACCAGTTCCTTTCCTCTGGGACCAACAGTTTAACGTGGAATCCGAACCACGGAGCGTCCTGGCGTAGCTCATATGATCAAACACAACTCTCAAAATTCCTGCGCCTGCCGGGATTCGAAACACGGGACCTGAGCAGCGAAAGTTATGAAAGCAAGCGCCTTAACCACTGAGCTACCAGACCGCTCATTATCTAAGGTATTTGCCCGTTAATACCATTCGCGCTTCAGGGTATCATTAAAAAAAAAGTTCCGGAAAGAAGTTGCTTCCACATTGCGGTTCTTTAAAAACCTGATATATATATTACATGATTTATTTAATAATTTAATGCAAATTTGAATAATCCGTTCTCTAGATAGTGAAATTTTGCTTTCAGAATTTAATAATTGTTAAAAATTTTAATTGAATTTACTGCTTAAATATGATACAATTCTTCTAAAAACTTCAACAACAGTATCAACTATTAACACCACTCATAAACCAAACTACTATCCTCAAATATTGGGAAATTAAATTTCAAAATTATAAAGCTTAACATAGTAATCATATAGGTAAAAATAACTTGCAGTTAGTGTAAAGGACTGCAAAACAACTTACCTTGTAATAAATCTTTTATTATAATAATAAGTGAAATTATAACTGATGGCCTTAGCGGGGATGATGGTAAAAGCAGAATAGCACTAGCGAAAAGTTCTTTCATGAAAATTTCAATTTCGAGTATTGATCTAGGGCTTCGACAGAACTTAGTGTGGAGCACAGTACTTTGTGACAGCGAAGCGTGGACTTTAGGAATACCAGATTAAAAGAACATTTAAACGTTTGAAATTTGTTGCTATTGAAGGATGCTGAAAATTAAGTGGGCAGATAAAGTACGAAATTGCCTTGTTCTGGAAATGATGGTTGAGGAAGGAAAAGTCTTACAGGAAGAGGAGACAGATGGTTGGCCACATTTGAAGACATGCGGGATTGGTTAATTTGTTAGTGGAGAGAAGAGTCGGAGGTAAGAACCGTAAAGGTAGACAAAGATTATAAAATATGAAGCACATAATTGAAGATGTAGGGTGTAAGAGGTATGTTGAGAAGAAAATGTTAGGGCAAGATAGGATGGGATGTAAGATTGCATCGAACTAGTCGAAAGGTTGATGACTGAAAAAAAAAAAGAAAGAAGAATTTTCCTATAATCCTGACGGAATTTATTTCTTGTACCGATTATAAGGCCAAACTAGTTGTTAGGGAGCGTGTACAAACTACGTGGCTCGGTCCAGGGGGTGAGGGGTTAGCTGGAAGGCTACGCTGGGCTACGTGGGGGGAAGGGGGGTTACGAGCCAGGCCACGTAGCTTTCCTTTCATAACATTTTTCACAGTTAAAATGGGGAACAGAACTCACAACAGCATGTGAATATTTATTTCCCTCAGTATGTAATTTAGAATGGTCTGACAAGAGAAAACAGTACACAATATCTGCTGGAATCAAAAGGGAAAAATCCTACGTGCTATGTGCTACGTGTGGGAGGGGTGGGGGGGGGGGGGTAGAAGCAAAAGCCACGTAGGGCTACGTGGGGGGAGGGGGGGTTCACAGGAGGGCAAAATGGAGCTATGCTTCCTTATTTCTTAAGTTCTTAAGTTCTTGTTCCGTAATACTAAATATATTCCCTTTAGCATTTGACACATTCATTTAGTTGTAGAGGAAACGCTGTTTATAAATAAAACATGTTGACTTTTATTTAATCCAAATATTGTGTGCAAATAATACGACACACAATAAATACAGATTTTTCTATCCTGTCAGCAGAGAGAGATAGTTGTGGTTACTTTCCATTTTTTCTCGTTTTATCCCTCGTCTTTAGTAAGAGAAAAAGACAGTTTACAGAGGGTTACATCTATGAGTAAAACTCAGTCAAAAATTTCATAACGCTCCCTTTCTGTCAACTTCATTTATTGTTTCTAAAATAAAATAAAAATGTTGTAATCGGAAAAATTATTCTTGAATTGAAGGTGAAGTTCTAGCAGGGCTAGAGATAAGTAGTTAAAATTTAAGGCTCAGTTCAGAATTATATTTTGCACTGTCTTTCATTATTGCGTGTTGCTTGCTCTAGTGGCTACAAATTCCCACGAGGATCCACCTAGAATGAAAAAGATTACTGACGGCTTCCATAAAGCTCCTATTATTCAGGTAGGTGACATATACACAATGTAAAAGAGAAAAAAAAAATTTAGTTATAATAACACTTAGAGCGAGTGAAAACTATTCTCTAACAATAACCTTTAGCATAAAACATGAAATGATAAGATCACACTCCTACCGAAGCAGCTACTGGAAAATAAAGAGAGAGTGCTAAGTCGGGAAAAGAAGTGGAACAATACAAGTAGTGGAATAAAAGGAACATCCGGAACGGGTAACCAGCGTTAAGAGCGTCAAGTCGTAATCGTTCAGACTTTTACTGCCTGCGAGCGTTAAATTGAACATAAAAGTCGGCTAAAAAAAAAAAGAGAGAGATAACTGCCAGTTGGTGTTACCAACAGGGAAGAAGCCATTCCCTCCCTCATTAACTATCGACCAACTGGAGATTGTAATGATTCCTTTTATTTTCTGCTAGCTTCCAGCAATGCTAATTACACTGCATTTGCACCAAGGGTAGATTTAATCCTGTTTTCTTGGAATTTCCTATAACAGTTTTGTAATAATAACAATTTTCACTTTGAACGCTGCTTTTTGGAAACATAGAACTTAGTAATACTCTGCGTCCAGTATGTTCTTAAGTTACCTATGTCAACTCTGAGTAACAAGAGCTTTCCTGCATGAAACGATTGAGCAATATGTAGTTTTCTTTCAAAAAGTGTTCAGAACTCTCCATTTTACACTTTTTGTTGTCGAAGAGTATCTGTTTTTATTTAAAAAGTTGGCTTATCATTTTACTAACGCTTATATTTTCCATCCTAAGATTCAAGATATTCTTTTCTCTATAACCATATTTCAAAAAACTTTCAGTTTCTTACAGAAGCCCTCCTCTCACAACAATGGTCTCTGAAACACATTATCTTTGGTCATACGCATCCAACTTCGTACTGCCGTTTATAAGCAGTTTCTGAAGTGTTATTAAACATTATCAACACGAATCTTGCGTTGTTACTAAAGAAAAGCAATTCGTTATTCCATCAATAAGGATAATAAACAATCACTAAATACTATAATCATATCACATGATTCCTCGCTAGCTTTTGTGTCTACACTAGTACTAAGTAACTTACTGGTTCCGACATATTTTCCTTAATATTTGAATTAATATTGTCCTCATATATTTCATCACCAGTTAAAACAGGATTGTGGTAGGAGTAGGCATTAAAATTTACCTTTATGACACATTATTTCTCCAAAGACGGAACATTTATTATTTGATTTCGTTAGAAATTCCAGAGGTAAGATCACTCGTTAGCAATTTTTGGGCTGGTTTCGATTGTTACAGTTTCTAAGTTAATACCGGGATTAAAATTAATGTTTATAGTTTCCTACGATGCACTACTTTGATGGAAGAGTTTTAGGGGGTTCTTTCCACGCTCAATTCAGGGTATTAGGAGACCATTACAGTTTTCAAAAGTCTAGGCTAGTAGTCGATATACAACACGATTGCTGGGCACTAATTTAACATACTAGCAAGATATAATATCAATTTTATTACATTTAAAACGTATTGTATCTGGCAAATTTACGCCATCGTAACATCAACACAATAAATATAACACATAACTTAAACCACCATTGACCTAGGGCGAACTTGAACCTGTTGCCCAGCACGCTAGACACTACGCATTGACATATAGGGAGACAGTGGTTTCGTTGAGAATAAGTTCAAACGATCCGTTCCGTGGTCGTATTACACGTTCCACGTTAAACTGTACGTCACAGAGATAAGGAACTGGCCGTCCTACCTCTAACCTAATGGCTTAGTATGACTCGTTCGGGAGGATCCAACCAACCTTCGGGGTGTGGAATAAGTTCAAATCTGAGTCTGAAGTGTCCATATTGCTCACCTCTCTCGTACCTCTCTGCTTGCAGACTCCCGAGTACCAATACTTCCTGGTGAAGAACTACCGTGAAAAGACGGCCGGGTCATCCTACTACCACCAACCAGGACCCGACCAGCACAGAGGGAATGTGAAGATGCCCCCGGACAGGAGGCAGTACATGCAGCATGCGCGTGAGTACCAATTATGTCAGCTTTGCTCCTTATCTTAGCGGCATGTTCCGCCAGGTGTTCGATCCTGTTCATTTAGAAATAAAGGATATCCCAAGTGTCATTTTTTTTCTTATGGATTACGCCTGGTCGACGTCGAGGTCATTAGAGACGGGAAAGGTCGGGAGCAAAGAACGGGAAGGTATTCAGTCATGACCTTTTGAAGGAAGCATCCCGGTATTCGCCTGGAGTGATTTCGGGAAACCACGAAAAACCAAAAACTGGATGCCCGGAAGGGGATTCGAACCCGCGTCTTCTTGAATGCGAGGCCAGAACATTATCCGCTCAAGTGTCAAGCTGGCTCATCATGAAAGTGGGACCGCTGAAAGCGGAACTCCATATCTCTGTCACAGCATCGGAAGTAAGTTGATAACAGTGTTGTCAGCTCTATTTACAGAAGCTACATCGATAGTGAGAGAAGTATTGGAAATTTATCTTTAACGTAAAAACTACTGCTTCAACGTGACGTGAACTCAATACTGAATGCCAACCGCAAAGCGGTGTTTTGATCAATGACTTTATCTTCTTGCTTTATACGTAAGCTAATCTTGAAATGCTAACCTGTGGAGTTAATAGAAGCAGAGACTCTAAACTTCATAACTATTTTGGCGTTAGGATGTATGTGGCTTGGTCAGGTCTGTACTGAGAGGATATCCCGATAAAGACTTGGCAGCATGCTGAACGAACCTGAAGCGCCGTTCACAACGTTAAATAACGACGCGTCATCTTCTACTGCTAAGAGACTTGAACTTCTCTCGAGAACGTCTTATTCAGAGGTCGGGATACTCAGTGTCTCAGGTAGTTTTCCGAGGTTCGGAAGTCCCTCGCTCGAACCTCAAAGTCTGTGCGCGGTTTTGACAGGCTATAACGTTCTGATCTTCCGCCCTAGTCATTTTACCTGAAGTTGGTGAAGTAGTATAAGAACACAGTGGACTTTCGGCTAACCACCCAGAAACTATATTTTCATATAAAACTCCGAGAAAACCATTCATTTGTAAGAAAATATCTTCATATTACTTAAAAGCGAATTTAATGTTACATATAAATATTGAAATCTATTGTGCCTTTGTTATCGTTATTTCAAATGTTTTCCCCGCATAATACTCTATATACTATCCTATCCTAAATGAATTGACTCTATGAACTAAGAGTTACTTCAGATGTGGAGATCACTTTAGAGGAAAAAAGTTTATTTTGGAGATTTAGAGAAAACATATGGTATGGAAGGTATAAATAAACATGCAAGAAAATCAGTAGTATAATTCTGTCGGATTGAAAGGTAACAATACTGAAAAATTGGAACTGGACTAAACCTTCAATTCTCTTTCTCAGGAACTTTGTTAGACAAACTATCCCAGTATGTACTGCCACCCAAATTAATACTTCAGTAAGAGGTGAATAGCTATTACGTTATTCTACCATAATTTTATAGATAATTCCGTAAAAAAAAAAAAAAAAAAAAAAAAAAAAAAAAAAAAAAAAAAAAAAAAAAAAAAAACTGTTTTGGTGAATTTAGTTTTTATTTGATTTCCCAGACGCGTTTCGCCCTTGTGGTGTAGGGCATCTTCAGTGGAGATATAATGGCATTCGTCACATGCCGGTCTGGAACAGCACTTCACACACTTTCACATCACTATTAATTGCGGTTCTATTTAATCATTATATCACTGGTTGTTTTTTATGCTGCACTTCTTGTTGTAGTGAATATTTGCTGTTGATTTGCACATTAGTGTTACATTCGGTTTGTTTTGTTTTACCAGATCCTTACAGTAATCGGAATTATTTATAAAATTATTGTTCAACAACTGCGGAAATGTGGCATATCACCAGATTAATATTGTTCTACCATCTTTCGGTTTTAGGCTATAATAATCTTACGGCAGTATAGTATATACTGTAAGCCCAATAATGATGTCGAGAACCGCTTAACTCTCTTTAGTAAAATTCATTTTTATTAACATGCAGTTAGTGACATTCACCAGAAATCCACCTAGATGATCTAAGTTTACACTAAAAAATCCTCTTTATTGATTACGGTCTATCGGTGTGATAAACGAAATTGAATTTATCGGTAGTGGTGTTTGCACATGAGCCGGCGCAAAGTGCCTTCTCCTAATATGCAGTTAGCACTGTATTTTACATAATTTCTCGGGGCATTAGGCGCACAAACTTCTGTTTGCTCAGAATTTAGAGACCAGAAAGTTTTAATGGATTCCGTTATTACTACTTTAAATGCAGAGAGAGTTTAACATTACTTCTGGAGAAAGTGGAATCACTTTTCGAAGCACATATTTCCGGACTTCGGTTTGTGACTACCTATTACTTGCAACAAAGGCCGGCTCGATCTCTGTTACTTATCACAACAACGAAGAACGCCTACAAAACATTCGCTGATACTGCTTTTGTTTAAGAGGATGTGAAGCACAACTTACTTTTCACCATAAACGATTCAAATAAAGAGAGATATAACCGATGCATCGAGATGAAACTAATATTTTGACTACTAATTTCCTCAATTACGCTTATTTCATTGTTCATCTCTACGGTTATCGACGTAATCAGATTCTTTAAAATGTGTTTCTTTATCGAAATCAGGAAAACATTACATAAGTGGAAAAAGGTATTAAGTGTGGAAGGATTTTGTAACAGCAAAAAAAATAAGCAACTCCGATGTCCCCATTATTATTTCGAGGACAAATCAAGAAAACGAAAATTGTATTTATGGAGCTTTGAATTTAGAAAAAATGTTATCTGATGTGAACAAAATACAAGACGTTTAAAAACCGACACGATTAATACATTATATATAAAAGAATCAAAAGCTTTTAATAAAAGAGGAAAGCTTGGAAGGAGATGCAATCAAGGAAGCGAAATAAAAATTTTGATTTCGAATGAAGGTTCATGATGACAGAAACTACAGTATTTTGTAATGACTGATGATATTGTTCCAGTAGTTGACAGTATAAACACAACATTTAATTCCGAAAAAATGATGATTGCGTATAGTCAAAATAAACCAAACACTCATAAACTATAACAATAACAGCACGCAAGACCTCAAAACTGGAAACAATAATGTGTTCTCTGAAGAATGCCACACCATGGTGACTGAAACGTTATATTTCAAACAACCGACGCGGCTTCAACCAGGGAACCAAGAAAACGTAAGAATACTATTATTTATTTAGCAATGTTACGACGTAAAGAAAGAACCTTAACAAACCATGTTAAGCTAATAAAATTAATTACTTGTGAAATATTTTACTCTCTAACAGTGATATGTAAATCAAAAATATTTTTCTAACCTGTATAAGTAAAAAACAAGGATTTGAAACAAAAACAGTAGATAGACATGGGGAGAAGGAAATATCAGTCCGAAAGCATTACCATTATACAGATTTCGACTATGTAGTCTAACCCCAAAATACGACATTTTTTAGTTGATATAATCCTTTACATCTTCAAGCATTCTGTCAATTTGAGCTAAGAAAATGGGTAGAGTGAAGCATTAAATAGCATGTGTCAGCCGCAATATGCTGAAGTAATGGTGATATTAGCTACTCAAGTTCCACATACCTCTGTGCACTGTAATGTGAGGTATTAGACTCCAGGCACCTAACAGTGAGACATGCTGTTCCCTTCTGCTAAATTGTAGCCTTTCCAGCCCGCTTAGTTATGCGGTAGCCAGAACCAGAGGTAAGCGTGACAGAGACGGTATTTAGAGTCCAATATTGAAATACGTGTATAAACGATTTTTTTTTTTTTTTTTCGTGAAGCCTTGACTTTGTCACGAATTCGTAGATTCAGTAATATTTATGCTTCTGTTAAAGGCACATACAGTAAAAAAGTAAACGATTATCGCATTATAACTGCTAATATTGTTTTCAAAGAAGTTTTAGATCACATCTCACAAAGCCAATATCTATTTTTAATTATCTACTTTTTAAATATTTTACAACTAAGTACAGTGTAGTATTTAATGATATCGACTTTTTACAATTAAAGTTATGTTTATTACTACTCTTCAAATTAAAATACCTTTCATTAACAAGTATACTTTCAATTTCTTTTCTCATTATTATATTACCATTCGATGACTGAAAATTATACTGCGCGAAATAATCGCGCGGGTCAGCTAGTATACAAGAATTGTTCGTTTAATGACAAACGTTATAATCAAAACTTAACCTCTACTTAACTTTAACGAGACGGCATTAGATCTATTTCCGAGATATCAAATACAAGAACTGCTGGTGTTTTTTAATTACGTTTTTGAAGGGAAGACGCCTATTTAGATAAACTTGAAAAGCGAAATGTTATCTAAATATTAAATTTCGTCAAAATGGTTAGAGCTATTACCGAGGTACCAAATATTTATTTATTTTCAAGAATTGCTCTTTTAAAGCTAAGATATTTCCTTCATTCCTTCTAAAAATCCTAGTTGTGCGTTACTTTCTGTTATGTTCACTCCCTTCTTTCGTGTTTCCTTCTTTTGGTCTCAAAAAGAATTGATTTTGTGTGCCTAACGTACCAACTTCTCTAATGGTTGATCTGACAGCTGTGCTTATTTGTTATACTTGTACATTTGCTTAAAGAGATATTATCTTTACGTCATTGCTGTTTCAAATACTAAGCAGCTTGATAATAACACTTTCTCAAACTAAATTATCGGTTTACCGGAATTTAAGAACGTATAAAACCGCGGAAAACTTTTGTTGTCCGCACCAAATAGTAAAATGCAACATTTACATGCAACATCAACTTGAGAAATGGAGTTAGAAATAATATATTGCCGAAACTACAGCCCTTGTATACCACTCGGTTAAGATTAAAGAGTCCATTAACATTTGTCTTTTTAAAAAAAATCTTTGTTATTCGCTGTTTTGTTCCTAGGTGTTAACGTACAAAGGCTTTTTAAAAAAAACGTCATTTCACTTGATCTTCAACATCTGAGGTGACATCTGGTAAGGACTCAATATTTCTGCCATAAATGTAAGATACATGTTTGTCACATCGAAAACGATGGTAGATCCGTCGTAACAGAATGGAATGTTTCCTATTAAGTCCTATCTTTTACACTTTATACGCTTACCAGGTAATTTTTACGTTTATGTTGTTGCTCATGGAACAGTGCTTTTTTCTAACATACAAAGCTGAAATTATTCGATAGAACATTCTTATTCCGGAATTGAAAAAAAAAAAATGATATAGCCTTAGTTTCAAATGCGATAAAATTTAATGAAAATATATAAACTTTATATTTTCGAAGGAGAATTTTTGATATTAAAACAATCTCACACGTATGCTGATTTATTAGAAATATGTTCTTTTTACTTCAAAATTTTCCAATCTTTCGTTGAAACCCACCTTCTTTAATACGCTTTTTGAGTTGCTTCAAAAATACTAATAATTTACTAAACCCTCTTGCTGTTATGATTAATTATTACTGTTTTGTAATGTATATACTATTTTATTTATGTAGATACTAATTTATAAGCATCTGTAGTGAAACTGCAGTCCTTTTTATTATAATTATTATTATTATTATTTTGCTTCTGGCTTCACGCCTCGTCGACATTGATTTCATTAGAAGTGGAAAATGCCAGGGGGCAAGGTACGGGAACGAATTCATTAGGTGGAATTTTGAAGCAACATCCCGTCGTTCACCTGGAATGATTTGGGGAAATCGTGGAAAACCCAAATCTGGATTGCTGGACGTGGATTCAAATCCGCGTCCTCACGAATGCGAGGCCATAGAGTGACCGCTCACCCACCACGCTCTGTCTCTTAATTATTGCTTTGCCAGTACGAGAGTGAATAATAGGTATCTCGCAGTTTCATTGAAGCTTGGTTAATATCTCTATTTCCTGCAGGCACAAACACTCCCCAGCGCGTACATCAATGCTGCAACCATGAGCCAAAATATAAAAATCAGTTGGGGTAAATTGACCAGTTGCTAACGCAGCTTATTAGGGCGATGATCTCAACTGACGATACGAATGGAGCCAGTAGGGGTTTTTAATATAAGGTCGCCTAAGGCGTCCATGGCCATTTTCCCCCCAAAAGTGAAAATAAAATGTGTCCCCAAAACAACACCCAACTGACACCTAGAAGTTATACTACTAAAGGTAGTGGTACTTCAACAACAGCCGTTGAGGCAGCGCAAAAAAAATCTCATTAGTCATCAATTTTTCATAATTCTTATCAGTTATCTTATCCTACAGAAAACTATTTTTCGGACAAATAAACCATTCGGTTTATGTTTACACTTTGTGAATAGTGATATGTAATAAAACTGAAATCTGCAGTAATATTAGCAAAAATTGCTTAACAAAACTAATTTGCTTAATATTTCTTTAAATTGAACGTCAGCCAAATAAGTTAGTAAAAGCTTTACTAAAGTCGATTTTGGACCGACATTGGGCAAAAACTGCGAATACAAAATGAACTATACTATTAGAATTCAAATTTTCCTGAACGAACAGTCACAACGAAACGGAAAGAAAAAATCACCAGCTACTACTTAATGGTGTGAGTGCACATTTTAAGACGATTTATTTTTCCTGGCACGTCCAGTTTTTAACTCAATTGCTCTAGCGATTTTAATAAGAGCGCGTCTCAAGGGTAATCAGTTTAAAAGCCAGCTGATTGGATTTTTGAATAGTCGTGGGAGGAGCCTCTTGCGAGCACTTCAGGGATTAAAATCCTGCAGCGTCAAAGATGATTCAAAAGACTACGCATGTGACACAGTTACATCACAAATATCAATATTTTTAAACGAGCCAAGTTTTTCGCAGCGTTTTGTATTTATGAATGTTTCTCGGGAAACCAACCAAGTAAGACTGTTATTTAAAGACAATATTTCGGCAACATCATTCTTCGTTGTCATCGTCAGCCTTAGTCGTAAGACTTGAAGTTAGCCTATAGCGCGTTTAAATAATAGTCTTACTCGACTGGTTTCCGTAGAAACGTTCATAAATCAATAGTTTTACATTGTTTACACATTTTTCCGGCCCGCGAGATTCGCTAGACTTTTTACAAAATATATTTATATTTGATTATTGTAGGCCATTTCTTCTACAGTTGCTTGTAAATCTAGTAATTATTGTCTAATAGATACGCCAGTACAGCTGTTGGATATTATTTATTTTCCGGACTCGTTTCGCCTCTCGGCGAGGTATCTTCAGTGTAATATGTAATTGGTTATTGACTTTGAATATAATGATTTTTACATTTAAAGAAATTATTCTTACATAGGATGCATAATATTACTTATATTTATATATCAGTTTTGGGTTACCATGCAGAACGTTTTGTTTATATAAATATACCAAGATAGGCTTCGTATTGCAACTTACATTTACATTTGCGTTTTGAGGTGTGGTCGTTGGTCGCCTGTGACCTCAACCAGCATGTTGTTTACACTATTGCACATGGTTTTACAATTTTGGTATAGTTTTGCTCTTTTGACTCGACTAGAAATCCATTTTGAAGCATAGTTTTCGATGCACGACATTGTCAAACTTTAGTTTTCGTGTGCGCTTTTGCTGTTCTGCTGTTTTCCCGGCGGTGCTCTGTCGGAAATGTCGTGAGCGGCGAGTTTGAATTTCGTAATTGAATTTGTGTGTGTGTGTGTGTTTTGCTTTGTTTTAGCTAAATGTGCATGTGTGATGGATGGTGGAAACGAATCGGTGTATTAGATTACTGTTGGGGTGATGTTTTGTGTGTTTGATGCTGTTTTACGTCAGTTTCGATTTTTCTAACTTGAACAAGGTTTGGATGGTTAAGTTTACATGGTCATTAAGTACGTGTTTTTCTCAGACTATTGCTTTTTGAATTTGGTGGTTTTCTTGCAGAGTTAAAATATTGTCTCTTGTGTTGTTTGTTGTTAGGATTTTCATGTCTATATTTATGTTTGTGGGGAAAGGATTATTGTCTAAGAGATGTTCGGCGAAAGTTGAATGATTGCTGTATTTTAATGCTCGCATGTGTTCCTTATGGAACGTCCATAAACCACGTAGCTCCATTTTTGGCCTCCTGTGAATCCCCCCTCTCCCCACGTAGCCCTACGTGGCTTTTGCCTCTACTCCCCCCCCCCTCCCCACACACGCACACGTATCACGTATCTTTTTTCTCTTTTGATTCCAGAAGACATTTTGTACTGTTTTCTAATGACAGACTATTGTAAATTACATACGGAGATAACTAACTTAGGGAAATAAATATTTACATGCTGTTGTGAGTTCTGTTCTTCATTTTAACTGTGAAAAATATTATACTAAGTGGCCTGGCTCGGAACACCCCCCCCCCCTCCCTCCACGTACCCCAGCGTAGCCTTCCAGCCAACCCTTCCCCCCCCCCCCTTGACCAAGCCACGTAGTTTGTGCACCATCCCTTATATCTTGTCTCCTTGTTTGGCCGATGTAAACTGCATCACAGTTCTGACATGTCAGTTGGTATATGCCAGAGTTATGAAATTTGTTTGTTTGTTATTGTGTTCTGATTTGTTTTTGTATTGAGTTGTCTGTTTTGAGAGCAATGTTTATCCCTTCTTTTTTTAATATATTTGTTACCATGTGTGTGTGTGTTTGTTTGAATATGTCATACTATACCACTTCTTTCCATTGTGTTCCATGTTGTTGGATGTTTGTGTGATTTGAGGTGTTACTGTTGTCGAAGTGTTTGTGCTTTGGTTGGTGACTTGGTGTAGTGTGGTGATGTTGTTCTTTATTTTAGCTTTTTCTAACTTACTTATTATCTTTCTGTTTAAGGCATCAACCATGTGTATTGTGTATCCATTGTTCTTGGCTATTTCTTTTATGGTACTGATTTCTTTTTGGTAATTCTGTTTCGTTAAGGGGATTCTGTTTATTCTGTTGAGCATGTGTCTTATGCCAACCTGTTTGTGGTTGTGTGGATGGTTTGATGAAGAATGTATTATTTGGTCTGTTGCTATGGGTTTTCTGTATATTTGGAATATGTATTTGTTTTGGTTTTTGCTATAGTCAAGTCTAGAAAATTTAAATGGCCATTGTGTTCTTTTTCAAGTGAAAATGTGATGTTTTTGTGTAGTGTGTTTATATCTTTGTGTAGCTCATTTATGCGTTCTAATGGTTCGTTAATGAGGCACACAAGGTCGTAACCGTAACGAAACCAATAGAGGACCTGAAAACCTTTTTGGGGGATTATTGAACTGAATATTTCTCCTTCAATGAAGTTGATGAAGATATTGGCTAATGTTCCTGATATTGGTGATCCCATAGGGAGTACCTCTTGCTGTAAGTAGTGATTGTTGTTTAAGTTGAAGTAATTCTGTGCTATTATCAGTTCTAGTATGCTTATTAATTCATTAATGTGTGTGTTTGGTACTGTGTTATATGTTTGTAGGGTCTTGTGTATTATTTTATAATGGCCAAAGGAGAGAAAAACGATTTTTTAAAATAAATTATTCGTGCATCCATATATACAAAAATTAGCTGTAGAAATTATGAGAAAAAATTAAATTTGATTTTAAAATAATAATCTTGCGAATATATAATTTTATATGCGGCCCGCGGAGTTAAGATGCATTCCCAAAGTGGCCCGCAAGATCACTTGGGTTGGCCTCCCCTGGTTTACACGTTTCACAATCCAGCCATTGAATTTTCTGCCTGTTTTGCAACGTTATTTGGTGTCAACAATATCAAATAACTTAGAATTTCAAATTCTAGTTTTCTGATTTTCCTTAACCACTTACCGGCTCTTTTCCTGTCAACAGTCTCTCGATCGGTTTCATGCAATCCTCCACCTCTTCCTGTTTTGAATCAACTTCTTCATCTCAACATACATCTTGCAATCTACGTTCTTTATTACCTACTTCATGTATTCTAATCATCGTCTAACGTACATTTTTTTTTCCCTCATCTGTTTTCTCCAATTAAAAAATTACCCTTTCCCTCAGGCATCATGCTTTTTTCGCTATTGCTTCTAACATCGTTCTTGTTTCGGTCATTAATCGTAATTTCACTTCCTAAATAATGGAATTCACTTACTTCTCAAATTACACGTGAACGCCTATTGCACTTGAACGTGTGTTTATATTTCATTTTTTTTTCTTCTTCTTCTTCTATTCCGTTTTGACCTCTATGGAGCACGTGGTTCTTAACTCTGGTGACCTTTCTTTTTGGTCCCATATTCTTTCATCGTTGTACTGTGACTGTTTTTCCTTTTTTGGGTCGACTTCACCATAGATCCCGGGAGCAGTGATTTGGCTGTTAGTGTGTGGAGAGAATCGGATGCTTTAATGAACGGTCTGTACCTATCCCTGTTGCATATTTCATTGAGGTCAGTTTCGAGTTGCTCGAGATTTTTTCTCACTGGCGTTGTCCATTTGCATTAGTCATTTTCCCTCTATAGACAGTGTCGAATATTTTGGATGTGAGTCTATGATTGTCCGTCCGAACTACATGACCATAGAATATTAATTTCCTTTTTTTATATTTCATTTACTATTATTATTATCATTTTTTAAAAACTGTATGGCAGCAATTTTTATTTTCCTCTCAAGGTTCTAGCTAAGGAACACTTTACCGTATTTTTATTGGTTTCTGTCATCATCTTGCACTTTTCTTTAAATAATGAAGATGAGTTTTACAGAAGTGTCTGGTGCATTATCGTTTTCATAATAGTCATATACCTTAAAACCTGAATTTATTCATCTTGAAAATTTCAAAATTACCATTACAGTTTCATAACTTCCGTCTTCAATGGAATTAAACGTGTAAAAACATCTCATACAGGAATTAAGTGTTGAGAAATGTCGATTGCCTGTAAACTTTAACTAACAAGTTGTGTGAAAAGTTACGATCACCGAGCGTGTTGGGTGACAGATAACGCTTTGGCCGGCCATTCGGGAGTACGCCGGTTCGAATCCCCGACCAGGCATCCAGATTTTAGTTTTCCATGGTTAGGAAGTTTTCAAGGGGCGCGTGGCGCAGCGAGTAAGCTCTTGGCTTCATAAACCCGTCGTCGCTGGATCGAATCTCGCTGCAGGCAAATTTGCTTTTTTTATTTATTTATTCAGTTGCGTGTACAGATACCTAATTCCCGGCAGTCAGTTTCAACCATTATGCTTATAATAACTTTCTTACATTTCTTTGCTTTAAAAAAAAAAAGATGCTTTCGGACTTCATTATGTTGTTCGCAAACAAAGTCATATTTTACAATTATTTCGTACAAGTAACACTGGAAATAAAACACAAATACCATTCAAGTTGGTATTTATTGAAAAGTGTAATGAAGTAGCCGGAAAGTCGCACGAACCAAAGAGATAGCTATCGTATAAACACGGATAGAAAAAGGGTTTTTCAGCGAGCATTTGCAACATATTGTGGAACATATCTTTCCCTTTTACTACGGCTTCTTAATTGATTGATGGAGACGTTTCTTCTGCGATGAAATTACTATTACAGAGGAGGCTTTCTAAATACACAGACGCACCTTTCAATTATTGTTTCGGCACTTTATTGTGTACCTAATCTTCTTCGGCCACACACTTTTATTCAAAAGGCCGGGATCACTGTCGGATTTTCCCGCCTCCATTTTTTTGTTTTTTTAACAGTGTAAAACAAACCTTTCGCTGATTTTCGACGATGTTATAAGCTGTGCTAGGGACTACTTTTACCTTGTTTGAAAGTTAGCAGGCAACTATGCTGTTATACGACGTCTCGTTTCGACCCTCCCGTCCCCTGGTGTGGGTAGGAATATCGGTCCTTCAGCTGCAACAGTCTGGTAACGGTATTTGTATTTTTTATTTTTGAATTTAAGTTTGTGAAGAAAATAATGAAATCCGAAAGCGTCGGTTTTTCCACAACACATGGCATTTAAAAAACTTATTAGCTATATGCATAAACGTTGAAACTCACATCCAGAGATTATCTATATACACATTTGAATAAATAAATGATAAAAAGCAGAGAGTTTGATCGCTGCGCCACACAATCCGCTAAATCTCCATAACATAGAAGTATTTGAACGGAACGAAAAATTTCAGTGCTGACTTTCTCAACAACGACTTAATACTTTTCCACATTAAACCTCGGGCCATGAGCTTTTACTGTACAGAGTTTGAATCGAATCTGTATTTTACAGTCAGTAGTTTTTGAGTTGTAAACAACTGTTACCCACGACCTCGTATGCATAGACTTAGAATTTTATTGCATGAATTGAATTACGCAAAAGGTGTTATTAGGGTTCTTTATGGTGGTTTAGGAACTGCATTAATTAATTAAAAAGTCCACCAAACAGGTTAAGTTTGAAGAGGCTTGTTTATTTTGAATCAAAACAGTCAGCGATATTCACAATTATAGTTACAATACAGAGATGCACAGTCGCAAACTCAACTGAATGATTGAAACTCTCTGTAACACTGAATACTGTTAACTAAACTGACTTACTAACTGAATGCATGAATGAATACTTAATGAATGTCTCTGTCCAGGCGATCTGTTTATATAGTCTTTATCGAAATTACGAGAATTCTTCAAAGGCATCCGCCCGATATTTCTCGATCATTAACAATCACTCAAACAATCTAACATATTAAAAACAATCGGAATTAATACAAAATTAATTAACAACATTACAAAATGATCAGAAATGGTAATTATAGATACTTAAATACAAAATTATTTACAGAAATCCTTTCAAACGATATAAAATTGTCCTGTAGACATCGTAACTTACATTAATACATGGAATTACAAACATTTAAGAAATTCTCTAGCATAATTCGGTTCTTAAACATATTAAATGGCCTTTGAATAATTTTCTTACCTAAAACAAAGTCTATATACACTGATTTACATGAAATTACAAAACAAACATATCAAATCACTTTCAAGCAAACTTTAGCTCACTACAAATACTTCATACCGTACAATGCTATTCAAAATTCAGGTATAAGGGCTGTTACAACCCCTCCCCAGGATTCACTTAATTTTACACAGATAAAATTGATTGAATCCGTCACGAATCTAAGCAGGTGGAATGTACACATAATGCCAACACAAACAGATTACAATCAATCAACCATAATGACTTTTACAATGAACAAGTACAATTCTTCATACAACATCTGTACATAGTCCATGGCACTGATATTGGTTACAATAATTGTCTTTTCTCAGGTCCAATCATTTTTTCAGTTACTGTTTTTACACAACAAACGTTCAATGCCATCACCTTAAGTTACAATTATTTTCACTCCAAATTACACACTTGATGTCTGCTTGTTAATTACACCAGTCTGTTTACATTTTACAGCTGATAATTTGTCACCAAAATGTAGAAAGTCACAACATCATGAAAATACCAAAAGTCTCTACACAAAACTGTCACAAATTATACATTGAAATGCTTACATCTGCATCTGAACTTAAGTACTCACACAAACTATTTACATGCATCAATTGACATACTTATTTACAAAATTAGATATTTACAGGTTGTTGACCCCTCCCCAAACCATACATTTCAATTAATTCTCATAAGTGGGTTCTAGGATTTCCCTGGAACCCAGAACCATGTAAGTTACTTTTTCCTAACCTTCCAGTTTTCTTCAACTTTTGTATACGCATCTAACACCACATTTCTATTTACACAAATCTGTTGTAATAGTTCCTCACAAACTCTAGCTACACCAGCATCCTTATATTTAACTTTCACGTGATCCACTTCTTGTATGCCTTTCCAAACAGTCTTCTCAAAATCAACCCAGTATTCTCCACTGTCTAATTTAATCCGTAAGTTACCTTCTCCACAGTCTACCAAAGGCATTACTTTTGTAAGCCAATCCATGCCTAAAATGCAATTAACATTCAACTTAGGGACTACATACATGGGTATTTCTACATTTACAGTCCCCATACACCCTTCCATCAACATTTCCTGCCTAATTCTCTTACTTCGAGAACCAGTAGCAGTAATAACAGTCATACTACTAACGGGTAACACTTCAATTTGATGGGTGCTTTCAATTTCATTAAATAATCCCTCAGCAACTATTACTTCACTATTAGCTCCTACCAAATTTAGGCCTTCAAATTCAGAAAATTGGTTGTCAAATTTATTATTAATTTCCGAAAATTTGCTGTCCAATGAATCATTGAATTCAGAGAGTTTTCTACCCAGTTCAGAAAATTTGTTGTCAACTAAATCATTAAGTTCAGAGAATTTGCTGTCAAATTTATTATCAATTTCAGAAAACTTACTGTCAAATTTATTATCAATTTCAGAAAACTTACTATCAAGTTCAGAAAATTTTGCATTAAAATTGGCTACAAATGATTCTAGAAAAGCTTGCAGGTTCTGACTATCAGCCATTTTTAGTAATTAGCAAAATCAACATAAAAAACAAAATTAAGAAAAATTAAAATCTTTCCAATCTGCCACACAATAACATGCAACAGAAATCACTTGAATATTCAATGCAGTACTTACAGTTATTCCTCAATTTTGTATCACATTAAATTTCACTTAGAAGCACTTATTTAACCATTAAACACCACACTGACTTCAAACACTTAACCACACTTTTCACAATTCACTGTAGGAAGACGATTTTGAGGCCGAAGAAAATCCACTCGTCGTCGGAAGATTACAGCCGATTCCCGATGGAAAATCTCCGCCTTAGGCCGAAGAAGGTCCGCTTGCCGTCAAATCCGTGTCGCCTGTATAACCTCTACGTGTCGTAGGCGGTCGAAATTTTCTCGCAGGTTATGTTCGCTTATCGCCGATAATTCGTTGCAATTTTCTGCAGATTCTTTTTAGAAGATAAACATCCCACAGATGTTTAAGAACTTCTCGTCACTGTCAACGGTCGCCATATTAGGGTTCTTTATGGTGGTTTAAGAACTGCATTAATTAATTAAAAAGTCCACCAAACAGGTTAAGTTTGAAGAGGCTTGTTTATTTTGAATCAAAACAGTCAGCGATATTCACAATTATAGTTACAATACAGAGATGCACAGTCGCAAACTCAACTGAATGATTGAAACTCTCTGTAACACTGAATACTGTTAACTAAACTGACTTACTAACTGAATGCATGAATGAATACTTAATGAATGTCTCTGTCCAGGCGATCTGTTTATATAGTCTTTATCGAAATTACGAGAATTCTTCAAAGGCATCCGCCCGATATTTCTCGATCATTAACAATCACTCAAACAATCTAACATATTAAAAACAATCGGAATTAATACAAAATTAATTAACAACATTACAAAATGATCAGAAATGGTAATTATAGATACTTAAATACAAAATTATTTACAGAAATCCTTTCAAACGATATAAAATTGTCCTGTAGACATCGTAACTTACATTAATACATGGAATTACAAACATTTAAGAAATTCTCTAGCATAATTCGGTTCTTAAACATATTAAATGGCCTTTGAATAATTTTCTTACCTAAAACAAAGTCTATATACACTGATTTACATGAAATTATAAAACAAACATATCAAATCACTTTCAAGCAAACTTTAGCTCACTACAAATACTTCATACCGTACAATGCTATTCAAAATTCAGGTATAAGGGATGTTACAGTGTCCCAGAAAGCAGGGAGCCTCGATAACATGACAGTGGATCGCAACGGTTCACTCTCAGATTTCACGTAAATTTCAGCACTAGACTGATTGGTCAGTTGTCTGCACTGCGATAGTGCATTAAATTCGTCTTCCCACGTTATCAAATGGTAGGCATCAAAATCCAAACAGGGCATCTTATTGGTAGGCAGGAGAAGACCTGTCATCGGGTTGATTTTAGGTACTTGGTAATGAATAGTGATATCCTTCTTGCCCTTTGCTAAATATTATTGGATAATGTAGTGCGTCATAAAATTTATGTGTGTCAGGCACCCTGCTTAATCTGTTAGTAAGATTTCGTATACACAAGCTGACTGCGAGGGGAACAAAGCCTAAGCCACCTATATACACTGTTCAGCAAAACATTATGACTACCTACCTACTACCGATATAAACAGGTCCAGGCGATAGCAGCGTCACCTAACGAAGAATGACTGCTAGTCAGACACACGCACGGTGCATGTAGTATCAGTAAGCGTGCTAACCGTGTTTAGAACCTGGGGAAGGCGCGTGATCTATCTGAGTTTGACCAAGGGTAAACTGTGATGGCCCAGAGGCTCGGCACGAGCATTGCGGAAACTGCACTACTTGTCGGGTGTTCGGGGAGTGCTGTGGTAAGTTTCTTCAACAAGTGGCGAAATTAAGGTGAAACCATGTCCAAACGTCGAGGGGTTGGGCGGCCACCCTTCATTACAGATGTCGGGCGTCGTAGGCTGGGCAGACTGGTAAAACAGGGCAGGTGGCTAAATGTGACAGAACTAAGATCAGACTTTAATTATGGACAGAGTACAAGTGTGTCTGAACACACAGTGCACCGAACACTCCTAACGAGGGGCTCCGCAGCTGACGACCCATGCGTGTGCCAATGTTAACACCACGACATCGGCAACTACAACTGAAATGGGCACGTGACTACCGCCACTGGACGCTGGCGCAGTGGCAGAGTGTTGCATAGTCTGATGAATATCGATACCTTCTTGATCATGCCGATGGGAGGGTGCGAATCCGTCGTTTTCCAGGGGAACAGATTCTTGAAACCTGTACTGCGGGACGGAGACAAGCTGGCGGCGGCTCAATTATGCTCTGGGGAACATTCACATGGGCATCCAAGGGTCCAGTGGAGCTCGTGCAAGGCATCATGACGGCCAATAAGTATCGAACACTGGTTTCTACGTTTCTTAGTTTCCCAACGGCAGTGGCATATTTCAACAAGACAATACGCCATGTCACAAGGCCAGGAGTGTGATCGAGTGGTTCGAGGAACACAGTGGCGAGTCGCATTTGATGGTCCAATCGATGTGCTGACTCCCCAACTTGCCAGATCTGAAACCGTTCGTTCACATCTGGGATGTGATTGAACGTGATGTCAGAGCTCATTGCGCCCTCTCCGGAATTTACGGGAATTAGGGGACTTGTGTGTGCAGATGTGGTGGCAACTCCCTCGAGTGACCTATCAAGGCCTCATTGCTTCCATGCCAAGACGCGTCGCCGCTGTTATCAGTGCCAAACGTATTAAGTAAGTGGTCATAATTTTCTAGTTTGATCAGTAACTTTACAGAGATTTACACATTCTCTCCGTCTGTCTGTCACCTTTTGGTTAGTTTTCAAACGTTTATCACAAATTTATTCCGAAAAAAAATATCCTCATAGTAGTAAAAAATACGTGTTCCATGAACAACAGATTATTCAACTGAATCGCTATCTGCAGAAAGGTAACAAGTCCCTGTTTTTTCGAAAATAGCTTTTTCATTAAAACTGTTCTCAGATACAACACGGATCGTTTACTGTAGAAAAGGACACTTGTCAGCCCAATAGAATAGGCATGGCAACGCCTTTAATTTTCCGTTTACTGCAGGTACGAAACTAGTCCTGGATAAGTTCCCCGTCTGCAGTAAACGGTCCTAATGGTGGTGCAAGGTGGCATGAAGGGAAGGGAAGCAAGAGGGCAAATAAAGTCTGTCCTATGCTAAACAAGTAAAAAAGAAAATAACGTTGGCAAAGATGTTAGAACTACTCATAATTTTGGAGATTGTACGAGTAAAAATAAAAACAATACTATGGTGAGAATGATGATACAACGGTGTGAGATAAAGAGGTTTGATAACAATAAACTTATTTTCCCCGTTGGAGGGCATTCATTTATACCCATACATGGGGATTTCGATATTATTAGAAGAATGCTGAGGAAAGAAGAAAAATATTACACAGTGGCTGAAGTAGTTACGCTTATACTGAATTCCTCAAACAACCCTAATAGTTGAAATGAAAACTGATGATTTCATTGACTACAGTTCATAGTGACTAAGTGTTTTTTTTTTTTGGGAAAAAAACCTTCCTAAATTACGATTTATATAACAAAAAAGTCCCCAAAAATTAAAACAGATCTTTCAGGATATCCAACTACTGGGAGATGATGATTTCGGCAAATGATCTGCACAGTGTTCAATGTAACATGAACATTTTTGGCTTGACAACGGACATTTTTAAGCTTCGAAACACAGCTAAACCTTTGGAATTACCTACCAAGAAAGCCTACTGTTGTGCCCATAAATAATAAATAAATGGATGACATAAGGAAAACTTTGGTTTACTTACATGAAGAGAAGATGTAGTTTTGGAATTAAATCATTTCATGCTCCATGACAATGGAATCTTTGGACTAAATCGACAACGAATGAGAACTTTAACTTTTCTCTGTATCTCTGTAGTAATTAAATGAATTTTTATTGAAATTTAATATGTTTTCTAGTTTTTACCATAAAGTTTCTTTTCAAAATCCTGTATACTGCGGAAAGGGGACATGGCCACAACATAAAAAGAAATCCCACAGGTTTGTTATGTATTGTTCTGAACTTTTTAAAGCACATATAATCAAAGGTTACCTAGTTACTTGATAATAAAATTTAAATAAACAAAATTTATCATAAATCAGGTTGTATAAAGTTTTTTCTCTCTCAAAATAGGTTAGAAATGTGGACATGTTGTCTTTTGGCAGATATTGACAAACATGGGTAAAATATATCTCAAAGTATTGAGTCTCCAAGTAATTTAAAGAATAATAAATTAATTCACCTGCGAGAGAAGTGGCCCTTAATATGTATTGACAAAGAATGTTGTATCGTCTCTCCGACATACGTTATTGTAAATACGAGAGAACGCTAGAAAATATCCCCAAAATTGTACTTCAATCATATGGTGCATAGTTTAGTACATACATCTGTTGGATTATGTTTCGTCAGACTTCAGGAATGATCTTCAGAAATGTAAAAAAAAAAAATCTTGTGATCGTACAACGTGGTGACAGAGTTTCTTTCGATTTTATGCCTATTCCGCCTCTGTAGTGGCTGAACCTACAGTTTAACATGGAATCCGGGCCACGGAAAGTCCTGTTGTATCTCATATGGCAGCATAGGGATTTTATTCTTGGGCGCCGAAGTCAGAAACAAGTCCCACAAACACCGGATCTACCAAATAATGCTAGTTTATAATATTAGTGTACATATAAGTAAGGGTAATCACATGCAGAAAAGATTTTAATTTCCTGCTGCAAGGTCACTTCTGATTTTAGAGCAGAATTTGAAAAATCAAACAAAATTGGTTTATTAGTTCTCAAATTATGTAACATTAATAGGTGAATAGGTATGAAGTTCAGAACAAATTTTGATTTCCTGTTTCGACACCAGTTGATTTAGATTAACAAAACGTACTCCAGATTTTAAGAAAGTTACTAATCTATGAAACGGTTAAAACTTCATAGAAATCTGATGAAAAGTTTCTGCAACCAAGAAGAAAATAAACATACAGCTCCGTTACAGATTGAACATTGCGGATCTCAATGGCGGCCATTTGGGGACAAATACAGGAAGGAGGTCAAAGTGATTAAACTGTAGTTTAAAGAGAACAGATTGTGTATGAGTAAGACAGTAACCTTAAAAACGAACGGGATAACACAATGTAGCTTTAAACTCGACGGAAAGTGGATTAAATGCGTTAAAATCTATAGCTATTTTGAAAGTGTTGAGTGAAGGAATAGAACGAAAAAGCTAGAACTGCAAAACGAGATAATAAAAGGATTTATATTCTCTCATTGAATGTTGTATATCTAATATCGGACAACGGGACAGAGTCTTGAGGTATAGCGACAACGCTAGAGCGTTGGACCTCCAGATTTCGGTTCTCAGTGGTTTCCCTAAATCACTCCACGAAAATTCTGGGATAGTTCCTTCAAAAATCCATGGCCGAATTCTTCCCTGTTCCTTGCCACCTGTTATGTACAGCCTCTAATGATCTCGAAGAGTAAAGACCAAAACAAAAACATTAGAAGTGTGTCCCATAAGGGCCAAATATTACATCTTCTTCCAATAATAACAAACAGAAATAGGTGTATAATAAACAATGGAGAACTAAATCCACGTGAAATAAAATTTGTGATATCCGCTGTAGAGAAAACGAAAAGGAAGAAATTCAGAAATGAATGTATACCAAGGGGGTTTATGGTCTATAAATATACCATAAAGGAGTGACAACCAGCGCAGCGAGGAAAAAGAAGGAAACAAGATTGAAATCAGGCATTAATTATGATTAACAGAAACATATAAATTTGAAGGAATTGATTATCTTGTTATTCAGATCTCTGGAAATACATTGCGATACAGTTCCAATAAAAAAAACTCTACGGCATATTGCAGCCATGCACAGATTGATGGACCGAATTTGGCACTTGTTTCTTTTACTAAAAGCTGAACTTGAAACTGTTAGGCGTATACAAACGACTCTATTGTAATGTGAACAAACCCAGATGACGTGATTGCAATTCAAGCACAGCGGCACACGATCCGCATCCAGCCAGACGGACTGTTATCCTTTTCTTTTTGTTGTTGTTCCGTGCAGCAGCTGTTGGAAACGGACAGGAGAGGTTCTTAATTAAAATGATCCCAACAGCCGTCCTGGACGATGAAGTCCATATTGCACAGCAGGAGCTGGCACCAGGCGTTTGGTCCCTCGCTTGCCGCCTCCCAAACGCTCATAAAGTCGGCGCCGTCGCGGCGTAATTGCCGCAGGCTCCCCGGTGAACGTTCCATCTAAAAGGCAATGATGTAAACAGCGTTCCTCGACATGAAGATGGAACCCCGCGGCGCTTTACAGATTTGCTTCGCCCGTAACCGTGTCAGGAGTGGAGGATGATTACCCAGTTTAGGCGCAAGCAAGGCCCATGAATCATGCAAAGGGTACTAAATATCAGCTACTTCTACTCATTTCTGTATTCATCACAAAAACCAAACCATAATATAATGCTCTACGTCACTTATTCACTTCCCAACGAATACTGTAATTCTACAGAGAACATGTTACAAAAAAATCTAATAAAATATATCACTAAAGGAACTAATCAAGTAAATGGTTGTATATACTGGTTAATTGATGAATGATCTATGTTTAATCTGAAGAAGGTGATTTGCATATATTTATATTTTATTTTGTAGTGAGTGTATATGTAAATGTTAATGTGTATGTACTATAATAATAGTATTGTGTTTCAAGCATCATTGACAGCAAATAGAAAAGATGACAATAGGAGATGTGATGACGAAGATATTATATTGTAACAAGAAAGAAATGGACGAAAAAGAAATGATGTTAGAATTATATTTTTGAAGGAGGCGGTTATTAAATAAATGGATTTACGAGAAGTATAATTGTATTGAGGAATAATTTCAGTTCACTATTATTTCAAACATCATTTCTGTTTCGTCCATTTCTTTCTTGTTACAATATAATATCTTCGTCATCACATCTCCTATTGTCATCTTTTCTATTTGCTGTCAATGATGCTTGAAACACAATACTATTATTATAGTTCATACACATTAACATTTACATATACACTCACTACAAAATAAAATATAAATATATGCAAATCACCTTCTTCAGATTAAACATAGATCATTCAGCACTTAACCAGTATATATAACCATTTACTTGATTAGTTCCTTTAGTGATACATTTAATTAGATTTTTTTGTAACATGTTCTCTGTAGAAGTATAGTATTCGTTGGGAAGTGAATAAGTTATGTAGAGCATTGTATTATAGTTTGGTCTGAATAAATCTGTAGTGAAAATCGTTGTGATTAATGTTGGTGAACAAATGGTTGAATCTCTCCTAGCAGGCGAGAGAAAAGAAAAGTGGATATGATTATTCCCTAATGGCTGAAAATGGGACTAAAAAACTCACATTGGATAAAAATAACAGAGGGTACCGTATTGTTTGTGCTAAGCAGATACAGAAAATGCGGTAAGAGGTAATGTGAAATAATTTTAATTGTAGCAATGCACGGTCTAAAGTGTAAAGTATGTAAAAAGTAGACAACGTTCGCATTCGGAGGACGCGGGTTCGAATCCTCATTCGGGCATTCATATTTGGGTTATCCCTGGTTTTCCTAAATCACTTCAGACGAAAGCCGGGATACTTCCCTCAAATGGCCATGGTTGAATTCCTTCCAATTCCTTGCCCTCAGTAATTTCCCGCCTCTAATGACCTCGATGTTGGCGAGGTGTAAAAGCAAAGGAAAAAAAACAACGTTCAAAAGGCTCTTTGAAAGCAATGAAGCGAGGATAGTAGAAACGCTTACAACTTAATTCTGATTTGATTTCATTAATTGTAACTCTCGATTTGAATTAATAATATTAAGTAAATTTTTCTTAGTTATTTCAGGAAAGCGTTCTTAAATAAAATGACTAAGTACAAACAATTAGGTCCTCTGACAGTTATCCTGGATCATTTTCAATAAATAGGCATAAGGTGCAGTCAAGTTTTACTTATAACATCAAAATCACTGAGATACTCTGATGTGTAATCATTTATTACCGTATGCATGTTGTTTGAGATTACACCTTTCTACAGTAACACGTTTAAATATAACAGACCGTACATATAAACGAAGAACAACAATTTTGCTTCCATTTCTTCACTGTAAATGAATTTTTGATAACAAATCCTGTTCTTCATAATAAGACAGTCGTGAAAGTTGCTGGATTTTGTTTTGATTTAATGTAGGTGCCTAGCAAATCCTTCCGCAATTCTAAGGCCTCGACATTCCTTGACTTGGAGAAGAAACATTTCTTTCGTCACTTTGTTCCGGCACCAGTTCTTAATGGGTTACTATGACATCGAATCCAAACGACAGTGGTTGGAGTGTACTTTCTGTTTTTAGCCACCTGAAAATCACAAAAATAATGTCCACAACGTTTTTGCGTTGAAAACGTTTGCTTCTTTTTTTTTTTAGTCTCTTTTATGCGAAACTGAATGTCAGCATTCCATTTATTGATGTTTGTGTTCAGCACTGGTATGCAAAATTAATGTGTGATTAGTGCCTACTTACGAACGGAGAGCGCAGTGATGGTTCTCGTCTCTCGAGTAGATCCACCATTATGCCACCATTTGCTTTTGTGTACCTCAGTCAGGGTTAATCTTGGACGAGATATGTGAGATTTACAACGACGACTGTGTACAAGTCAATGGGCGAAAACAAGTTATCTGAACGAAGATTTTCCCGTAGTGTCATTCAAATGAAATCTTTACGTGTTGACTGTCGAATGCTGCAGAAAGACGAGCTTTCTATGGCGTGCTGAGTCGTCTCCTCAGGTCGCAGCGCTTGCACGGGACCTGAGGACGACGCCAGAGCACGCCATAGAAAGCTCGTATTCCTACAGCATCCGGTAGCGAACCCGTGAATATTACATTTCGCCTCTAAAGTTGATGGTGGGAACGATTAATAAGAAATCACATTCTTCTGGAAATTTTGCATCCATTCTTTCAAAACGACTACGATTTTGAACTGAACTTTCAAATCTTATATACATATTAAAATAGACTTGTGTTTCCCTATATTTCACTTTTCAGCCATCACTGCCTAGTACAGATCACTGGTGTTTGTGTGTGCAAGTAGCATGAAGTTTCCTTTCGTGCACAACGTTCACCGAATGCCGATAGCTGTGGGGGTGTGGGAGATATGATGGTTAAAGGTGGTCGCTGCAGGGCATTTTCATATTTCCACCAAAGACTTGTCTCCTCTTATACTTCTCTTTCCTGCCACAACTATATGGGGTAGACCATTGGTGTTTGTGTGTGCTAGTAGCACCGTATCTCCCATCTTGCACTATGGTGATTAGATGTCGGTAGCTATGAGGATGTTGGAGATATGTTGGTTGAAAGTGGTCGGTCGACCTGCGGCGCTTTCATATTTCTACCAAAGACGTATGTGTCCCGGTGTATCACTTTTCAGCCAAAACTATGTAGCGCAGATCACTGGTGTGGTAGTAATACAGAGTCACCCATCGATCACAACGTTGGCCGAATTTCGGAAGCTGTGAGAATGTGTGAGATATGATGTTAGAAATTAGTCGATTAAGGATATTTTCGTATTTAGACCAAAGATATGTGTGTCCGCATATTTCACTTTGCTGCCTGAACTACATAGCGCTGATAACTTGCGTTTTTGTGTATGGTAAAAGCATCGAGTCTCTCATCGTGCATGTCGGTAGATGCGGGGTTTGTGTGTGAGTGGCTGGGGGGGGGGAGGGGGGTGGGAGGAATATATCGTGGTTGAAAGTGATCGACCTGGGGCACTTTGATATTTCGACCAAAGTCGTGTGTGTCCCTATATTTCACCGTGCAGCCCCAATTATATAGCTCAGACCACGGGTGTTTGTGTAATAGCTAAAGAGCTACCATCGCGCACTATGGTGGTTACATGGCGATAGCTATGGGGGTGTGGGATATATGGTGGTTGAAAGTGGCATTTTCTTATTTCCACTAAGATGTGTGTCTCTCTTTATTTTAGCATGCAGCCACAGCTTCCTTGCTCTGACCACTGGTGTTTGTGTGTAATAGTAGCATGAAGTCCCGCATCGTGTGCCATTGATGTTGCGTGGGAAACATGGTGGTTGAAATTGGTATATATTTAGAATTAGACGTGTGTGTCTCTATATTTTGGAATGGTCGAGGTAGAAGAGTTTCTTAATTCAAATAAAGTGTTTTAAATATTATTTTGAATTTTCTAGCGCAGAGCACTGATGTTTGTGTGGCAGCAAAATTAAAAAAATGAATGGTTAAGTGTGTTAAAAGGCAATATATAAGGAAAAAAAATGCCAACGTCTAAAAGTAAATATTCGCGATTTCGATACGTATCTTTGACTTTTATATATATATATATATATATATATATATATATATATATATATATATATATATATAAATATGAATCAGGAATCGTATCTTTGACTTTTATAAATAAACTTGTTGGTATAACAGAAAACTTAAAAAGTGAATAATGATGTCTGAAATAATAATATTATTATGTTGAATATAAATCTTAAAGCTAATCAACGATACATTAACGATGCAAGATTTGAGTTAGACGAGAACATAATCAGTGCTAAATTCATTCACTCCTATAACACTATGCTGATACCATTCCAGATCAAGACTTTGGGCGAATAGTGCAATTGACTGTAACACCAAGCTCGCTTGTTAACACAATGTAACAATTTATCCTGCGCAGCTGACCTGAACGTACCCTAATATAACGCAAGTTATGACGGCTCGTGTGTCTACTGATGGCTAGGCATTCGATAACATTGAGATCTGTGATGCACACATCTGTCCAGTTACCATCCTTTTTCTTCTTGCTGGAGACTGCTTTATCAGCCGAACACGCAATTTACACAGATATCACGCTTTTTCTTTAGTCCATTTCAGTGATGAATACACTTCATAAAAGATGCCGCTTTGCTGTGTAATGCAGGCAAATGTAAATTGTGACTTTTTCGTGAAGTGAATTGAAATAATTTTTTCCAACTTCTATATTTATGCAATTGGTGGCTTAAGGTATTTTATTCATTTTTTCACACCTTTTTAAGGAAATACGTGGGGAAGTGACATATAATACATGTTTACAATGTATGCTAGCGAGTGTTTTGTGTACGAAAATGCCCACTCGCGTGATGTCTATGTGGGATCCATTACGATTCTATCTAAAGATTTTTCTGTAATTGATGAAAACTTATGTGATGGTGCAGTCAGTATCTCCGTTGTACATTTGGTGTGCGTTTTAATATTTTTGATTTAAAAGAGAGTAATGTACAAGGCGTTTTGTTTAGTGTTCATCCTTTGCACTCCCTGGCGGTAAGGTGATGTGTGATGGAGGGGCGGTGCAGGATTCCCTCCCCCCCAATACCGAATTCATTTAACTCCTGTATCTGATCGTGTAATCATATTCTCTTAGTAATATAGTATTTACCGGTAGAAAACGTAATACCCTATGCTAATGCAGGACGGGGGCTGGAACCTGCGTCCTCTGGAATGCAAGGGCAGAACGTTACCACTCACTCACCACGGTCGGTGACATCATTGAAAAAGACGCAATGAGTTAAACTACACTGAAACTTGCAAGAGGACACGCTACAGTGCAGGAAATGATGGTAAATTAAGATGTTGAAAAATTTTTGCTCCCTGGGTAACACGTTTGTCGGGCGAAAACCATAAATTTTACTGTTTTACTGGCACACTGTGATAAGAACGAAATAACAGTAACCTGTTTTTAATGTAAGTTATGCTGTTTCCATACTTCGATTACCCTATCATGATGGGAAGATTGTATGTGTGGTGAATACTCAGCACATAGTTTTTCCAAACCTCTTGTGACAACCAGAGTTTAATGTAAGATATAATGGGTCGTTCGCATACTGATAGTAGTAGAAGTTTTAGCTATACCTCATAGAGTTAATGTTCGCTTTTGTGTTAGTATATGTAATGCCTACCCCTTTTATCGATAACATCCGTAGTGTTCATCCTTTGCACTCCCTGGCGGTAAGGTGATGTGTGATGGAGGGGCGGTGCAGGATTCCCTCCCCCCAATACCGAGGTCATTTAACTCCTGTATCTGATCGTGTAATCATATTCTCTTAGTAATATAGTATTTACCGGTAGAAAACGTAATCTCCAACTACTGCTTATTCATTATCTTGCTTTAAAAACTTACACTCCATTCTCGATATTCAGACCGGCATACAAGCAATAACTCTGAAAAGAGACAATTCCGAGATCACCCGTATGACAGTGCCGAAAATGTACACTTACGTCTCCTACTAGGTTACCTTCTCGGCACCGTGAATTGCCATAAAATATGATCATAAACGTTTAAAAGGCTTATATTTACTTTAAATCAAACGAAAGAGTTGTATTTCAAATTAGTTATGATGATAGAGTCAGGCCTGGGCCATAGGTTATTCAGATTGAATGTTAAACCGTAGATATTAGAAAGTTGGGGGTGCAATGCGAGGCAAATCGTAGGTATTCTTGCAATGTTGTAGGTGTATACTTTTTTACGTTATAATGATCCCTCAGGTTTTGTTCGCAGTCAGTGTGTAAGTGTGAACCACAGTAATATTATTATAATTAGGGATGTAAGTCTCTGTCTTTTTGATATGTTATGACGACCAAATGGCTATATCGTTGTGATGGAATTTTATAAAGAAATCTGTATGAAGGGCACAGGATATTTTTTCCAGTATGATTAACACTTGTAGTCACGAAATTTTGAGACCTTATCGAATGGTGACAGAAAAATGTTGGCAATTGATTCTCATAACTTGGAAATACGGCGATAGACAGACACGTTGGATATGCACGTCTTCAGACCGTGTTTCCGTGTAGTGAGCTGGAAGCTCAGTGGCTAAAGAGCTTGCTTACGAACGTCGTGCTCTCCGGTTGAAATCACCGTGGAAGCCAAGATTTTTAAAAATTGTTTTTCATCGTAAGAGTCAGGCCTGGGTCGTAGGTTATTCGGATTGAATGTTAAACTGTAGATATTAGAAAGTTAGGGGCGCAATGCGAGGCAAATCGTAGGTAGTCTTGCAATGTTGTAGGTGTACACTTTTTTACGTTATAATGATCCCTCAGGTGTTGTTCACAGTCAGTGTGTGAGTGTGAACCACAGTAATATTATTATAAATACGGAAGTAAGTCTCTGTCTTTTAGTTACGTTTTGACGACTAAATGGCTATATTGTTGTGATGTAATTTTATAAGGAAATGTGTATGAAGGGCACAGGATATTTTTTCCAGTGTGATTAACAGTTGTAGTCACGAAATTTTGAGATCTTATCGAATAGTGACAGAAATATGTTGGAAATTAATTCTCTTCAAGAGGCAGGTTCGACGGTAGAATGATATAGTGATAGCTTTCCTGTCATATTATGCCGACTCGATATTGTTTGGTACTAATCCCTCGTTACCAAAAACTTATTATATTTAATTGTGGCAAAAAAAAATCTTAATCCACGCGTACGAAGTCGCGGGTACGAGGCTAGTGTTTGAATATAACTCGCACATTCGATGACGAAGTCTTCTGGCAGGAAACGATGCATATTTCCTTGTATTGTGACTTCGGAATCATCTGCCATCGAGATAAAACTACATTTTCCTTGATTAGAGCCTAGACAAAGCAGTATCAAAATAAAATTTTGTAATTGTAAAAGTTTGACAAGAATACTGCTGGATTAGATTCGTTTACAAAATGATAACTTCAACCAATTATCTCGTATCGATGTGTGAATAACTTTTAAATACTAGGCGCTGTGACGCTGCTGAACCACAATGAAAATATTAATATTAAGAGAACTATCGACAGATGGAAAATAATTGTTTCTATAACAGGGTATCGTTCTCGGGGCAAGGGACAATGCCCCTAGGCAAAATTCACTGCGCCGCGTAGTCTCCAATGTTTTTGACAGTCCACCGCTCAAATTTGTTTGATTTGTAAGCATTTGGGTATATCCTATCAGGATCACTTCCGCTGGTTGAGGGCATATCAAAGTTAGGGAATACAAACAAACCACATCCAGCATCTGACCTGACCTCTGAAGGTAAAATGCTTTCCATTGCAGAACTTAATTCAGAAACTTCACGGGCGATATTACGGAGTCAAACTGGGATGCTGTAAAGGAAACGTCATACACGGAGGTAGCGCATATTTAAAAGTGAGACTGTGAATACCCAGTGTGTTAAACGCAACATTTAAATTGTTTTTTTTTCAGTTTTATTAATATTTTCTCATCCAGCACATGACATTTTGGCGACGTCGTACCCATTTACAGACTTTTTAACAGGAATGGGATAAGTTGCAACTGAGTGAAAAGCGTTTGACCTAGTACTGTTTGCTGCATACGTTGTTGGAATTTATTTTGAGGGCTGTTATCATATGTGAGGGCGTATTCTAACTGTACTACCGATGTGAGCTACATTGGTAGTTATCCAGTGAAGAATAACAACACCCATGCAATCACAAATGAAGATGACTCCATTATTTACGTTAAAGGACGGGAGAAGGCTCGTTGGTTTCAGAAGATTATTCGCAAGAAAGTCTGCTACAATATAGAAGATTTAGGATGCCCGCCTCTACATGAACTCAAGAAAAATAATTTGATAAAACTTTGTAAAGGACATTTATTTTGTAACGCTATATGCGCTGTTGAAAATGTATTTTTAATTGCCCAATGGTGGGTGAAATAAAAATAAGAAATAAAATATAATGTGTTATTTATTTAAACACTTTAGTTAATAAGGTCCACAAACATCATATCCAGGTTCATAATTCTTAATTACAATATTATTTACATCATCAGATACTAACAAATTTTTATATTCAATGAGTTCAAGTCTTAATTGCGCATAATCCAATGACGAACTGGGTGTCACTTGAGCTACACGAACATTATTAATGTGCATGTCAATCAGTTTTTGCACTGTAGCCATATTGAAGTCTCGTAGCACTTTATTAGCTAGAATGTTCACAAATTCTGTATAATATCGTGACACCAAGTAGCCCCACTTCTGCTTGACGGTCAAGGCGTTGGTCACGGCCGGCTGCGCGTCGACGTAGTTCCTCCAAGTAGACTGGCCGAAGAAGACACCGCTGGCAGGATCATCATTAAGGTGGAAACAAACAGTCTTCACCCCGGCAATCGTTCGGCAGGAGACGGTGTGCTCACCAAGCGGGATGCTGTCGGTGCCGGCGTTGAATAACTCGGACACTACGTCCAATTCCTGGATCAGGACGTTCCATTCGTAGTATGTTGAAACAATTTTATTGTGTCCCACTTTTTCCAGAACAACAACAGGTTCAAACTCGTGTTTGGACGATAACCCTATCATCAAACGTTTCGTATCACCAGCGTTGAGTTGGTAGACAGAGGAGAACAACATCACTAGACGAGACATGGCTGCAAACTGACGCCGGGTGGGGCTGCAGCTGGGAGGGGTCCCGATAATTAATGGCTTCCGCCTGCGAGGGGTCGCGATGAGAAATGTGGCGCAAATGTGCCGGATGTACGTGGCGGCGCTTGGCGTGGGAAGACGGCGCCCGCGATGATAAATGTGGCGCAGCTGTGCGCCAGGTGTACGCGCGGCCGGCTGCGGCTGACTAATGGTTTCCGCTGCGAGGGGTCGCGATAATTAATGGCTTCCGGCTGCCGCTCCGCGTGGGAAGCGCTTGGCGTGGGAAAACGGCGCCCGCGATGATAAATGTGGCGCAGCTGTGCGCCAGGTGTACGCGCGGCCGGCTGCGGCTGACTAATGGTTTCCGCTGCGAGGGGTCGCGATAGTTAATGGCTTCCGGTTGCCTCTCCGCGGGGGGGAGCGCTTGGCGTGGGAAGACTGCGTCCCCGATGATAAATGTGGCGCAGCTGTGCGCCAGGTGTACGCGGCGGCCGGCTGCGAGGGGAGACGGCTGAGTAATAACTTCCGCGGCTGACTAATGGTTTCCGCTGCGAGGGGTCGCGATAATTAATGGCTGCTACTGTGCGAGGGGAGCGCTTGGCGTGGGAAGACTGCGCCCGTGATGATAAATGTTTTCCGGGTGTGGCGCAGCTGTGCCGGATGTACGCGGCGAGCGCTTGGCGTGGGAAAACGGCGCCCCCGTGATAAATGTGGCGCAGCTGTGCGCCAGGTGTACGCGCGGCCGGCTGCGAGGGGAGACGGCTGACTAATGGTTTCCGCTGTGCGAGGGATCGCGATAATTAATGGCTCCGCGGCCGGCTGACTAATGGTTTCCGCTGTGCGAGGGGAGCTAAAACAAATCTTTCGAACTAGTACTCAGAATTAAATGAAATAAACGGCATTTTAATACTCAGAAAATTTAGATATTAAAAGATACGTCACACCACAAGAATGTAATAAAATACAAAAGAAAAAGTGAATATTGTACCGTAATTGAGGTTTAAAAAATAATAATAAAACCATTTAGACGATTTGGTCACACAACACTCATTAGAATACGATTTATGACCCGTAACTCAGGTTAAGAAGTGGCCAGACGAACACCTGCGTGGCACGTGGCAGAGGCGAACACCTGCGTCCGCTGGTGGCACGTGCGCGACGTGGGTGGTCCTGAGCTCACTCCGGCGCCCATTAGGAATACATGGGGTGTTTTGGTCCGGGGTGCGAGCTCACTCCGCCCTTAGAGCACTACTTTTAACAGAAAATTTAAAAATTTAATAGTGAAGTGCGAAAAGTAAAAATATAATGATAAAAAATGCCATAGGTAAAAGTTGGTGTAGTTGAATCATACTGAGGAAGAAAGATACGTGAGTGTTGGGGACGATTAGATATTAAAAGATACGTCACACCACAAGAATGTAATAAAATACAAAAGAAAAAGTGAATATTGTACCGTAATTGAGGTTTAAAAAATAAATAATAAAGCCATTTAGACGATTTGGTCACACGACACTCATTAGAATACGATTTATGACCCGTAACTCAGGTTAAGAAGTGGCCAGACGAACACCTGCGTGGCACGTGGCAGAGGCGAACACCTGCGTCCGCTGGTGACACGTGCGCGACGTGGGTGGTCCTGAGCTCACTCCGGCGCCCATTAGGAATACATGGGGTGTTTTGGTCCGGGGTGCGAGCTCACTCCGCCCTTAGAGCACTACTTTTAACAGAAAATTTAAAAATTTAATAGTGAAGTGCGAAAAGTAAAAATATAATGATAAAAAATGCCATAGGTAAAAGTTGGTGTAGTTGAATCATACTGAGGAAGAAAGATACGTGAGTTTTGGGGACGATTTCTGACATTATACAAGGCGAAGTGAATGCGTAACATAAAAAGTGAATAGTAAAGTGTAAAAAGTTAAAATGCCAAAACGTAAAAGAGAATATTTGCAATCTCGAATAGCATCGCAAAGGCGTAAGATGGTGCCGAGAAGTGAAACTGAGAAAGAAAGAGAAGCACGTCTAACACTACTGCGACAAAATTATCGACGGAACAGAGGTATTCAGGCAGAAGAACAACGTGAAAATAGTAATGAAGCAGATGGAATAAACCAATGATTAAGCGGAGAAACAGAAACAGGTACACAGACGAATGAAATAAATAAACAGGATATTGATAGAATCAGTAACCTTCCATCAGGAGCGCAAGTCGAAGTGCTATTATCGCAAACAACTGTACATGATGTGCGCGAAAGGAGGCGATATTCGAGATTTCGAATCGCATTGCAAAGGCAAAGGATTGTGAGAGGAAGTGAAACTGAACAACAAAGAGAAGCACGTCTAACACTGAGGCGAGAAAATTATCGACGGAACTTAGGTATTCAGACAGAAGAACAACGTGAAACTAGTAATGAAGCAGATGGAATAAGCCAATGATTAAGCGGAGAAACAGAACCAGGTTCACAGACGAATGAAATAAATAAGCAGGATAGAGGAAGAATGTGTAACCTTCCATCAGGAGTGCAAGTCGATGTGCAGTTATCGCAAACAGCTGTGCATGCTGAAATGAAACTGAAGAAGAAAGATTAGCACATTATAACATGTCTGTTATACACAGTGCAGATACCGTAGTTAATTATAATTCCCAATTGATTTCTTTTTCGTGTGTGTGTGTGTTAATTTCGTAATGATAAATAATTTGCAAAAAAATATGTAAATATTTAATTGTAACTGGCTTCCACAGACAGTAGTGTGTATAATACTGTGGTAAATATAGAATAATATCGTTGCATTCAACAACATATAAACTAGAATCTCTGGGGATAGTAAGAAGTTAGCTGTAAATTTGGTTGTGTAGTTTAATTTGATGAAATGAAATCAAGGTTTTAAGAATAGTAAAGTGTTATTATTTGATTTTAAAGTAATTTTGAAGAGAAGGACCTAATTATTTCATAAATGGGGCTGACCTCCCATAATGCAAATTAAGCATTTAAAGAAAAATATCTGTCGGCACACCAAAAGGTTTATGTATACAGTTTGAGAAGTGTTGCATATGGCTCAAACTGCCAGAAGTAAGTACAAATACTTTAAACACGGGTGTTCCAACATGAACGATATTACGAGAAAATTATCAATGCATCGGAGATAATTAGGCAGAAAAAGAAAGTGAAAATATTAGTGAAACAATCCAGTGTTGTTGTAGGCCATTTTTTCCGCAGTTGCTGAATAAGATAACTGATAAAATAACGCCAATTCAACTGTTTCATAGCTTCGAGTGGCCATTTTGTTTTCTTAGTGTCGAAGGTGGTGGTGCGCTGACAGCGCCAGTTTGAGTTGCGTGGCAGCGTGGTATTTTGCTGTTTTGTTTCTAATCTTCTTGTCTGAGCTGTGTCATTTTCTGCTTTTTCTATTGGGTACTCAAAAATTGAAGTTTTTCTGTGTTGGAGAAAAAGCAGAGATGTGTGGTTACTAACCTGGAAACCACTAATGTAAATAATTCGTCGCTGATGATGCTTCGATGAGAGGCGAAACGCGCAACAGCATTAAAGCTATAAAACAGTTGCATTGGCGTTATTTTATCATTTAATTAGTAAAACAGATCGAAGATGACAAAGATTACGTGGTGAAAGAGGAATAGGTGCACAAATGATCTAGAAGTAGAAATTGACAATCAGTGGGTAGTGCCATACAATCCGCTATTATCGAGGATGTTTCAAGCACAAATCAATGTAGAATATTGCAGTTCTGTCAAGCCAATTAACTATGTGTGTAAATATATTAATAAAGGAAGTGATATGGCTGTTTTCGAAGTAACAAATGAAGATAAAAATTAAAATAAATACTATGAAATATTGCGATATCAAATGGGACGATATATCAGTAGTAATGAGGAGGCTTGGCGTATATTAGGTTTTCCGATTCACGACAGAGATCCAGCAGTTGTTCATTTAGCAGTCCATCTTGAGAATGGACAACGAGTGTATTTTATAAGTCAAACCGCACAAAGAGTTGCAAACCAACCGGCCAATACGATCCTGACTGCATTTTTCGAATTCTGCCAAAATGACCCATTTACAGCAACACTTTTCTATACAGAAGTTCCCAATTATTACATATGGGACACCTCACAAAAAATCGACGGAAGAGAGGAATTCCTGTAGAAGGATTTGAAGGAGTATTCAAAGGTAATGCTATTGGTCGAGCATACAAGGTTCATCCGAAAAACGCAGAATGTTTTTACTTACCTCTACTGCTTCACGAAATACGTGGACCAACATCATTTGAATATCTTCGAGCAGCAGAAGGTTATATTTGCGAAACGTACCGGGAGGCATGTCAGCGCCGCGGTCTATTAAAAATTGACAATCATTGGGAGCACAAGTAGGGAGAGCAGATGAAGTACGAGAGCTTTTTGTAATAATTCTAACAGCGTGTAATCCCTGAGAACCTAATAAACTATGGATTAAATATCACGACAGCATGAGTGACGACATTTTAAACACAGTGCGGAGAGACAATCCGGATTTGGATGCTAATTTCAATGAACATATTTATAATGAAGCCCTGATAATGTTAGAGAATCGATGTTTAGCGGTGAGCAATCAAAGTTTAATTCAACTTGGAGTACAACCTCCCGTGAGAAGTGAGTTAAACGTAGTTAGTTCAGAATTGACGAAAGAGCTCAGTTATAATATAAGAGAATTCAATCGTTACATCAAAGATAATGAACCAAAATTAACCCAAACACAAGAGATTATTTACGACAGAATCATTAATCGTATTGAAACAGATGAAGAAATTATCTTTTTAGATGCACCAGGAGGCACTGGTAAAACATTTCTTATTAATTTGATATTAGCTAAATTCGACTGAAAAAGCAAATCGCATTAGCATTGGCGTCATCTGGAATTACTGCCACGTTAATGGAAGGCTGGAAAACGGCACATTCTGCGTTAAAATTACCATTAAACGTAGCGGAACGAGAGAATCCAGTCTATGATATAACCACATCTTCTGTATGTTGTCAGATTTTATTGCGATGCAAAATTATGATATGGAATAAATGTACAATGACCCACAGAAAGCAACTCGAAGTGCTAGATAAAACATTCGGAAAAACACAGGTCTAATGGGAGGAATGATATTGCTACTATTAAGAGATTTTCGACAGACATTGCCGGTAATTCCAAAATCAACATCGGCTGACGAAATAGAAACATGTTTTAAAGCGATTAATGTTTTGGGATCGTGTTGAAAAGTTACCTCTAACTGAAAATATGCGTGCAAAACTTACAGGAGATCCGAGAGCACAAGCATTTGCTAAAAATCTTTTGAAAATAGGAAATGGTACCTATCCACTGGATCCTGACTTTGGTAAAATTATTTTAACAGAAGAATTGTGCAATGAGGTAGACACGAATGAAAAACTTATCGAAAAAGTGTATCCATTTGTAGAAAAAAACTACATTAAAATATAATGGTTATGTGAGCAAACGATTTTAGCTAGAAAGAATGATGTAGTGCAACGAATAAATGAGCAGAAACAAAATATCATACTGGAGGAAGAAAAAATACATAAATCGATACACACAACTATGGATCAAGTGTGAACTTTCCGACAGAATTTTTAAATTCATTAAGCCCTCCCGGTTTGCCTTTGCACATATTGAAACTAAAAATTGGATCGCCAGTTATACTATTCCGAAATCTTGACTCGCCTAAATTATGTAATGGCACAAGATTAAGCGTGAATCAGCTGCTAAACAACATCTGAGGCGGTAATCCTAACCGTAAAAGAAAAAGTAAAATAGGTTTTCATACCAAGAATACCAAGAATGATTTGTCATTTTGTTTGAAACGTTTACAATTTCCAGTGAGATTAGCATAGTATGACTATAAATAAGGCGCAAGGTCAAATTTTCCACTATTGCGGAGTTAATTTGAAAGAACCCTGTTTCTCACACGATCAACTTCGTGTTGCTTTTTCACGTGTCGGATAAGCAGAAAATCTATTTGTATATTATCCAGACAACAAAACGTCATATATAGTTTATAAAAAATTATTTCTATAAAATTATTCAATATGAAGGATTTTTGTGTACTTAGTCTATAAGATATTTGTGTAGAAAACGAGTAAAAATAAAACAATAAACAAATATCTTTAAATCCACATCTTCTATACGATGTATAAAAAAAAACTAAACAGATGTACAAAAAAAAAAAAAAAAAAAAAAAAAAAAAAAAAAAAAAAAAAAAAGCGAAGCGGGTAGTCCTCAGCTAGTTGACTCATATCATGAAGTTCTCCGTGACGGTTTACAACTGACGATACCACTGTGTGCAGTATTTTCTCTTCCAGTGCGATTATCTAATAAATTTAAATTAATGGTCTGACTTTTTAGATTCAAGGATTCTTCATTAATATCAAGCAATGGAAAGTTTCGGGAAGATGAACAGATTTGATGACGGTATGCCATGCAGAGAACTACTGAAATCTCAGAAACTACCGCAGATTGCTTATGATGTTGTTATGATACTAGAGACCGGCATAAAATTTAAAAAAAAAAAAAAAAAAAAATCAGTTGAATCAACGGAGAAAAAAAAAAATTTCCTTTTGTCTGATTCCTGCAGGCTGTTGTATGATTGTTTAGAAGCAAACGAGGACACTTAAAATAAATTACTTCAACTGGAAAATAATTTAAGTAAACGGATAAAATGAAACCCTGTAGTTTTAAAAAATTGTACTATGTGCAAACCGTTTCACAAAAAAGTCTTTCGCAAATAAACGGAAAAATATAAATCTAGGCGATAATAATCAAAACAATCTTAAGGGACCCAAAAATGTGAAATGATTTGTCACAATATCGGTTGTAAATTTTGGACATTTGTACTATTGTTTCTGCCCAGTTTAGAAGGAGAATGTAAAAGCCACTTTTTTCATGTATTTACAAAGAAACACGACAGACATTTCTAATATTACTACTGAGATTTCTTATTTCATTACCACTGTTCGTATACTTCAATCTACTCTAGATTAACTCCTATTCATTGGAAAATATAAATTCTGCATCGTTCTTAACTGTCTGCCCTTTATGAGATCTCTTTGTACGTAGCAGATGAAATCTTATATAGTGAAAACAAGCTTATTTCATACTGAATTGAAGTATGATATTAAAGTTTCAAAATGTCCCTTTGCACTCGTCTTCTAACTGTAGGAGTAAGGAGGCAATTACCTGCCATATCTCATTACGGACAACAGTAGTTACAAAAACTGTAAATTATTCATTCCGAAGACAAATCTTATGGGTCACGGTAAATTCTGCTTCCGTCCATTTTTCCGTATACGGCCAAGTTGGTGAAGTGGTAAAGCCACTCCACTCGGCATGGAATCTATCATTTTTTTTTTGTTTTTAACTAGTGGCCTTGTGTCTCAGTGCTTGAGGCGTGGATATTGAAAGGTCTCCGGTTCGAATTCCTGTATCGGCTGGGGTTCTCAAAGGGTCTTAAACCGACATTCGCCTCTGGTATAGCTTTTTCCGGAATGTTAAGTACGCCAGAACACTTTGGTGGTTCTGATAACGCATTAAGCTGTAAGTACTATTGCCAGGTTAGTTTAGTTAAGGAGGAAACGAACTGGACGTCCTACCTCTGATAACAGGCTTAGAATGCCTTTTTCTGGGGCGTCCAATTATCATCCAGGTTGAAATCCGCGCTTACCTTCAACGTTTCTATATTATAATTGCTGTCTACTATAGGACTGTTGTTAATATATCGATATATCGAAATATCGATATTATTTTTTGACAATATCGATATTTATGAGTGATATTTTTTAGGTCGATACATCGATATTTCGATACTGAAATCTGGATATTGGCTTAGATATTTTTTTAAATAAGTTATCATTTTTCGGTTGTTCTGAATGACGCTATGTCCCTCAAATTTCTATTACTCATAGAGATCAGAAAGCTTAAGTAAATCTTACTACGTTCCTATAATTAATTTGAAAGTACCAAGTATACTCAGATGATGACAACAGTGTAAGCAAGGCATCGCTCGCCCAGTACGATTAGAACCCGAGCCCATTGTTTGAAATGAGCGTGTGGATTGTCCACGGTAGTCTAACTTGAAATTAGTGTGTTAGCAGGAATAGTGGGAAGTGTAAATAACAAAGAGTTGCTAATTCGAGAACAAGAAAAATAAGACAACTCGGAAAAAGCTATCAACATACAAAACTAAATCAAATACCACAAAAAAATCTTATGAAAAAAGTTATGTAACTTGGTCATAATGTATGCTATGATAGCCAAACTTTTACCTAAATAAATACCTCAATCTTATCAATCTTAAAAATACACAAAATAAGATTTGCCTCGACCTCTTTCGAGTTTTATAAATTTTATTATTAATTCTTATAAAACTTGAGACTCATAATGGTTAAATTTAAAAAAAAAAAATCAAAAAAAATCAACAATCATCATCACCAGCATAACCATTTGAAAGTGAAAACCTGATTAAGAAAAAAATCACACGTCTATTTATCAGTGGTCAGCCTTAATTTTGCAAGGTTTGACTTTATGAAATTGTATTTATGAAAGTATCGATATATCGATACTTTTTTCCGATATGTCGGGAGCTCTACATTATTTTTTTTTGAGGTTACCCCTAAAATCTGTCTAAATGCCTGTCTACTATCTACTATCGACAATATACTTCGAAAACTGACTTCATTAATCTTTGTTTCTTGTCGTGTTACACTTCGTCTGGTGTCATGTAACATTGCATTTTTCTGTATCTTTGTTTATCTTGAGACATTGCCTAATGCCACGTATCATACTCATATTAGTTAATTACATGGTAGACAAAGGCATCTCAAAACTTTTAGGTCAAAGTAACAGGATTAAAACATTGACGACATTAAATTAATGTACACTGGTACCGTTAGTATTTCATATAGTTTACGTTTAACATTTCCCCTGCGAGAAGTAAATTCTTTTTCGATGAGCGCCATTCACATCAAAACAACTTGTGGGATTTTTGTACTTTTGATACATTGTGCAGCCTAGTTTCCCTGGACTAAACTGAGGTGTATTTTATTTCGATTTTTGTCTTTTCATCTGTTTGCTTCGTTGAACGCCATGCTGGCGGATTTTGACGGTGTTTGAACAATGTACAGCCCGTTGTCCCAAGAACAAAATGGGGCATGTTTCCTTTTGATGGAATGTCAGAAAGCTGAGCAATTACTGTAAGAGTGTCTGCAAATTAGTGTACATTTAAAGGCAAGTATTCTCGCAGCGAGCGTGGTGGGTGAACAGTAAAGCTCTGGCCTGTCATACAGGAGTTCGTGGGTTCGAATCCCCGTCCGGTTATCGAGATTTGGGTTTCTAATGTTTCCCCAAACCACTGCGGGAAATAACCGTATGGTTCCTTTAAAAAGACCATTGCCGAATTCCTCGCCGTTCCTTGCCCCCAGTACTTTTCCCATTCCCGCAGCACATTTTCCTGAACATGGACCAGTGGCATCATATTATTAGGAACTGAAACTGAGATTCATCGTCAGTCATTTAACTCACTTCTGAAAATTCTCCATTGGATTTTTCACTAAATTCGTAACTTTCTTGACTTTGTGCTGACTGCAAATCAGGAGGTCAAATTATCCGCTCGAATAACTCTCATAAACTTTGTAAAAAAAAAATAATAATAAAAAATATGCGAAGGATGTTACGGGCAACAGCTAGTAATAACAATGTGTCGTAATATATCTACGCACCCACAAGGAATACTTTTTAAGCTGGTAGTCTCTCAGCCTAATTCGTATTAGTAGGTTTTCTGGTTGCCTTTTTCTGGATCACAACCAAAACTGGCGAACGATAGCTACGTCCCTGCTGGCTAAAAATAATTCGTATTTTAGGAAAACATTCGACTCCACATTAAATAACTCGCCTCACGTTTTTCACTACTTTAACATTTATTTCATTTACTGCATGAATCATTTTCTTCTTCTTTACGAACTAAATTAAAACATTCTTATGTTCTCAGACTCAACATAGTTTTTTGCTATAGCAACCACAGAACAACTTTCCACTGAGGTCAACGATATCGATTACACTACAATCTATCTTACAGACTAGCTAACTTGATTATCTATACCCCTATTCTGAAGCCTTCCACCTCGTATATAAACATATTATTTTACATACATTCTTTTGTATTCATTGATCTTATGGTTGTTACCTCTGAATACTCCCTTCCAATGTACGTCAGCTGAAAGCACTGGCAGGAGTAAAGAGGCATTAGCGATTTTATCGTGGCACCAAACGACCGTTTGCTATTAAGAGAACTACGTGGGGTGATCAGAAACTAAGTTTACAAAGCCTGTAGTGAAACGTGTATATTTTATTTCCTACAACCAATACATCCAACTGATAGTATATACATTAGGTTATTTTTCAACATACGTATTCTCCATATCGGTTTAGCCACTTGTCTCTTTGTTGCATGGTTTTAAATATTCCCTTCTGGCAAATATCCTGGCCTTGCGTGTTTGGACACGTTGTCGTTAAGTGTTTCACCTCCTCGTCTGAAGCGAATCGTTGACCTCCTACGTGATCTTTCAAATGAGGAAAAGGTGAAAGTCGCTTGGAGAGAGGTCCGGGCTGCAGGGAGGATGTTGGATGATGTCTCAACAAAACCTCGTCAGTGACGTTCTCCCTACCAGCCTCAAACTTACGACTCCATTCTGGTACATGCTGAAGAGACATTACAGCCTCTCTGTAAACCACTGCCAGCTGTTGGTGAAGTTCAGTGGTTACATGTTGGCCCACAGAAATCGAATAACTAAGGCAGTGAGGCCGGTTGCAGATTCATCGGATGGGGCACTTCATCAAGCCGGTTCTCGGAGGGTGTGCAGAATGGGGCACCAATTTTTTTAACTCCACTTGCCCCAGACAACGACGACAATGAGTGCGGTCTTCTTGAATGGGTGGGCCCGCTCGGCATAGGGCTGGTGGTCCCCTCCTGATGGGGACCCCAGACATTTTGCCCGTCCTGACACCCTATTGTTACACCACTGAACTGAGTAGATTTCTTCACGAGACCAGTTTTTCAAAAGAGTCGCCATTTATGTGACGGGTGGCTGAAAATCTTCACTGTTGCAAACCGAATCTCTTAGAATTGCCACACACGACTAATTTCTTTATAACGGACGACATTCCAGGAATTCGGCGTTATCTGATCACCCCTCGTACTTGTTGCAGGCAAGGCGCAGTCTGAGGATTGCCGCTACGATGACTGGGAGGCTGTGGCGGAAGAGGCTCGAGCCGTCACTGAATACCTGTACGGCACCCGCAGCCGAGCGGCCGCCAGGGCACTACTGGCTCACCGCTACCACTCAACTGACCATCAGCCCGAGGAGCAGCCGACAAGGAGGTCCTCCGGTAAGGACAACTCCGTTCCAGCCGGTCAGCAGAAGCAGCCCTTCAGCGTGTACGTCGTCCGCAAGGCCAACCACGGCCACAGCCATCACCACCAGCAGCCTCACCACCGACCGCGGCGGTCGCTGCAGCGAGGAGCGACCACTCCGACCACATCCGCGGACGCCAACCCCTGCAACCCGGACACCTGCGACTTCTGGCCGCACTGCGCGCACCGCGACTCGTTGTACCCACCCAGCAAGTCCTCCACGCCGTCACCGTCCTCGTCCGCAGCCAAGCTGCCACCGTCGTCCAGCAACGGCGCTGGGACGATGAGGGCTTCTCAGAGCTACCCCGCTACCGGCGGCAGGTCCAGCCGCAACAACGGCAACTCCCGTCGTCAGATTCACGACGCCGACGACAAGTCCCCGGTGATGTCGTCGAGACGCGGCAATGGTGGCACCAACGGTGGTGCTACCAGGTCGTCGCCTGCGTCACTGGACCGACTGGAAGAGTACGACGCTCTCACGCGCAAGATACACGGCGTGCTCAACGGCGCGGCCGCACTCGCCGAAAGCAAGAGGCGCGGCAACGGTGAGTCACAGCGGCGCTCGGCTCTGTTGCTCTCCGAGCGACCCAAGACCATAGACTCCATCTGCTCCCCGTCGAGCGCGGAGCAACAGCTGCTGAAGTCGCTCCGAGCTTCCGGCAACGGGATGTCGCTGGACCTGGACGCAGTACCGCCGCCGCCACTGCCTCTGGAGCAGCAGACTCGCAGCACCAAGGCGTCCCCGATCACCGCGCCCACCAGCCGCTCACCGTCCAACAAGAGTGGCATCGGTGGTGGCTCGTCGACGTCGTCATCGTCCAGCGACGTGTGGGTGACGACGTCGGACCGCACAGTGACCAAGTCTCCTCGCACGCACAAGAGCTCGGGCGCGTCGACGCCTCTGGACAGTGCGGGCAGTGGCAGTGCGGGTCGCGGGGTGCTGGGTGATCGCGAGGCGCCCGTGTCTCGGCCCGGCAGCGCGCCGGCCCAGCCGCCCGGAGAGGACGACGACGCGGACGGCAGGCACCAGCGGGTGCTGGACGCCCAGCAGCGGTCGCTGTCGCTGCCCAAGTCCTTTCTGTCCGAGCGCTACGGGGTCAAGCCGGCCAAGAACAGGTAGGCGCACGTCATTATTCGTTGACTTACCATCATTTTACATTTCCACGTTAAGGATCGTCCATCAACTACTTGGCTTGGAGGGGGGGGATGACTGGTTGGATAAAAAGTTACGCTAGGCTACGTGGAGGAGGGGAGTTTTCGTAGTCAAGCCACGTAGTTTTTCATTCATATTATTTGCCACAGTTAAAATAAGGTACAGCATGTGGATATTTAATTCCGTCATTTAATTATCTCTGTATGTAATTTACGATAGTCTCACAAGAGAAAACAGTACAAAATGTCTTCTGGAATCAGTATAGGATAAAGCTACGTGCTACGCGGAAAGGATGGGGCGTAAGAGGCAAAAGACACGTGAGGCTACGTGGAGGAGAGAGTGATTTCAGAGGAGGTCAAAATGTGGCTACGTTGTTTATGGACGCTCCCTTACCTTAAACCGGGGACGATGCAGTAAATTAATATCTGATCCAAACAGTATCAAATAAACGTGATGTCCTAATACTATATATTTCTTCCTTTTATAAATATCTTCTTTTTTTTCAGCCTTCAAACACGCTTGAACACTGTAATGCAGCGAAATCAACAATTTATTAGGATCGTAGCGTTTATGTTTGGCGTGTTGATATTCTGGTTGCTATGGGCTTATGTATCTAGTCTCATCTTTGTTTTGAAGTTTAGTTGTGGTACTTAAGCTTACACATTGGTTTATTCATTGTTGCAGATATTGAGTGGATCCACTGATGCTAGAAAATAGAGAGTGGGACATTTCTGACATATTCTTCTGTTTGAATTCAGTAGTGACGTGAAAACTGTGGAGGGGGTCAGAAACATTGACACTTTGTGTGGAAACAATTTCATAGGAGTTTTAGCTGGCAAAACAAAAGTCCATTGTCGAGGAGTAGGTTTGGGAAATTATCTCACGCCCAACGTACTCACGTGATCTTGTGCCCTCAGTTATTACCATTTCTGCTCTCTACCGAACACTGTTCAAAGAACTTTATTTAAAAATGAAAATTCACTTTGAAGCGATTCGTGACCGCTTGCTACAGTCCTTATGAAAGCGTCACAGAACTGATTAGTAGACTGGACTGGGAGTCTCTGGTAGATAGACGACGCACGTTTCGTTTAAACTTATTGATAAACATGTGTACTCCCACTTTCACTTACGAGTGTGGTGAAATACTTCTTCCATCAACCTATTTGAGCTGGAATGACAGGAAAGATAAGATTAGAGAAATAAGGTGCTGCACTGATTCTTATATGAATTCTTTTTTCCCTCGTACCATTATGGATTGGAATGCACAGCAAAGAGATTAGCTCTGGTGCTGAGCACCCTCTGCCACCCACAATTTTGTGAATTGCAGAGTATATATGTAGATGTAGATGAACATTGCTGGACCACGTCGTTAACTCAAAATCATGCGATTTCTTCTGGTGCGAAATCGATAAACAACTCCCGCGTTGGCATACTGATGTAGTAAATAAAGGAGAATATATTGTCCCTTATATACGTATATCTGGTATATTTGGTATGTGATTTGTTCAGTTTAGTAGTATTCCGCTGAGGTGTGTGACGGTTCGGCTTCCGGCAAGGGTTAACTTCAGTTGGTTTCGTCAAAGTAAAGTGCTGCAGAATAGCACACATCCGGTGAAATCAGAAATATATTGTTTCAAACGAGACGTGGACCAGACCCGACGTCGGCGAAGAGTAAAACCATAGTTAAAAAGAACACTACAAACCACCACCGTATTTTATTTGAGAAATTTCAGAACGGGTCATCTAGCATTTGTTAATGCAAAAAGCTCCCGATTTAACTTAAAACTTAATAGTGGTACTGTTTGGATCTCGAAAAATGGCCGCTCTTGCAGTGAATCGCATTACTAGGTTCTCCATAACGCTGTAAATGTTGCATACTATAAAGAATTGAGTCAAGCTAATGCTGCCTTATTTGATCACTTTTACTAAGTAAATCTCACAAGATATGAAGAATTAATTTCACAGTAACTTAACAAATATGTTACAGTTGTTCTGTATTCGAAATGGAAAATTAATCCAACCGCACTATCTGACGATGACTGAACGTTTAAAGAACAGTTATGTCAGTGTTACAAAATGCGACAGTTGCGAGTTAGCCTTGTGATCTTCATTTAAATCTGCTCTATTTTCTTCCGTTGGCAATCTCTCAGGAATCCATGATAGCAATTAATTCTAAAAGGTCCTCTAACGGTAATTACTGCAGCAAACAGAACCACTTACACCAACTTCGTAGACAGCTTCTCCATTTCTCTACAGAACAGTCTAAGCTGAAGACTAGGGATAATGGTACTCTTTACGGCTAGCTAATGAAAGACGCGTACTCTCGCATCTTCTCCTTAGAATAACAACAGTGTTTTTGCAAGTTCACCCTTTCCGTTCCGAATATCTATCTATAGCAGCTCCGTAGAGCGAAAAATTCCCCGTGCCCTGGAATGTTACTAGCTGAAGTGAGTAAATCTTATGAGTCACTCAACATAATGCGGTGTACATTTGCTGGTGAGCTTCAGAGCAAGATATCTGCTATTAAAATCTTTACGTTACCGATAACTTACCCATCAACTACTCCTCTATTTCGTCCGAGGAGCGGAAATTTTCAAGTACCCAATAAAGTAAAACTAGCATGTATTATATTGGCCTTCCTACCTTTGAGACATTCAGTTGGTAGATCCCGTCTTACCACTTCAAATACGGAAAATTCAATAATAAATTTTAAAAAAATCATGAAAGTTGAAGAAAATAAATAAATTCGAAGTAAATAGTCCTGAATAAAGAAATTTTAGAACAAGTTAACACATTTAAATATTTGGAATACTACCAAACTTGCAACAAAAAGACCTACATTTCAAAATATTAAATTACAGCAGAGCACTGAGGAAAATCAACGAAGTTATAAATTCGACTCAAAAGTCACACTAGGATAATCTATATAAACATACAAACGGGAATGTTCGTATGTATGTCCCGCTATAGGCTAATAATCTACTGGGCCGATTTTCAACTTGAATTTTTGCAAAATTGTCCGTGGTGTTCCGGTAAGGTTCAAATCTGTTAAAATCCTCGACCTGGTCAACAGAAAATAACCATCACTCACTCACTAGAAAAACTGTCTCAATTTGTACGGCAGGTGGCACAGGAAAAAACATTTCTCTTTGCAGTCATACTGGCAACCACACTTGCATAAAATATTATCTCGGTTTGAAGCTACTGAAACCCTCGAGTGAACAAGTAGGAAGAAACTATCGCTCACTGATTCAATGCGTATGGCAAGTGGCACAGGAAAAACATTTCCTATTTCAGTGATATTGGCAACAATAGGTGCACAAAATAATATTGCATTGGCAATCGTATCATCTGGAATTGCGAAACTCTTTTTAATGGTTGTTGACAAACAGATTCCGTGCCACTGAATATACAAAACAGTGAAAGACCAACATAAAAATTTCGTAAACATCAGAAATAAGTAAAGTAGTCCAGAAGTGCAAGATAATAATGTGGGATATACGGCGTCTAAAAAAAATTTTCTAGTGAGTGACTGATGGTTATTTTCTGTTGACCAGGTCGAGGATTTTAACAGATTTGAACCTTACCGGAACACCACGGACAATTTTGCAAAAATTCAAGTTGAAAATCGGTCCAGAAGATTATTAGTCTATAGCGGGACATACATACGAACATTCCCGTTTGTATGTTTATATAGATTACCCTAGTGTGATTTGCGACAGACATTACCTGTAATTCCGCGATCAACCCCAGCTGATGAACTAAATGCGTGTTTAATAGCGTCATATTTGCTGAAATATGTTAATAAATTTTTACTGACGACAGACATGAGTGTTAAAAAACAATACTATCCATCTGCAGAACATTTTGCTGTAAAATTATTGGACATTGGAAATTCTAAAATTACCTCATGCTCTCGTGTAGGAAAACCAAAGGATTTATTTGTAGCTATACCAAATGAAATCCCCAAAAACATTGTATATCTAAGAAAAAAGTTGAGAAAAAAACGGTAATTACAATTTATGTAATCCAAAACATAAAAAGTACAGTACCTATTTGTAAATATATATTTTAAAAAACTGGTCTAAACTTTCAATGGTGTTCATTTAATCTAAATTATGGCAAGAGCAGTTCTTATTCATGGCTTTGAAGGCTGGACAGTAAAAGCACAAAAGGGGCTACTACTTAACGCAGTCTGAATGAAATTCTTAAGACGAACTGGAGGACATATATTGCAAGGTAAAAAACAGCAACAGATAAATCAAAAGTAACACCTGTAGTTGAACATTTTCAGCATAGTAGGGAAAAGTGGTTTCAACATGAGAAGAGGACGAGAAAAAGCAAAATACCGCAGCAAATACTACATTGGTTCTCAGGAGGAAACAAATGCCTGGAAAACCAACTATAAAAAGGAATGAGACACCAATAGGCCACCAGGCCTAGAAAGATGATGACAGAGATCCAAATATGTTCTGTCGTATCTCGGTCAAATTTTTACTGATATCAGATTTAATCAGATGAGTAGAGTACAGTGCACTAATAGTGGCAACACTTCGCTCGCTGGATACAATGCCCAGACCATTTATTCGCCACGAGGTCTGCTCCGTTGGGCTTTATTTGCTGGCAGCACAGCGGTCAGCGTTTTACAGCCAGGCTAGAAACTCGTTTGCTGTTTCCAGTGGAGTCGTTAACGTAATTCGAGCGGAAAGCGCCGCCTAAACGAATCACCCCACATCGCACTACCCCCAATAGTTTTGACGTGGGAAATCAAACGCAGAGTGGCGAATACTGTTTGTGGACTGCAATTGCGCTTGGAATTTATAACCTCACGACTCACAAAGTGCCACACAGTTGGAACTTCTACAGCATTTTAAATCAATTAGAAGAGGTAGTATTTCATGGTGAAATCGAATCTACAAAAAGCAGACCTACAATGTTGTTTGTGAAGTGGTAGTAAACATTTTAGTGGTCTTAATATAATTAACAACCTTTTGCTGATAAGCTACGTTTGACATATCAAATCCAAATTTACTTTAGTCGTTTCAGTTACGTCTTTCAAATTATTATTTTACAAATTGAAACTGAAGGGTAGCATATCTCGACTAAAAGTTAATCTATTTCCTCCACTAGTAAAATATTCCACTTCACGCTGTCTCTCAGCATGCAGGTAAATGACGGAGTGGTGTGACCAGCTGTAAGAAGGGATACATTAACTCTCAACAGCCCTGATGAAGTGCCCACGTAGGGCGCGGAAACGTTGGAAGTAAAACATCGTTGAAAGTAGCGCGAATCTCACAAAGTAAGTGGAATACTTTACTAACATGACGCCTGTTAAAAGTGTGAACTATTATATTTTCTCCACTATCAAATAAACAAAACATTTATTTCTTAAAACATGATTCAATCTCTTTTTATTTTCTTTCTGTAAGATATTAACACTTACAAAACGTATTAATTTCTTATTTCGTCAGCCCAATTAAATTTCACTGTCCTTTCATAGCAACACATTTCAGATGCTTCAATTTTTCTTCTTTTGACATTCTCTCAGTCCCAGGTCCACTTTCATAACCTTTACATACAATTTTCGATAGTTCATAATACTTAAGTCGATGTTTTAAACTAAAATATTTCTTTTCGGTTTTAATATCGACCTTCGTCCTTGTTTAGGTAATCAGTTATATGTAATTTTACTTATCTCATAATTCTCTTTCCTCTTGTAGCACAGCTTGACAGCTTTTGGTATTTAATGTTAATTATTCACATAATTTCTGAAAAACCTGAAAAATTTGAAGCTTTGCAGTATCATTGTGAAGCATAGGTTTGTACCGAAAAAAAGAAAGAAAGAAAGAAAAAATGCTGATGTAAATTATGGCTTTTACGTTATTTTGTTTCAAATGACAAAAAAAATAATTCCAAGACGTCTAGTGTTAATAAGTGTCCTATCTTGTTTCATGCATCTGTCACAAGCACTCAGTTATCAGCTTCATTTACTAACAAGGGACTTGTGGTCAACGTCTGGGGAAATTACAATATCCAGAAATATATCAGACTGTTAACTGGAAGTAAAATGAATGATGGCTATAGCGAAAACCGCGATGAATTGCGCTATTATGCACTGAAACTAACTGCAATAACAGCTGACTACCCGATAAACTTTTTTCCTTCACGCAGCGCTCCCAGTGGACACAGGAAATGCAAATACTGCGACATTTCCAGACAAGGACCATGTGGTACTTGTCATTCATGAAATTAGTTTACAATTGAGCTTACATGCACCGATTCACAAAAACAAACGCGCCATTTGAGAAAAACTCTGCGGTTGAATTCGAAAACTTACGAATGCTTCAAATATTCTTGGCAACAGATTTGCACTCAGATTTCCATAAAGAGGCTTCTACTAGGGCTGTTTTATAGGTAGTAATAGAACAAGGAGACTGATGTCATCGTATTCAGCGCAGGAGGGGGAAAAGGGGAAAATTTAGTTACGAATAAATCTAAATGAGTGCGTCTGTTGAATAAAGTTGACGTTTAGGCGATGAACTTCTCTAATGACACTGTCAATTGACTGTTACGGTAAAGTGAAGAACCTCCTAATATGTACAGTGCAGTGGGTGCATTGCGTCAGCTATTTCGTTTAGTACACGTTGGTTATTTAAACCCATTGGCAGATTGGCTGCTGCCTAACATTAGAAACCTGTTTTTCATCGCCAGAAAGAGAAACTATTAGTCTTATTAGCAGGACGGAATATGAAATCGGCTTTTTATGATGCTAGATTTATTTTGCCTATTAAATATACACTGAAGTGCTAAAAGTCATGGAATAGAAAGATGGCGGTAACATTTTCTTGAGGCAAAAGGTTTTTTGACGTGATCCTCGTCGTACGACATAAATTAACAGACTTTGAAGGCGGAATGGTAGATGGTGATAGACACATGGTGAAATTGCTAGTGAATTCGACATTCTTGAATCCACAGTGTCAATAATATGCCGTGAATTTCCGGCTATACCTTCCGCCATGGAAAACACAATGGCTGGCTACACATATTACTTAATAACCGAGACTAATGACAATATAATCTTCTCGGGTGTCCAGCCGGATGGTGTTGTATAAACAAAAACGTTTCGACAGCTACTTCTGCTGTATTCATCAGGTGTCAGTTCTCTTCTAACTGTCGCAAGCTGGGCTGTCACCTTATAGAACGAAAAAGCAGCAAATGCAGTAGAGATACCCTTTTTATCTGGAATGTATTGATATTGTTACGCAGAATTGAAAATATCACCTAATTACAGTTACAAATAAACATAAAATTCCTAAGATTGTAAATCGAAGTAGAATGGTATTAACAATTCTTCACAGAAAACGCAATTCATGAGTACTAACTAATTATGGATCGCATCCGTCAAAAAATCTGACTTACTGCTGTATCTGTCCGGTTTCAAACTCATTCTGACCTCCTCAAACCTTTAAATACCTGAGAGTGTGCGAACGCTTACAGATGTTAAATGAAAGTGAAGTATTTTCGTATGTTATAGACATTTGTTAAATGCGTATGGAGTTAAATACACTCATCAAGAGACACTTGTTATGACTGATTCAATCCAGATCTAATTCATATCACGGAGATAAGGAATAGCAACAATAAACTAAGATCGTATAGTTAATTTTTGGCAGTTATAATCACTTTGAACTAACCGATATAGCAGTTCGTCTTTACCAACCTTTCAGCACAAATCTCTAAGGTATCGGCGGTCCCAGAAATGAGGCGTAAGGAGGAGAGCGCTGAAAGAAACTTGTGCCGCGAGACTGGCTGCTCAGGTTCGATATTTACGAGCACCTGGGGGGCTTTTAATGGGCGGGGCGGTTTCTCGAGTCCGTTGACGGAGTTGCAACTTCCAGGTGATAAAAAATATTGCGAAGTCTCGTGAGAGATCTTTTAGCACTGCGAAAACCTGCAGCTGACCGTGACCTTGTGCTGACATACAGGCAGGCAGGATAGGCAGGAAAATAATTTGTTGGACAAAACCGAACGAATGTAATACAAAATCTTATATTTGTACCTTTTATTCTACTTATCATCAGTATCGTTCCGTTTGTACCGCAATTTCATATCAATTTGGCGTAGTTGCACATTGATATTTAATTGCTGCTTCCTGCAATGTATGAGACTAATGTTTGTTGGTGATATTTCGTACAGAGAGCAGTACATTTGAAATTTCTAATTATGCATATAAAATTTCAGTCGGTGTAATATGACTAGCTCAGTCAAGTAGCGTATAAATGTTTGTATTAGAGTACACCTTTCCCTCATTTATTTGTCTTAGATATTCACATCCTACTAGAAAAATTCTCTACACCACGTAGCATTTTATTTATTGGAGCACATAAACACCCACAAACTGAATCCTCACGAAACAACACTTTAACTATGACCAACAGTACGCTACGTGACAAGTAAAACAATTGTATTAGGCAAATAAAACATCCACAGACTGAAAACCACAAATTTTCAGCCATGCAGACTAAATTCGCGGTATTTATAGAATCAGAATGACAGAAGTAAAAATTCTTTTAGAGAAAACGTACAGAACAAATTAAATTTCAGCACAATAGATGCAGCTTACGATTATGTAAGTTATAGATTAAAAGTTTTTCGCCATATTTTCTCAAATAAGTATATATTTTCAATTCCAAGACAGGCCATAATAATGTTAAAAAGTGATTAACTTACTAACCTAAAGTATCTACTCACGTAACACTATTGAACAATCTGTGAACTATGTTCTATACGTTATCTATGATATGTCAAGAATAGAGGTGGAAAAAATACTAAACAAAATTACAGAAAAACTACAATAATATTTAATGAAATTCTGTTAGGAATGTCATAAGTAGTCTCGATTCATTTAAATATAAAAACGTTTATAAGCATATCAGTGACTGTTGGGTTGTATGTTTGGACTCAGTATCTGGCAAGTACGCTCTTCGTTAATTAACATTTAGATTCTCGTTACGGCTCATTTGTTTACGCTGCCGTAGGAAAACAGTCGCCAAAGGTAGTCGGCTGGGACCGGGAATAACCTCTTCTGCCCGTTCCACCAGAGCTTTAACTTTTTGCGGCATCATACCTGGGTGCTCTACAAATATTTTTGTTTACTGAGTAAATGTTTGCCTTTCCTATCAAGAAATGATTTCCATAATAAAAAAAGGGAGAGTTGGTCTTGCTGGGAAGGACTTAAGTGTAGGATTCAGGTGAGCTCTGATGTTTTAGGGGTCCTCACTGAAATAAAAGACAGTGCGTCCCTCTCGTGTGTACATTGGTAAACTTTCATTTCTTTAGCCTTAGTGCTGTTTACATGTTCTTGTCTGTGGAAGAAGTAATCTGAATCCCCGATTTACCTTTCTTCATCCCCGCTGATATTCCCAACATTTTCAAATTCAAAAATCGTGCAAGATATTTGTTAGCTGTCAGTATTTTTGTAATCGACATCAGAGGCGTATTTGAAAACGAGGTACGAGCAATGAAACAAAGTGATTTCTGTAGCTTAGATCTTTGGAAGGCTTAATATTTGAATATCTGTTCCTTTAACAAAAGCGATCACTGTTTTCAGTAAAGCTGTAGCAGTATAAAACTCACAGAAAACAAGAATGCTTGATTAAAACTGCCCATACAACCTACGGCACAACTGACCAAATAATTCGATTAGCGAGAAACCACATATCATTAATATTATGAAACGCAAAGATATTGGATAAAGTACTCTATAATGCGATGAGGTAAGGGAGGCGGCTCAAGGTCAGTGTATTCCTATTTCGCTGTCCTTACCACTAAACGCGAAGGGGAAAGATCGTCCTCTACCTGCCTGCACGTACACAACGGTTTGCCCAGAGGATAAGGCGACTGGTGGGGCGGAGTGAGGGGAATGTGACCTTGAAGCGCCAGTTGAAGTTGAATGGAGTATAGTGGGAACTCTCTCTGATATGAGAATATGTCGTTGTAATACATTAGGCATGTACACAAGAATTTATAACATTACAAACTCGTTATGATGATTCTATGTTTTAACGTGAGTTAGTTCACTTTGCACACATTGAACTCGAAGAACTGCTTTATTTCCTCTTTATTTAGTATCCACGACAGTGAGTGCGTCAACCAGTTAGTTACATTGAAGCCGAGAACGTGAATAATATTTTGAGCGTAATAACGAACAGCAAATATTAGCATAAACTGTACAGAAGTGGTTCATTACACTGAAGCAATAGTTACCAATCTTTAACTGCAATATTAACCTGATGTACTAGCTGCAATACTTCCAAATAATTGCTGCTCTTCTGTTTAAGCTAATAGTAATCACTGGAAGGGCGTTGTATAATTATAGGAGGCTTTGACAGAGTTTTGTATCAGAGTGGCATGATCAGCAGTTGTTTGCGTTCACCTTATCGCTTCCTGTTTGTTATCTCTCCAGATATTCATCTTTATCGTAGTCTGTCGTGTAGGAGAGCGATCAAAAAACAGCCACAAGATGGGGGATAAATGTTTTTCAGACCGAGAAATTCATTACAAAATATTGGCTTTTGAAAAACTGACTAATTTGAATTGCTGCATGATCTGCTTTATTCTCGATATTTGGCTCCATCAAACCACTATCTATTCCAAAAAATTCAAAATCTCCCTCGGTGGACAATTTTTTGTTGAATCGTGCGTAACTAACTGCAGCTGAAGAGAAGAATTTTTCTAAACATTTGATAAAATCAGAGCGCATAAGGAACAATTGTTCTACATTAATACAGGCTAATAGGGATATTTTACGGCTGTAGTTGCTGATAAATAATTCTGAAATTACGAGGTATCTTAGGTCAAGAATTTCGATCATTACCTCTTGTCAAGAATGTATAACCGTTTTATTTCAGGTAGTGTTCGTATGTCCCATCCCGCTTGTTATCCTTTTTACGAGTACATCGGTGGATGTTAAACAGTCAAAGAAGGTGATTTTCACTGGTGTTAGTCATGTGAGAAAGAAAATTAAAGACATGGTTAGACGTACAGGTTAGTTCACGATAAATCCTATCTCGTGAATTAAACAAATTCTCTGTTAACCGCCAAGTTCAGAGTGGGGCTGCTGATGGGACCAACAAGTGAGACTATGATTTACTTATTTATTTGCTTCAAGCTTTACGGCACGTCGACGTCAAGGAAATTAACGCCAAAGGAGGATGGCAGCGAGGAACGGGAAGATAAATCAGCTACGGTGTTTCAAAGGAACCATCCCAGCATTCGTCTGGGATGATTTCAGGATTTTTTGTTCTGTCATCGGTCTCTGGAATGGTTTGATCCATCTCTTCCTATCTTACGCTAAACTCTTTGTCTCAGCATACCCCTTAAAACCTACGTCCTCACGTTCGTCTGTTCCCTCCACTAACAAATTAACCAGCCCTGCATGGGGGCAAATACGACCTACCATCCTTTCTCTTCTTTTTGTAAAATTGTTCCACAAACTTTTTTCCTCACCCATCATTTCCAAAACATGTTCATTTCGTTATCCGTCCACTTAATTTCCAGCATCTTTCTATAGCACCACATTTAAAATGCTCAATTTTCCTTCTTTCTGGCATTCCTAAAGTCCATACTCCGTTGCCATAAAGTGCTGTGCTACACACATAGAGGTTTAAAAGTATTTTCTTAGTCCTGGATCAACATTCGAAAGTAAATGATTTCTATTTTTCCAGATGACTCTTTTCGCTAGTGCTATTCTGCTTTTAACGTCATTGCTGCTTCGGTCATCAGTTGTGTATTTACTTCCTGAGTAACAGAATTCACTTACATCTCCTATTATGGGACAACGAAATCTGAATGTCTGAACAGGAATTTGAACTCTTGACCTCCAGAGAAAATTACATCAGTGGAAATCGCTGAGGGAGATAAAATGCAGTTTTTATTTTGTCTTAGCAGCCATCATTTCTCTTAACTTTGATTATCGACGCGTTTACTTTATCCACCATTTTCACATACTTTTTTTTATTATTCTAAAAATAATTCCAACATGCTGCAACCATGAAAATTCATTTGGCAATACCCTGTCTGTTGTGAAATATAACAAATAGCACTAAGCGGATAATTCTGCGTGAAAACAAAGTGGAAAAACGTTTTCAGCAACTCGTATCGGCTGCATGCAACATACCCGAACTGAGGTGCGATATGAAAACAAAAACAACTCCAATAGCGGCAGCAACCACGCTCACCTTTCTGCGTTCGCCCCATTGCAGCATTTGTGGAGGGCGAGCTTCGAATTCACGTCACGTTTTACGAGCTCTGCGCCACAGTCAAAAGAATTGACCTCGTTCAGCAGCGCTGGTGTGGTTTGCTCAACGGTCAGCCACGGACCTGACCTGTTACTGTGGGTCAATTCGCACAGTACGTGTGAAAAAACATTATCCAAACATTTTATTTGCTGATACTTCCGTGTCTTTACGTCTGACGATCTTGAGTCCCCTTGTAACGCGACGGATTATGTTCCTTTTTAATTAACTAATTAGTTCAGTCTTGTCATGTGTAACGTGACAGAATACGCTATCTCGCTAGTTAGTTTAATTAATTAGCTCTCCGCCTTGTTACTGCCTTCTTACCTATAACCTCCTAATCCGTTGAGCCTAGGTTTATGCTTCTTCTTCATGTCTGAAATTAATTGGTAGCAGTAGGATGAAACTACCAATAACAATTCAGTGGAAACAGATAATTCTTCGTTTATTATTCATCAGGAACTCCTGTAAATCAAGAATCCTTGTATCCAAAGACTGTCCAAATTAAAAAGACACAATATATTTAAAAGACAGGCATAGTACTAAAATGTGAATTGTGCGGAATTAGAAGATATTAACGGTGAGCCAGTTGTATCGCAGAGTGCCCTTTAACGTTGTAAAACTGACTGCAACAACTAGCTTGGCAGCCCTACTAGATCTACTTCAAATAATGTCTCGCCAGTGTGCTCATGAAATAATGTTTTATAGTTCTGAGAGCGCCGCTTTTGGTATTTCCATTATACCTGGTTGCCCGTTTTCAGAAATACAAACTGAAAATCTAGTTTTTTATACACCCCCAAACCGACGTTTGTTTTAATGTTTGTGTTTTTCCTGATATGATATGTTAGGGATTGCTTGAACCTATTATAATTGGACCAAATAACATACATCATTAATTTTTATGGTATTATCTAAATTCTTTTTTTCTATTGTCGTCTGTTTGTCATACCGACAATGACAATTTTGTCGAAGCATTTTTATATCCAAAAATCGTGTCTCTAATGGTTAAAAAGTACCTGATCAATTCATGAATTTATTTTTATTCTATTAAAATGAATAATTTTTATTCGTTCGAAGGTTAGCATTTCTTGGAAGTAGAAAAAATAACTATAAACTAGAAAAATATAATGGATTACTCCGAAAACGTAAAATATGTTGTGTAAATAGGTAAATCAGTGTTGCAAACAGCTGCGTGAAGTGATCCTTCAAGACGGCCATCAGGTATGATCCTCTCTCGGATATTTGCCTTGAATTCATACCTGGAAGCCGATGTAGCTGAGCGGTAGGCTATATGAGGTGTTACGAGCTCCGGATATCTGATTTCCTGCTTCCCAACCACTGCACCTCTCTGAGCTTTATCTGAACAAACAGTTATTATTTGGCTAGTTAAAAATCTACGGAAATTGGTTTAGTCGCACATCATTGTGTACCCCGTAGCCCTCAGGCACATGGTTCATACCGTTTACGATCTTATTTTGTATTTAAAAATTGAATTTTCTCTTCAGATCTGCAGTAATTTGAATATTTTTCTACTTAACATGATTTGACCTAATTCTGTAGAACGTACTACAATTTTTAGAGTAATATTATTAAACTTGTGGGTAGAATGAAGCTCTTAACCTGCGATTCAAATGCTGAACTTTGTAGCATATATCTAAAACGATTATAAATAGTTACATTCCATGTTTAGTGGAAAGATTTACGCAAATGATTAATAATATACGCAAAGAAAATTGGATTTATAATTAGACTTCGGTGTCATTATACAGAGCTATTCATTTGAAGTCTCCATCTCAAGCAGCATTTCTCTAATTAAATATGACAGTATTGTAGCTTTACTGTGTAATAATAAGTGATCTGTTAATTGGTTGTGGCGTTTCTTAAAACAAAAGCAGTTGTTCCAGTGTCGTCTTAAGCAAATGCGAATATTTTCATACACAGAATGTTTTACTGAATGAATTTATCTATCTTTAATTTAAGAACTTGGTTGGAAAGAATCTTACAGCTTTCATCTTTAACACAAAATCACATGATTCTCCTTTTAAGCATTTGTGTTTTCAATAAGACATAATATTTCAGTTTTCTTTACTTTGTATCTATATTACCAGCTGAAAATTGCCCATAAGTTTAGAGCCTTCACGTCGGTTTTAATTTTTCTAAATATGTGTAATTATAAACCGGCCAATAACAATAAAATATTATCTTAGAGACAAAATTCCGTTGTACCTCTTTTTTATGGGGTAGACAGAAAAGTAAACTGAATACATATGTAATCGTAATCCCGGCGAATCTGATGCTTGAAGATCTCTTGGACATGTGGCCGAATCAATTCATCGTGGATGAACGATCAATTGATCCGGCCGAATGCCCGAGAGATCTTCTAATAAACTGAATACATTTCTACTAACGACGAATTCCATTTAACAGATGAAACTATGGAAAAATCAATGGAATCTTAAAATGCATTAAAATCTTATAACCTCTTAAGTCTCTTAATATTCTGTAGCACAGTGCAAATTAATACTTTGAAATGTATTATTAGCTTATTAATTTCAAGAAGCAGTCAGTCTGGAAATTTAGGTGATTAAGTGAATGAAAAGGTCAAACAACGTCGCCAACCAGCCAACATTATCGAAAATTCCTAACTTTTTGCTTAGTATCTCATTATTAACGTAATATCGACTGCATAAAATGGTGAAATCATCCAATACAAGCCTATTAAAAGTAGAACCACAAACCAAAGCTATTAGGTTCAGATTATAATCCTTGCATGACATGCAAAAGAGTGAAATTGTCAGTTGAAAGATTCGGGAACAGCGGATTAACAAATTAACAAAATGTGACAGTAAAATGGCCTGGTTTTCCACACTGCTTGAATTTTGATTTTAGACTAATTATCAATGGTCAGCCGCCTATACAGATGTCTCCATACCTGAGGAAGACGACGGAGCTGAACGTCGAAATATCGCGTTTTCAAAACACTATCAGACGGAACATCCGTGAAGACTTCATTGCAATGGCACACTGTTTATGAAATTTTTCTGAGCGTGATGGGTGGCGGTTACACCCTGGCTTCGCATTCGGGAGGACGCAGGTTCGAATCGATATCTGGCTATCCAGATTACGATTTTCCATTATTTCCCGCAATAACACCAGGTGAATTTCTGGATGGTTCCTACAAAAAGGCCACCGCCGAATCACTTCCCATGGCTTGCACCCCAGTCCTTATCCGCTTCTAACGATCTCGACGTTGATAAGCCGTACAGCCGTGAGCAGAAAAATTAAAATCTTTATCACACTACCCACAACACAAGTAATGTAGGTTTTAATTTGTTTGTCACGACATAAGTAGGCATTTCTGTGGTACCAGGCATTTATATGGGACAGTTGATAAGCAGTACATCGTTTCCATGAAAGCTAGAAACATAACTTAGAATCGTTGCCAATAATTTCTTGGTATTTGATTCTTTTAAATATGTTTTCCTCGTGGTGTTTAAAAATTAGATTGCACCGCAATAAAACATAGCACGTAACATCCACACCAAGTCAGGAGCCGTTCATGGATTACTACATACACATAAAACTAGCTTTATCAGACCTACACACAACTTTGCCGTGGTGCAAAAGTATTGTAACGAACGTAACTGAGATTTAGTTTGCTTATGGTTTTACGCCTCATCGACGTCGAGGTCATTAGAGTCGGAAAGGACTGAGGACCGGGAAGGAGAAGAAATTCAGCCACGGCCTTTTTGAAGGAACCATCCCGGCTTTCGCCTGCAATGATTTGGGGAACCATGGAATACCAAACTCTTTATGGTTGCACGGGGATTCGAACCAAATGTGAGGTCACAACCACTAAACATTTATATCCTCATTTACCTACCTTAAAAGCTATCAATAATACAATTACGAAAACTAGTAAAAAGCAGTCAGTAAAATTCATTACCAAATGCTTGCTACATTTTAACCACATTTCTGTAAACAATATGAAAAATCGTGTAATGATAGCGAATTCTTTTCTTCTTATGGTCAATATCAAAATTGTAGTGAAATCTGCATGAACTCCTCGAATTATTTAAATAAAAATATAACGTCTCCAAAAATACTAGCTTGTTTCCATTTTTAATTAGATCTATCTCCGTATAGAGATCATTAGGGTTCGGATCTTTAGGAAAAGTCATAATATTTCCTGCCTTCTTTTTGGGCTGAAATGCTGAATTAAACACTGATTCAACGTTTCTGATTGTGTTTAAATGTATTTCATATAGTATACGAATGCATATTCAGGCCATTTTCCTCATTTCTGTCCTATTGCAACAACTTTTATAGTCATATGATCATATTTTCAGGAAAAATCTAGTAATTTTTTTGATAGAAGTTATAGATGTGAAGAAATTAAGATAATTATTCACAGAAATGTACTCCTCTTACACATAGGAGAAAGAAACAAAACCAACTGTCACTGAATTGGTCAGAATTCACAAGTAAAGAATTAAAGTTATATATTATTTCACTCTCTAAACGTTAATGTTCCGCCCGCCTTTTAAATTCGACAATGCACCAGCCACATGCCTGTGTGGAGCCGCGTCAATCAATGTCTCACTTGCAACGGTAACGCGGTAGTTGAGTCCACTGCAGTGACCCACCGATGAGTTGAGAGGAATCACTTGATTTCCTATGGTTCAGTACGGACAAACTGCTGCTTAAAGGGAAACCCCTCCCTTCCAAGGTCAGGTATTCGCTGCATACCACACTCTACACGTCGAAACAAACCCAAAGCCTTCGGCCAATCACACACTGTCACCAACGCTTTTGACAATAATCCTTAACCAGTGTTAAATCTGCAGTGGATCAGTGAGTACCGCCAGGCCGAAAACAAATTTTTCTGAAAGTGCGAAGCTACGAAGTTAAAGAAATTTGGAGAGGATATTTTAACACAGACGAAAGAGTTCTTTTCTGTAAATTATGATAAACTGCAACAAAGCGATTTCATGTGCAGCAGCATTGCAATATATCAAGACACAAAAATAATGTATCACGGCATTCAGATCGACAAAGCAAACAGCGACTTTTCTTGGATACATTTACAGCTTCGTAGTCTTCCAAATCGTCATTTTTTTTCTAAAGACATCTGTGAAATGATGGTATCAGCCAACATCCCACTTATTAAAGCGATCAATGAGCATTTCAAATCCTTCTTGGAGAAATACATAACACCGACGATTCCAACCGAATCAACATTGAGGAAGAACTATTTATCGCCTTCTTATGAAAATTTATTGCACAATCAGAACTAAGATCTGGGTATCAATGGATGAAGGTACTGATGCTTGTGGGAGATACGCTTAAATGTTACTGTTGGATCCCTACTTTCTGACAGACCTGGTGATCTCGTATTTTTACTGGACTATGAAATTCTTGAATCAATAAATCACACAACAATTGCCGTGCGTTTCGACAACGCTATAAAAACTGTTATGGAATGACGAAGCTAAGCGAGAACATGTCTTAATATTTGCGCCGTACATGGTAAAGGCTGGAAAAGGTCTTAAGATGTTGGATCCTTCGATGGTGCATTTAACCTGTCTCGCTCATGGATTACATAGGGTTGCCGTAGAAGTAAGACTAAATTTCCCTGGTGTTGATAGATTAATATCAAATGTAAAAAACATTTTTGTCAAAGCTCCAATGAGAGTGGCAAAATTTAAAGAAGACGCACCGTCCGTCCCTCTTCCACCCAACCAGTACTTACTCGGTGGAGCACATGGCTCGATGCAGTTAGCTATTACTGTGAATATTATGAAAACATACAGAAATAGTTTCTAATTTTGATACCAGTGAAGCATCTTCCATAAAAAATTTCCAAGAAATCTTTTCCAGTAATTTGTTCAGAAATTTGGCGTACATAAGTCAATTTTTTCAGGCATCGCTACTGTGATTCGCGTCTTGAAGAAATTGGTCTAGAGCTGAATGAAAGATTGGCGGTCGTTAAATATGTGGAACCAAGCAGAGGGCAGTGTGGCTAGTTTGCTGAAAAACAAATTTGATAAAATGTTGCGTGGGAATACGGGATATAAAACAATTTGGTAAAAATTAGTGAAATTTTACATGGTAGTGAATCTGTTTTAACTGAAGACGACCCACAATTAAATTGCAGTGACCTGACTCTGTTTAAGTACGCTCCTGTCACATCTTGCGATGTCGAACGAAGCTTCTCACACTACAAGACAGTTTTAAGTGACAGCCGGAGAAAAATTACTCCTCTAGAACGTGAAGATGTATATGGTATTATATTGCAATGCTGGAATCAAACAAAAATAAAAAATGGTATGTACACTAGTTCACAACAAGTTTATGGTAAATTCCCATTTTTAAAAGTAAAATTCTAGTAATCCATTCTTTTACAGGAACAAGAAAATTTAATTTCCCAATGGTACACTGAATACACGAAAGCAAATTATGCTCTCTACATGAAAGCGATACAGTTACATAAAATAAATGATGTACATTTGAGCATATACATTTGAGCATGTTTGGTCATATTTTGTCTCTTTTAGGTCATATTTACCTATTTTTTAAGGTAATATTTGCCGGCATATTTCTCGATTTTTTGGACATAAAGATCCGAACCCTAGTGATCATTCCCAATGTCAGCACCTCCTATCCGCTTCTAAGCTCATTTTCTCCTCGGAACTCGCATCTTTAGTGTGTCGAGAGAATTTACACATTTCGTATATAGAATGTATTTTCCGTCGGCGCCCAGTGTCCACGCGAAAAGAGGCCGCTGCATATATCATCGTTATCTGGCTCTCGGCGTCGGCTTTGATTTACGACTCCAGTGATGGAGGAGAAAGAAGAGAGAAAAATTCTAACGGCGTAGCAGCCCGCTTTCGCGCACAGAAAAAAATGGCGAATTCTGACGCTTGGAAGTTAAGCAACATAAATCTTTATGTTTCAAGAACGGAATAAGCCGACTCCGGTAGGAGCCAGCTGGTTAGCGTCGAGTTGCAACCTTCATCCGTTCGAGTCCAGACGTGTTGAGCTTCTAATTAAGTGCTGACATTTCTGCAATAAATAATCATACTGGAGAAATACAAAGAAGAAATCTGAATAAAAAATATACGTAAGGATTTCACTGACTGGTTGAAAAAGCCCGAAGCTTCCTACTCAGCAAGAAAAGTGCGAGATGATTTCGTAAACAGATTAGGCCCGTTTACACGTACGCGCCAAACTGCCGGTTTGGAACGGCGCTCCGGACTGCCGCGCCGGAGCGTGAGGCTGGAGCGTCGATCCTAAAGCGTGCGACGAAAAATGGTCAACACTCCAGTCGCGCGCGCCGGGACTGCGGGTTGGAGCGTACGCGCCAAAAATGACCGTTATCCCGTGGCGCGTGGACTTTCCGCCGGGTTGGGAAAGTTTTGTAGACGGTCCAGCTTGCAACATTCGGTTTTCAGGTCGTTATGTCTTTGATATTTATGCTTGTGTTTATAAATGTATTTAAAAGTCCTCAAAAATAAATTAGTAACTTATGTGCTGTTTTAAATATTTTTTTCAGTACAGAAAGAATAATAATAATAATAATAACAAAGTGAATATGGGTGAAAATATGGCGGCAAAAGAGAAATCTATATTTACACATGCTTCTTTTCAGAAAGCTACAGGAAATGACCCAGGTGATTTCAAAAATTATCTATGAATAGACGATTCAACATTTGATTATATTTTATAGTTAGTATCTCCACAAATATCAAAGCAAGACACATTCATAAGGAAGAGTATAACTGCAGATTAACGTTTGGCTGCTACTCTTCGTTTTTTGGCAACTGGAAGATCCCTTCATGATTTGAAATTGCTTGCATATATTTTTCTCAGTTCTTTTCGAAATGCCACCCGAAATTACTTGAATCTCTTTAATGACGAAATCTTTGTTTGTACTTTTACATACATTTCCCTGCTGAATTCTACCAACTAATTATATGCATGATTTTTTAAATTAGTTTTTTTATTCATTTCATGTAATGTTCCACAAACATGGAAAATTCTTATAAAGTTCTATAAATTCTTCAAATTATCTCTTGACCAAGTTTTCAAGATTTAAATTTTTATCTGTTAAAGCAGGCTAAAGTTAAATAAAGTCACACAAAAATTCAAACCACCAACGAACAAGTACTGACGCATCAAGACTGCAGACCGACAATACACGTGTAAACACTAGGCCCTGTTAGACCTGCGCGCCAGATGTATGCATTTGGAGCGCGCGCCAGGCCTCTCTGACCACCGAGCATTTACACGTAAAGGATTGATGCGCGCGACTGGAGCGTACGCTCCAAAACCGCCGGAAAAACCGTGCGTGTAAACGGGCCTATTGTGTATATAATTGAATTCACTATTTGTTGTGATAACATTTTTTAATCAATAACAATCAATATTTAAATCTAATTTATATTCTTTTTTTGAAATTGTTTTTCCAATAGTAGGTCTACATGTAAAATAAATGTAAAAATTCAGTTGATTAAAATTTACATAAAGTTTAGAAAAACTTAAACTTTTTCAATAAAATATTTTAATGACATATATATATATATACATATATATATATATATATAATAAAACTCTCCATCAACCGTTATATATAATTTTTGTTAAAAACTGGGATCTTGAAATATCAGATTTCTTTCGATTACTCGCACAGCAATGTAAAGAAAACGGTAAACTCCAGAAACATCATTACAGTTCTTCTGTAATTTTATTCAATAATACGGTACATTTTGAAGGAGTTTTTGGCACAGTACTTTCAGATATAAATGAGAGCATTAAATTTTTTCCATAGTTTTCTGCCAAAAACTTGTATGCATCATAGAATACAAAGAAAAAATACAAACAGTTTAAAAGTTGGCAGGTTACCAACTTTTGTTTGATATCCATGAAGATAAATGAAAGAGGCATTTTTCCTTCAACCTCCTACTACAACCCTACGATTATTTTTTTGTCAATTTTTTTTCTTAGTGTTACGGCACAATTGTATTAAGGTCGGTAATAATTAAAATAGTATGTAATTACACATTTATAGATTAAAACTTTCAGAAATGATTAGCCAGTGACATACTGAGAAATGAGTGACTGACTCCGTTAGGATACCGTCTTTCATTCAGAAGATACGAACTTTATACAAAGGCGTTGAAATCAGAATAATAATTTGGAATAAATAAATGTATCTTGATGGAAGAAACGTTAAAATTAAAGCGAAAATTTTTCATTTATAGAAAAAGTAAAATGGAACATGGCAATCTAGATATTTTTAACACGTTCTTCTCTCATGTTAATGGTTTTTTTTTTTTTAAATTTTTCTTGTGGTCTTATGTTTTGTGTCGCAAGAAATCTAACAATTAAAGATGTTACACTCGGGTGTACTTTTGTTTCATTCCTGCCTGTTAATGAATAGTGTACACACTTTATTCAACGACTGAAACATATCAGTCAGTGCTACCAACTTCGAAATACTTTATTATTATCCACAACAGACTTCAGCTCCAACAAAAAGTCATTTTTAAGCCAAACAATTCACTGTTGTACTTAAATTTAAATAGAAATAAACGCGGGCACTGCAGTGCCCAATCAGAATTCTCTTCGTGTGAAGTGGCTGAGTCGCTGAAATATTTATGCTTAATGTCCTATGATTTGAAAAGAAAAAAAAATCACTTCATTATTTTGGTGATACGACAGGAGACGTAGCGTTAGAGCGTATGAAAAGAGGACATAAAATGTTACATATTCTAATTCGTCCATCGAGTGGTGTCATTTTTGATGCCTTTCGACAAAAATAGGACCTAATGCAGGTACCGGTTTTACCTTTTCTCACTATCAACTTCATTCTCGACCCAAACACTATGCTCAACACATAATCATTACTGCCATCTATACACATAGAAAACGAAGTTTCCATTCAAAATACGAAATATAACAGACGCAATAAGGCTTTCTGTAGCAGTATTCCGTCAGCAGACTTAAATATATTGTTGCTTAAAATACAGAAGTTGAGCGCATCAAGGCCAGTCAACTGACGCATTCTCCAAGCATTATATCTACCAATTTTCCCGAGGACGTTAAAGCGCTTTCAAACCGGACAAAGATAAATAGAAAGGGCCCATCCTACCAGCCATACAGGTGTTTGTCATAGACAGCTTGACTAACAGTGTAACAGTCATACTTTCTTCATTATAAATTACAAGTTCAAAGTCAAAGTAACACTAAACATGGAGAGTTTTCATGCTTCTGAGATGTAAAACCCTCCATACCCTTTCCTATCGTATTCAATAGTAAACTGATGTAAAATACTTGGAATGCAATCAAAAAAATCATGAGGAATTATAAAACTGAAAATCTACATTTTTTGACTCTTTCTCTAATCAAAACAATGTTGCATAATCTGTCTTGCTCCATGCATGTATCATTTTTATCACATATCTCTCTCTCCTGCGACGAATGTAACAAAAGGTATAGATACTGTAATAGTTTGTCCGCTGTTTGTATCCTGCTCTCGGAACTGATAGCCCGCTTGCTCCTCCCAGGGTCGGCTCCGGAATAATTAATCGACCAGCAAGTCTCTAATTACTGTTCCATCCCTTCCGCTCTAATGCCGCTTTCGTTTTTGGCCGCGGAGATAATTGCTCTCAGGGGACTGGTGGCTGTGGAGGTTTCTCCGAAACGCGCTGTTTCGAAAAACGTCCTAGACTTAGCTTCAATTCTCTGCTGAATGCTAAAATGAGAGTAGTGATAGAAACGGATGACTGAGGTCAGAGAAATCGGAACTGAGATTTGTTAAGTGAAAAACATTGCACTATCAGAAACAAACTTCAAAGAATCCATGTAATGTGTAATACAAAGTAGAAAAATATTACGTGAAGAAACATTTGGAAGTCTGGAAAATTGAATAGTTCATGAAAGGAAAATCCACTCTTACAATTATTATTTAAAGGACGGTTGTTGATGTTTTTGGAGAAAAGTTTTATTATTTTCAACGACACTAGTTATGTGAGATTTTATGGCTGTCACTACTAAATTATGAGAATACAAGCGTGGTATTTAGGACATAAAAGAATAACATGAATTATTAAGTTGTTAATCGTGAGATACAAACAATACTGAATTGCAGAAGGTGGCTGTACTCTACTTGTTTTTGGAACAAGTTCTGCAGAAAGGGAAACCAACATTTCGCTGAGATTCGAGGACTTTGAACTGACATACTGCCGTTTTAGTGACAAGACTATGGAAATGCTGGAACTTCTTAGTTGCGTGTACAAATTATTTGAAGAGAAATTTAAATTAAACAAAAACAAAAGCAGAAAATTTGTCAATAACAGCAGCAGAAATTTGGCTTGATGATGACCGTAAAGATTCTGATCCTTGTTTGAAGATCTCCCGGGCGTGCAGCAGGGTCATTTGGTAGTAGATGTACGAATTTGACCCGGCTGCACGCCCGAGAGATCTTCAAACATCAGATCCACCGGGAAAACTTACGATTACACATTCTGATCTTTGCTATCCAAGGTACTCACAAAAGTCTTCCTGGGTTCGGCTTTCTTCAACGTCCAGCTTCGACAAACAAACGTTACTATGAGAAGACATTGGGTGACACCAGTCTGCATTGGGTAAGAACGATGATGTCACTGCTCTTCCGAATCTTACGTAAACAAAAAATCGCTTTACCACTCATTACCATTCTTCGCTTAATCTATAGCTAGCATTCACACTTTAGTTTATCGTGATTTCCATAAATCAGAAATATTTTAATTTATAAGGCACCTCCAACTAATTTGCAACTAAGAATACCATCTATTACATGTTCGAGACTTTCTATTCGAATTATCTCTTAAAGGAATAGTAATTTTCTCTTTTTTTCATTATGGCGATGAGTTATCCCCTTCTAGTCAGAGTGAGCACATTGTTTGTTCTTTTTTGTGTGTTTAAGGACATCGAATGTTGGCTCCCTTTACTATGATTGGGTACCTTTCAACAACCTGGAAAAAATACCTTACTCTTTATTTCATATCATATATATTATTTCTATAAGGTATAAGCCTATATCTTCCTTCATACTTAACCGAAATAAATGAATGAGGTGTCATTTTAAAGCTTATGGTCTCCACTTTGGTTAAATCGTATTTTAAGCAAGAAAGTTTTCGGAATTCGACCCTTAAAAGGGCAAAAATTAGACTTGCAACGAATAGTATATTCGGCCATACGCCGAATACCGAATATTCGGCAGACTTCCTGGCCGAATAGCCGAATATTCGGCAAAAGTATTCGGCCGGAGTGAGCCAAAATCTGTATTGCTGTGCTTGTCTCTCGCCCGCCTGTTAAAGCAGAGTTAACTCCCACTACTCTGTGCCTGTTTTAACAAGCTTGAAGTATGGCCTCAAGTATCTACGTTGGATTATTTATGACATTACTTTTTTTTCTTAAGAATAACATCCAATGAGGTGTGAAGATGGAAAAGCTTTCTTACGATAGTTCATAATACAGGATAAGCAATTGGTATAACCTTCTTAAGACCGAATTGCTGATACCACTTTCTGAACTGCCCCCTACATAGTACGATAGTGATTACTTCAATCAATAATCTTCTTGTAGTATGATATGCCATTCTTCACTATATGGATCGATAAAAGAGTGCAGTATTCCCGTAGTCACAACATCCTCATACCCCTGCAGCCGGTGATCGGGGCCCCCCATCAGCCGGCGGGCTCGGGTACATTTGTTTTCTGTGTACGAGTCAGTCATCTCCCTGGATACCTATCTGAAACCGTTTATGAAGTGTCGTTTTAAAGATTAAGATCTCCGCTTTAGTGACGTCATATATTAAGCCAGAAAGTTTTCGGAATTCGACTCTTAAAGGGCAAAAGTATCAATATTTTTGCAATGCGTTTTTGTGTCACGAGCGATTTATCTCCCTTAATATCTAACCGATATAGATAAATGAGGTATCATATTAAAGAATAAGGTCCCGCCATGGTAACATTATATTTTAAGAAAGGAATTTTTCGTAATTCGACCCTTATAGGCAAAATGTCACTTTTTCTAAAATGCGTTTTTTGTATCTCGAGCCATTTATCTCCCTGGATATCTAACCTAAAATCGATAAATGAGGTAAGATTATGAGGAGTAATGTCTCAGCTTTGTGACATCATATTTTAAGAAAGAATGTTTTTGGAATTCAACCCTTAAAGGAAAAAAGTATAAATTTTTCTATTACCGATTTTTTGTGTCACGGGTGATTTATCTCCCTTGATATCTAACCGATATAGATAAATGAGTTATCATATTAAAGAATAAGGTCTCCGCCGTGGTAACATTATATTTTAACAAAGGAATTTTTCGTAATTCGACCCTTAAAAGGCAAAAATGTCAATTTTTCAAAAATGCGTTTTTTGTATCTCGAGCCATTTATCTCCCTGGATATCTAACCAAAATCGACAAATGAAGTAGGAATATAAGGAGTAATGTATCAGCTTTGTGAAACCATATTTTAAGCAAGAATGTTTTTGGAATTCAACCGTTAAAGGAAAAAAGTATAAATTTTTCTATAACCGATTTTTGTGTCACGAGCGATTTATCTCCCTTGATATCTAACCGATATAGATAAATGAGGTATCATATTAAAGAATAAGGTCTCCGCCGTGGTAACATTATATTTTAAGAAAGGAATTTTTCGTAATTCGACCCATAAAAGGCAAAAAAGTCAATTTTCTAAAATACGTTTTTTGTGTCTCGAGCCACTTATCATCCTTGATATGTATTCCAAAATCGATAAATCAAGTACGATTGTGAGGAATAATGTCTCAGCTTTGCTGACATATATTTTAAGAAATAAGTGTTTGGAATTCAACTATTAAACGGAAAAGTATAAATTGTCTACACGTAATTTGTGTGTCACGAGCCTTATATTCCCTTGATATCTACTCGATATAGATAAATGACATATCGTATTAAAGACTAAGGTTTCCGACGTGGTAACATTATATTCTAAGAAAGGAATTTTCGTAATTCGACCCATAAAGCGCAAAAATGTCAATATTTCTAAAATATGGTTTTTTGTGTTTCGAGCATTATCTCCCTGGATTTCTAACAAAATCGATAAATGAAGAAGGAGTATGAAGAGTAATGACATTATATTCAACCTCACTATTCATCGCATTTTATTCGCGAAATTTTCGCACGGGTCGTCTAGTTTATCTTAATTTCCCTGGTTTCGTTTAGTACACTCACTTCGTTATTCACTTTTAAACACTCATTTATTTACCAGTCATCTATTCAATGAACTTTATATTTCTTGATATATCTTTTGATATAAGATCACAGTTAGTAACTGCGTTTATAATTCTTTCTTAAGTTATTTATTTTCTCCATTTAACACTATAATCTATGGATTCTAATCTTTAGTTTTCAACTCTCAATATCTTGATGCCACTCACCTATTAATTCCTGCAGGCTGATGGAGACCTATATTATTTCATGCAACATGTTACAATTCCTGTAACAGAATTTTATCATTAATCCTCTTACAGTCTTTTTCCATTTGTAACAACGTAATTCAGTCACAACTGGCCTTTCCTCCCGTCATCAAATATGGCCATTGCAAAGTATTCTAGCTTTCCATTATTCATCGTTAATTCGACTGCTCCATTTTCATCAGTCACATAATAATGTTTTTCTTATTATTTTTAATGAACCCTGAGCTCTCGGTAGAAGCGGAAGTTTCTTTTATGACAAATAAAAGTGTTGCCACGACAGAGTTATAATCTTACAGACCACATTCATAACGGATTCCTTCAACAGAATATCTCTACTGCTATATAATGGAAACAAACAGTGTGAAATAAACTTCAACTCAGGAATAATGTCAAGCGGGTGTTCCTGGACAACGATCATTATTTCGTTCGTGAAAATGACCGAATATTATTTTATGGTGCTCAATAGGCAAAGAATTCTTCTTGCGCGAAGCACTGGTGTAGTACGTTATATGGGTCTTGCAAGGCTACTATGAGAAAAAGTCTTTATATTTATTTGGGTTAAACTTCTGAATACTGTTTTGAGCACACAGTCACTTACTTAGAAACACAAATCGGTTCATTAAACAGATAAAAAAAGGTTCTTTTGCCGCGGTCGCCAGGTTTAGGTAAATTTCGAGCGTTGGGTTTACTATATAAAAGAACAGTTCAACAGTTTATGTGCAACTTCACACAAAGTGACTTTATTGCAATAATTAAGCTGTAGCTATTACACCCAACGGGAAAATACCACCACCAAATATGAAATTCTAGATAAGTAATCGAACTTCGCCGAAAATTACAAGTTCGTAGGATAAAGAGTTTCTACAACAAAATGTATCTACCACATCGATCAAAGTTCCTCTCACCACTACTTTAAGAAAAATGTTCTCCTCCAAATCACAAGTTCTATTCATCACACGCTTACATAAATCACTTGAATACTTTACCCGAATCTGTAACAATTTCCACACTATTAGACCAAAATGTGCCTCCGCGCGAACCTTCTCGTCCGGCGGTCAGAGACAGACTGACTACTATTACTCAAAGATAATACATCGTTAGCAAGCGTCGTCTGCTGCCGACACCTGGCGCAGACACTTGTTATGTTACAGGTCTTCATAATTAGAAACAATATTCATCGCGAAAGTTTAACTACTTGTCCCCACGTTGAAGAATTACACCATGTTTTCCTAAGTTTGGTGATATATTTGCTGCTGCTAATTTGCAGCATAAAAACATTCGACAGCACATTTTGCCGTGTCGAAAACCTATTTTCAGCAAGCAGACACTACCGCCGGAAGGACCTACGTAAGCCAGAAAGTCCAAGCATTCTCGACAACATACCGACAAAGCGAAATAGGCCTCCATTTCATGAAAAATTAAAAAAGTGGGGAACGCATTATCTTATAACATCAATATCTGTATGCATAAGAAAGAAAAAAGCACACCTTATACCAAAAGACAGTTTTTATTCATACATGACTTCCCAAGGAGATATGAAGTTTTAAACATTGTCACTGATAAACTGTACCCATAATTAGTTCTGTCCTTGTTATTTTGTTAGGTATCTTTTTTATTAAGTATACTAGGTTGCCACTGGTTTGTTTAAGACTGAAATTATCGCCATAATGTGAATTCAGACGGTCTGTGTCAATACCAAATAAAGAGTTATTGTATTGCAAAACCACAAAAAAATCACAATTCAGATAAGTGATATTGAATTACTATATGAAGCAGTTACTCCGAACACAATACGTACGAGCTGCTGATAGAAATATTGTGTTAATGGTTCCATTGTATCCACAAAAGGTTATCATTCAGTTCCTTCAAAGACAGTATCAATACCAGTTGTTCTTGTACAATGACACTGTAAATTTTTCTCATACTTTTCTTGAAAAATCAACTAAAATTTTTCTAAATGTGAAGACATGAACGAATATTTTGAAAATCACAGCAAAGACTTTTAAAAAACCAAAACGAAAAAATATCTGGAACTCCTAACCACTAAGCTTCGATAGACCGAGGAATCTCAATATTATTAGGTTAATAGTCTTCAAAATATGTCATCACCAGGCAAAAAATCACGCTGGAAAATGCCAAAATGGTTTTAGAAGACCCAATGATACTCATAAATCTGAAAATAAATCATTAATCGAATATCGTAAGTGAAACTGCTTTTGATGGTATGTTTCTTCAGATCGTCAGAAAAAATATGCATTTGAATTATTTGTATAATGATTTATTTCAAGAAGCATCTAAAAAGAATTGTCGATATCAGAACCGTATTAGAAATTATTTCATTGCAATTGAAGCATCCTATACAATCTTGGGGGGGGGGGGGGGGAGGAAGTTGACACACTGAAGCTCTCAAAGTTTTCCTCCTCTCACCATTACTAAAATCAATGACTTTATCAATTGTCAGAATTTGGTCGGTCTCAGAAGCTTTTATCCCTCCAAAAAAGCGTATCCCATATAGTATTTCCGGATTTTTTACTAATGGCATCGTCTTTTGTGCTAAGTCCGAGAACTTTTCAAATTATCCTCCCATCTGTCCATTGCATATACCGTACGTATATTTTAAGTGGCTTAAGTAGTTTTAGTACGATAGAATATATGATACATAACTTGTAAACTCCACCCTTTGGACAAGGAGTCCGAAAATTATAAAGCAAGTGTCCGTTTGACATCGAAAAAAAGTGATACCCCAAACCGAAAGTATATACTTTTCAAATTAACCACAATTTTTATCGATTATTCACTGCTTTCTGTCAGTATCCGCTATTTCTATTAGTACCTGAAATTAGCTAATTGAAGGAAGCTTATGTCATCATTCTATCTACTTGTTTCGCATAATCTGCCATTTTTTCCTAAGCTGCTCCTCTTCGCCAATCCATCACAAACTAAGTACTCTGTTATATATCTGCCTTAAAAATATTCTACTTTCTTTCTTAACAATTATACATTTCAACTGTAGCCATTGAGACCTATAGTTAAACCATTCAGTTAGTCTGCCATAATCTTCTTTCTTCAGTCATTATTTACAGAACGAGTCCCACTTAAATTTGGACTTGCACCATGACAAAAATCTTTCAATGCATCTTCCATATGTCTTTTGCAATTGCAATGTTTATTTTCTATCGAATGACAAACTTCGTTTAGTAAAAAATAATAATACGAGTTAAACTTTTCCATATCATAGCTTCGCTATTAAACGATTTCTCAATGTGATGGTATCTCATTTTACTAGTACTCCTCTGTTGGCAATATTCTACACAACAAAGTATTTATTCTTCGACACCTCCCGATTTTAACATTTAGTCTCCTTTCAGGATTTACGGTTTTATTGCGATTATTGTCGTCGGGTTCAGTCTGTTCAATACCGAGCTTTCCTACCACTCTGTAAACATCATTTACTAGTTGCTGTAAATAATCAGACCCATAAAGTCGATAGTTCGATCATCATCAAATATTACCATCCATTATTATCTCCTATTTGAATCTCCGATGTAATACTCAAATCAAATTTAAGTATTTTGCAGAAGATAAATATTACATTATTTCCTTAATATTTGGACCCTGCTGTGAAACGAAGATATAGCCTGGAATATGAATGAGTGTGTAACAGTGCGTTTAGTATAATACAGTTTTTATTTGGTGAATAATCCTTTTTCTATTAATGTCTCAACCCGCCCTGTTATCTTAAGGGGTTGCTGTACAGGGATGGTGTTTGGCGCATGACACAGATTAGTTGGTTCGCTTCCTGGTAGTCAAAGAGATGTGCACTATCAGGTCTTGGCCGGCACTGTGAGAAATGTGATGTGCCCTATTCATACTGACCGGGTTGTGCACTAGGTTCTTGGATTATATCCCAAATATCTCACAGTGTGGACGGAGTGCATATGATAGAATAATTGTAATTCTTCTGTCGGATGGGGACTTGAGTCTTGGATGTCATTCGGAAGAGTATGCCTGAATGGACCGGTGACGGGTGTCACCTTCTGCCATGTTTAAAGAATTAACAATGGTGACAGCACACTATGCTGCGCGCAAACAGTAATCTCTACATATGGCCCCTTTCCCCCCCCCCCCCCCACACACACACACCCACACACACAAAATCTCTGTGGAAGGTAAGGGGGAACCAATCCATTTAAATTTCCTAAGAAACTCTTTCACTGGCGGCGGAAACACGTGGGTATGGTGAGAATCGTCATCATACATCTCTCAAAAGTTTCGGCTTGAAGCCGCATAGTTATTGTTATACGCGAACTTTAGTGCATACCGTCCTGTGTTTTACATCTCGTCGAAGTTATTAGAGGTGGTAGAGGAGTGGGGATAAGGAACGGAAAGGAATTCGCCATGCCCTTCTGAAGGAACTATCCCGGCAATTGCATGTAATGATTTCGAGAAATCATGGATGGTCGAACCCGCGTCCTCCCGATAGCCAGTCCAGAGCGTATTCGCTGACGCATTAGTCTCGATCGTTTCAGTTCGTTAAGTAGTGGGCAAGTTGCAGTTATAAACAAGTACAGCTGAAACTGTTTATTATAAGCAAGTGGTACCCAATTAGTGTTACTCGAATACTAATACAAGAATAGTGCTCAACCTAGCGTATCCATTATAGCTACCTGTGCCGCTGTGTTCATACTACTCTAGTGCTTCGCACAACCACAGCGATACATAATATAATTCAAACGCACACTTACGAAGTAAACACACACACACACACACACACACGTTTTAGTGTGTTAAACAATATTTTGGCGACAGTAATCTTTGCGTAACTGCTTTTTTTCTCTATTATCTTAGTGGAAGCCTTAGCCAGGAAATTATCGCACGTACCCCTTCAAGCGACCGTAATTGGAAACCACTGCTTTATGAAGAAAAACAATTTCTAGCCCTCAGTGATCCCGTCCATAATAGTGATGTTTGATATACATCGATGTATCGAAAACATCGATGTTTACTATTCGATGCATCGCTTACTCTCCATGTTTAACGATGCATCGATGTATTTCATTCGATACATCAGAAGAACGCACACGTTTTTATTGACGCGATAGGATTAGTTTTAAACAAACCAAAAACAGGAAATTCTATCACTATACGAAATTTTTGTCACCCACAAAATCGCATTAAATTTTTTCTTTTAACTTGGATAAAGCAACAAAAAACTGCAATTTACTTGAAGTTTCACGCCACTGTAGGGTGGACCTCAATGGTACGACATTTGCATAGGCTTGTCTGTATAGTGTATGGCCTTTTCCTGCTGTATGAGCTCATATAAAGTAAACAAAATAATGGGCAACAGGATAATTGGAGTTGAAGCTGCAACTAAAGAAATATCTGTGGATAAATAATAAACCAGCAATAAGCAATCCCTTTGGTGAACTATATGCTTTCTATACGCAAAGCAATTGTGACTGATGAACCCTTGGTGAAGGAAGCCCATAAGCTAATCCTGAAAGAAATCAACAACGGATGGGTGCTATCGAACAAGTTTCGTCTTTAGCTATCGCGATCTAATTGGACCCATGGCTCAAAAAACTACATTTGAAAACCTGATGGCTTATGCAAATGCTGTTCAAAAGAACAAAGATGTGATGAAGATGGAACTAAAAGGAAAGCGAACAGAATTTGATTCAGATAGTTCGGATAAAACATTTGGATATCTAAGTCTTTGGACTGATCATCACAAACTAGTTATCGAAAATGTAAATCAAACAGGACCGAAGAAAGTGTTTTTGATGAGCTGTCTGTCTACTTGAGAGCCCCGGTTGGACAGCTTAGTGAAAATCTGTTGGAAGTCTGGTCCAATTATAAACAACAGATTCCAGAATTGTACAAAATGGCTTATAAATATTGAAGTAAGACTTTTTCGAAAGCTGCAAAAGCTTTAAATCAACAATGTAACCGAATACAAGGAAAGTGCATTAGTACAATATTATTTATACAAAATTTAGAGAAGAAATATTAGGATTTATAAATTCTATTTAGTTTATAATCGTAATACTGCCTTTGTAAAAGACTAATTGACTATATGATTCAAATGAATGTCTTATTTTTCTACTTTCCTAACCTTTATAACTTATAAATATACATATATCATTATTTTTATTCGATGCATCTGAAACATTGATGTTTTTATTCGATGCAACGCACCGAAAAAAACATCGACGCATTTTCTCCATGAACATCTCTAGTCTATAACATTGACGTGATTAATTATTTATGAATTACCAATTCCTCAAACCGAGGACAAGAAAGAAAACAATGATAATATCAAACAACTTACAGAGAATCATAACCTTATTATTGCCTAAAATAGTGATTAATGACTGCGAGAAACAACCCCTAATCCAAAAGGTGACATTGTTATAATAATCTTAACCTCTTCTTTCCCTGAAATAATCCTTTTCAATTGAATATGACTGTTCAGGGCCATTCCATGATGGTTTGCTTGATTTTTAATTTGTCTCATGTTGGCTTCACAGCTTGTCGACGAAGTGGTCATTAGAGCTCATAGAGGATTGTGGACAAGGAACGGAGAAGAAACCGACATGGCGACTTGAGTGATCCCGGGTACCGGTAACAGAAATCTAAATGACCAGAGCGGGGATCAAAGTCGTGTCTGTCCGAATTCCAAGCCCCAACATTAGCTATGATTATGGGTCATGTTGGCACAGGTTCTCAATAAAAGTATCTCCTCGTAAGGATTACCAATTATAAACGGATTAAAATAAGACTGTACGCTTGCGTGTACACTTCCTCTCCTATATTCAGCAGATATGCTTAAGGATATCATCTACTAATGTAAAAATGGTAGTAATTGATGGAAGACTGTGTAATTATACCAGAAGCCACTCAAAAACATTAAGAAACCTCGCCAAGATAAACAGAAATGCAGTATGTTTACGCAATATTTCTGCAGCTCACATACCTGAGGAGGATCAGTTATCCGGCAGCAATTTCAACTATTTGGCTTGATCATCAGCAACCAGAAAGCTTAAGTGCTTACACAACTTGCTCCTGGAACTATTCTTTCAGCTATCGATATCCAATCTGCAACACACTCTTTAAAAGTTAGTTTACATACAGTATCATGAAAGTATTCTCTCTGATTATCACTAGAAGGATAGATTTCATGTTAGCCGTATAACTTCCAGGAGTCTCTCTTGAATCTTTATGAAAAAAGCAAGTACAAATGGAAAGTAACTACAGAGGAACATAAGTTTCAAAATGAGTAAAGGGGGTTCTACGGTAACCATGGCGCCGCAGATTAATGATTCTTGCGTAACTCATGACAGATCGAAAGTGAAGAATATAGTTTTTCGATATTTTTTTCGAGATTTACCATCTCAAAATTGTGATGGATAGGTTGAAACGTGGCCTGAACCAGAAAAAAAAAAATCGTAAAAAAAAACTATCTCGTCGAGTTACATAAGAATCCATTATCAAATTATAGCACCGCGAAAATGATAATGCTGCCGACTAAAGTCATGTGACAACATATTTTGAAGTGGTTATCGACGTTTTAATTCATTAAAAATTATATATAAAAATATCATTTTGTACCTATTCTTAAAAAATTCTACGCCTTTCCTAAAACTTCATCTTTATTCACGACATACTATATCGCTGTTGTTATCTGATAGGAAGATATTTGCCGTTTAATTTCGTGTAGCTCTTCTGTTTTTACACCTACAATGCAATTTGTGCCATCCTCTGTGTTCTGTTGGCTGCATTAGCAACAAACCAGCAACTTCTCCTAGCAACAAGGATGCGACGAGAATCCGCGGTTACGCAATGATTCGATCTTCTCACCTTCAAAGTATTGGAACGAATAATTTGCTGCTACCTTCAGATGTTTGTGACGATGTGAAAGTGCATTTCTTAGCGTGTCATTGAATTCGTGCCAGGCTTTCAGAAGTGGAATATGCAGGTGAGTTTCTTAAGTAAAATGTTAATTTTCCTAATAAGTAAAAATACCCAGAATTCTCTAAAAGGCATAGTGACTACTTTTCTGATCATCAAGACAGTTTCTTAAGCACTGCGTATAACATCATAATGATGCTTTGATAAAACGCTTAACCCCGAAGACTAAAAAAAAAAAAAAAATCACACATAACTTCTAAAAAACTTGAAATTTGATCTACTCAACTGTTTGGTCGTACATTAAAGTTTATCGAAATGCAGTTTTTCTAATTCTTTGATTTTCAAATGACTGTCCACAAGAAATATCTCCATCTGACTTGTACAATATCTATTGCCACCGCGTGTTGATATCCTCTAGCAAGTTTACTTCTGTAAGTTGAAGCACCTTTAACTTACAAAACTGTTATCACTATAGTTTAAGGGCCGAGGAGGTGATCTGAGATATTGTCTCTAACAGACAGAATTTTTTGAACTCTTTGCAGATGTTTTGTGAAGACTCAGTTTCACTCTATACAATATTTTCATTGCCTCCTTCTATGAGAACCCAGCTTACGCTGTTAGTGATATTGCGTGAGGAAAACACTAGCGGCTAGCATAGTGTTTTGCGTTCTTGTCATATTTACAGTACTTTCATGTTTCCGGATTCTAGTCAAGTATTTAGTTGTTTACAAGTCGTCGAGCGTCATTAAATAAAAATCAATTAAAAAAAGCTTTGCAATGTCATGAATATTAGAAATGGGAAGGGGTTGTAACAAAGGAACGGATTTTGGGAAAGTATGAAAAAGCGAAATCTGTGTGACCTCTCCTGGAATCGAACCCGTGTCCTCCCAGAGTCATTGGACTGGTATTCCAATGCCCGGTTAAGCCAAGCAGATTTTAATGAAAATCGGTATGGGTCCTTTGTAGAGACTACGTAGACTGAAGCGATGCTTTAAAGATCTCCTCACTAATTCACTACTGTAGAAACGAAATCGTAATAAAACATCGAGAACCCCAACACCAGCTTTATAATATGGCGCAAATCATCAGAAGGGTGATCCCATTGTCAAAAGATTACTTAAAACAGTCAAACGTTACCTCTGGACTCGCATTAATACTACACAAGTACTCTACAGTCGTTTAAATTATGTGGTACTCTGCACTTAAGTTTTCATGAGACATTTTCCGGTTTTGTCTGAGCTTAAGAACTTAGCGCGAGAACCATCTTACCACAGTCCTTAAGATAGGAATCAGAGGCACTCCTTAGTAAATAAATTGCATGTGTTTCCTAAAAGTGAGCGTTGAAGGATTACTGACATATTAAACTTCAAGGCGAATCTAAATACGACATTTGTTCTATCATATTGCACCTATCCGTAAGTCATTGAATATTTTTGGTTACCGATTTCCATCGACGAAGACGTAGCAAATCCTAAAACATATATTTTTTTTAAAAAATATCTGAGACAGAATTAGTTCCCATTTGTGATCAAGCTAAGACTTACATTTAACTATGATAATATTGTTTGAACGTGTTGCAACGGCGATAAATTTGAAACATTTCATTTACAAATTTCAGGTGATATTAGAACCATTCTAGTTTGAAGTGTTTACTCGTAATTTACTAGTAATATTGTCGCGTTGGAACCGGGACAGGTGTGAATTCGAAGGTTACTTGTCAATGAACACAGCACTTAAACTGAGAACAGGTTTATTGAGAACTCAAACATACACGCAGCACTGACTGCCTCTTGGGCAGAATGCTCTTCTATTTATACACAGATAGAACGTACTAGAGATTACAAGAGTAGTTAACAAGTGACATGTGTAGAAGTTACAAGTGACCTTAGGAAACATGTAGAATCTTCTGGAAATAATAAACAGAATTAAATAATTTTTGTCAGTGGGCGGGATTGAACCGGCGACCTTCGGTACCGCAATTCGTGACGCTACCCGCAGCGCCATGCTGGCAGACGGTACACTGGCGTTCATGCGGCATTGCTCCCTCTCCTGAGGAAAACAGCGTCCCGCTGTTAGATTTCTTTTGGGGCACGCTGAAGTGTCCTGGATCTTGATCTTGTCGTGGGTCCTCTGTATGGCAGTTCTGGAGGGCCCCTCCTGTTTGTACTATTATCTTCCTGTCCGACTTCCTCAGTATCCAAACCGTCCTCAGAGTCCTTGAACAAGAAGCTGGTTGTGCCTAGCTGCTCGTCAGGATTGTAGTAAGGCTTCATGCGGAGGACGTGAACAATGTCCCTTCGCTTTCGTCGTTTCGAGGACGGCTCATAATCCTCGACTTCGTATGTGACGTCTGACCGGCGGCGTATGACACGATACGGACCAAAGTACCGCTTCAGTAACTTTTCTGATAGCCCAACCTTCCGGACAGGGGTAAAAATCCATACGAGATCTCCTGGGTTGTACGCAACAGGTCGGTGCTTGCCGTCATACCGCTGACGGTCCCTCTCCTGGGTGGCCAGTGTTCGTATGCGAGCCAGCTGTCTTGCTTCTTCGACCCTGGTAATGAGCTGTTTTATATAGTCATCCTGAGTGTCGTCCGGCTGGAATGGGAACAGCGTATCCATTGTGGTCTCAGCTTCACGGCCATGGAGCAGAAAAAACGGAGTGAAGCCTGTCGTATCTTGCCTTGCTGTATTATAAGCAAATGTGACCACTGGCAGTATTGTATCCCAATCCTTCTGCTCAACATCCACATACATCGACAGCATATCGGCTAATGTCTTGTTGAAGCGTTCTGTGAGACCGTTTGTCTGAGGGTGGTATGCAGTTGTCATCCTGTGGACAACGTCGCATCTTGACATGACCTCTGATACTAGTCTTGACTGGAATACCTTTCCACGATCGGATATCATCACACGTGGTGCTCCATGCTTCAAAATAATGTCTTCTACTAGAAATTTTGCAACCACTGGAGCTTCTGCAGTCGGCACAGGTTTGGTGACAGCGTAGCGCGTGAGGTAGTCGGTGCAGACTATTATCCATCGGTTACCGGTTGTCGACTTCGGGAACCTCCCCAAAAGGTCGATCCCAATTCGGTGGAATGGAACTGCTGCAGGTGGAATTGGTACTAGATGACCTGGAGGTAATTGCGGCACATGTTTCCGTCGCTGGCACTCTTTACAGTGACTCACATAATGCTTGACAGATCGGTAGAGACCCTTCCAGTAATACCTGCGTCTGATTCGGTCCAGGGTCTTCACAAATCCCAGATGACCGGATATTGGAGCGTCGTGGAAATACTTGAGAATAGCTGGCTGGAGATGAGCTGGAACGACCAGAAGCCACTTGGGGCCTAGTGGATCGTAGTTGTTCTTATACAATGTCCCATCTATCAATTGAAACCCTCCTTTGGCCGGTTCTCCTTTCTCCAAGGCGTCTATGGTTCTTAATAACTCTGAATCTTCCCTCTGTTCAGCTGCAACGTCACCTAATTCAGCGAGGGCTGAAATTCCATTCATGCTGTTGTGTTCTATTAAAGGATTCCTTGAAAGGCTGTCGGCATCCTTGTGTTTGCGTCCGTTTTTTAATACCACCGTGACGTCGTACTCTTGAAGTCTAAGTGCCCATCTTGCTAGTCGACCTGATGGATCCTTCAAGCTGGTTAGCGAACATAAAGAATGGTGGTCTGTTACGACGGTGAAAGGTTTGCCGAATAAATACGGACGAAACTTGTTGATAGCCCAGACAACTGCGAGGCATTCTTTCTCGGTTGTAGAGTAGTTTATCTCGGGCTTAGAGAATACTCTTGATGCATAGGCTATCACCTTCTCAGCACCTTCCTGAATTTGCACAAGCACTGCACCGATCCCATAACCGCTGGCGTCAGTGTGAAGTTCAGTTTCTGCATTCTCGTCGTATAAGGCTAGAACTGGTGCGGAAGTTAGAGCCTCCTTAAGTGCCTGGAAAGATCTTTCTTTAGTTTCATCCCAGTAAAACTTGGCGTCTCCCTGCAAAAGTTCTTGCAGTGGACGTGCCATGTTACAGAATCCTTTTATGAAACGCCGGAAGTATGAGCACAGCCCAAGAAAGCTTCTCACATCACGAATGTGCTGAGGAGTTGGTAATTCCATGACTGCCCTTACTTTATCTGGATCAGCGCGGACGCCATCTCCGTTGACCAGGTGCCCCAGGATTTTTTATCTCTCTGGCGACGAAGAGGCACTTCTTCGGATTGAGGCGGAGTCCTGCAGTCTGAACACACTTCAGCACCGTTGACAGGCGACTCAGATGTTCTTCAAATGTTTTCGAGAAAACAACAATGTCATCTAAATAACAAAGACACGTCGTCCACTTAAGGTGTCGAAGTAAGTTGTCCATCATGCGTTCGAATGTGGCCGGAGCGTTGCATAATCCGAATGGCATTACTTTGAATTCATAGAGGCCATCAGGTGTAATAAAAGCCGTCTTTTCTCTGTCAGCTTCGTCAACCTCGATTTGCCATTAGCCTGTCTGCATGTCCATGGTTGAGAAGTATGTAGCTCCTTTCAAGCAGTCTAAGGCGTCGTCGATGCGCGGCAGTGGGTAGACATCTTTCTTTGTGATTTTGTTCAGCCGCCGATAGTCGACACAGAATCGCCACGTACCATCCTTCTTCTTTACGAGGACCACCGGAGATGACCAAGGACTCTCCGAAGGTTGAATAATGTCATTATGCAACATCTTCTCCACTTCCTCTCGAATTATTCGCCTTTCGACTGGTGACAATCGGTACGAGCGCTGGCTAATGGGCGGATGATCCCCAGTATTGATACGATGCTTTATCGTGGGCCGTTTCGTCTGACCTTTTTTTTTGCTGGGGTGTGAATACACCAGAGAATTGGCGTAGTATAGCTAACACCCGGTGGTGTTGTTCCTTGGTCAGAGGCCGGACCCTATTGGCAGTTCCATAGTTGTTTCCTCCAGCGTGTTGTCGGTACTAGTAACAGAGCATGGATCTTCGTTAATGACGTTGAGCTCGCCCTCCTGGACTGGTTCAGCTGTCCCTATGCACATTCCCTTGGGGATAATTTGTGACAGTTTGGTGATCCAAATGTCCTCCTCGACCACCGATAATGCTTATGATAGCCGCTGGTATGTAGATTTCTTTCGTGAGCCTAATAAACTTTCTACTATCGACAAGCACTTCAAGGTTGCGGTCGTCCGTGTTTTTGACTGGGACTCTTCTCATTGCGAACGGCGGGATTGTCACGTTGTCAACGGCGAATAACTTCCCAGAAGATTCTGTGTTACGTGTACCCGTCGCAACGACTTCTTCAATTTGCAGCTCAGACGTTCCACAGTCAATGACAGCTTGGGATGCCTTAAGGAAGTCCCATCCAAGGATGACATTATGACTACATTCTGTTAAAATGACAAATTCAACTGGCTGGGTCCTGTTGTTGATGGTTATTCTCGCGACACAAGCTCCAGCTGGCTGGACGTACTTTCCATTTGCGACCTTTAGCACAGTTGCCCCCGTATCACGGAACATTGTCTTCTTTAGTGTGCGACGATAATTGTCCGACAATACGGAGAAAGAAGCTCCTGAATCAACCAGCGCCCGGACAGGTTGGCCGTCGATTATAACGTTGATGAGATTTCCCGACATCTTAGTGACTGTCATCCATGGAGGATTTTCATCTGCGGCGGCCTCACCTCCGTAGATGGTCGCCTTGCTTAGTTTTCCTGCGTGCGGCGGCTAGGGGAGCGGCTGGTAGCTCTGTCCGGCGACGATGAACGGCAGCGGCGCGTCGGGGATCGACCTCGTCTAGGGTACGGCGATGGGCTTCTTCCCGTAGGTCGACCGAACTCGTCAGCGGGTGGCTGCCTGGGGTAGAACTGTTCGATGGCGGACGTCTTGCGGCAAAATAATCGTCAAATACTCGTCTTCTCTCTCTGCAGTAGCGTATGACATGTCCAGGGCGCCCACAGTGGAAACATACTGGCGCGTTGTCTTCTGTCCTCCAGACGTCCGTTCGTCTGCGGGACGTCATAGGTGCCGGAGGATTTGGTTGTGGCCGTGTCGGCCGGTTCCTAGGCTGCCGTTTGGCAGCTGCAGCATACGTCATATCAGGGCGAGGCCATTCTTCACGTCGAGTGCGATTGGCTCGGCAGACAGGAGCTATTGTCTGAAATACCTCTTTTTCCGCCGCGTCGGCTCCTTCATGACCCACTGGGCTTACATCCATGGCCATGATCTGATGCTCACTCGGTTCAAGAGTCCCAGCTGCCATGAACTGTTGTAATTCTTCTCTCACAATTTGTCGTATGAGAGACGCAAAGTCGTGCTGGTCTTCCACAACTGCCATAGGGACTACGTTGGGAAGTCTGTCATACTTCTTTCGCCCAACCCTCCTTTGTTGCATCTCCTCAATCCGCTGGCACCACTTGATGAACTCTTCCGTCGTAGCGACGTCTTTTATCAGAAGAGCTTGGTACATGTCTTCTGCAATACCTTTCATTAGGTGCGTGATTTTGTCGGCTTCAGTCATATTCGGGTTGACTACGTTGCATAGGGCCAAAACATCCTGTATGTAAGATTGCGTCGGCTCCCCATGTCGTTGGGCCCGGTTCTTCAGTTGTTCTTCCGCCGAGCGGATTTGTCGCTGGTGGTCCCCAAACGTTTTCTTAAGTTCCGTCTGGAACATTTCCCAGTTATTCAGTTTTTCTTCGTTGTTCTCGAACCACTGCTGGGCGGTTCCGTCCAGATAGAAATAAACATTTGCCAAGCACATGGTATGATCCCACCTGTTGTACTTGGCGACTCGGTCGAACCCTTTTAGCCATTTGTTAGGATCCTGTCCAGCGTCTCCAGAGAACACCGATGGGTGTCGAATGTGCAGCTGGCTTGCCGCCATGGGTTTCCTAATGACGCGGACTTTCGGAAGGACGTACTGAGTATATCCTTTGTAGTCCGGTTCCAGTCCGTGTAGGCGGCGACTTTTACGTTGCCTAATCGGAGCCACGACGATGCAGCTGTTGCACAGGGTACCCGGCGCTCCACCAAACTATGTCGCGTTGGAACCGGGGCAGGTGTGAATTCGAAGGTTACTTGTCAATGAACACAGCACTTAAACTGAGAACAGGTTTATTGAGAACTCAAACATACACGCAGCACTGACTGCCTCTTGGGCAGAATGCTCTTCTATTTATACACAGATAGAACGTACTAGAGATTACAAGAGTAGTTAACAAATGAAATGTGTAGAAGTTACAAGTGACCTTAGGAAACATGTAGAATCTTCTGGAAATAATAAACAGAATTAAATAATTTTTGTCAGTGGGCGGGATTGAACCGGCGACCTTCGGTACCGCAATTCGTGACGCTACCCGCTGCGCCATGCTGGCAGACGGTACACTGGCGTTCATGCGGCAATATCATTAAAAGTGATCGTTATTCGTTTTTCGTTACAAGCTTTTCCAGAATAAATTCCTTCTACTACCGTAAATGCTACCCGTCGTTATCATATGAGAATAATAGAAACTATGATTTTAGAACGACGATATTAGTGGAGGTTGTGGTTAAGTTGACCAGAATCGCAACTGACACATTTTTTTACTGAATAATTCACTCTGAAATCAGTTTTAAACAATTTTAACTGATTTCTATGTTACTGAAGGTATTATTTCATGCGGATGGAAATAGTTCCATATTTATTGTGCTGAATTGTGCCTGGACCAGGAATAAAACTGAAATTATCAGGTATAGCAAACGTTTTTGGGATTCCGATTTTTAATTTGTTTCTATACTTCTATCGCCAGTAATTCAGTTGTTGTTACTGTATTGCTATGTGAACTGCTAACAAATTTGTAGAACATCATAAAATTAAGGTTATGAGCCATATGTATAACAATTCCGTATAATTAACTCAAATTAATGACAGTTATCTGTTATTGATATTTTACTTTCAGTCATTTAAAGTAAAATGCATTTATTTAAATAAATTGGGATTACGGGAGATCGCGTTTCCCCCAGGAATTGGCGTCATAACACTGCCGTAGTCAAACACAATTCTAGAAATACTTTCCGAAGTAAATTTAACTGTGTTATGCTGGTACAGGCTTGTATTCCTTGAAAAAAAAAAATGGTCAAGGCTGTATTACAATCGAATACTACTTGAAAATAATGTCTAGCTATTCAGTATTATGACGTCATTAATAAATGTTATTTTGGCGGAATCGCGATCTCCAGTAGACCCTTTCGTTATTCGTTTTTCCTTACAAGCTTTTCCAGAATAAAATCCTACTACCACCACAGGTGATGCCCGTCGTTATTGATATGAGGGTAATAGAAGCTATGATTTTCGAAAGCAATATTAGTGGAGGATTTGGTTAAGTTGGGCAGAATCGCAACTGACACATTCTGTTACAGCATAATACATTCTGAAATCAGTTTTACAAACCATTTAAACTGCTTACATAAGCGCCATGTTACTAAAGGTATTAATTAATGCGTGTTGAAAGTAGTTCCATATTTAACGTGCTGAATTGTGCCTGGACCAGGAACAAAACTTATATTACTTGGATAGCAAATGTTTTTGGATTCCAATTTTTTATTTTTTTTTATTTCACTCGTTCTATACTTCCGTCGTTATTAATTCAGTAGAAGTTACTACTGTATTGCCATGTTAACTGCAAATGAAACACAAAGGAAGTTTCAAAATCAGGCCACTAGAATTATGTAATAACAATTCACTAATAAAACAACTGCAAAAAAATGAACTGCCAGAATATTGCATTCAAACCGTAATTTTTGACGGGCTCGAAGCTAGTCTTATATAATTTGAGTGTTAAATTCCTCACGCATCTACTTTTTGCGATTTATAGATTTTAATTTTAAATTCCTTCAGCGTTTGTGGTAAATTATTCATCACTTCACTTGGTAATTTCTTCCAATCCTGAGACCCTTACCCATAAAAGAAAATTTTCCCTCTCCCTTATGCATGAAATCGAGTGCCAGTTAGTGGTAATGGTCATCTTTCCCCTTCCATGTCCCTTCTATACCTAATTCTTCGACCAACATTCTCCAAGCCCATCACTAACATATGCCTTGTATATTCCCAGCACTCTCTTAAACTGTAACTTAAACTGTGGT